>CAWUFW010010723.1:0-671613 GCA_963921515.1 Calotriton arnoldi | reverse complement strand
ATTTTTAAAGCGCGACAAGAAAATAAGTCCGCTACGCCGCGGATCGCGGGATTGTTGGCAATTCCGCGTTCTCTGCGGAACGCGAAATTGCCTAAATTCCGCAAATTCCGCGAGCGGAGCGGAATTGGATGCCCAGGGTTAACGGATACCCCATGTAATTGGATCTATTGATGGCACTCATGTTGCTTTGGTACCACCACAGGCCAATGAACAGGTGTATCGCAAAAGGAAACATTTCCACTCCATCAATGTCCAGGTGGTGTGTTTGCCTGACATGTGCATTTCACACATCTGTACCTGATTTCCTGGGTCTGCACATGACGCTTTTATCCTACGTAACAGCATCATCCCACAATTGATGAGTCAACAGCAACCTGAACGGGCCTGGCTTGTTGGTACGTGATGTTGTATATCAATGTTGTAGTGTGTGTTGGTTGTATGTCAGATAGTGATATGTTGTTTGACAACTGAACTTTTTTCTGTGTTCAATGTAGGAGACTCTGAATACCCCAACCAGCCATGGTTACTGACACCACTGCGCAACCCAGTCACCCTATCAGAAGTGCGCTTTAATGAGGCCCATGCCCGGACCAGGCGGATAGTGGAGCAGACTTTTGGCCTTCTGAAGTCAAGATTCTGCTGTCTAGATAAGTCGGGAGGAGCCCTCCAATATGCCCCAGGAAAGTTGTGCCAGATAATCGTGGCTTGCTGCATGCTACACAAAGTAGCAATACGTAAGAACATAGCCCTAATTGAGGACGAAGAAGACCAGCAGGTGCCACCGATGGAGGACCCAGGACTGGTCAAAGATGACAGTGGTGATGATGGTGATGGAGTGGATTTGAAACAACAGCTTATCCACAACTGTTTCACATGAGTGTAAGTATGCAATGAGAGGAGGTGACTAACCACCATTGCTTGTTGTTGTGTACCTGGTAGACAATGTGTATGTATGCTTAAGAGAGTAGGATAAGTGTCCTGAAGTATTTTTGGAGACTGGTTATTGAAATGTTTAAATTTACATTTACAGTGTTTCAGTGAAGCCTAGCTAGTGTTAACAATAATGTTGCTGTGGTTGAGGTATCATACTTCTCTGATTTGTGATACATTATTTCTGATTGCTAAACTCTGTTCTTTAAGCTTTTTTCCAGTGTACTTTGCCATGGCATCTACTGAATGGAGTTGTGACCTCACCAGACATATGATGCTGTGACCGACACCAACATTGAAATATTGCTGAACTCCCTGGCATGCACTTATTTCAGTCATAATAGTCTGGTGTTTTTGTTATTTGTGCCTTTCAGTACTGTGTGATATGATTATAGTTTGTGTTCAGGCACCAGTTTGTATTTAGCCAATAAAAATGTGTTCCACATTGAGGTGTGCCTTGTCTGATATCACACATCCAAACAAGTTCTAATAATAGTGTGACCCTGATGAACTAGTTGGCTAACAATGATTGTTGATTGAAATGAAATTAAATGAAATGAAATAGTGTATTTGATAAAGCGCGCAGCTACTCAGACTAGAGTGTCCTGGCGCGTGACAGCGGGAGGAAGACGTGCGCAAAAAGACCCAAATTAGTTGTTAAAAAGCCAGGTCTTTAGGTTCTTCCTGAAGGAGAGTAGATCTGTATTTAGTCTCAGAGACTCAGGGAGGTTATTCCACAATTTTGTGCCTAGAAAGCCAAAGGATATGCCTCCTGAGCGGGCACAGCATGTTTTAGGCACAATGGCCAAGTTGGCATTGGAAGATCTTAGGGGTCTAGATGTTATGTAGCAATTAACGCGCTTATTCAGGTAGCCGGCTCCTAAGCCGTAGAATGCTTTATAGAAGATGGTCATCGCTTTGAAGTCAATCCGTTCCTTTATGCGGAGCCAGTGTATAGACTTAAGAATAGGGGTCATACTAGATCTGGGTTTAGGTCTCAGGATGGCTCTGGCAGCCGCATTTTGTACCACTTGTAGGCGCTGGATAAGGGATTTGGGAAGCCTGAGGTACAAGCTGTTGACATAGTCAAGCTTTGATGTCACCAGAGCTTGCACCACGATCTTTCTGCTCTCAAGCGGTAGCAGTGGCAGGAATTTTTTTAACATGCGGGTATGCCAAAGCAAGCGCCAGTTAGATTTTGGATCTGAAAGCGCATGGAGAGTGTCTTGTCTATGACAATACCTAAGTTTTTAGCTTTCTCCTTTTCCGCGGGCGGGGGTGGCAGATCTTATGGCCACCAAGAGCTCCAGTCAGGCGTTTCTGGTTTACCAAAGAAAACAACTTCAGTTTTGTCAGGGTTACACTTTAGCTGATTGATCTTAAGCAGTTAAAAACCTTTGTGAGGCAAGACCTAATCATTGTCCCGTCGAAGTCGGTTCCTTTATCACATGTAAAAATCAGCTGAGTGTCATCAGCGTAGGAAACTATTTTGGTGCCCGCTTCCTCTACCAGAAATGCAAGGGGCGATAGATATATATTAAAGAGGGTAGGACTGATAATGGAGCCCTGAGGGACACCTACATTCATGGCCGGAACCGGAGATGAGAAAGGGGGGAGCCAGATGTCCTGAGATCTATTTTCCAAGAAGGAGGACATCCATGTTAGGGCGGTCCCCCCCAGGCCGATGTTTGCAAGTCTGTCCAGGAGCCTCTCATGTGGGACAGTATCGAAGGCCGCCGATAGATCGAGCAGTGTCAGAACAGCCTTGCCTCCCTAGTCCAGCTTACCCCTAATAAATTCCATCACTTCCAGCAGAGCGGAGTCCGTACTGTAGTTGGCCCTGAAACCGGATTGGGACTCGTGAAGGAGCTTCCCATCTTCAATGTGTTTTTGGAGGGCCTTGTTAACATGCTTCTCTAATACTTTAGAGAGGGCCGGAAGAAGGGAGATTGGCCTATAGTTGGCAGGGTCCGTCAGTTTGACGTTAGCCTTTTTTATCAGTGGCAGAATC
This sequence comes from Calotriton arnoldi, assembly GCA_963921515.1. Taxonomy (NCBI): domain Eukaryota; kingdom Metazoa; phylum Chordata; class Amphibia; order Caudata; family Salamandridae; genus Calotriton; species Calotriton arnoldi. Next base: position 668,672 of record CAWUFW010010723.1, on the reverse strand, counting down.
TTTGCATGCTTCCATAATTTCGGCATATTGCCTGAGGAGAGGGAAGATTTAAAGAGCTGTTTTACCGTGGGGTTTATGGTGGGAGCTAATAAGTTCAGGATATTCGCTGGACATGGGTCAGTAGGAGAGCCAGAGTTAACGCTTTGGAGAAGGGTTAGTGACTCTTCCAGCTGAAGCTCAGGGAAAGCTAGCAGAGACGGGGGATCCAAGAAGTGAAATTTGCTATTTGCACTATGGTAGAAGGTCAGTACTTCCTCTGAGATGTTGGAGAAAGCTTGTTGGATCACAGAGATTTTTTTGTGGCAGAATTGAGCTATCTGCTTTGACCATTCTTCCGTGCATGGCCCTTCATTTGAGCCGGCTTTCGGGCGGTAAAGGATTTAACTATGCTAAAGATTTCCTTACTCTCATTTTGGGCATTTTCTATCTTGGTTTGAAAGAAGTTTTTCTTGGCTGCCTTCACGAGAATGTAGTAAGCTTTTAAGGTATCTTTATACACCATCCTGTCCTCAGGTAGATAGGATTTACGCCATTTCCGTTCCAATTTTCTACAATTCCTTTTGCTAATTCTGAGGGAATCGGTGAACCATGGGGCTGGTGGGGCCGACCTCTTTGAAGAGCGGGGAACTGCTGGTACCGCTACATCAATGTTGGTTCGGAGCCATGAATCTATTAAGAGGGCGTCCGAGTCGGGGCTGCCAGACAGCTCCGGTGAGGAACGACTGAGGGCGTCAGCTAACATCGGTATGGATATTTTATGGAACGCCCTGTAATTAGGGGCCCTCTGCCCTGTGTTAGCCCGAGGGGTTGTGGCAGAGTTGGGAATGACAAATTTTAATAGGAGGTGGTCAGACCAGGTAATGGGAAGAGGAAGGCTTACCGATATGTCAAAGTTGTGAAAGATTTGGTCTAGGGTGTGGCCCTTCTCATGGGTAGCCGAAGAAATAGATGGAAACATGTTGCAGGCCTGCAGCGTCTCCAACAAAAAAATTGTTTGAGGGTCTTTTTCATTGTCCATATGTATATTAAAATCTCCCAGAATAAGGCGGTTATTGTATTTTAGGGCCAGGGAGATGGTGGCTGTATTTAGCGTAGTAATACAATTTCCAATTGCACCGGGAGGTATGTAGATCAGAAAACAAGCTATGCTTTGATGGGGGGATAAGGTACAACGAAAGCCTAAGGACTCTGCGCACTCCATGTTTTCCATCGGGATAGGAGAGCAGTCTAATTTTTGATTGTAAATTATGGTGACGCAACCCCCCTTCCCACTAGGTCGGTCCCTCCTGAGGATTTTGTAACCCGTGGGGAAGGCCGAGGTGATAGTGGGGTTGGAGGCTTCAGACAGCCAGGTCTCAGTAAGGAATAAAAGGTCAGGCTGTTCGTCTAAAAGTAGGTCATAAATGTGAGATTCATGCTTTTGCATAGAGCGACAGTTTAAAAGGGTGGCATTTATGTCCTCTGTTTTCTTATTGTTTTTACGCTTATTACTGCGGGGGAAGATCTTGGGTGCGAGTTCCCTGGGCTGGAGGAGAGACCAGTTGCACTCATTGTGCCCCCCTTGCTGCCCCTGATTGTGCTCGTTTTTCCTTTCTGTGCCCCCTTGCTGCCCCTGATTGTGCTCGTTTTTTCCTTTCTGTGCCCCCCTTGCTGCCCCTGATTGTGCTCGTTTTTCCTTTCTGTGCCCCCTTGCTGCCCCTGATTGTGCTCGTTTTTCCTTTCTGTGCCCCCTTGCTGCCCCTGATTGTGCTCGTTTTTTCCTTTCTGTGCCCCCCTTGCTGCCCCTGATTGTGCTCGTTTTTCCTTTCTGTGCCCCCTTGCTGCCCCTGATTGTGCTTGTTTTTTCCTTTCTGTGCCCCCTTGCTGCCCCTGATTGTGCTCGTTTTTCCTTTCTGTGCCCCTTGCTGCCCCTGATTGTGCTCGTTTTTTCCTTTCTGTGCCCCCCTTGCTGCCCCTGATTGTGCTCGTTTTTCCTTTCTGTGCCCCCTTGCTGCCCCTGATTGTGCTCGTTTTTTCCTTTCTGTGCCCCCTTGCTGCCCCTGATTGTGCTCGTTTTTCCTTTCTGTGCCCCCTTGCTGCCCCTGATTGTGCTCGTTTTTCCTTTCTGTGCCCCCTTGCTGCCCCTGATTGTGCTCGTTTTTTCCTTTCTGTGCCCCCTTGCTGCCCCTGATTGTGCTCGTTTTTTCCTTTCTGTGCCCCCTTGCTGCCCATGATTGTGCTCTGTTTTTCCTTTCTGTGCCCCCTTGCTGCCCCTGATTGTGCTCGTTTTTCCTTTCTGTGCCCCCTTGCTGCCCCTGATTGTGCTCGTTTTTTCCTTTCTGTGCCCCCCTTGCTGCCCCTGATTGTGCTCGTTTTTCCTTTCTGTGCCCCCTTGCTGCCCCTGATTGTGCTCGTTTTTTTTCCTTTCTGTGCCCCCTTGATGCCCTGATTGTGCTCGTTTTTTCCTTTCTGTGCCCCCTTGCTGCCCCTGATTGTGCTCATTTTTTTTTCCTTTCTGTGCCCCCTTGATGCCCTGATTGTGCTTGTTTTCCCTTCTGTGCCTGTTTCCCGCCGCTGCGCCCCTGCGGCCCCGCCCCCTCACTGCCCATTCGCTGCCCCATTCCCTGCTCCTCCCTCCCACCGCCCCATTTATGGCGGCCGCTGTGCGGCCGCGCAGCGGACGTGCGCAGCGGGCGCGCCGCTGGCGCGCCGAAGGCGCTCCTAAGGCAAGCCCGTCTGCGCCCGTCCGCGCCGTGACCGCGCCCAGCGCCAGACCCCCTGGTCCGGGCATCCCCCGCGCCCGCCACATCAACAGACGCCGATACAACGCCAGCACCCTCCACGCACTCAACCCCGGAAAAGATCACGCCTGCTACCAGGCCACCCCGAAGCGCACCCAAGGGCCCTTCACCTGCCGGAACTGCAGCTTCGCCAGCACCCGCCCCGCCAAACCACCGCCCAGGAAAGAACCCAACTACCTCAGATGCATCCTCCTCAACACCCGCTCCGCCCGCAAACACGCCATCGAACTCTGGGACCTTCTCGACTCAACCTCCCCAGACGTCGCATTCCTGACGGAGACCTGGCTGAATCCCGCTTCAGCCCCCGACATCGCCATTGCCATCCCGGACGGATACAAGATCACCCGCAGGGACCGCACCAACGGAGTCGGAGGAGGCATCGCCATCGTCCACAGGAACACCCTCAGAGTCTCAACCAACACCGACGACACCCTCAGCACCGCCGAACACATGCACTTCCAGATCCACACCGATCCCAACACCACCCTCAGAGGAACCCTCATCTACAGACCCCCCGGACCCCGACCACAGTTCAGCGATTCCATCGCTGACTTCGTCAGCACACACGCCATCGCCTCCACGGACTACATCCTCCTCGGGGACCTGAACTTCCACCTCGAGAACAACAAGGACACCAACTCCACCACCCTGATCGACAACCTCGCCACCCTCGGACTCAGACAGCTCGTGACTACACCCACCCACGCCGCCGGCCACACGCTCGACTCCATCTTTTCCGCAAGCCCACACGTCTCCTTCAACCACACCTCCGAACCCCACTGGACTGACCACCACTGCATCCACTTCACCTACAGGAAGCCCACCACGCACCACCGCACCGAACAAATGCCTCGCCGCTGCTGGAGCAGAGTCACGGAAGACCAGCTAACCACAACCTCGCCCTGAGCCCACCCGCCGAACCCTCCGACCCCGCCACCGCCGCCCGCAACCTCAGACAGTGGATCGACGACTGCGCCAACACCCTCGCCCCGCTCAAGAATCCGCCCAACAGCCACACCAGCAAGAAAGCCACCTGGTTCACCGAAGACCTCCAGGCCTCCAAACGAACATGCCGAAAACTGGAGAAGATCTGGCTCCACGAACGGACAGCGGACAGCTACGCCGCCCACAAGAGCGCCACCCGCAGTCACCATCACCTCATCAGATCCGCCAAAAGGGCCTCACTCAAAGACCGCCTAGACAATAACGCACACAACAGCAAAGAGCTCTTCAACATCGTGAAGGAACTCTCCAACCCCAGCTCCAACACCAACGACATCCAGCCGTCGCGAGACCTGTGCGACTCACTGGCCACCTTCTTCCACCGCAAAATCGCCGACATCCATGACAGCTTCAACACCACGACCGCCCCGGCAACCACCGAGACCACTGCCCCCACAACCACCAACCGCCTGCTCTCCTGGACCAACATCAACGACGAGGACACCAGCGAGATCATGAACACCATCCACTCCGGTTCACCGCTAGACCCGTGCCCTCACCACATCTTCAACAAAGCCAGTACAGCCATCGCGCCCCATCTCCGGAAAATAATCAACATCTCCTTCGAGACAGCAACCTTCCCGGAAAGCTGGAAGCACGCCGAGATCACCGCCTTACTCAAGAAACCCAAGCCAGACCCCAAGGACCTCAAGAACTTCCGACCCATCTCTCTGCTCCCGTTCCCCGCGAAGGTCACCGAGAAAATCGTCAACAAACAACTGACCCGCTACCTCGAGGAGAACAACATCCTGGACCCTTCCCAGTCCGGCTTCCGCAGCAACCACAGCACCGAAACCGCCCTCATCGCCGCCACCGATTACATCAGGACCCTGCTAGACAACGGAGAAACAGCAGCCCTCATCCTCCTGGACCTATCAGCCGCCTTCGACACGGTCTGCCACCACACACTACGAACACACCTTCACGACGCCGGGATCCAAGAGAAGGCCCTGGACTGGACCACATCCTTCCTTTCCGGCAGAACACAAAGCGTCCGCCTCGCCCCCTTCCGATCCAAGGCCACCAAGATCATCTGCGGCGTACCCCAAGGCTCCTCCCTCAGCCCAACGCTGTTCAACATCTACATGGCACCCCTCGCCCACGTCGCCCGACAGCACAACCTCAACATCATCTCCTACGCCGACGACACCCAGCTGATCCTCTCCCTCACCAAAGACCGCCAAAGCCCACCTCCACGAAGGAATGAAGGCCGTCGCCGAATGGATGAGGACCAGCCGCCTGAAGCTGAACTCGGACAAGACGGAGGTCCTCATCCTTGGTTCCAACCCTTCAGCCTGGGATGACTCCTGGTGGCCAACATCACTGGGAACAGCCCCGCCACCCACCGACCACGTACGCAACCTAGGGGTCATCCTCGACCCCACCCTCTCCATGACTAAGCAGGTCAACGCCGTTTCCTCATCCTGCTTCAACATCCTCCGAATGCTCCGCAGAATCTTCAAGTGGATCCCCACCAAAACAAGAAAAACAGTCACCCAGTCCCTCGTCACCAGCAGGCTGGACTACGGAAACGCCCTCTACGCAGGAACGACGGCTAAGCTCCTGAGACGGCTGCAACGCATCCAGAACGCCTCTGCACGTCTTATCCTCGACATCCCCCGACGCAGCCACATCACACCCCACCTGAGAGACCTGCACTGGCTCCCTGTCAACAAGAAGATAACCTTCAAGCTCCTCACCCACGCACACAAAGCACTCCACAACTCCGGACCAGCCTACCTCAACAGACGACTCAGCTTCTACACCCCCACCCGCCAGCTCCGCTCGACCAGCCTCGCCCTCGCCACAGTCCCCCGCATCCGGAAAACGACCGCCGGCGGCAGATCCTTCTCCCACCTCGCCGCCAAGACCTGGAACACCCTCCCCACCAACCTCCGACAGACCCAAGACCTACTGGCCTTCAGAAGACTCCTCAAGACCTGGCTCTTCGATCAGTAGCAGCACCACCCCCCTCTTCCCCCAGCGCCTTGAGACCCTCGCGGGTATGTAGTGCGCTTTATAAGTGACATGATTGATTGATTGATTGATTGCATCGAAAGTCTATCTCCAAACTCGGATCAGCCGTTTTGCCCTGACATAATGGAGGCCGCCTAAGACTGAGCAGTTTTTTCCTATTGTAATATTGTGGAGGAGTCTCACCAGTGGGGAACTTGGCAGCATGGCCGGCGCCGGGCGCCTCCGGGATGCTGACAGGCACAGACGGGCTTGCGCGCGTCCGTTTGCATCGGGAATATATAGGCTACAGCCTGTGATGCAAACAGGACCGCTAACGCAGCAGAGGAAGCGGAAATTGCGTGGCCGGAAGTGAGGAGCCCGAAAGTAGAACCAGCCCTCCGCAAAATCGGTGTATCAGCCGCGGCGGACCAGGACTGGAGGAAAAGCGAGAAGTGAAATGGAGCAGCAAGAGGGTTTGAGCCGGCAGAGTCAAGTAAAGTACAAATGCACGTAGATGAGAATTAGCAGTGTTAAAAGCACAGATATTACAGCCACATTACACAGTTTAAAAGCATTTAAAACCTAATTGCTGATTGGGCTGGCAAATAGTGATAGTTGTGTGGACAACTGACTTCCTGTGAATATGTACCGTGTAGTACAGTCTGTCTGATACTCTGGTTGTGTGTATCTATTATGCTATGCAAAAGTTCATTTACTCACTGGCACTTAGTTTACTACTTACAAGTACTTGATTACCTATGTTGGTGACACCTTCATTATTATGAAAAGAAGGTGATGACAATATTTCCAATTTGAAGTCAAAGTCACAACATGAGCTAGTATTGCTGTGTAAAGTGGTTTAATAATGAAAACATAGTGCATAGTTGAAGCCACACAAAGGTGAGTTGTTCTTAAAAAAGAAAAGTGCAGATTGGAGTTGAGAGTGTCTGCTGATTAAATCTATTAGAGCATAGCCACTGTTATTCAAGCCCAAAGTCCAACTTTGACCCTTCATCAGATGTGGAACAGTTATTTGGGACAGTCAACAAAGTGAACTGTCGGCACCCAATGGATGATATCAAGGGAACCTTTTCACTTCCTGGGGGTGGTGCATTGCCATCCGACTCCCACTAATTTTTCTTCGGACGTCCCTTCCCACATTTGGGTGGGGTACCATTAGCTGCAGGCTCCTGGGGTACTGGGGACTATCCGCCTGGCTCAACGTCCCTCCCTGTGGGTTGTGCAGATGTTGTCGCCACAGATGTAGTAGGCACACAGGGAGGGGTACTTAGGTGAGGAGCAAACTGGCGGAAGCAGGTACTGATATCCCGCAGCACCCCAGTGACGTTGCCCATTTGTTCATCGAACCGGCCCATTCTTTGGTTTTGGGAGACCTGCAGCTGTTCGATGTTTCGGAGGATATGGATAACCTGGCCCATTTATCCCTGATACCCCTCATAAGCATTGATTATCCGGGAGAGGTTTGGGTGGCCATCGGCAGCACTAGCTGCTCGACGGCTTGGATGCACACGCCTCCCCACCACCCCTACCACCATGGGCATACCCAGTTTGTGGTGGCACAGTCACCCCTGAGCCTCCTTCCTCATTGACTGTGGTATTGGCATAGATCAACTCCAGTGTGCTCTGTGTTCCTGTTCCATTGTCGTTAGCCGTGGCTGCTGTGTCTGTCTGGCTAGGGGTCAGCTGGGTGTCGGTAGCTGAGGCGGGAGTTGTCGCTGTGATTCCTGATGCAGCTGCTGGTGCTGTCTGCCGACCTAAACCTAATGGGCCTGATTGCTCCTCCTCGTCTGAGGATGAGTGAGAGTCCTCAATGCCAGTGAGCTCGTTCTCAGCTAGAGTCTGGGCCTGGCTGTCATCAGTGGGCATGGCAGTGTTCCCAGCTCACCCTGTGGGTACTGAAATGACACAGTCAATTATGTGAATGTCCAATGCACCTCAAATGGTACCCTGTTACGTAAATGACTGGACCAAAAAAGCAGTTTAGGATGATTGATTGGCCTCCTTTAGCCATGATGATCGCCTATGTTTGGGATGAACAATGCAACTTTGACAAGATGTGGATTTGTGATCAGCTCCACTTATGTGCAGAAATTGCCATGTTCTGTTTGGTTCCTATGACATGTTCACTGACATTAACTTGTACCTGATACTCTGTCGATGACACTGTTGGATTAGTGTGCTCCACATCTGTACAATAGAATGTCAATGACATACATACTCTTTAGCTCCTAATGTTTTAGTTTGTCTGGCCTGTGTCTTGGACTTAGTCCATGTATCAGCAGTCACAAAGGTGTTGGTGCCTACACACTCACAGTCTGTTTCTTTCCCAGTAATTTCATAATCATGGTGAGTGTGATGTGCTTATTGTTCACAAATCATGATCCTAGACTGATTCCCCCTAAGGATGAATGTGTGACTGCTTGGCTTTGTGCATACACAGCTCATGGATTTTGAATTGTGACTCCATAGTTAGATGAGAGCTCTATGATTTGTTTTCAACTTTATAGCTAACTATAATTGAATGCTGGGGTTTGAGTGCTGCCGGGCTAGTTGAGAAACTTAACTAACTCCTCCTCCCACCAAGCTCAACCAGCCCCCCTGCAACTCTGCTTTCCTGACAGTGAGTTGAAATGTATTAGCAAGATGGCTGACACTGGGGACTGGTGTCTGACTTGACCCCAACTCCCATCAAGGCCTTGTGCTCCAAACACCATGCAGCAGTGTCAGCCATCTTGCAAGTAAACTTCCCCTCTTTGTCTGGACACTACTCAGCCTGGTGGCCTGGTTGGGCTGGGTGGGAAGGCATGTGTAGGACTGGGCCTGATGGAGATGGAGTCTTTCAAGCACTCCTCCTCCCACCCAGCCCAGCTAACTCCTCTGGGCCTATGGGTAACCGACAATGATGGGAAGTGTAATTGCAAGATGGCTGTCACTGGTGCCTAGTGTCAGACTGTTGTAAAGTCATCCTGTGCCCTGGGCACCCCCAACGTTTTGCTGAATGGAACTGGTGGTAACTGACTCTGACTGACCCTGGGCTCTGTCTAACTAGGCCCAGGGCCAGTGCCAAGCTGAAAGGAACACATTAGAATACAGTTAATACACCCAACATACACTAGGGTACACTATGGGATGGTGGGGTACCCCTGTAATTGGCATGACCTACCCCATAAGCCCCTAGTATATAATAGGGCAGGGGATTGAAACTACCTAGAAGTCCCCCAGTATCCTGGGGCATGGCAGTTTAGAGGCCAGCAGCCTTTTTGCACTTGCATGTGTGCCCTGCTGAAGCCTGTGGTCAGTTTAAAAGCAGCTCTGGGTGCCAGGACTGCTCTTAAACATGCAAATTGTGGCCAAACTCGACTTTGGGGTTTGGGGCACTTAAAACTGGTCAACCTAAAATGTTTTTGCATAATAATGACCCCCAGGGTCTCCCCTAGCTATCCCAGGGGTGGGGGGGTCAGGTAGCTATAAGGTAGACCCTTATAAAATGAGTTTATAAATGCCCTGGGTTAAGTGAAATTCACATTTCACTCTCCCCATTGTTTAAAGTGCTGCCCAAATTCGACTTTGATGCTGGGGGCACTGGGCATGGAGGATCTGCAATATTTTTACAGATTTTATACCCTAGGATCTCAACTAGGTGACCTATGGGGTGGGGGTCCTGTGAAAATAAGCCAAGTACTTATAAAATATGTTTTTGTAGGTCCTGGTGCTGGAAAAGTGGCCCATGTCATTTTTCCCATTGCAAACCCCATGGCCCATAGGTTAACATGGGGGAAAGTTATTAAACAATAACTATTGACAGGACAGGGATATAGATTCCATTCAAAGACTCACTAGAATGGTATGGATAAATCCTACAATATGATGTTATTGAATTTCTCCCAAAGTGAACAGACAAGAAGTTATAACACTTTCTTAGTTGTAGTTCCAAATCCAGCCTGCCAGTGCTCTGCCCTGATTGGTCAGAGTTAAGGGGATTAGCCAGCCTGCCTGAAGAGGTGATAAAGATCCCCTGGGGTCAGCCAGATGGACTGGGAGGGCAGTGAGCTGTTCTGCAGGAATGCCAGGCCAGGGGGAGGGGTCGTAAACAATGAGCTTCAAAGGGCCAGAGCCCAGAGCAGTGTCATTAACAGCTTTGAACCCCCACCCCAGCCAGATGGCAGGATTAAGGAAGGTATGTGCAGATGTAGGGAGGAGAGGCTAGGTTAATTAGCCAACTCAGTGGGAGTGTTTAGCCAGCTCTTACCTCCTTGCTGGAAAATCAGCCATTATGGATTTGGAAGCTTTGTTGCACTCTGGGATAGAATAATGCCACACTCTGCAGGAAGGAGTCACTCAAGTGGGAGGTTACCCTACTCCTATTGGTGAAGCTTGACCTCCTGGATGACCCAGAGACTGTGGAATAAGTATCTGAGAGAGGCCCAGCCCCTCAGATCTGCTGCTTGAAACTGAAGAAAGCAAGACTGGCCCTGCTGAAAACTTCTGCTGTGCAAAGACTTCTAAGGCCTGACCTCTGGAGACTGCACCACCTGAAACTACAGCTTTGTGGACTAACTGTGCTGAGTAAAAGAAGTCAAGAGTGGACTCCCTGCAAGCTACAGGTTAACAGAGCTCATCTGGACCCTCACCACCAAGAATCACCAACCTGGGGAGCTACCAGTGGATTTGTAAGGGTGACGTCCAGTGCATTGTGGGAATTGAAGTCCTCAACTTTCAAGGACCATCTTGGAGCTTCCAGACCCTTGGAGTAAGTTTGAGACACTTTGGGACCCTTTGAGGAACTTCAGGAAGAAGTTCAGGAAGTTTGGGGAACTTTGGAGGAACTTTGAAAAAAAGCTCCATAGGGGGACCGACTCATCCTGGTCAGCCAAGCCGCCTGCCTTCAACCGCGAGCCGGCCAAGCCCACCAGGTTCGTCCCGCTAAAAGCTCCATCGCATCGACTTCCAGAGATTGACCGGGACTAGCGAAAATCTGAAGCCGGCGAACCCTCACCGGATCCGGCTACATGAGGAGCATCGAGGGACCCCACGAGAAAAAGCTCCAGAAAAGCTTCTAAGTCCGCTCGTAAGAAAGTCGACCGGGAACAACCGCGAGCGCCAATCCGCCTGCCTTCCATCGCGTGTCGGCCTGGATTGTTGGATTGCCCCGCTAAAGCGATCTTGAAAAAGTTTCTAAGTCCGCTCCAGGGAAGTTCACCGGGAGATCGTCGAAAGGCTATCCGGCGGAGCCGCACCGGATCCGGACTGACGGAGAGCGTCGAGGGGCCTCGAGGAGAAAAGCTCCAGAAAAGTTTCTAAGTGCGAAGGTAAAAACATTGACCGGGACCTTCCGCGTGGGGTATCCGCTCAGGGCTCCATCGCGGTCGGCCTTAAACTTTGACTTTGGCCCGGTCTATCGCGAGGCTATGTCCCAATATGGTGCTAGATGCTTCTAAGTGCTATATTTTATTTAAACTTTGAAAATTCATATCTCCGGTTCCCTACATTGGATTTTTGTCGTTTTGGTGTCATTTTAAAGATAAAAATAATTCCTATTTTTATAAATTGGTGTTGGATTTTTATTATGTGTTGTGTCTTAATTATTTACTGAATTGGTGTTTTTAAATGCTTTACATACCTGTCTTTGAAGTTAAGCCTGTCTGCTCGCAGCCACGTTACCAGGATAATTTTCTAAGACCTATGCTGAGTCCTATCAAGTGTTTGTGGTCTTATTACTAGTGGCAGACCTACATTTGCCCCTACCAATAACCCACTTTCCAACATTTGGTGCTCAGCGGTGTGGATGTGGACTTGTGTTTAAAAAATACACCTTTCAGTGAAGGAATTAAAATTATAAAAATCCTCTAAATTGCCTTAGAACAAAACTTTTGAGTTTGATTTTTGGAATTTGGACTAAACTGTTTTTAATCCATTGTTTTGATTTTTCCAAATTGTTCTAAGTCTATTGTGCCTCGTGTTGTGACCCAAAACTAGGGAACCATGGAGTTGGACCTGGCTAAACTGTCCCAGTGTAAGTTGACTGAGCTTAGGGAGCAGTGTAGGCTTAGGGGCTGCCTGCTTCCAAGAGGTATAGGAAGGCAGGGTTGTTTCAGTTTATACAAGCCCATGACCAGGCAGCTGAGGGGAATCAAGGGGGATAGAGGGTGTCCCCCCTACCTCCCCAAAGAGAGGGAGGAGGTTGAGGATGATGCCTCTTCCATTATAACTAGTGTAAGCCAACAGAATCCTGATGGTGGGAGTGGGGAAGGGTCCCTTACTCAGGAACCACTACGGTCCCTTGCAGAGAGACAGCTTCAGGCTCAATTAGCTTTGATAGCTTTAGAGCAAAGGAAACTGGATTTGGCTGAGAAGAGGTGGGAGAAGGAGGAGAAGAGAAATGGTGGCAGCGAAAGCGAAGAAGATGCTGAGATGTCCAGGGGTGGCAGATTTGAACCTAAACTTCCAAAGGGTATTGTGCCCAAGTACACTGAGGGGGATGACATTGACAAATGGCTTGCAGCTTTTGAGAGGGCCCTTAAGATGAGTAGGGTCCACTCTAGGTATTGGGGTGCACTCCTGTGGGAGTTGATTCCAGTAGCTGGGAGGGATAGGCTCCTGACCCTGAAGGGAGAGGATGCAGAATCATACCAGCAGATGAAAGCCTGCTTAGTCAAGAGGTTTGGTCTGACTCCAGAGCAGTACAGGGTGAAGTTTAGGAACACCCAGAAATTGAATTCCAAGTCTTGGATAGACTTTGTGGATGTTTCAGTGAAGGCACTGGAAGGCTGGATTTGTGGTAACAAAGTGAGCACTTATGAGGGATTGTATAATTTGTTTTTGAAAGAACACATTTTGACTCATTGTGCAGAAGAGAAGTTACGCCAGTATCTAGTGGACTCTAAGCTGACAGACCCCAGAGAGTTGGGGGAGTCAGCTGATGAGTGGGTGAGAACCCGGGTTTCCATTCAGCACCAGGGGGTGACCAGAAGAAAGGAGGACAGGTCCCTCCCCAAGGGAAAGCCCAGGGAAATGAAGGTCAAAAACCTAAGGAGTCCTCCAAAGACCCACAAAAACCTGCACAAGGAGGGGGGCCCGAGCCAACCCAAATCCAAAGGGAGGTGGATTCAGGGAAAGAATGGTAAATTCTTTGATCCCTCAAAAGTGGGTAAGTGCTTTGACTGTAACCAGCCAGGGCACAAGCAGGGAGATGCTGTCTGCACCAAGAAGCTCCCCCCTAAGGGGCCATCCACAGGGATTGCCAGTGTGAGTGTAGGGGTGGAGAGTGGTACACCAGCAGGGGGTATTCCAGTAGGGGCAGCAACCTTAGTGTCCCTGGGTGGGGTGAATATTGCAACCCTGGATGCCTTACCTCCAAACATGGAGAAGTACAGGCAGAGACCTAAAGTGAATGGGACTGAGGTTGAGGCTATCAGAGACACTGGGGCTAGTGTAACTATGGTCCTGGCTGAGCTGGTGCCTCCAGAGAGGGTGATACCTGGTGAGTTTCACCAGGTGACTTATGCAGACAGCACTACCAAAATCCATCCCATGGCTGTGGTGGATTTGGAATGGGGAGGTGTGACAGGCCCTATGAAGGTAGCTGTGTCAAAGGTGCTCCCAGTCCAGTGTTTACTGGGCAATGACCTTGAAGCCTCTGCGTGGTCAGAGGTGGAGAGAGGACTCCATATGAAAATATTGGAGCTCCCTGAGTGGGTATGTGCTGTGACTAGGTCACAGACTAGCCAGAAGGGAGGGGCTGGACACTTGGACCCTGGAACAAAGGGCCAAGCATCCATGGACAAGGGTACTGGGCCTGGTGAGCCAGCCCAGGGAACTCCAGAGGTGCAGGCAGAATCCAACCCTGCTGGGGAGGATCTGGCCTCGGAGGGAGGGACTCCATCCCTGCCAGAGCTGTCAGATTTGGCAGAACTGACAGGAGCAGGTGGACCCTCCAGAGAGGAGTTCAGTCAGGGACAGCGTGACTGTCCCACCCTTGAGAGCTTGAGGCGGATTGCTTCTAAGCAAGAGGAAGGGGATGACAGTGGGTTTCATAGAATCTACTGGGAAGATGGACTGCTTTATACTGAGGCCAGAAACCTCAAGGAGGGGGCCACCAGGAGGTTGGTGGTGCCCCAGAGGTACAGAGAGTTCATCCTGACTTTGGGTCATGACATCCCCTTGGCAGGACATTTGGGACAGACAAAGACATGGAACCGGTTGGTGAACCATTTCTACTGGCCCCATATGTCTGAAAAGGTAAAGGAGTTTTGCAGCTCCTGTGTCACCTGTCAGGCCAGTGGCAAGGCAGGGGGCAAGACAAAGGCTCCCCAAGTACCACTGCCAGTGGTTGGGGTTCCTTTTGAAAGGGTGGGGATGGACATTGTTGGTCCCCTGGACCCACCTACTGCATCAGGGAATAGGTATATCTTAGTGGTAGTTGACCATGCCACTAGATACCCTGAAGCCATACCTCTTAGAACCATTGATGCTCCTGCAGTGGCTAGAGCACTACTTGGTGTGTTCACCCGAGTGGGTTTTCCAAAAGAGGTGGTGTCAGATAGGGGCACGAACTTCCTGTCCAGCTATCTGACTGCTATGTGGGATGAGTGTGGTGTCAACTACAAGTTCACCACCCCCTATCACCCACAAGCAAATGGTCTTGTTGAGAGATTCAACAAAACCCTGAAGGGCATGATAAATGGGTTGTCAGAGAAACTCAGGAGGAGATGGGATGTTCTCCTCCCATGCTTACTGTTTGCCTACAGGGAGGTGCCACAGAAAGGGGTTGGTTTCAGTCCCTTTGAGTTGGTGTTTGGACACCCTGTGAGGGGGCCATTGAGCCTGCTAAGAGAGTCTCCAGAGAAGCCTCTTAAAGAAGCTAAGGACAATGTGCTTGATCATGTGCTAGGCCTGAGATCTAGAATGGCAGAGTACATGTACAAGGCAAACAGGAAACTGGAGGCCAGCCAGGAGCTCATGAAGCACTGGTATGATCAGAAGGCTACTATGCCTGAGTATACTCCAGGCCAATTGGTGGGGGTGTTGGAGCCTGTGGCCCCCAGGGCCCTCCATGACAAGTGGAGTGGGCCCTATCCAATCTTAGAAAAGAAGGGTGAGGTTACCTATTTGGTTGACCTTGGCACCCCCAGGAACCCTCATAGGGTCCTGCATGTGAATAGATTGAAACCCCACCATGACAGGGCAGACATGACCATGTTACTGGTCACTGATGAGGGTGTGGAGGAGGAAACTGAGCCTGTGCCCGACCTCCTCTCCACTAATGTGCAAGATGGGTCAGTGGAGGGGTTGTACTCTCTCCCAAGTTGACAGACCAGCAGCACAGAGACTGTAAGCAAGTGCTGGAGCAGTTTTCTGGCCTGTTCTCCTTGACCCCAGGCATCACTGAGTGGTGTGTGCATCACATTGACACTGGTGACAGCCTGCCTGTCAAGAATAAACTGTACAGGACATCTGACCATGTCAGAGCCAGCATTAAAGCTGAGGTTGCTAAGATGCTGGACTTGGGGGTAATTGAACCGTCTGAGAGTCCATGGGCCAGTCCAGTGGTGCTGGTACCTAAACCTAATCCTCAGGGGGACCCAAGGAGTTAAGGTTCTGTGTGGACTACAGAGGATTGAATGCAGTCACAAAGACTGACGCTCACCCTATACCTAGAGCTGATGAGCTCATTGATAGGTTAGGGGCTGCTAAGTACCTGAGTACTTTTGATTTGACTTCAGGTTACTGGCAGATTGCCCTCACTGATGGAGCAAAGGAGAGGTCAGCATTCTCCACCCCAGAGGGACATTATCAGTTCAAGGTAATGCCCTTTGGTTTAAAGAATGCACCTGCCACCTTCCAAAGGTTGGTGAACAGGGTCTTGTCTGGGTTGGAACAGTTCAGTGCAGCTTACCTGGATGACATAGCTGTGTATAGTTCTACCTGGGGAGATCACTTAAGCCACCTAAGGGAAGTGCTTCAGGCCATGCAGCAGGCAGGCCTGACTATTAAGGCAAGCAAGTGCCAAATAGGGCAGAGTTCTGTGGTGTACCTGGGCCACCTGGTAGGAGGGGGCCATGTACAGCCTCTCCAAGCTAAAATCCAAACTATTTTGGATTGGACAGCACCTGTTACCCAGACTCAGGTCAGGGCATTCCTTGGACTGACAGGGTACTATAGAAGGTTTGTTCAAAATTATGGGACCATTGTGGGGCCCCTAACAGAACTGACTTCTAAAAAGAGGCCCAAGAAGGTGACTTGGACCCCAGAGTGTCAGAAGGCTTTTGACACTCTGAAAGCTGCTATGTGTTCAGCACCAGTGTTACTGGCCCCTGACTACACAAAAGAATTTGTAGTTCAGACAGATGCTTCAGAGCAAGGGATTGGGGCAGTGTTGTCACAGCTAAATGAAGGGGGCCTTGATCAGCCAGTTGCCTTTATTAGCAGGAGACTTCTTCCTAGAGAGCAGAGATAGATGGAGTGCCATTGAGAGAGAGGCTTTTGCTGTGGTGTGGTCACTGAAAAAGTTGAGACCATATTTGTTTGGGACTCACTTTCTTGTTCAAACTGACCACCGGCCTCTCAGATGGCTCATGCAGATGAGAGGGGAGAATCCCAAGCTGTTAAGGTGGTCCATTTCCCTACAGGGAATGGACTTTACAGTGGAACACAGACCTGGGGTTGCCCATGCCAATGCAGATGGACTTTCCAGGTTTTTCCACTTAGCTGAGGAGGACTACCAGGGTGTAGGTTAGTAACCCCTCACCTTTCGTTTGGGGGGGCTATGTTGTAAAGTCATCCTGTGCCCTGGGCACCCCCAACTTTTGCTGAATGGAACTGGTGGTAACTGACTCTGACTGACCCTGGGCTCTGTCTAACTAGGCCCAGGGCCAGTGCCAAGCTGAAAGGAACACATTAGAATACAGTTAATACACCCAACATACACTAGGGTACACTATGGGATGGTGGGGTACCCCTGTAATTGGCATGACCTACCCCATAAGCCCCTAGTATATAATAGGGCAGGGGATTGAAACTACCTAGAAGTCCCCAGTATCCTGGGGCATGGCAGTTTAGAGGCCAGCAGCCTTTTGCACTTGCATGTGTGCCCTGCTGAAGCCTGTGGTCAGTTTAAAAGCAGCTCTGGGTGCCAGGACTGCTCTTAAACATGCAAATTGTGGCCAAACTCGACTTTGGGGTTTGGGGCACTTAAAACTGGTCAACCTAAAATGTGTTTGCATAATAATGACCCCCAGGGTCTCCCTAGGTATCCCAGGGGTGGGGGGTCAGGTAGCTATAAGGTAGACCCTTATAAAATGAGTTTATAAATGCCCTGGGTTAAGTGAAATTCACATTTCACTCTCCCCATTGTTTAAAGTGCTGCCCAAATTCGACTTTGATGCTGGGGGCACTGGGCATGGAGGATCTGCAATATTTTTACAGATTCAACACCCCTAGGGTCTCCCCTAGGTGACCTATGGGGTGGGGGTCCTGTGGAAATAAGCCAAGTACTTATAAAATATGTTTTTGTAGGTCCTGGTGCTGGAAAAGTGGCCCATGTCATTTTTCCCATTGCAAACCCCATGGCCCATAGGTTAACATGGGGGTAAGTTATTAAACAATAACTATTGACAGGACAGGGATAAAGATTCCATTCAAAGACTCACTAGAATGGTATGGATAAATCCTACAATATGATGTTATTGAATTTTTCCCAAAGTGAACAGACAACAAGTTATAACACTTTCTTAGTTGTAGTTCCAAATCCAGCCTGCCAGTGCTCTGCCCTGATTGGTCAGAGTTAAGGGGATTAGCCAGCCTGCCTGAAGAGGTGATAAAGATCCCCTGGGGTCAGCCAGATGGACTGGGAGGGCAGTGAGCTGTTCTGCAGGAATGCCAGGCCAGGGGGAGGGGTCGTAAACAATGAGCTTCAAAGGGCCAGAGCAGTGTCATTAACATCTTTGAACCCCCACCCCAGCCAGATGGCCGCATTAAGGAAGGTATGTGCAGATGTAGGGAGGAGAGGCTAGGTTAATTAGCCAACTCAGTGGGAGTGTTTAGCCAGCTCTTACCTCCTTGCTGGAAAATCAGCCATTATGGATTTGGAAGCTTTGTTGCACCCTGGGATAGAATAATGCCACACTCTGCAGGAAGGAGTCACTCAAGTGGGAGGTTACCCTACTCCTATTGGTGAAGCTTGACCTCCTGGATGACCCAGAGACTGTGGAATAAGTATCTGAGAGAGGCCCAGCCCCTCAGATCTGCTGCTTGAAACTGAAGAAAGCAAGACTGGCCCTGCTGAAAACTTCTGCTGTGCAAAGACTTCTAAGGCCTGACCTCTGGAGACTGCACCACCTGAAACTACAGCTTTGTGGACTAACTGTGCTGAGTAAAAGAAGTCAAGAGTGGACTCCCTGCAAGCTACAGGTTAACAGAGCTCATCTGGACCCTCACCACCAAGAATCACCAACCTGGGGAGCTACCAGGGGATTTGTAAGGGTGACGTCCAGTGCATTGTGGGAATTGAAGTCCTCAACTTTCAAGGACCATCTTGGAGCTTCCAGACCCTTGGAGTAAGTTTGAGACACTTTGGGACCCTTTGAGGAACTTCAGGAAGAAGTTCAGGAAGTTTGGGGAACTTTGGAGGAACTTTGAAAAAAAGCTCCATAGGGGGACCGACTCATCCTGGTCAGCCAAGCCGCCTGCCTTCAACCGCGAGCCGGCCAAGCCCACCAGGTTCGTCCCGCTAAAAGCTCCATCGCATCGACTTCCAGAGATTGACCGGGACTAGCGAAAATCTGAAGCCGGCGAACCCTCACCGGATCCGGCTACATGAGGAGCATCGAGGGACCCCACGAGAAAAAGCTCCAGAAAAGCTTCTAAGTCCGCTCGTAAGAAAGTCGACCGAAAACAACCGCGAGCGCCAATCCGCCTGCCTTCCATCGCGTGTCGGCCTGGATTGTTGGATTGCCCCGCTAAAGCGATCTTGAAAAAGTTTCTAAGTCCGCTCCAGGGAAGTTCACCGGGAGATCGTCGAAAGGCTATCCGGCGGAGCCGCACCGGATCCGGACTGACGGAGAGCGTCGAGGGGCCTCGAGGAGAAAAGCTCCAGAAAAGTTTCTAAGTGCGAAGGTAAAAACATTGACCGGGACCTTCCGCGTGGGGTATCCGCTCAGGGCTCCATCGCGGTCGGCCTTAAACTTTGACTTTGGCCCGGTCTATCGCGAGGCTATGTCCCAATATGGTGCTAGATGCTTCTAAGTGCTATATTTTATTTAAACTTTGAAAATTCATATCTCCGGTTCCCTACATTGGATTTTTGTCGTTTTGGTGTCATTTTAAAGATAAAAATAATTCCTATTTGTATAAATTGGTGTTGGATTTTTATTATGTGTTGTGTCTTAATTATTTACTGAATTGGTGTTTTTAAATGCTTTACATACCTGTCTTTGAAGTTAAGCCTGTCTGCTCGCAGCCACGTTACCAGGGGTTGAGCATAGGAATAATTTTCTAAGACCTATGCTGAGTCCTATCAAGTGTTTGTGGTCTTATTACTAGTGGCAGACCTACATTTGCCCCTACCAATAACCCACTTTCCAACACAGACTTTACCCCAACTCCCATCAAGGCCTTGCGCTCCAAACACCACGAACCAGTGTCAGCCATCTTGCTAGTACATTTCCAACCACTGTCAGGAAAGCAGAGTTCCATGTGGGCTGATTGGGCTGAGTGGGAGGAGGAGTGTTTGCAATAACTACAACTCCATCAAACTCTGTCCTATATACACTCTTCACACTCAGCCCAAACAGCCCACATGAAACTATGCTTTCCTGACAGTGAGTGTAAGACAGGGCCTGATGGGAGATGTAGTCATTGCAAACACTCCTCCTCCCCCTTCCAGCCCAACCAGCCCACCTGGAACTCTGTTTTTTTGACAGTGAGGCTGGTTGGGATGGGTGGGAGGAGGAGTGTTTGCTATGACTACATCTCCCATCAGGGTCTGTCCTACACACACCTTTCCAACCAGCCCAGCCAGCCTACCTGAAACTCTGCTTTCCTGACAGTGAGTGGAAATGTACTTGCAATATGGCTGACGCTGGTGACTGGTGTTTGGAGCACAAGGCCTTGATGGGAGTTTGGGAGAAGTGTGTACATGGCAATAGTTTTGAACCTTTTGATCTTCATTGCAGGTATGTGGGTTATCTGTCTTACATACACATTACAAGATTTTTAACAATTAGTTTTTTAAATCAAAAAATGTTCATTTAGCTAACTGGGACCATTACAGAGATGTCTGCAGGAGTGTCATTGCTAACTTGTGTGAAATGTGGAATTCCTACTTGCCAGACTCCATTCCTTCTGGTATTCTAAACAAGCTGTCCGGGGGGATGATGGCACACGCCTTCTCCTCCCAGGAAGTAGAGTGCTCAGGTGGTGCAGAAGGGCCATCACCTGTACGTTGTGCAGCCCGGTGTTCCCTGGCGGACAATTTTTTAACCCTCCTTCTGATGTCGTACCACCTCTTCTTGATATCATCCATGGTGCTACAGTATTCACCTTGCTGACTATCCTATCCCACATCTTATTTTTCTGGCTGATGGGCGTCTGTTAGACTTGGGTCCCGAATAAATGTGGCTCTACTCTAAGGATTTCATCAACAAGCACTATCAACTCCTCATCAGTGAAACATGGCTGCTTCTTCTTGGACATGGTGAGGGTCAGTGTGAGGGTGAATGTGAATTAGAGGGTGTGTCTAAGAAAAGGAATCTGAACAAAAAAGTGATATGTGCAAGTAGTGGTGTGAAAGCAGTGCGTGAGTGTGTGCAGGGCTGACAGTGACCGGCAAAAAGTTCTCTGTAGGTCTTGCAGCAGTATTGTGTGAGCAAAGGATCATGGTCTTTTTTTGTCTTTATATAGGTGAATTGGTGGGTGTGACTACTATTTAAAAATTGTTTAGTTTTCTTGCTGCTGCCTATGCTTGTTGTTGGGCCTGAGTTTTTCTGTTTTGCACTTGCCAAGCAGCACACAAACCGACATGATTCCGCTACCGTATCGGATGCAACCTAATCTGCTTGGCGGGCCAACCGATGCATGTTCGTAACCGGAATCCCTATCGGACAGCCTTTCTGACTGACGCGGTCGGTTCAGACTTGTTTCTGACTGACGCGGCCGGCTCGAAATCGGCCCCGACTGACACGGTCGGAGTTTTCCCTGCTATACATCAGAATACGGCAGTCGGAGACATCATGGTCTAGTTGGGTGAATGTATACAAGAACGAGTCGGGGGGACAGTCTTTCCGACTGACATCGTAATAAGGGCCTTAATTGTTTTCTAAAAAAACAGGCAAGTAAGTTAGAAGAAAAGATTAGCTTGTATTAGAAATGTAGTATGCTTGAAATATTTTCCAGTTAGTCTGAAGCCACTGACAACCTAAACTGTTGCATTTGTTCCGATAGTCGCTCTGACATTTTTTTACTTTTTGGGAGATACATGGATTCAGACTACCTGTTAAAGATTGCGCTATTTTAATTTCTTGGTAACTTTGCTCCTTCTTCAAAGTAGATTTGTTGAAGGAGTTGTGTCATGGCATTATTAGTTTTCGCACCACACTCTAAGCAGGTCGTGTAACTGTTTCACCAGTCAATTGGGATCCTTGGCTTCCTCCTGCGACCCGATCTGCTTAGATGGCCAATCCATGTGTCTCCAAAATAATTTAGTAAGGGGCCCAATTTTTCATCGTTTCGTGTAAAGTAGTCAGATTCTATAATTGATGTGTAGTATGCATCTACACTGTTTGGTGTCACGAAGCATAAGGCTGTTAGTTTCTTCAATTGATATTGTAGTTCACTATCTGATATGTAGTCTTCAACCAAGGATGTTTTTGTATTTTTTGCCAATATGCCTGTGAAAATTGGAAAAAACATCCTTGAATTTGGGTTTCTGGGTATAATTTAGTAATGGTATTAACCTTTGATAATTCAACATCAATAATCACTTTTCTAGGACTTTTATTTGGAGTTTTAGTTTTTCTTACTGACATAAATTCAGTATAGGTTGAAGCTTGCTTATCAGGCAGTATACTGCACACTAAAGGAACAGTGGTGTTATTAATGTTGACTGAATAGTGTATATTTGGCTGAAGGGATGGGGGGTGGACGTAAAGGTACCATCCATCATCCAAATATCACTATTCTCCTGTTTAGAAAAGTTACTGGGGTGCTAAAAAGTAGCATTTGTTTTAGATGGTTTTTGTTGTTATGCAAAAAGAAAGATTTGTTGGTAAAGGTTACTGTCAATTCTTCAGGTATGTTGATATCTGAG
This sequence comes from Calotriton arnoldi, assembly GCA_963921515.1. Classification (NCBI taxonomy): domain Eukaryota; kingdom Metazoa; phylum Chordata; class Amphibia; order Caudata; family Salamandridae; genus Calotriton; species Calotriton arnoldi. The sequence continues at coordinate 646,610 of CAWUFW010010723.1, read as the reverse complement.
TAGGTTTGGGGTGTTACACATTGAGGGTTACTTGCCTGTTTTTGTCTCTGTATAATACGACTTAGATTACGAATAGTAGGGATAGAACTAGCTACATGCATAGGTATGTTTTGGGAAACCTCCTCAAAACTGAGCCACAAGGTTCATTGGAGGTGGATGCACGGGTTTTCATTTGTTCACTATTTTGATGAACTTCAATCTCCATTGCAGAGGCAGAGTGGTTATGCTTGGTTGTTTTTTCAAGAGTGTCACCAAGAGTAACCGCTCTGCCTGTGCAATGGGTTGCATAATACTGCACACACTTCCAATGTCTCCCAGGCTCAGTTAATCTCTCCTAACAATAAAGGTAGCCACTGTAACTCAGAAGTCTGTTTCTCTTGCTTGATTTAATATAGTTTGCTTGATTTCTTGCTGTCATTCTTTATCTGCAGGTAGAAAGAAAAAAAGAAAAAAAATGTTTTAGTGAATTGGTTTACTGGAAATGAAAAATGTTTTTAAATTACTTATTTCACAATCTACATTTCTTTTTGATAACAATGGTTATTTATCTTAGGTTTTGCTATGTTTGCTTTAATTTCTTTTTTGGTTGATACCTGTGAAAAGAAAGTTATTTTGGGTGATAATTGAGTTTTGGTCGTTTGTTACCTTAAATGTGTTTCTCTGTTCTGTGAAAAGTAACTTTCAAAGAGGAATGTGTGGATTTTTTGATTTGTGGAGATTGTGTTCTTCCGGATAGGTGGTATGGTATGGCTTGATCTGTATAGAAAGGGAAAGACATCAAAATGTGTTCACAGTTTGGTTTACAAATGTGCTTTTAATATTATCCTGCAAGGGAAAATGTTTAGAAAGTATTTATTTGAGATTCCACATATTTTATTGATTATAAAGTCCATATTCATTAGACCATGCTATGTTTGCAATCAAAAGTTGTTTTCCTTTAAAGCTGTGAAAAGAAAGTTAATACTGGTAATAACTGTGATTTAATTCAGTTTCACCTTCAATGTGTTGTCCTGTTGTGCGATCACCAACTTCTGTTAGTGAGGTTTTTGTTTTTTTATGAGGATGTGTTCTTCCACATTGGTGGTGTGATATGGGTTGATAAATGTAAAGAACATATGGCTGTATATTATTTTTTTCATTTTCGTGTTCCAGAGGATGGATGGTTTGTATTAGACCTGTAAAAGAGACAATGGGGCCAATTCCGATTCGGGCCGGAAAACGTACCGATTGACTCGGAGCCGGAATTAATTCCGACCGACACGTACCGGTGCAGCCCGACCCGCAAAGTACGATGAGAAGCGTGCAAAACCTGACCGACGCGTACGGAACACAAGCCGAACGACCGAACCGCGAGGAAAACAGCCATCCGGCCGGAAAACCATGCGAATTGAACCGACGGACACGCACCAGGAAGAATCCCGAACGAAACGTACCCGCAAACTCCTACCCGCCAAGTACGATGCAACGCGTGGAAAACACGACCGAGTCGCACGGGTCCTAAGCCGTACGACCGACACGCATACAAAACTGCGAGCTGAAGCAACCCAAAACACCGCGACCGACGCGTACGCAGCACAGAAAACAGCACAAACACAGCGTGAACGAATCTGAGAGGCTCGCACGAGACAACTGCAGGGTCCGACTCGGTCAGAAGAACGTCTCATACATGCACAAAAAGAACTAAGGAAAAAACACACAAAAAAAGGCCAAACAAGCAATTACAAAGCAAATAAATACTGGGGGAAACAGGAACAAAGACACACCCACAACTCCACCCATATAAAGGACACAAATCCCTACCATGATCCTTTGAAAATTCAAATTACCTGCCAGCACTCAACACCAACAGACAGCAACCACACACACACACTCACAGCTCATCCATCACACAAGCCACACACCAGCAGCACCTCAACAAATAGCACCCTCACATACACCCAGCAAAACACACTCACACACCCTCACTTGCACACCCCCACACACATCACTCACCATCACCACCCATCACCATGCCCCCAAAGAAGAATCATAAGTTCCTAGATAGTGAATTGGAAGTCCTGGTAGATGAGATCCTCAGGGTAGAGCCACAGCTGTTTGGTACATTGGTCCAACAGACACCCATGGCGCAGAAAACCAAGATGTGGGAGAGGATTGTTGACAGGGTCAACGCACAATCACCATGTTTGCGCACAAAGGGAGACATCCAGAACAGGTGGTATGACGTGCGCAGGAGGGTCAGGGAGCTGATGAAGAAGGACTACCTCTTGAGCCAACACACCGGCAGTGGCCCTCCTGCCAAACCAGTATACCTCAGGCCCTGGGAGGAGAAGGTGCGGGCCATCCTACCACCAGTGAGCGTATATGGACTAGAAAACATCCCAGAGCCTGGTGAGTACACAACAAATGTACACAATATTGTGCGACAATACACACACATCACTGTCAAGGGGAGAGTCAAACCATGCACCCTTAGCAAATCCACAGCAACCAAAACAGAATCATCCCAAAATGTGTATGTCAGTCAGATAAACACAATACATGCCATCTCATAGTGATATGTAACTGTGTCATCACATGTACAAACCCAACAACAAATAGAGATAGGCAGTGGCACAAATCTAACCAACAAACACAGTCAGATATGTAGCCACCACTAGAACACCACCTCACAGGGAAGCTCACTGAAAGGAAGGAATTCTGTGTATGCTGGGCAAGTCAGTGTAGCCAATAGCATCATGGGAGTCGTAGTCACAGATATTGCCCACCCTCACAATGCGCACATCAACACCACCATGAACCATGCCCACATCACAGGGAGTGGAAAACAACAGACAAGATGGCTGACACTGGCTACTGCTGTGGGGAGCACAAGGCCCTGCTGGGAACTGTGCACCAACCAACAGCAGGACACCACTGACTGACATCCTGAAAGACAACTTGCACTCCCTGCAATAGAAGCACGTTCCATGGTGGGATATCTGGCTGGGTGGGAAGGAGGACTGACACCTCAGACCATATTAACAAGCAGCTTTTCACACACACACCCTTAACACAAACTACACACAACTCACCTGGGAGAATGCATTGCCTCAAACACACAAATCAAATATCCCACAAAGAACCACAACCCTGGGTCATGCTGTGTGAAGCACAGGGACACACATGGGACTTGTAGCAAAACTAACCCCAGGATAACACTGTCAGCCATCTTGTCAGCACAGGCACACAACCCCACAGGGAAGCAGAGTCAAAAGGAAGGAAGTATGGGCACACTGGGAAGGGGGGTGGAGGCAAAAGCATGATGGGAGTGGTAGTCACAGCCCAACATCCCCCACCCACATGGCCCAGCAAGATCACACCCAAGCATGCACACCTCACAGGTAGTCAAAAGCCACATCAAAGATGTCTGACACTGGTGCAATGTTGTGGGGAGCACAAGGCCCTGCTGGGAACTGGGCACAAACCAACAGCAGGACACCACTGTCAGCCATCTTGCCATTGCTGTCACACTCACACACAGTGAAGTACACTCAAAAGGAAGGAAGTATGGGCATGCTGGGAAGGGGGTGGAGGCAATAGCATGATGGGAGTGGTAGTCACAGATATTGCTCACCCTCACAATGCGCACATCAACACCACCATGAACCATGCCCACATCACAGGGAGTGGAAAACAACTGACAAGATGGCTGACACTGGCTACTGCTGTGGGGAGCACAAGGCCCTGCTGGGAACTGTGCACCAACCAACAGCAGGACACCACTGACTGACATCCTGAAAGACAACTTGCACTCCCTGCAATAGAAGCACGTTCCATGGTGGGAAATCTGGCTGGGTGGGAAGGAGGACTGACACCTCAGACCATATTAACAAGCAGCTTTTCACACACCCCCTTAACACAAACTATACACAACTCACCTGGGAGAATGCATTGCCTCAAACACACAAATCAAATATCCCACAAAGAACCACAACCCTGGGTCATGCTGTGTGAAGCACAGGGACACACATGGGACTTGTAGCAAAACTAACCCCAGGATAACACTGTCAGCCATCTTGTCAGCACAGGCACACAACCCCACAGGGAAGCAGAGTCAAAAGGAAGGAAGCATGGGCATGCTGGGAAGGGGGTGGAGGCAAAAGCATGATGGGAGTGGTAGTCACAGCCCAACATCCCCCACCCACATGGCCCAGCAAGATCACACCCAAGCATGCACACCTCACAGGGAGTCAAAAGCCACATCAAAGATGTCTGACACTGGTGCAATGTTGTGGGGAGCACAAGGCCCTGCTGGGAACCGGGCACCAACCAACAGCAGGACACCACTGTCAGCCATCTTGCCATTGCTGTCACACTCACACACAGTGAAGTACACTCAAAAGGAAGGAAGCATGGGCATGCTGGGAAGGGGGGTGTAGGTAATAGCATGATGGGAGTGGTTGTCACAGCTCAACATCCCCCACCCACATGGCCCAGCAAGCTCACACTGAACCATGCACACCTCACAGGGAGTGAAAAGCCACTTCAAAGATGTTGGACAATGGTGCTCTGTTGTGGGGAGCACAAGGCCCTGCTGGGAACTGGGCACCAACCTACAGCAGGACACCACTGTCAGCCATCTTGCCATTGCTGTCACACTCACACACAGTGAAGTACACTCAAAAGGAAGGAAGTATGGGCATGCTGGGAAGGGGGTGGAGGCAATAGCATGATGGGAGTGGTAGTCACAGATATTGCTCACCCTCACAACTGTCCCATCAACACCACCCTGAACCATGTGCACATCACAGGGAGTGGAAAAGAACTGACAAGATGGCTGACACTGGCTACTGCTGTGGGGAGCACAAGGCCCTGCTGGGAACTGTGCAACAACCAACAGCAGGACACCACTGACTGACATCCTGAAAGACAACTTGCACTCCCTGCAATGGAAGCACGTTCCATGGTGGGATATCTGGCTGGGTGGGAAGGAGGACTCACAGCACTGACCATAGTCACCAGCAGCTCCACCCGCACACCCCCTAACACAAACTCCACACAACTCACCTGGGAGAATGCATTGCCTCACACTCCAATCAAATATCCCACAAAGAACCACAACCCTGGGTCATGCTGTGTGAAGCACAGGGACACACATGGGACTTGTAGCAAAATGAACCCCAGGATAACACTGTCAGCCATCTTGTCAGCACAGGCACACAACCCCACAGGGAAGCAGAGTCAAAAGGAAGGAAGTATGGGCACGCTGGGAAGGGGGTGGAGGCAATAGCATGATGGGAGTGGCAGTCACAGATATTGGTCACCACCACAACTGTCCCATCAACACCACCCTGAACCATGCACACATCACAGGGAGTGGAAAAGAACTGACAAGATGGCTGACACTGGGTACTGCTGTGGGGAGCACAAGGCCCTGCTGGGAACTGGGCACCACCAACAGCAGGACACCACTCACTGACATCCTGAGAGTCAACCTGAACCCACTGCAAGGGTGGCATGCTTCATGGTGGGATAACTGGGCTGGGGGAGAAGGAGGGCCGGATGTCAACCAAATACAACCCATGCAGACCATGTACACACCCCAACATTCAAATTGAAATGCTCAAAGTATGCAGGACAATGTGCTACACCAATATCAACCTCTGACTGTGACAACTCAGGACAATGCAATGTACAGGCCCACATCCAGAGGTACAGTCACAACTGTCAGGTGTGTCAACCATTGATGCCTGCAGAAACATAACATACATTGTGTGTGTCTCCCAAAAACAGGTGATGATGGGGACACAGCAGCAGACGCTGAGGAGTCCCTGTCCCAGGATCCAGGGGAAACGGAGCTCACTGGTGTGGAACAGCCTCTGCCCTCCTCGGATGACGAAGACCTACCTGGCACCTCCGGAGCGAGTCAACATGCAGCACCAGCAGGACCACCAGCTGCACCCCCTGCACCCACCCCTCCAACGACTGACAACACACAAACCACCCCTGCTGACACGGACAGACCAAGGACCACCACCACCACCAGCACACGGACCCCTGCCCAACGTGGGGCTATGGACACCAACACCACCAAAAACCCCCAAAGGGGCCCAGGATCACCTGTGCATGCCACCTCAGGTACTGCACGTGTCGCCTGGGGTGGTGGGAGGGGTGGTAGACATAGGTCGCTGCTCGCAGAGGGGTCTGGACTGCATGAAGACCCACAACTGGTACGCATAGCCGATGCGTACCAGACCAGCACCGGAGAGTTCAGCCAGGTAGTGGGGATCCTCAGGGACATACGACAGCAGGACTTACACATGTCCCGCATGGAGTCCAAGTGGGACACACTGCAAGAGATGACGGCGGTGCATAGGGACATATTACAATGCCTCCGCCAGATGAGCAGCAACATGTCAACACCTCCCTGTGTGCCCACAACATCTGGTGCTGAAACAACTGCAACTGCCACAGGGAGGGAGGATGACTCTGGCGGAGAGTCCCCTGCATCGCAGCAGCCTGCACTTGAGGGTCCCCCCCCAAAGAAGAGGGGTCGTCCGAGGAAGGGCAACTGAGAGGCCGATGGCCATGCGCAACCACCAGGAAGCCAAAACCTGTGCTGGATAATCACCTTTGTGTGCAAATTGTACACCCCGTTGAATGCAACACAACTCCCCCACATGACATGGGGAGTACAAGTTGGACCAATGTATCAGATGACTGTGGACTTTACTCAGGACATTTCTGCTACCAGGACTTCCAAATCATCTTGGAACTTTGGATTACAATCACAATGTACAGCACCCACCATCCTGTGCACCATACTCACACATGTATGACAATAAACACAGTAATACACCATACCTGCCTCTGTTGTGATTCAAATGTGGTTTCTGTCATGGAGATGATGACCTGCCAAATTACACTGTGCATGCTAACTGCCACAGCAAGTACAACACAGGCATGTGAGTCATGGCAACGTGACGCATATGAGGGAGACACACCACCAGGGCTACACAACATATATACACCAAGGCCACCTGACTCATCGCCTACACTGATGTTGCCAGGAAATACGGTGCAATGCACAGACAAAACACCTATTCACAGTCTTTGTCAACTAGCCCACTGGTGCAGTAAGCAAATGTCAGTCAGATGTGTGACCACAGACAACGCACATCACAAAGTGAAGCACAGGTTTATTACACATTTGCAACATGTTGTAACCACTACAGATGCAAGGTAATCCCACCTGGCAGTGGGCACACAGTCAACAAGTGTAGAAGGAAGGAAGTCCATGGGTGTGGCGCACATAACCTGTAGGGATACGACAGCTACCACCCTGGAAGTTCAATCACGGTGTTGGGGGATCACAGTTGACCAAACAACTCTGAAAGTACCCCGTGAAGGACAGAAATGACACACAGTCAAAAGCACTGAAGAACAGGACAGAACTGCAATACTCATGCCCAATACATGTCACAAGATACCCACCCAGAACCACGTTAGCATGTCAACAATGTTGGGGAGTACAGACTACCTGTAAGGACACATCGCTACACGCATACAGTCATGTCGCACATGGCCACACTCAAACAGCACCAGAGCACCACCAACACATATCATGCATACTCACATCATTGACATTACATCTCCGGATACTCACATTCAGCTGAAGAAGTTGGTGATGAGCTGTGTGCGGACATCACCATCATCATCATCATCATCACTGGCATCGTGGTCCAGGCCAGGATCCTCCATAGGTGGCGGATGTAGATCATCGTCATCCAGGATGAGAGGCAACTCCTTCCGCACAGCCAGGTTGTGTAGCATGCAGCAGACGATGACAATCTTGCACACCTTTGCTGGGGCATATGGGAGGGCCCCTCCTGTCTTGTCCAGGCAGTGGAAGCGGCTCTTCAGGAGACCAAATGTCCGCTCAATCACTCTCCTGGTCCGACCATGTGCCTCATTGTAACGCATCTGGGCTGGTGTCACAGGGTTCCTGAGGGGCGTCAGCAACCACAGCATGTTGGGGTATCCGGAGTCACATACATACAGACAATTGCACATTAGCTGACTTGGAAAAGAGGGTGGAACACAACATTGCAGAACACACACAATGGTACATAGTCAGTACACACCAACAAGCCAGGCACGCTGGTTCCGCATCTGTGACATCATCCTCGGGATGCGACTGCTCCTCATCACGAAGGCATCGTGTGCAGAACCTGGGAAACGGGCACAGACGTGTGAGATGTTCATATCTGCAAGACATACCACCAGTGCATTGACCGAGTGGTAGTGTTTGCGGTTCCTGTATGTCTGCTCTTGGGCCTGTGGTGGCACCAAAGCCACATGTGTCCCATCAATGGAGCCAATGACATGCGGCACCCTCCCCAGGGCATAGAATTCACTTTTCACGTCAGTGAGTTGTTGAAGTCTAGGGAAATAGATGTACTGGTTCAGGTATCTCAACATAGCCTCCAAAACATCGCGGAGCACACGGCTGAACATGGTCTGTGACATCCCACCAGCAGACGCCACAGTGTGTTGAAAGGTACCAGTGGCAAAGAAGTGTAGGGCTGCCATCACCTTCACCTTGGGGGTCAGCGCTGTGGGGTATGTCCGGCCAGGTTTCAAATGTGGGGCCAACGGCACCGCCAATTCCTCAATCAGTGGCCTGGTGAAGCGGTACCGTCGGATGCAGTCCCGTTCAACCACTGTTGCAAGGTCAGGGAATGGCCGATGGACAGCTGGTGCCCTGCAGTGCATAGGTGAAGAAAGAAAGATTGTCAGTCACCCCACATATGTGGCATAGACCAGACTCAATATCACATGATACACCATTACGAGACACAAGTACATGATGCTTGTGCCGTTCCGTAAGGACATGTATGGCACCTACATGGCTAACATCTAACATCACAGTTCAACATGTTCCCTCAACAAGTCCCAAGTTGTGCTATGGGATATCATTAGGCTGTGTCACAGTACCCATGTACTGCTGCCACGTTCCAAACACACACCACACTGACATGTGAGGACAGATGTGCCCCAGGCATCACAGCTCATCGACAGGTAGATTCCCAGGGACCCTGTATTGCCACATGGACACTGGCATGACATGGTGCATCATGAATACACCACAGCAAAACAACCATGACCCCCACAGATAGTGGTCCCTGTTGCCTCTGCAGGACAGACATGGACGTCTGTGGCACACACACGCACAACATCAAAGTTCATGCACAAACAACATGGATGTGGAGACTGTCACACATTGTGCACATGGAATCAGAGACATTGTAAACACAACATGCACACAGACTGTGGAGGACCATCACTATTGTGCCAATGGGTCACCCTGGGACGTACATACCGTCCCACATGGGACTCAGGGGTATGTGACATGACATACACATACACCACCGTGAAATGTGACCATGCCACATGCTCAGGAATGATCACTTGCACATCACAGTGGTCATATGCACGACACACCAAGGATCCTGTCCCCATGAACACGTGCACAGCCTGGGAGTGGCTGCCCCGAAGTGACACCCACAGAACAACATGTTCACCCCCATACACGGAATAGGTAATGCAGCCTTACATGCCTTAGGATACAGTGTGGACAGGCTGTGGTGTTGTAGGTGTGCCCCTCACTCCCTGGGAAGTATATGTGGCTGGCATATGTTCACCTGTGACAGGCATGGTGACATATGCCAGTGACTTGTCCAGGGATCGCAGTTGTACAGCAATGGACCGATCGGTGTTCCCGGCCGGCCCATTGCATTCAATGTGAGCGGGTACGCGCTGTATGTCTGGTACGCGTTGAACAGCAATGGACCGATCGGTGTTCCCGGCCGGCCCATTGCATTCAATGTGAGCGCGGTATGCGTAGCGTTGAACAGCAATGGACCGATCGGTGTTCCCGGCCGGCCCATTGCATTCAATGTGAGCGGGTACGCGTTGTATGCCTGGTACGCGTTGAACAGCAATGGACCGATCGGTGTTCCCGGCCGGCCCATTGCATTCAATGTGAGCGGGTACGCGTTGAACAGCAGTGGACCGATCGGTGTTCCCGGCCGGCCCATTGCATTCAATGTGAGCGGGTACGCGTTGAACAGCAATGGACCGATCGGTGTTCCCGGCCGGCCCATTGCATTCAATGTGAGCGGGTAGCGTTGTATGCCTGGTACGCGTTGAACAGCAATGGACCGATCGGTGTTCCCGGCCGGCCCATTGCATTCAATGTGAGCGGGTACGCGTTGTATGCCTGGTACGCGTTGAACAGCAATGGACTGATCGGTGTTCCCGGCCGGCCCATTGCATTCAATGTGAGCGGTACGCGTTGAACAGCAATGGACCGATCGGTGTTCCCGGCCGGCCCATTGCATTCAATGTGAGCGGGTACGCGTTGAACAGCAATGGACCAATCGGTGTTCCCGGCCGGCCCATTGCATGCAATGTGAGCGGGTACGCGTTGTATCGCGGGTACGCGTTGAACAGCAATGGACCGATCGGTGTTCCCGGCCGGCCCATTGCATTCAATGTGAGCGGGTACGCGTTGTATGCCTGGTACGCGTTGAACAGCAATGGACCGATCGGTGTTCCCGGCCGGCCCATTGCATTCAATGTGAGCGGGTACGCTGATGAACAGCAATGGACCGATCGGTGTTCCCGGCCGGCCCATTGCATACAATGTGAGCGGGTACGCGTTGTATGCGCAATACGCGTTGTACAGCAATGGACCGATCGGTGCGCACACATTGGCTACGGCCTGGCCTGGCAACGGACGCGTTTTCAAATCTTTAACGAGTCTGATGCTGTGAATTCAGTTGGTCACCCACAACAATGTTGCAAATTCATGGGTGTCATGAAGTTGAACTTTTGAAGGATGCTGTGGGCGTGTATTAGTGCTGCTATTCCATGGATTGGTCAGATTCAGAAGATGCAAACGACTTGGACCTATCACTTTGGACACATGGGTCAGTATCTGCCTCTGCAGCACACATATAATGCTGGCTGTTCCCCTGAGAGCTCACTTGCCTGCACTACATGCCCCAGGATGACATCTGACACCACCACTGCTGCTGTACCTGCACCCTCTGGATCCTGCAATGTCACGTACTGTGGAGAGAGCCCCAGCCTTCAGCACTGAGGAGAACCAGGCCCTGCTGGACGGCCTCCTTCCATAGTACAGCAAGCTGTATGGGAAAGCAGGGGAGCAGGTGAGTGTGCTGTCCACTGCCTTACTAAATGTGCATGTTGTCTGACTAGCAAGACTTACAGTCTGCAAGCCACTGGCTAGCAGGCTCACTGAGTAGTTGTCACCCCCCATAGTGTGTAGTAACATGCACTGAACAGGTATAGAGCAGTGACAGTGCATTTAAACAAGGTTTTACTACCGAGGCAATGATACCATGTAGTAACTGCTGGCAAACGGTACATAGCCATCGTTGCACTGCCTGTGTACATCATGTGCCCCTGTGATTGAGACATGTATATCCAACTGTGTAATGCACGATTATGTTGAATGTGTAGTAATGGCATTTTTCACTTTGTCATCCTCACAGGTTGATGCCCACCAGAAGCAGCAGATATGGCTGACCATCGTCCGGGCAGTGAGATCCATGGGGGTCTACAAGCGCCGGATCCGCAACTGCCAGAAGAGGTGGCAGGACCTTCGCGGCTGGACCCGGAGGATCGCACGGGTCCAGCTGAAGCTGTCGCCTCCTCGCAGGAGGGGCGGACACCGGACCCTGACCCCCTATATGCTCAGGATCCTGGCGGTGGTCTTCCCTGATCTGGATGGGCAGCTGAAGGCCAGAGAGCAGCAAGGAGGGGTGAGTCCATGACTGCATTGTGAACTTTGTCTGCCATGCTATGTGCCCTCCTCTGGCCTGGTTAAACTTCCACAGTACATCAGTCGTGTCATCCAGGACCCATGTCCCTCAATTGTGCACTGCCCACTCCTCATCTGATACCCAGGTGTGGCCCTTACAGTCAGGGAATTGTGTCACTTGGGTACTGTGTCCTTGCATTTTGCTCAGCTCAAGGTGGGGGACAGCATTTGTTCCCCTAACTCTGTGGTGGGCATCATGGGTGGGTCCATTGCTTACACAATGCCTGTGTTCTGCCATGTAATCTGCGTGTTACTTTGATATGTGGTCCAATTGCTGAGCTGATCCACCACATGTGCCTGGGGTATCTGGCACACACCCATGCTGCGGGTGGGTACAATGTTTGGGCCCCAGGAGTGTGCATATTACGTGTGTCACACATACTTAGCCACCTGCCTACTGTCCAGGGCTCATCCCTCATTCACGTGGGGCAGGACAGTCATGCCTACTCCAGGCCATACAATACACTCTGTACTCCGACTCACGTGTATCAGCTGACACATTGTGCTCAGTGATATGTCCCCTCAGGTGTCTGCCTCTGTGTCAGTGTGCTGTGACTTCGTTGTCAGGGCTGTTTCTCGTTTGGAGCTCAGCATGCCACCGGAGATGTGGCATAGGAGACGATACTTGGGTGACACATAGGTGTTTGATCACCTGACCGTGCAGACTGGGATATGCGAATGTGATGTTCAGGCAGCTGTTTTCCATTCACAGCAGATTGTGAGGTGCTCGGGTTCAGAGGGGTCTGTTACAGGTCTCCCATATGTCCAATTGGTATGACGTGGACAGATAAGGGTTCAGATGATGTGGTGTGTGGGGGATGTACATGTGCACTTGTTCAGCTCCAGGACTTGCATTCCCCATGACCTACTATAGTGACAGTGCAGACTGTTGTTGTCTGGCTGCCCTGCCAATGTGACTGGAGACAGTGATGTATGACTTAGCAGGCATGCCTGTGCCATGGCATGAAACTTCCTATGAGTGATCCTGCAGGGGAGTGACATGTGCTACATGCACACCATTGTGGCAATGACTATCAGGACATGGGTGCATCATGGTGTCTGTCGCTGGTATGCATCACATGCATTTCAAAATTGACTCTGGGCATCCCTTTATCCGGACACCTGTACTGACTCAGTGGCAAGAGTTGTGATGTGTGCATGTTCACATGCTTCACCGTCTTCTCTGCACTGTCCAACTACTGTGTAGGTGGTGCATGTGTCCACACTGGGGTATTGCCATCCGACAGACACCAGACAGATGGGTGCAAGGCCAGGAGAGATGTGAGTGCCATGGTTGACCATCAGACTGACAATTGGCTTCCCCTACTCTGTTTGGGCACTTTTAGCAATGTTCAACTAAGGATGCCAGGGCTTGCTCTGTAATGTGCTGTACTTACTGTGGTGTGTGCGTTCTGTGCAGGTGTCTGATGTCTGTCTGTTTCCCTATTGTTTGCAGATACATCCACGGCCACAGGAGGGGACAGCTCCACGGACCAGGAGGAGCCGCAGAGCCAGACTGGGTCAGCAGCCGAGGAGTGGTCGGAGGGACCCAGTGGCACGGAGGGCGAGGGGAGCCACACCGAGGAGTCCTCAGCACCATCCTCCTCAGCTGAGGACCACAGCAGCTCGGAGGATGACTCCCTTGTGGAGGCGAGTGTCAGCAGCCACCACACCACAGCTAGTGTTGCTGTCCCCGCCACCACCACCACCACCACCGCCTCCCATCGGCTCCCATTCCCCAGGTCCGTGGAGGCTCCCATGTTCGGGAGCGTGTCTCCTTCGTGCCAGGCACCGCACCCCCTGCCCCTGTGTCCCCTGCTGCCCTGAGTGAGGAGTCTGTGTACCTCCTTCGCCAGCTCCATGTAGGGCAGACAGCGATGCTGAGTGTCCTCCATGCACACACCACTCTGTTGACTCAGCTGGTGTCGTTCATGGAGGGCATCTCATCGGGCATGTCTGCCCTACAGAGGGGCAATAGGTCCATGGACTCCTCCCTGATGGCAGCAGTGTCCCTCCTCCAACAGTCCCTCACCCCTCCTACCTCTGCCCCATCCACACTCCCCAGCACCTTACCTGTCCCAAGCACACACACACCGGCACAGGCACACACCAGCACAGACACAGGCAGCACACAGACACACACGCCAAAATCCACACGCACACGCACGCACAGTCAGGGGACTGAAACCACACTCACAGGGGATGGGGCCAAGGCACACACACACGCATGCACGAGCACTGCGCAGTCCTCACTTACCTCTCCCTCCAAGGCCCCTTCCCTTGCCTCACCTGCAACCCCAAAGACACAGCGGGTCTTCCTCAGTGACCTCGGCATCTTCCCCTCTGATCCAGCTGATCCAGCATTCAGGGGGAAGAGGAAGCCCACCCACACGGAGGGGAGTGCCCCTCGCCCCCGGTGATGGAGCGAAGTACAGAAGATTTTGTGCGTACCCCGTTCAGACCAAACACCCCATAACAAAGTAATATATTAATTTTGATTGCTGTGTATTAACCAAACACACACATTACATGTGGGAAATGCTCTGCATTAACAGGTTTGATTAACATATTAATTAATGGTGTAAAACGCATGTTTTATCTATTTTGCGCATTTAAGTAGTGTAATAGTGCATGTCTATGCTGTAGTGTACATTGTGCATTACATGCTGCTTTTGCTTTATTTTAATGGCTTGCAGTGTGATGCTTTTCCGCTAGGTAACAGTTTTAGGGGATAAATATTAGTACTGGTGGGTGGGGGGACAGAAAACACTTATTTTCTGTGTATTCACATTTTCTTTGTGTTTATCGTAGTTTTGGCTGGTGGCTAGTTTCAAGATGGCTTCGTTTTTCCCGGTTCTGCGCAGTAGAGAATGCTTGCATCATCTGGCTGGAAGAACCTCGCGCATGCCTTGTGCTCCACTGAACTTTGCAACTCCAGCTGACTATGTTCGAGGCCATTTGTATGAATGCCGGCGAGTGGCTGAGAGCCAGAATGATAGCACGAGAACAGTCGAATGCCTGCCAAAGAATGACCACGTGGAAACAGCTGAAAATAAACAGTTGAATCCCTGCCAATGAACATTTGAATGCCTGCTAATGAACTATGGGACAATTGAATTTGTATCTATCAGCTTGTCAAACAAAGTTATTCACGGACATCTTGGGAGCAGAGAAATACAAAGTTACTCACGGACATCCTGGAAGCAGAGAAATACATTGTCATTCACGGACATCCTGAGAGCTAAGAAATGCATTTTCATGACCAATCAGAGCAAGGGAAACGGCAAGAGTTGAAACATTTGTGGGTAGAGAGCCAGCAAACACAGTATAAATATCAGACCAAAATTGGGGGTTTTTAGAGAGAAGCTGGTTGGAGAGTTGCTGTATGTCAGAGAAGCTGTTTGCAGAGATGCTGGGAGCTTGAAACCATGCCAGAATGCGCACTGATGACCCCTGTAGGTCTTAGATCGTTGCGGGACACTAGCCTGGGTGAGAGATGCGTCTAGGAGGCCAGGGTTATTAAGAAAGTTGGGGTTTAGTGTTGGTTAGGAAGGTTTTTAGTGTAGGAAATCTTTAGAATTAAATGCATGTTTTTAATTATGGTTCACTGATCTTTCATTTTGGGAACCCTCTATCAGTTACATGACCAAGAATTGATTTTTAACCATTTTTAAGAATAATGAAATGAATGCAAACTTACATTTTCTCTTCATGACTTTTATTAAACAGTTTCTTGATTTATTTCCTGAATAAATGGCAATGCTCAGTGAGAATTAATAGTGAGAGAATAAATGATAATTTTCTTTATGCAAATTAATTATATAAAATCTTTTAAATGATTTCAGGTGTTTGTGATTCTTTTAGAGTCAATTAATTATGCAAATCAATGTATTGTTGTAGTGAGGTTAAGCTGGTCTTGACAATCACCATCAACTTGCTCAACTAATTGGTCCATCGACCTAATTGGCGGGGTACATTAATGCATAGATTAGTTAGTAAAATTAGGTGATGAAAACAAATGTTGGTGTAAAAATCTGTGCTTAAAGGTATCCGTGATAGGAAATAATTCATGCAACCCATTGTAGGATTATTAGCAAGGGTCTGGGGGGTGTGTGTGATAGGGTGTGTGTACTTCGGTGTTATGGGCCCCACCGGAGTGACCCGGACCCTGGGTTGGTGATAATTTCTGGGTAAACGCTGCATCACCGGACACCCTCCCCCAGGCGTAGACCGACTGACGCCCCCA
The DNA here is from genome assembly GCA_963921515.1 of Calotriton arnoldi. Taxonomy (NCBI): domain Eukaryota; kingdom Metazoa; phylum Chordata; class Amphibia; order Caudata; family Salamandridae; genus Calotriton; species Calotriton arnoldi. The sequence continues at coordinate 630,474 of CAWUFW010010723.1, read as the reverse complement.
CCCGCAAGTCCCCCAGGACCCGGAAGAGCAAGACCCCGCCGCCGCCCTGCAGCTCAAGCACCAAGTCTCCTTCCTCCATCCCTCAGGCCCCCACTCCACAGGTGCCCCCACCACACCCTGCCCCAGGTTCCCCCACCCACAGATACACCATCCCCAAAAGATCAGGCCTTCTCCCCTGCCACTCGCTCTTCCGGCACCACACCCCCCGCTGCGCATGTCTGTGCCACTGGTGTGGAGACGGTGTCCTCCCCTCTGTCCTGCCCACCTTACCTGAACCCCATTCTCCTCCCCTGGAGGTAGGCACTGTAGTGGAGTCCACTACCACCCCGTCTGACTTGGGCACTGCAGTGGGGAACCTGTCCACTCCATCTGCATGGCCCACTGCAGTCGTGCCGGCACCCACACCATCTGAGTCATGCCCCCAGTTGTGCCGGCACACACCATGTCAGACACCTCCACTGCAGTTGTCAGTGGCTCTCCGGCACCCACCACCCCTTCACTTCCTCCTTCTGGTGAGCCCTGATCCTGTCCCTGCGGTGCCTGGCCTGCCCCCCGTATGCCCCTCCGAGGGGATTGTCCCTGGTGTGTAGCAGTGCAGGCATGCGTAGGGTGACATCTGCCACTGTCACCCTGTTTTGACTTTCAGAATGGACTGGCCATTGGCCTTTGTTTCTATTTTTCTGGACTTTAACTTTAGAACCCACATATGCTGAATAAAGCTACTTTCTGTTCTCTAGTGGTTTTGCTTCTGATGTACATGATGTTGATGATGCTAACCGTGCCCTTGCTGCAGTGATGGTGATTTTTGGTCTCATGAAAATGAAGTGTTACTGTGCAGGAACCCATGTGGTCCACGGGTAATGTGTCCTATCCTGTAGTGTATCCATGTCATCCTTAGCAGCATATGAGGGTGTCATGTTTTTAATATTTGGCAATGGGATTTCCTACTTACATTTGCAAAATCACATCTGTGGCTTACACCCCTGCACATCTGTTGTGCTTGCCATTGTTCAATTAGTCTCCTTCCCTGACCGTGTGCCCATCTCCACTGGACATGCAAGTTTGGGCATCAATGGGGAAGGACTCATCTGTGTTGTCAGTGCAACTTGCTATACATGTGTGTTGGATCTGTGCTGATGATTTCGTTGACACTCCCATGACCAGGCTGATATGACGGGAGCCTTCATTTCGTGCTAATTGTTGACTGTGTGACCAAGTGTTCTGCTGACATGATGGTGCCCTACTGAGGCGACATATGGCACAGCTTTCCTCACACAGGAGTGGAGTCCACTCATGGCAGTGAGTAATCCTGTGACATTGCCTGAGCCCAAGGTGTGTGTTGTGTGAGCATGTCTGTGTGTGTTCACTTCCATTTTGCTGTGCATGCTGGGATCCCTAGTGATGTTCCTGTTTGTGATGCTTGCTGAGTTGACCTATGTTCCCCAAAGTCTTCTCCCTGGGTTCTCTGTGATGTGGGTGCATGGCACATTACTGGTCATCAGGGTGTCACCCATAGGTGTGTTTGCTGTCAGGGCTGAGTTTGTGGGCTAACGCAGATGGGACACAGTCAGGATTCCCGTTGGCACTTGTTGTTTACACCTGTCATGTAATTTCCAGTTTGTGTTATCTTTCAGTGATTGTGACACGTTGTGTGTGTGACTGCTGGCACTCCTCAGGGTCAGGGCTGCAATGTTGGTATTTGTCTATGTGTGTTCTTTGTGGGTGACCTTGGCTTCTTCATTGGTGTGGGACTGTGGCTGGGATCCCATTGGTTGGTGTGGTATTGCCGTCATGTCCATGTACAGCGTAGTGTGCAGTGTGTCAGACATTAAGGAGTCTTGTTGAGTGGCCATGTGTGATGTGTTTCTGCACCTTAGTTACCACCCCCCCCCCAGGGGATTGACATGGGTGCATGTGCAATGTCACCAGTGCATGTGATCTTCACTGCTGCACATTGTTGGAGGTCGAGGTGTGTGGTGTTGAGTGTGTGCAGATGAGAGTTGTTGCCCGGCTAGACCCCTGCCTCCATGTTGGCCTTGGCTTACTGGCCGTGCTGATTGATTTGTGCTTGTGTAGGTGTGATGGTAGTTTGTTGCTCAGGACACATGACTGTGGTTCACAGTGTGAACGACATCTAGCTTTGTCATCACAGTGGGATTGTCATGCAGCCCAGGGTCAACACATTGTGGGGACCCTGGGGGTAGTGCTGTGGTGTGTCTGTGTCTTGCTGTGTCAGTTGCTGTTCCTACATGCTTGTGTGACATGTGTGATTTGTGCTCCCTCTCATCTAACAATGCCTGATTGCCCACATAGGGGATTTGGATCCATGAGTTACTTTTGTGTGGCACTGCATGCGCATCTGTGTAATTGGTATTCAGGCCTCATCATGTGTTGTGTGGTTGCCTGGGGACACTGGCACCCCCTCACCTGTTGTGTTTGATGTGCAGTGTGGGGCTGCCTGTTTGTGTTTGTGCATCTGCACCACTGCATTGGCATATCTTTAGTGTGCCATTGGCTGTATGTTGTTTGGTGGGTTTGACCTGCTGTCCCTGGGACTTCTAGGTCATCAGTCAGCACTATGATCATTGTTTGTGTGTCCCATTGCTGCCATGGTATGGTATTTGTTCAGCTCACATCTACAGTCTCCACAGGATATCTCCATTTGTGTGCCCATTGGTGCAAATATGTGGGTCTGCATTATGATGGTCACTTCTGTCATTGTGTCATTGATGAATGTTGACAGTGTCAGCCCCCATGGGTGATGTTTGTCTGCACATGGCCAAAGGTATGTCTTATTTGCACTGCACTGTTTGCCTCCCACAATCTATGTTGCTATGGGACACAGGCACTACTTTGCCACTGATGTGTTTGTTGTTCTGTGACCAGGAATCATCCATGCATTTTGGCAGTTGCAGTTTTTTCAATGTCAACACTTACCTTTTGGTCACTGTGATGATGGGGGTTGGACCCCATTGTCACAATGTTCAAAATGTGCTTCAGCTATGGACCCCACACTTACCTTTTGGTCACTGTGATGATGGGGACTTAGACCCCATTGTCACAATGTTCAAAATGTGCTTCAGCTATGGACCCCACACTTACCTTTTGGTCACTGTGATGATGGGGGCTTAGACCCCATTGTCACAATGTTCAAAATGTGCTTCAGCTATGGACCCCACACTTACCTTTTGGTCACTGTGATGATGGGGGCTTAGACCCCATTGTCACAATGTTCAAAATGTGCTTCAGCTATGGACCCCACACTTAACTTTTGGTCACTGTGATTATGGGGGCTTAGACCCCATTGTCACAATGTTCAAAATGTGCTTCAGCTATGGACCCCACACTTACATTTTGGTCACTGTGATGATGGGGGTTGGACCCCATTGCCACAGTGGTCATGGCCTGCTTGCATTGTGGAGGCCACACACATTTATGTGTGACACATGTGATAGGGGTTCACATTGTGTGTTCATGGTCATGTTCAGTGTTGTAGGCATTTGACACAGTCTACACACGCTTGTCATGGTGTTGGGGGATGTCTTTTCTTGCATTCCCTAGGTTTTAGTGTGCTGGTTGTGTCATGCATTGTCCATCCTATGAGTGGGGGTGGTGTTGGTGGCAGGCATCCAGCCCCCCATGGGTAGGGGTGGTGGTAGTGGTAGGCCTCCAGCACCCCTGGGCAGGGGTGGTAGTAGTGGTAGGCATCCAGCCCCCATGGGTAGAGGTGGTAGTAGTGACAGGCAACTGGCACCCCTGGGCAGGGGTGGTAGTAGTGGTAGGCATCCAGCCCCCATGGGCAGGGGTGGTAGTAGTGGTAGGCATCTGGCACCCCTGGGTAGGGGTGGTTGTAGAGGTAGGCATCTAGCACCCCTGGGCAGGGGTGGTAGTAGTGGTAGGCATCCAGCCTCCCATGGGTAGAGGTGGTAGTAGTGACAGGCATCTGGCACCCCCTGGGTAGGGGTGGTAGTAGTGGTAGGCATCCATCCCCCATGGGTAGGGGTGGTTGTAGTGACAGGCATCTGGCACCCCCTGAGTAGGGGTGGTAGTGGTGGTGGGCATCCAGCCCCCCATGGGTAGAGGTGGTAGTAGTGACAGGCATCTGGCACCCCTGAGTAGGGGTGGTGGTGGTGGTGGGCATCCAGCCCCCCTGGGCAGGGGTGGTAGTAGTGGTAGGCATCCAGCCCCCCATGGGTAGAGGTGGTAGTAGTGACAGGCATCTGGCACCCCTGGGCAGGGGTGGTAGTAGTGGTAGGCATCCAGCCCCCATGGGCAGGGGTGGTAGTAGTGGTAGGCATCTAGCACCCCTGGGTAGGGGTGGTAGTAGTGGTGGGCATCCAGCCCCCATGGGTAGGGGTGGTAGTAGTGACAGGCATCTGGCACCCCCTGAGTAGGGGTGGTAGTGGTGGTGGGCATCCAGCCCCCCATGGGTAGAGGTGGTAGTAGTGACAGGCATCTGGCACCACCATGGGCAGGGGTGGTAGTAGTGGTAGGCATCTGGCACCCCCTGGGTAGGGGTGGTAGTAGTGGTGGGCTTCCAGCCCCCCATGGGTAGGGGTGGTAGTAGTGACAGGCATCTGGCACCCCTGAGTAGGGGTGGTAGTGGTGGTGGGCATCCAGTCCCCCATGGGTAGAGGTGGTAGTAGTGACAGGCATCTGGCACCCCCTGGGCAGGGGTGGTAGTAGTGGTAGGCATCCAGCCCCCATGGGCAGGGGTGGTAGTAGTGGTAGGCATCTGGCACCCCTGGGTAGGGGTGGTAGTAGTGGTAGGCATCTAGCACCCCTGGGCAGGGGTGGTAGTAGTGGTAGGCATCCAGCCCCCATGGGTAGAGGTGGTAGTAATGACAGGCATCTGGCACCCCTTGGGTAGGAGTGGTAGTAGTGGTGGGCATCCAGCCCCCCATGGGTAGGGGTGGTAGTAGTGACAGGCATCTGGCACCCCCTGAGTAGGGGTGGTAGTGGTGGTGGGCATCCAGCCCCCCATGGGTAGAGGTGGTAGTAGTGACAGGCATCTGGCACCCCCTGGGCAGGCGTGGTAGTAGTGGTAGGCATCCAGCCCCCCATGGGCAGGGGTGGTAGTAGTGGTAGGCATCTGGCACCCCCTGGGTAGGGGTGGTGTAGTGGTAGGCATCTAGAACCCCCTGGGCAGGGGTGGTAGTAGTGGTAGGCATCCAGCCCCCCATGGGTAGAGGTGGTAGTAGTGACAGGCATCTGGCACCCCTTGGGTAGGGGTGGTTGTAGTGACAGGCATCTGGCACCCCCTGAGTAGGGGTGGTAGTGGTGGTGGGCATCCAGCCCCCCATGGGTAGAGGTGGTAGTAGTGACAGGCATCTGGCACCCCTGGGTAGGGGTGGTAGTAGTGGTAGGCATCTAGCACCCCCTGGGCAGGGGTGGTAGTAGTGGTAGGCATCCAGCCCCCATGGGTAGAGGTGGTAGTAGTGACAGGCATCTGGCACCCCCTGGGCAGGGGTGGTAGTAGTGGTAGGCATCCAGCCCCCATGGGCAGGGGTGGTAGTAGTGGTAGGCATCTGGCACCCCCTGGGTAGGGGTGGTAGTAGTGGTAGGCATCTAGCACCCCCTGGGCAGGGGTGGTAGTAGTGGTAGGCATCCAGCCCCACATGGGTAGAGGTGGTAGTAGTGACAGGCATCTGGTACCCTCTGGGTAGGGGTGGTAGTAGTGGTAGGCATCCAGCCCCCATGGGTAGGGGTGGTTGTAGTGACAGGCATCTGGCACCCCTGAGTAGGGGTGGTAGTGGTGGTGGGCATCCAGCCCCCATGGGTAGAGATGGTAGTAGTGACAGGCATCTGGCACCCCTTGGGTAGGGGTGGTAGTAGTGGTAGGCATCTAGCAGCCCCTGGGCAGGGGTGGTAGGAGTGGTAGGCATCCACCCCCCCATGGGTAGAGGTGGTAGTAGTGACAGGCCTCTGGCACCCCCTGGGCAGGGGTGGTAGTAGTGGTAGGCATCCAGCCCCCCATGGGCAGGGGTGGTAGTAGTGGTAGGCATCTAGCACCCCCTGGGTATGGGTGGTAGTTGTGGTGGGCATCCAGCCCCCCATGGGTAGGGGTGGTAGTAGTGACAGGCATCTGGCACCCCCTGAGTAGGGGTGGTAGTGGTGGTGGGCATCAAGCCCCCCATGGGTAGAGGTGGTAGTGGTGACAGGCATCTGGCTCCCCCTGAGTTGGGGTGGTAGTGGTGGTGGGCATCCAGCCCCCCATGGGTAGAGGTGGTAGTAGTGACAGGCATCTGGCACCCCCTGAGTAGGGGTGGTAGTGGTGGTGGGCATCCAGCCCCCCATGGGTAGAGATGGTAGTGACAGGCATCTGGCACCCCTTGGGTAGGGGTGGTAGTAGTGGTAGGCATCTAGCAGCCCCTGGGCAGGGGTGGTAGTAGTGGTAGGCATCCAGCCCCCCATGGGTAGAGGTGGTAGTAGTGACAGGCATCTGGCACCCCCTGGGCAGGGGTGGTAGTAGTGGTAGGCATCCAGCCCCCCATGGGCAGGGGTGGTAGTAGTGGTAGGCATCTAGCACCCCCTGGGTAGGGGTGGTAGTTGTGGTGGGCATCCAGCCCCCATGGGTAGGGGTGGTAGTAGTGACAGGCATCTGGCACCCCCTGAGTAGGGGTGGTAGTGGTGGTGGGCATCAAGCCCCCATGGGTAGAGGTGGTAGTGGTGACAGGCATCTGGCTCCCCTGAGTTGGGGTGGTAGTGGTGGTGGGCATCCAGCCCCCATGGGTAGAGGTGGTAGTAGTGACAGGCATCTGGCACCCCCTGAGTAGGGGTGGTAGTGGTGGTGGGCATACAGGCCCCTATGTGTATGTGTGGCATTGGTGATGGCCATCCCGCCCCTATGGTGCTGCTGTTGCTGGTGTAAGTATTTCTGCATCCCTCTGTGTGTGTGTGATATGTTGGGTACGTGTAGTTTGTTTTTGTGGTTGGTGTCTGACTTACCTTCTGCGCCGTACGCGTCCGTGCCTGTTCCGGTAATAGATGTAGAATATTGGTAGGATCGGCACGATGGGATTCATGGTTGGTTCGTCTCGTTCGTCTTTCTCTTTGCTTCGCCTCGTCCACGTCGCTGGCGTGTTCGTCTCGTAGCCGTGGATCGTCTTGTGGCGCGAATCGGAGTTTATGTGCGCCTCGCCCGGATGATTTGACGTGCCGTGCGTAGCGACGGGTTCGGCGCGTACGGAAAGCGCATCGTACTTGTCCGGCCGGGCGGGGCTGCATTTTAGCTTCCGTGCGACTCGATTCAGCGTTTCCGGATCCGCCTCGGTCGGAGTACAGGACCTGTATTGGGTGAGTACGACTGGGTCGGGATTTGGGCAGTTGTGCGCATCGTACTTGCTCGTTTGGACGTATGTGCGGATCGGTCGGGAAACAGGCATTCGCCTGGCTTTTTTCCCGACCGAATGGTATTAGGTGCGCCTCCGACCGGAATCAGAATCTACCCCAATGTCTTTTTCTCTGGTTGGTTTTTCCATACTCCATTTACTCAGATATATGTTTTTAGTTTGTTTAGTGAGATTGGGTTAGGAGTGATTATACATTTACCTTCTTATATTGCTGCAGATTTTAATACTTAATTAAATATTTTCTTGTATACAAATTTTACCTGTTGAGCTATTTCAATGTTCATAAATTGTTTGGATCATCTGTATTATGTTGTGCTGTGTTTTTACAACCTTTAATTTCAAAGGTAAAAATTGCAGTTCTGATAAAGAAAAGAATATGTGAGTATTATTTCCTGCTCATGCCTTCTTTTTTATGATTAAGTACAGTTGAATACTTTCTTTCAGTGCAGCACTCCTAGGGCTTCTTGTATTTTACCGTGTTAAACACTTGTCAGATTAAAAATAGTAATTGTGCCCCCCACCACCATCCAGCACCTTCCTTAAACCAAACACCTGTTGGATTAGGAATAGTAATTTTGTCCCCCCACCACCATCCAGCACCTTTCCTGAGGCAAACACCTGTTGCAGTAGGAATAGTAATTTTGCCTCCCTCCACCATACAGCACGTTCCCTGAGGGAAACACCTGTTGGAGTTGGAATAGTAATTTTGCCCCTCACGACCATCCAACACATTCCCTGAGGCAAACACCTGCTGGAGTAGGAATAGTAATTTTGCCCCTCACCACAATCCAGCACCTTCCATGAGGCAAACACCTGTTGTGAAAGGAACAGTAATATTGCCCCCACCACCATCCTCCACCTTCCATGAGGCAAATACCTTTTGGAGTAGGAATAGCAATTTTAGCCCCCACCACTATCCCACACCATCCCTGATATAAACTCTTGTCGGAGTTGGATTAGTAATTTTGCTTGCCTTCACTTTCCAGCATCTGCCCTGAGGTAAATTTTGAGCATTCATTTTTTGAATGACAGCCCCTGGCATACTACTATTAGTAATTTTAAATACCACCACAGTAATTTAGTTTATGTATTGAAAATGTTTTTTAATACCAATTGATTTATATAACATACACTTACTTTTGTGAGTGTCCTGTCGAGAGTCCGGTAAAAGTCTGTGGATTTAAAAAAAAACATATTATTACCAAATGATTAGGGGTTTTAGGGCCCCGTGCATCAAACTAAAAACCGGTCGCAAACAGGCAGATTCTCAGAATCTGCCCCTTTGCGACCGGTATTTTAGCACCCAAATGCAAAACTCGCAAATTGCGATTGCATTTAAGGAATCGCAATGCTAGAAGCAATTTCAAATAGCGATTTCGCTATTAGGGCTCGCAAATTACTGAAAAATAAAACTGGTCGGTAATTTGCAAAAACTTTGAAAAATGCACTAAAGTGCATTTTTCAAAGTTACATGTTACACACACACATGCCCTTGGGGCATGTGTGTGTGCAACATGGGTGCACATTACAATTTCAGGGGTGCCACAGGGTGTCCTTTTGGCACCCTTGCACCCTTGAAATTGCATGCGCAATTTGTGAGTACTTATTTGGTACTCGCAAATTGCGCATGCAATTCCCATAAGAATGAATGGAAAGGCATTCCTTATTTGCGACTCGCAATTTGAGAGTCGCAATTAAGGAATGTTTAGGAATCGCTATTTTTTTAGCGATTCCTACATGCATAGGCTTTTGCGATTCCTTGATTGCGATTCCTTAATAATCGCAATTAAGTAATCGCAAAAGCCTTCCTTGATGCATGTGCCAGTTAGTGTATTATCTGTATGTGTGTTCGTTGTAACTGTTTTACTTACTTGATCTGTAGGTGGCAGTGTTCAAAAGCAATCTGTCTTTTTTTTTCTCGGTGCTCTGATGCGTTTGGACACCAGGGAAGTCAGTGATCCACTGAGCACAAAATGGTGGACGGCTCAATTTATACGTTTTTGTGTGGTGAATGGTAATTTAAAACAAAACATAATTTCGATTGCATTTTTAATTGTGAACCTAGTACTGACAGAAACTATATTGAATACGTAATGTTTACAAAGAAAACATTTTTCTTTCATGGCTAGATCGGCAGCCATTTTGATAGGTCACTGAATTCACACATATAGAAAAAAATAGACAAAGGATACCTGGAAAAATCTTTTTGTAATGCATCTTTTTCTATCAGCGTTATATTGATTTGGTTTTTTAATTCTGGTTAAGAACAGTAAATGTTCATTCACGAACTCATTTTCTTATTGCTATCTCAAAATGAAGTGTTAAAGTTTTTTTTTAATTTGGGAAGCTGATAAACAGTATTTTTATGTTTACTATAATTGCGTTGTAATGGTATGCGTTGTAATGGTATACGTTGTAATGGTAAGCATTGTAATGGTAGTTATAATGTTACTCTATAGGACTGCATAGTAATGGTATTTATTGTAAAATCATGCGTTGTAGTGGTGTTTACGTTGTAATGCCCACGTTGTGAAAGCATGCTTTGTAATGGTATGCGTTGTAACATCATACAACCCATAGTTTTTAGTATAAAGGAGTTTTCTTAGGGACTGTCGGTTTCTTAACACTGACAGTGTCTGAAAGAAATGAAGAAGTGGTTTTTTTTTTGCTTGGACTGCTGGCCGTCACACAGATAGTATGCATGACCCCTGGGTGTGATATAAGATGTAATTTGGAAGTTAGTGAATAAGGTGTAGCTTGTGTCTGGCCAGGGAGGGCCGATAATTTTCAGGTTGTTCCTTCTTTTCCACACAAATCGTTGCTATTTTTGTCCCCGAGCTGATACTGACAGACTATTGGGCTAACTTGGCTCCATGTACCGCTCAAAATATTCCCTCTTCATCAGGCAGTAGCGGCTAGGAGCAGGCTAAGGATTTTTGAGCAAAATAATCTTTTTTTTTTTGTCAATTTGTTTTTCTTCTATTTACATTAAGGTTTTGAATGTATGCATTGTTAATGTTGTTAATGTTGTGGTGCTGTTACATTTTGTAATTGTATTTTATGTTATGTCCAGGTAGTAAGTTTATGCATCGATGAAATCGTAACCATATTTTACCCACAAGTCAGTACTCCATATTACCTATTCCACTGCCAAAAAGTAACTCTCATTGTTCTGAACTAACCATTGCACTTTTTTACAAGTTGCTCTTATTTCATTGCATTGTCTTTGTGTACTGTTAAGTGTTTTTATGTGATGCATCGTTTTCCTTAAAAGATCTCATAACCAGTAGCTATTGACGGCACAAGCCCGTGTACACAATTTCCCCACGATCAGAGTAGAATTTGGAATTATTTTAAAGTGAAGAAAGTCAGAAGTTTACAAACTCCTTAAAAAGTTTCCTTACTCATCATGGAGTCACCGCTAGACCACATGCAAACTAGAGTCCCCACAAAGGCTAGGAAGCCAGAGAAACATGGCACGCACATACCAAGGTGTATGTATTCACTTGGCCTGATGGGGGAATATTCAATACCAACATAATAGAACACACAAGAACACATACAGATATGTGGATCAAAAGAGGACTAAATGAGAGGCCCTACTAGAACTATAGGACATCATAAAGGTAGCCCCATCTTGCAAAGCCTGCAAGCAAGGCATCTGCACCTCTCCAACCATACACCAGCAGGGAGGCACTCTCTCTGATGCCTGCCATCCCAGCTGCACTTGCGCTGGGTTACATCAATCCACTGGTCGAGGGGGCTGATGGGCCCCCGACCGGGCAGCAAGCCACCAGACTCAGGTTAGGGAGACTACCATAACAACCTGCCTAGGAGAAGCCAGCCCCCTCCCAATATAGTGCCAGGCTCCCCGAAGTTCAACCCCCCCATCAATCGGTCGCGGCACATTAAGGCCCAGCGAAACAAGGAGCACATGCTCCAAACCACCACAAAGAATGCTCTAGAGTCAGAGAGAGGTCCGTAGCAGTTGTGGATTGTAGGAAGGTAGGATCTGTGTAATGTACTTTAGGTACACGCCAGATTGGATACTTGGGTACCCTTATAAGTCCCTAGTATATGGTACACCTTGTACCCAGGGCATAGGTACCCCAGAGGCCTCCCATGGGCTGAAGCATGTATTATGCCACCCATGAGAGGCCATTCAAAATGACACAACAGGTCTGCTACAGCTGCCTGTGTAAGCTGGTGCTTGCACCACTTACTTAGATATAGGTTCACTATATCTATCTAAATCACTACACTTAAAAACCTCAGTCACCCCTATGGCAGGCCTTGTCAATCCTGAAGGCAGGGTGCTGTGTTTTACGTGAGAGGGTGCCCCTGCATGAGCAGAGGCCCTCTGCAGCCTTTGGAGACCATTCTCCGGGGTTGTCAGTGATGCAGCCAGACATATAGGTTAAGTTGCATTATAACCTCGTGGTAAATGCTAACTTTAAAACGGCTGGTTAGAAACATGTCGTGTTTGGTGTCAAACACCTTGGAATCATGCCTCCACACCAGTAACTGGTGTGGGAGTTATGATTCCACCCTTCTAGAACCACTACTGTGGGTCATCGGTCTACCCGGTACCAGCTTTCTCGACCTGGGCAGCACAAAATGGATGCTGCCAGCCACAGACACGATTCTGCCCTCCTGCTGCTGAGCCAAGCTCGAGCAGAGGAAGGCATGACAATAGGCATCCAGTCACAGACAGGGTTTAGTGAATTGGGGCTGGGTGGGTACACTCTGAGAGTGCCAGACAGTCTGCACTGGGGGCACATTTGGTGTCCCTGTGCATAGTCCAGTTCAAACCAGTTCTGGGACCCAGTGGCTCCTGCCCTGGCACGAAACTGGACAAAGGACGTGGGTGTAGCCACCCCTCTGTCCTGCCCCTCCCCTCCCCTAGGAGGGTCCACAGAATCTTTCCATCCCTCTCCCGTGGGTATAAAGTGGGATACCTGGCTACAGGACTTTAGATTTTGCCTGGACAAGATTCTTCTAAGAAGAAACCAAGTACGTCAACTGTCTGCACGATGCTGGATGACTGAAGAATCTCCCTTGGAGTAAAGGAGTTACTCCCCTGCAGCAGCAGGCACCTAAGTGCATCTGACCGGCTTACATCTCCAGAGCTCCTGCGGACTCCGAAGATTTCAGCAACACAAGAGGTGGGTTCCCGAAGGTCCCTGAGGTTGATCTGACCTCTCAGCGATTCTGAGACCAGTATCCCTTGTGGAGACCGTGCAACCTGAACCCCTGTGCACTGCGTACATTTGCAGAAGCATATGCTTGTTGGCAATCCCTGAGCTTGTGCTTTGGACTCCGTGTAGTCCTGACCCTGAGCAGCATTTGCACTGAAGATATCCGGCCTCCACTCACCGAGTGCTCTGTGGGCTGGTGTTTTGTGAATTCGCTTGAGGTCTCCTCGTGATCCCTGGTCCATTGGCCTGTGGGTCCTGGCGAGGGTCACCTTGTTTGTTCTTGGGCTTCCCTGGTTGCTCCAGATGTGCCCTGACTCCCCATTGCTTGGAGAGTCTCCTGGACCTTGCTGGTCCACACCGTAACTTGTTTACTCTGCCTACGTGGGTTGCATTTGCCAAGGCTTGTTGGTGCTCCAGCCAGACACTGACCCCTCAGCACTCGACATCCTTTGTGGGACAGATCACCTCCAGACTCTGGTTGTCGTCAACATCTACTGGTCCCCGTGGCTGCAGAGTCAAGCATCCTTACTTCACACCTGAAGCACCCAACATCGGTGGGCATTCGACTACCGAGCCCCTGGTCACCTGAAGTGACCCAGACTCTTTCCCCTCTGCTTTCAGGTTCCTCTCACCTAGAATCCAGGCTTGGATTCCACCGGACACTCTTCGCCTTCCTGGCAGCAGTACTTCTTCGCAGCTCTCCATTGAAAACGACAAAGGTTTCCGACAGCACTTGACCCCTATGCACCCGGCTCCTCTGGGATAGGTAACACAGGTACCTCAGTACTCACTGGGGTGTTGGCTCTAGAACCTCTTATGTTCCAAAGGGTTTGCTTGAAGTCCTCGTAGAAGTGTCCTTAAACTGTAACTTTCCAACCGCGACTTTCCCATAGAGTTGCACGGAGCATGCAGTCGTGTTTCCTCACTGCACCCGTCCTCCGTGGGCACCCTGTGTCACTGCCTTGGATGGTTCCTTGGGGTCCCAGTGATTCTACGTGCTCTAGGCACTGTGTCTAGTCAAGTCATGATTGTTATACCATTTGTTTAGTATATGGTCCGGTCTCCCCCTGGAGCCCGCTGTGTATTGTGCTACTTACGTATGTTCCATTGATTCAGTATTGTGTGCTTTATGTTCTAATCTCGTGTAGAGATTAGTAGAGAGTGTTATATTAATAAATACATATTTTTATATCACTACTGTGTCGTTCTCCTTTCATTTAGTCATTCAGGAGGTGATACTCTGGTAAAACAAGCTGCTTTACATTCCTTCAAGATTAAGCCTGAAGGCTGCTCTCCACAGCTACCACTAGGATAGCTTTCTAAAGGTTATCTTTGACCTCATACATCATAAGGGTCGTGTGGACTGGTACAAGGTGCCCACTTTAATTAGTGGACAGCATATACCAGGCCACCTTCTCACATGGATGATGACACTACCAGTGTGGGAGGAGCATAGGGGCCCCAGCCCTCTGAGATCTGACATTGGGAGGGGGGCCATAGGATATGCCCCTCCAGGGTATGCTCAGGCTGCAGAGGAAGCACCAGGGTGTGAGCTGGAGGTCAAGACCCATCTCCCTGCTTGCCTTCCCAGTCAAGGTCATTGAGAAGGTCATCAACGCACAACCCTTCGTGTTCATAGAAGCCAACCACATCATGGACTCCTCTTAATCTGGCTTCCAAAGCAAGCACAGCACCGAGACCGCCCTCCTCGTCACCACTGATGACATCCGCTCCCTCCTCGACTGGGGAGATACAGCAGCCCTCATCCTCCTGGACCTCTCGGCTGCTTTCGATACCATCTCCCACCATATATAATTTTTGCATTTATTTTATTTTCTAAATATTTTTTGTTGTTGTTGATATTTTGTTTGTTTTGAATTTTCAACTTATTGGAGTGGGAATACTAATTTTTACCCCTCCGCAATCCAACACTTTCCCTACTATTGCACTGACTGGAGTGGGAATAGTAAATGTTATTCCTCCACTATCCACCACTTTCCCTACTGTTGCACTGACTGTAGTGGGAATAGTAAATCTTAACCCTCCGCTATCCAACACTTTCCCTACAGTAGCACTCATTGGAGTGGGAATAGTAATTTTTATCTCTCAGCTATCCAACACTTTCCCTAGTGTTGCACTCATTGGAGTGGGAATAGTAGTTTTTACCCTTCCACTATCCAACACTTTCCCTACTATTGCACTCATTGGAGTGGGAATAGTAATTTTTATCCCTCCGCTATCCAACACTTTCCCTGCTGTTGCACTGACTGGAGTGGGAATAGTCATTTTTACCACTCCGCTATCCAACACTTTCCCTACTGTTGCACTGACTGGAGTGCGAAATTTGAGTTTATAGATTTTTAAATAGTTTAATGTTTTAATTTATAATAGAATGTTTTTTTTTTAATAGATTTTATGTTATTGGTATATATACAGAATATCGACACCTAAAATATCCCCATACCACAATATCGAGTTTTAAATATCGATGTAAAAAATATCGACATCCTATATTTATAATGGTAAGTACAAAAATATTGAAAAAAATATTGGTCAAATATATAGTTGTACAAAATATCGATTTTATATATATAAAATAAAATAATATATTAAATATTAAAATGAATTTTAAAAAAATAATTAGATTTAATATACATTTTAACAAATACAACAAATAAACGTAATTAAAAAAAGTTAAACACATATATAATATTTAATATATATAAAGAATTACTTTAAAACCATTCATAAACTATTAATTTTAATTTGTTTTATAATTTATAATTTTAAAATTATTTAACAAAAATTTTAAAATTATATAAAAATTTAACAAATAAATAAATAAATATATACATATATATATATTAATCCTATACTTTCAGAAATAAGGCGATCACAAGAAGGATATTCCACCACCAGTTGGTTTATTCTCAGTAACGCGTTTCGCTGACACAGCAGGCTTGCTCACACACTGAGTTATGGGACAGGCGCGCATTAATATCGTAATCGATAAACATGGAAAACGGACTTATGCAGGGAGGTAACTGTGTGTTAATTAAAGCGGCCATATTTGAGTGTGTTACTGAATGGTAATAGTGCCTATTCCAATACTGAAAGTATGGAGATAATAGTAATAAAGTATTCAAAACTCATTATGCTTTCGACATAGTGCCATATACACGTTCTATTATGTTCCATTTTTTTCCCCGATATGATCATAGATGTATATCTCCCCACAGGCTTTGTATAAATATGCTAGTGACATAGTGTCCTTGCTACATTGCTTCATTGTTAGGGTTACACTTGTAATTCTAGATATTGTGTCATAAATACAATAAAAAATGAAAATATCTCCCTGGTCTTAATTGTCGTTCTCTCATACTCCTTATGGGCCCTGTCTCAAATAATCAGCCAAACCCACAACAAAAAAAGAGAAAAGGAAAAACTATAGTGTAAATATATATACACATGTGTTAATCTCTACAAATTCATAAATTCACAGGTACATAAAGAACACAATAAGTCTTATTAGGAACAAAGGATTCTCTTATCTGTATACAGTGATGTGCTCATCCTGCATCACTCTATTACGTGATGATGAAGAAAAGGGTAGGGGAAAGAAGAATCTCTACTGCAGAAGACCCCTTCCTTTCCTCCTGTGAAATTAAAAAAACAAGAAAAACCATACGTGACTATTATGGTTATAATAAAATCTTATGCTATTCATACAAAAATATTGAACACCAAATTTCATCGTACATTTCCACAAAAGTCTGTCAAATGACCCAACCTATGTTATATGCAACTTCTATGGTTAATTAAGTTGTATTTCCTACTACTCCCTGAGATGTACATATAATTCTTCATCTTAATTGTGACCGGTCGGAAACATGGTTTGTAAGTTAATAATGTGCCATGATTCTCGCTGTCTAAGCTGGAGTTCCCTATTGCCCCCTCTTTTGTTGTATTCGATTTCCTCTATTGTAAAATACGTTAGGAGAGAGCTATTGGAGAGGTGGTACTCTGAAAAATGTGTCGCTACGGGGTAGTGAGGGTCTTTATTGTTTATTGCCCTCATATGTTCCATTACTCTCTTTTTGGCTGCCAAGGTGGTGCTACCTACACACCTTAATTTACAGGGGCATTCTAGGATGTAAATGACATAATTAGATCCACATGAAAGAAATTGATTTATGGTTTTCTCTGATGTTGGTGTTAGATATTTCTTCCGCATGTGGCTATTGCGGCATGCTCTACAATGTCAGCAAGGAAAAATCCCTGGAGATTGAGATGTGTGTTCAAGTGTCTATTTGTTATATCTCCCTTCATGAGGATATCTTTCAGGTTTTTCCTTTCCTGTATGTTATGTGTGGGCGTTTAGGTAAATCTTTAGCCAAAGATGGTTCACTGGATAGAATATTCCAATTGTGATTAAGAATTTTAGCAATCTGATTGGATTCCGAATTAAATGTCAGTATAACCCTAGGCTTGTTCTCATCTTCCACCTTGGTTTTTCTAGTAGTGTGTCTTCTCTAGGGATTTTATTAACCCTAACCTTGGCTCTTTCTAGTACCCACTTAGGATATCCTCTTTCCTTGAATCTTTGTATCATTACATCCTGTTCTGCTAGGAAATTTTCCAGTGTGCTACAGTTTCTCCTTGCCCTTAGTAGTTCTCCAAAGGTATGCTCCATTTCAGTGTTTCCGGGTGGCTACTTAGGGCATGGAGAAGACTGTTTCCAGCAGTTTCATTTCTGTGTAGTTTCGTGCAAATCTTATTCTGTTTTATCTCTACCACTACGTCAAGGAATACGATAGATACTTTGCTGATTGTGTATGTGAGAGTCAGATTAAAATTATTCTCATTGAGTTTATCAATAAATTTCCTTGCTGTTTCTTCACTGCCCTTCCAAATGATGAAAAGATCATCTATATATCTCAACCATTTAATGATCTTTCCTTCTGTTTCAGTGTTTTGCTGATCCTTAAGTACTTCCTCCTCCCACACCCCAAGAAAGAGATTCGCAAAACTTGGGGCGAAACAAGTCCCCATAGCAGTTCCGAGGACTTGTCTGAACAATCTGCCATTAAATAGAAAAATATTGTTAGAAAGACAAAACTTTATCATTTCTAGCAGCATTGTTGTATGTTCCATGTAGCATATTTTCTTTTTTGAGGTAGTGATAGCAGCATTGTATACCTAGGTTATGATCAATAATGGAGTACAGGGAATTGGCATCCATGGTTATGAGTTGGAAGTCATTTTCCCAGGTCAGATCTTTTATTTTATCCAGGAAGTCTTTGGTGTCCTTAGTATATGATGGGAGAGTCACCACATAGTCTCGAAGGAAATGATCCACATATTTGGAAACATGCTCTGATACACATCCTATAGATGACACTATAGGTCTCCCCGGTGGCGTTATTGCGTTTTTGTGGATCTTAGGCAGGAGGTAAAAGCTCGGTAGTTTTGGATAATCATTTTTAAATAGCAATATTCTTCCCATCGTAGTATTCCTTGTTCTTTCCAGGTTGTCATCATGTCCCATATTTTGATGATGCTTTCATTATACTCCTCCATCTTTGTTTCAACATAGAAATTAGGATCCAGAAGCTGTTTGTGTGCTTCCTCTATGTATAGGTTTCTATCCCATAAAACAATGTTTCCGCCTTTGTCTGCAGGGCGGATTACCAGTGTCTCATCTTCTGCCAAGGAGGTAATGGTTTCCCATTCTTTTTTGGTGAAATTGCTCGTTAATATTTCATCTCTCTTTATTCTTTTTTTCTGGCGGAAGCGCATTAGGTCTTTGGTAACGGTCTCGTGGAAGGCATCTATATTATCATGGGGTAAATTAGGAAAGAAGATGGATTTGGGTTTGAAATTGGTCTTTGTTGGTCGGTTCGTAATCATTTCTTGTGTCTCAGTAAGTATTTCAAGTTCAGGGTCATCGTAGAGCTCTTCCAAGGTTCTGAGAGTATTGTAATCCTCTATGTTGACAAATGTAGTTTCACTATTGTCAGGCATCTCCTCTCTCGTCGCTGTTTCTGGATTCAGTTGTTCTGTGCATTAGTTGTTGTGCCATTTTTTTAGTTTGAGTTTCCGTACGAATTTGGACAAATCTATCCGAGTTTCCGGATAATTGAACTTGTTGGTAGGGCAAAATGATAGGCCTAAGCAAAGTTTTTTTTTCTCCTGCATGCTTAGTGGTCTATGCGATAAGTTGATGATTGTTTTTTCCACCATTTTGTCCTCCATTAGTTTTGCTTTTTGGACCAGTTTTTGCTCCCATTGGTCCTCTTCCACGTCCCCGTCCCCGTCCTCTTCCTGATCCTCTGTCTGACTCGCTGTCGTCTTTGCCAGTTTCTTCCTGGTTTTTTCCTCTTCCTCTTCTCTGTTGACCTCGAACTCTTCCTCTCAGTTTCTGAGGTTGCACTGTTCTGCGGCGAGTTTTGAGCCACTCCGGTTGGGACACGGGCACCCTCGGTAGTCTACTAATAATTCCAAGAACCATTTTGCCGCATTATTGTATATTACGCTTGAAAATAAGCATACTTATTTGACACGGGCACCCTCGGTAGTCTACTAATAATTCCAAGAACCATTTTGCCGCATTATTGTATATTACGCTTGAAAATAAGCATACTTTGTTACTACATTCGTAACCTTCTCAGTCCGCCCACACCACTACGGCTAGACGAATAAGATCGTGCCTCTGATCTACATATAGGCACGCTAGGTGCTTACTTTATTAACTGCAGCAGGAATCTCCGCATTTGCAAGAGATTAAGAAGGACTGTATTTCACTGACCACCTCTATCTCAGCCAAACACACATTTCTTTTCTAGTATTGAGCACTGACTCTATGTACACTTCCACATATGTATACTGAAATCATACGGAAACCCTGATACAATGGATGAAGATACAGAAAGACGGGCGGCTGCCGAAAACCTTTTCTTGAGAGCACCTAATAAAACTCAAACGAGTAACAAGGAAATCACTACGAAAGATACTACATTACAAGACAAACTGAAAAGACTAGAGAAACTCAAAAAATCCGAAACTTCCAAATGGTGGGAGGCTACCTCCCTAGAGGACTATGTAGAGAAAGAAATGGTGCCACGTGGTCTTCGCATTTATACAACACCATCATATGAATCAAATAATCCTAAAATGCTCCAAGAGTGGGCAGATAACTCGGCACAGAGTTCAAAGCAGATGCTCTTAATCCTCATTAAATATGCATGGGAAGATAGAGATGTCCTGATACGAGAATTAAAAGCCCTAGAGGAAGACCTGAGTAAACACAAAGAACAAGAAGCAATCAATAAATTTAAAATAGATCTAAAAGGGAGACTAAAGAGATACGAAGACGATATAAAAGCGCGCAAACAGCGGAAATTACACCGCGACTGCTGCGATTATGAAAGTGGCCGAATCCTGATGTACAGTCATAAATATGACCACCTTTATGAAAAACTGGCTCAGGGAGAAACCATAGAGGAAGTATCCGGGATAATAAGCGCAACTGATTCTATAACCAGTAATGATACAGAAGGCGAACAACCAACAACATCAAGCACTACAACAGAAGGCAATACAGGAGGAAGACCACAAGGGAATTTTTTAGAGGAATATCGCCTCATGAGAACAGGGAGGCAAATTCCAAGAACAGTGCAACCTCAGAAACTGAGAGGAAGAGGTCGAGGTCAACAGAGAAGAGGAAGAGGAAAGAACCAGGAAGAAACTGGCGAAGACGACAGCGAGTCAGACAGAGGATCAGGAAGAGGACGGGGACATGGAAGAGGACCAATGGGAGCAAAAACTGGTCCAAAAAGCAAAACTAATGGAGGACGAAATGGTGGAAAAAACAATCATCAACTTATCGCATAGACCACTAAGCATGCAGGAGAAAAAAACCCTTTGCTTAGGCCTATCATTTTGCCCTACCAACAAGTTCAATTATCCGGAAACTCGGATAGATTTGTACAAATTCGTACGGAAACTCAAACTAAAAAAATGGCACAACAACAAATGCACAGAACAACTGAATCCAGAAACAGCGAGGAGAGAGGAGATGCCTGACAATAGTGAAACTACATTTGTCAACATAGAGGATTACAATACTCTCAGAACCTTGGAAGAGCTCTACGATGACCCTGAACTTGAAATACTTACTGAGACACAAGAAATGATTACGAACCGACCAACAAAGACCAATTTCAAACCCAAATCCATCTTCTTTCCTAATTTACCCCATGATAATATAGATGCCTTCCACGAGACCCTTACCAAAGACCTAATGCGCTTCCGCCAGAAAAAAAGAATAAAGAGAGATGAAATATCAACGAGCAATTTCACCAAAAAAGAATGGGAAACCATTACCTCCTTGGCAGAAGATAAGACACTGGTAATCCGCCCTGCAGACAAAGGCGGAAACATTGTTTTATGGGTTAGAAACCTATACATAGAGGAAGCACACAAACAGCTTCTGGATCCTAATTTCTATGTTGAAACAAAGATGGAGGAGTATAATGAAAGCATCATCAAAATATGGGACATGATGACAACCTGGAAAGAACAAGGAATACTACGATGGGAAGAATATTGCTATTTAAAAAATGATTATCCAAAACTACCGAGCTTTTACCTCCTGCCTAAGATCCACAAAAACGCAATAACGCCACCGGGGAGACTTATAGTGTCATCTATAGGATGTGTATCAGGGCATGTTTCCAAATATGTGGATAATTTCCTTCTAGACTATGTGGTGACTCTCCCATCATATACTAAGGACACCAAAGACTTCCTGGATAAAATAAAAGATCTGACCTGGGAAAATGACTTCCAACTCATAACCATGGATGCCAATTCCCTGTACTCCATTATTGATCATAACGTAGGTATACAATGCTGCTATCACTACCGCAAAAAAAGAAAAATATGCTACATGGAACATACAACAATGCTGCTAGAAATGATAAAGTTTTGTCTTTCTAACAATATTTTTCTATTTAATGGCAGATTGTTCAGACAAGTCCTCGGAACTGCTATGGGGACTTGTTTCGCCCCAAGTTTTGCGAATCTCTTTCTTGGGGTGTGGGAGGAGGAAGTACTTAAGGATCAGCAAAACACTGAAATAGAAGGAAAGATCATAAAATGGTTGAGAAATATAGATGATCTTTTCATCATTTGGAAGAGCAGTGAAGAAACAGCAAGGAAATTTATTGATAAACTCAATGAGAATAATTTTAATCTGACTCTCACATACACAATCAGCAAAGTATCTATCGTATTCCTTGACGTAGTGGTAGAGATAAAACAGAATAAGATTTGCACGAAACTACACAGAAAGGAAACTGCTGGAAACAGTCTTCTCCATGCCCTAAGTAGCCACCCGGAAACACTGAAATGGAGCATACCTTTTGGAGAACTACTAAGGGCAAGGAGAAACTGTAGCACACTGGAAAATTTCCTAGCAGAACAGGATGTAATGATACAAAGATTCAAGGAAAGAGGATATCCTAAGTGGGTACTAGAAAGAGCCAAGGATAGGGTTAATAAAATCCCTAGAGAAGACACACTACTAGAAAAAACCAAGGTGGAAGATGAGAACAAGCCTAGGGTTATACTGACATTTAGTTCGGAATCCAATCAGATTGCTAAAATTCTTAATCACAATTGGAATATTCTATCCAGTGAACCATCTTTGGCTAAAGATTTACCTAAACGCCCACAAATAACATACAGGAAAGGAAAAAACCTGAAAGGTATCCTCATGAAGGGAGATATAACAAATAGACACGTGAACACACATCTCAATCTCCAGGGATTTTTCCCTTGCGGACATTGTAGAGCATGCCGCAATAGCCACATGCGGAAGAAATATCTAACACCAACATCAGAGAAAACCATAAATCAATTTCTTTCATGTGGATCTAATTATGTCATTTACATCCTAGAATGCCCCTGTAAATTAAGGTATGTAGGTAGCACCACCTTGGCAGCCAAAAAGAGAGTAATGGAACATATGAGGGCAATAAACAATAAAGACCCTCACTACCCCGTAGCGAGACATTTTTCAGAGTACCACCTCTCCAATAGCTCTCTCCTAACGTATTTTGCGATAGAGCAAATCGAATACAACAAAAGAGGGGGCAATAGGGAACTCCAGCTTAGACAGCGAGAATCATGGCACATTATTAACTTACAAACCAAGTTTCCGACAGGTCACAATCAAGATGAAGAATTATATGTACATCTCAGGGAGTAGTAGGAAATACAACTTAATGAATCAAAGAAGTTGCATATAATATAGGTTGGGTCATTTGACAGACTTTTGTGGAAATGTACGATGAAATTTGGTGTTCAATATTTTTGTATGAATAGCATAAGATTTTATTATAACCATAATAGTCACGTATGGTTTTTCTTGTTTTTTTAATTTCACAGGAGGAAAGGAAGGGGTCTTCTGCAGTAGAGATTCTTCTTTCCCCTACCCTTTTCTTCATCATCACGTAATAGAGTGATGCAGGATGAGCAAGTCACTGTATACAGATAAGAGAATCCTTTGTTCCTAATAAGACTTATTGTGTTCTTTACTGTACCTGTGAATTTATGAATTTGTAGAGATTAACACATGTGTATATATATTTACACTATAGTTTTTCCTTTTCCCTTTTTTTGTTGTGGGTTTGGCTGATTATTTGAGACAGGGCCCATAAGGAGTATGAGAGAACGACAATAAAGACCAGGGAGATATTTTCATTTTTTATTGTATTTATGACACAATATCTAGAAATACAAGTGCAACCCTAACAATGAAGCAATGTAGCAAGGACACTATGTCACTAGCATATTTATACAGAGCCTGTGGGGAGATATACATCTATGATCATATCGGGGAAAAAAATGGAAGATAATAGAACGTGTATATGGCACTATGTCGAAAGCATAATGAGTCTTGAATACTTTATTACTATTATCTCCATACTTTCAGTATTGGAATAGGCACTATTACCATTGAGTAACACACTCAAATATGGCCGCTGTAATTAACACACAGTTACCTCCCTGCATAAGTCCGTTTTCCATGTTTATCGATTACGATAAGAATGCGCGCCTGTCCCATAACTCAGTGTGTGAGCAAGCCTCCTGTGTCAGGCGAAACGCGTTACTGAGAATAAACCAACTGGTGGTGGAATATCCTTCTTGTGATCGCCTTATTTCTGAAAGTATAGGATTAATTGGTGAAGCCGGCGTGCTCCGCCGGCAACAGCGATCTGCCTGCCTTGGGTGAGGGGAGACGGAAGGAGCGACTCGTCTGTGGATATTTATGGAGTCTCTCGTGGCCGGCAGTTATACAAGCACGGTGTAAGTTGCTTTTGCAGTGGAGAAGGAATCTGAAGGTTCGAATACAGAGGCACTGGAAACAAGCGGATACAAGCGAAGGACTCGTAGGACTATTGGACACAAGGAGGGTGCACGCCGGAGGTAAGTGCTCGGGACAGTCTGCGAGGGATCGTGGCGGGAGGGAAAGAGACGAGTCGGAGGACGTGTGTCGTTCTCTCCGCCTCGACTCGTACTGCGGCGAGTTTTGAGCCACTCCGGTTGGGACACGGGCACCCTCGGTAGTCTACTAATAATTCCAAGAACCATTTTGCCGCATTATTGTATATTACGCTTGAAAATAAGCATACTTTGTTACTACATTCGTAACCTTCTCAGTCCGCCCACACCACTACGGCTAGACGAATAAGATCGTGCCTCTGATCTACATATAGGCACGCTAGGTGCTTACTTTATTAACTGCAGCAGGAATCTCCGCATTTGCAAGAGATTAAGAAGGACTGTATTTCACTGACCACCTCTATCTCAGCCAAACACACATTTCTTTACTAGTATTGAGCACTGACTCTATGTACACTTCCACATATGTATACTGAAATCATACGGAAACCCTGATACAATGGATGAAGATACAGAAAGACGGGCGGCTGCCCAAAGCCTTTTCTTGAGAGCACCTAATAAAACTCAAACGAGTAACAAGGAAATCACTACGAAAGATACTACATTACAAGACAAACTGAAAAGACTAGAGAAACTCAAAAAATCCGAAACTTCCAAATGGTGGGAGGCTACCTCCCTAGAGGACTATGTAGAGAAAGAAATGGTGCCACGTGGTCTTCGCATTTATACAACACCATCATATGAATCAAATAATCCTAAAATGCTCCAAGAGTGGGCAGATAACTCGGCACAGAGTTCAAAGCAGATGCTCTTAATCCTCATTAAATATGCATGGGAAGATAGAGATGTCCTGATACGAGAATTAAAAGCCCTAGAGGAAGACCTGAGTAAACACAAAGAACAAGAAGCAATCAATAAATTTAAAATAGATCTAAAAGGGAGACTAAAGAGATACGAAGACGATATAAAAGCGCGCAAACAGCGGAAATTACACCGCGACTGCTGCAATTATGAAAGTGGCCGAATCCTGATGTACAGTCATAAATATGACCACCTTTATGAAAAACGGGCTCAGGGAGAAACCATAGAGGAAGTATCCGGGATAATAAGCGCAACTGATTCTATAACCAGTAGTGATACAGAAGGCGAACAACCAACAACATCAAGCACTACAACAGAAGGCAATACAGGAGGACGACCACAAGGGAATTTTTTAGAGGAATATCGCCTCATGAGAACAGGGAGGCAAATTGCAAGAACAGTGCAACCTCAGAAACTGAGAGGAAGAGGTCGAGGTCAACAGAGAAGAGGAAGAGCAAAAAAACTGGAAGAAACTGGCGAAAACGACAGCGAGTCAGACAGAGGATCAGGAAGAGGACGGGGACGTGGAAGAGGATCAATGGGAGCAAAAACTGGTCCAAAAAAGCAAAACTAATGGAGGACGAAATGGTGGAAAAAACAATCATCAACTTATCGCATAGACCACTAAGCATGCAGGAGAAAAAAACCCTTTGCTTAGGCCCATCATTTTGCCCTACCAACAAGTTCAATTATCCGGAAACTCGGATAGATTTGTACAAATTCGTACGGAAACTCAAACTAAAAAAATGGCACAATAACAAATGCACAGAACAACTGAATCCAGAAACAGCGAGGAGAGAGGAGATGCCTGACAATAGTGAAACTACATTTGTCAACATAGAGGATTACAATACTCTCAGAACCTTGGAAGAGCTCTACGATGACACTGAACTTGAAATACTTACTGAGACACAAGAAATGATTACGAACCGACCAACAAAGACCAATTTCAAACCCAAATCCATCTTCTTTCCTAATTTACCCCATGATAATATAGATGCCTTCCACGAGACCGTTACCAAAGACCTTATGCGCTTCCGCCAGAAAAAAAGAATAAAGAGAGATGAAATATCAACGAGCAATTTCACCAAAAAAGAATGGGAAACCATTACCTCCTTGGCAGAAGATGAGACACTGGTAATCCGCCCTGCAGACAAAGGCGGAAACATTGTTTTATGGGATAGAAACCTATACATAGAGGAAGCACACAAACAGCTTCTGGATCCTAATTTCTATGTTGAAACAAAGATGGAGGAGTATAATGAAAGCATCATCAAAATATGGGACATGCTGACAACCTGGAAAGAACAAGGAATACTACGATGGGAAGAATATTGCTATTTAAAAAATGATTATCCAAAACTACCGAGCTTTTACCTCCTGCCTAAGATCCACAAAAACGCAATAACGCCACCGGGGAGACCTATAATGTCATCTATAGGATGTGTATCAGAGCATGTTTCCAAATATGTGGATCATTTCCTTCGAGACTATGTGGTGACTCTCCCATCATATACTAAGGACACCAAAGACTTCCTGGATAAAATAAAAGATCTGACCTGGGAAAATGACTTCCAACTCATAACCATGGATGCCAATTCCCTGTACTCCATTATTGATCATAACCTAGGTATACAATGCTGCTATCACTACCTCAAAAAAGAAAAATATGCTACATGGAACATACAACAATGCTGCTAGAAATGATAAAGTTTTGTCTTTCTAACAATATTTTTCTATTTAATGGCAGATTGTTCAGACAAGTCCTCGGAACTGCTATGGGGACTTGTTTCGCCCCAAGTTTTGCGAATCTCTTTCTTGGGGTGTGGGAGGAGGACGTACTTAAGGATCAGCAAAACACTGAAACAGAAGGAAAGATCATAAAATGGTTGAGATATATAGATGATCTTTTCATCATTTGGAAGGGCAGTGAAGAAACAGCAAGGACATTTATTGATAAACTCAATGAGAATAATTTTAATCTGACTCTCACAGACACACAATCAGCAAAGTATCTATCGTATTCCTTGACGTAGTGGTAGAGATAAAACAGAATAAGATTTGCACGAAACTACACAGAAAGGAAACTGCTGGAAACAGTCTTCTCCATGCCCTAAGTAGCCACCCGGAAACACTGAAATGAAGCATACCTTTTGGAGAACTACTAAGGGCAAGGAGAAACTGTAGCACACTGGAAAATTTCCTAGCAGAACAGGATGTAATGATACAAAGATTCAAGGAAAGAGGATATCCTAAGTGGGTACTAGAAAGAGCCAAGGATAGGGTTAATAAAATCCCTAGAGAAGACACACTACTAGAAAAAACCAAGGTGGAAGATGAGAACAAGCCTAGGGTTATACTGACATTTAATTCGGAATCCAATCAGATTGCTAAAATTCTTAATCACAATTGGAATATTCTATCCAGTGAACCATCTTTGGCTAAAGATTTACCTAAACGCCCACACATAACATATAGGAAAGGAAAAAACCTGAAAGATATCCTCATGAAGGGAGATATAACAAATAGACACGTGAACACACATCTCAATCTCCAGGGATTTTTCCCTTGCGGACATTGTAGAGCATGCCGCAATAGCCACATGCGGAAGAAATATCTAACACCAACATCAGAGAAAACCATAAATCAATTTCTTTCATGTGGATCTAATTATGTCATTTACATCCTAGAATGCCCCTGTAAATTAAGGTATGTAGGTAGCACCACCTTGGCAGCCAAAAAGAGAGTAATGGAACATATGAGGGCAATAAACAATAAAGACCCTCACTACCCCGTAGCGAGACATTTTTCAGAGTACCACCTCTCCAATAGCTCTCTCCTAACGTATTTTGCGATAGAGCAAATCGAATACAACAAAAGAGGGGGCAATAGGGAACTTCAGCTTAGACAGCGAGAATCATGGGACATTATTAACTTACAAACCAAGTTTCCGACAGGTCACAATCAAGATGAAGAATTATATGTACATCTCAGGGAGTAGTAGGAAATACAACTTAATGAACCATAGAAGTTGCATATAATATAGGTTGGGTCATTTGACAGACTTTTGTGGAAATGTACGATGAAATTTGGTGTTCAATATTTTTGTATGAATAGCATAAGATTTTATTATAACCATAATAGTCACGTATGGTTTTTCTTGTTTTTAATTTCACAGGAGGAAAGGAAGGGGTCTTCTGCAGTAGAGATTCTTCTTTCCCCTACCCTTTTCTTCATCATCACGTAATAGAGTGATGCAGGATGAGCACAGCAAGGGGAACAAGGAGACCCTGGAAGTCAGCGGGGACCAAGGGTAGATTTATGCTTCGTAGAACAGGGGTCCCACACGAGGAGAATGTTTAAAAGAGATATCACAATTTTATAATAAAAATCGGATTTAACAAATGTCTTGATACACAAATAAGCTTTTTAATGAGTAGGTCAATAAAACGTAGAAATAGTAAACACGAGAAAAATAAAGTGAGCCAAACGTGACAAGGCAGAGGGAAATCAGCCGATTTCCTTACCACAGGCAAGTGACTTTAAAAAGTGACTTTCCAGTCTATGAGAATATAGATAAATAAAAAGTCACAGTTGGGGTTACATCTCATACTCCACAGTAGAATATAGATAATGGTATAGAGTTAAAGATGTATGTGTCGACGACGTTTCAATCCCGGAGAGGGTATCGGGATCTCATCAGGACTAACAATAGATCAAGTGCCTGAAGAGTTGCCAGAAATACAGCAAGGAAGGAACGCAGGCAATTGGCCAGAGGGTACGGCTGAGAGTGGGTATAAGTATACAGAGCCACGGTTCCGGGTGAGTAGCGACAGTTCAAAAGGGGCAGCAAGAAGACCACAGGTGCGGTCAACGTGCTCTCAGAGGCTGCGGCTCCCGGCCGGGAGCCTGCGATAATAATGGTGTAAATTGAGCGCTTGCCATGCGCCAGCGCTGGAACAGTGGGAAGGTACTGTCTGCCGTGAGCCGGAGTGGTCACCAACGGTCAAGACTGACTGTCTTCCCCTGCCATCCGACACTGATAGGACCTCCGCAGTGCGGCTCGCCTACCGGACCCTCCGGCCTTTCGCCACCCACCCCGCATTAGACACTGAGCTGGCGAATGGCACGCTCCAATTGCTCCCCTTTCCGGTTGATCGCTGACCGTTGGTGACCACTCTGGCTCACGGCAGACAGTACCTTCCCACTGTTCCAGCGCTGGCGCATGGCAAGCGCTCAATTTACACCATTATTATCGCAGGCTCCCGGCCGGGAGCCGCAGCCTCTGAGAGCACGTTGACCGCACCTGTGGTCTTCTTGCTGCCCCTTTTGAACTGTTGCTACTCACCCGGAACCGTGGCTCTGTATGCTTAAACCCACTCTCAGCCGTACCCTCTGGCCAATTTCCTGCGTTCCTTCCTTGCTGTATTTCTGGCAACTTTTCAGGCACTTGATCTATTGTTAGTCCTGATGAGATCCCGATACCCTCTCCGGGATTGAAACGTCGTCGACACATACATCTTTAACTCTATACCATTATCTATATTCTACTGTGGAGTATGAGATGTAACCCCAACTGTGACCTTTTGTTTATCTATATTCTCATAGACTGGAAAGTCACTTTTTAAAGTCACTTGCCTGTGGTAAGGAAATCGGCTGATTTCCCTCTGCCTTGTCACGTTTGGCTCACTTTATTTTTTCGTGTTTACTATTTCTACGTTTTATTGACCTACTCATTAAATAGCTTATTTGTGTATCAAGACATTTGCTAAATCCGATTTTTATTATAAAATTGTGATATCTCTTTTAAACATTCTCCTCGTGTGGGACCCCTGTTCTACGAAGCAGGATGAGCACGTCACTGTATACAGATAAGAGAATCCTTTGTTCCTAATAAGACTTATTGTGTTCTTTACTGTACCTGTGAATTTATGAATTTGTAGAGATTAACACATGTGTATATATATTTACACTATAGTTTTTCCTTTTCCCTTTTTTTGTTGTGGGTTTGGCTGATTATTTGAGACAGGGCCCATAAGGAGTATGAGAGAACGACAATTAAGACCAGGGAGATATTTTCATTTTTTATTGTATTTATGACACAATATCTAGAATTACAAGTGTAACCCTAACAATGAAGCAATGTAGCAAGGACACTATGTCACTAGCATATTTATAGAGAGCCTGTGGGGAGATATACATCTATGATCATATCGGGGAAAAAAATGGAAGATAATAGAACGTGTATATGGCACTATGTCGAAAGCATAATGAGTCTTGAATACTTTATTACTATTATCTCCATACTTTCAGTATTGGAATAGGCACTATTACCATTGAGTAACACACTCAAATATGGCCGCTGTAATTAACACACAGTTACCTCCCTGCATAAGTCCGTTTTCCATGTTTATCGATTACGATATGAATGCGCGCCTGTCCCATAACTCAGTGTGTGAGC
Organism: Calotriton arnoldi; assembly: GCA_963921515.1. Lineage (NCBI taxonomy): Eukaryota > Metazoa > Chordata > Amphibia > Caudata > Salamandridae > Calotriton > Calotriton arnoldi. The sequence goes on along the minus strand of CAWUFW010010723.1, from coordinate 600,133 downwards.
AAGCCTGCTGTGTCAGGCGAAACGCGTTACTGAGAATAAACCAACTGGTGGTGGAATATCCTTCTTGTGATCGCCTTATTTCTGAAAGTATAGGATTAATTGGTGAAGCCGGCGTGCTCCGCCGGCAACAGCGATCTGCCTGCCGTGGGCGAGGGGAGACGGAAGGAGCGACTCGTCTGTGGATATATATATATATACCAATAACATAAAATCTATTAAAAAACATTCTATTATAAATTAAAACATTAAACTATTTAAAAATCTATAAACTCAAATTTCCCACTCCACTTTCTGCACTTTCTGCACAATTTGGTGGTTTGGGCTCTGGTTCTTCAAGGTGACTGTGGAGGAGAGCGGAGATTGTTTGATAAATATATATATATATATATATATATATATATATATATGTATATATATATATATATATATATATATATATGTAGCTCAAGCCTCACTCGGTAACCAAGTGAAGAGACCGCACTCAAATAGGGGTGAATATACGGTATTTTATTTCATTACCACATACAAATGAAACAGGACGCGTTTCAGCATCGCGCCTTTTTCCAACTGTTAACATCGCTTTTGGCATCACAAATCTTTTATCCACATTACCAGCAAGTACTTCCGGAACACATTTCACGGACATTGAAATAAAGGATGGACAAACAATTATTTTGACATACAATGGCGGCCATCTTGGAATGGTTTCAAAGTAGATACATATAAATTACAAATAATGAATCAGTGCATTGAATTAGATTGCGACCAATTGACAAACTATAAAGCCCTGTATGGGCAATGAAATGTTTCAAAAAAGAGATCAGTAATTCATTCTATATCTGATCGACGCAACATTCTGAGACTAAAAGATTCTCAATCAGGCCCTGGATGGGCATTTCCACATACTGATTTACATTAAACATTATGTGTATTGCATTCTATCTGAGACATTACATGTTAGGTCAAAAAGTGCAACACTTTCATTATAGTTCTTCGATGGCCATATATATATATATATATATATATATATATATATATATATATATATATATATATATATATATATATTATTTTTTTTTATATATATTTTATATATATAAAATCGATATTTTGTACAACTATATATTTGACCAATATTGTTTTTCAATATTTTTGTACTTACCATTATAAATATAGGATGTCGATATTTTTTAAATCGATATTTAAAACTCGATATTGTGGTATGGGGCTATTTTAGGTGTCGATATTCTGTCAGTGAACCATTAAAAATGCTGCCAAAGAGAACCGCACACAGTTCTAATAGAAGGCTTCCCAGGTGGAAGTTAGAGGAGAGACATGAGTTGAGAATTTGAGAGAGAAAGAGCTCTCCCCTGGGAAGCCCAAAGGTAAGAAAGAACAACGCACCTTCCCCAGGAGGAAGCTAGAGGTAGGCCCTGCACTCCACATGAGAATGAGCCCAGGTAAGAGTCAGAAGAGAGGCCCCAAACAGAAATCTGAACTCCACCTGGTCATCGGCATAGGAGTGGGGCCCACCAAAAAATAACAAATAAGGGTAGTCAAACTGAAACACAATTAAGACATAGGAGAAGCAAAATGGTACCTTTACGCATGCATGAGGAGAGCGACAACAAGGATGTCCGCTGCTCCCCCCAAATGCGCCAGTCAGACAAACTGACCCCTGGAGAGAGAGTGTCCAGAAAAGAAGGCAAGGCCTTTATGCGACCATTTTGCCACATGCTAGCCTGCTGGATCAAAATGGAGGGCCAGTATGATAAACCCTGGCCGGAGGATGGATCATTTGAACCAGAAGATTTGGCCGTCATGGAAGACTGCACCCGGCACGGTTGGTGAGTTCCGCAGTGGAACTTCCCATACATGCAGAAATGTCTGAGAAGATGGGAGCACTATGTCAGTAAGAAACTGACTGAGCTGCTCCACACCAAAATATGTTTGCTATTACAGAAGGGTGCATCAGGGACCATCTTTGTGCCATGGGCACAGATGGACAAAAAATGGCTCAGGAACAAACTGCCCCCCTTGAGGGTTTGGGCAGGAAAGTGGATCACATGCTTTGAGAAAAACACTGCAGGAATTAACTTAGCTATAGGTGACGTCAAAAGTCTGCTCAGCAGCCTCATTGGAGAGCAGACAGACACAGTGTTTTCCCAAGCCTGCATCCCCGCAATCACGCTGACCAACACCGAGCATGATGGGGCCACATTCAACTTATTTAGAAACCAGAAATGGACAGCCCTGAGGGAGATGTTCCCTAACAGCCCATACAGAAAAGGATTGATGACAGAATGCATGAAGCCTGGGGAGATTGTGACTGATTTCCTAGATATAATGATGAATGATGGGGACAAGAGACAGGGCAGCCCTGGACTACACAGGTCCCCACATTACATTCTTCGACAACATCCTCAAAAAGGAATTGCCCACTGAGATACAGAGCAGACTAGATGGCACAGTAGGACTAGACACTAAACCTTGGCGGGAAATACAGGCCCACATATTACATTATTACCAGAAAAGACAGGAGAAGGACAGGAAAAAGCAGGTGCAAGCCCAAAGAGACACCGCCAAGCTGGTCCAACAAAAATTTAAACTCAAGGGGGCCTCATTGGCCACGAACGTACAAATAGCGCCTGTCTTGAAGGGAGCTCCACCTCCGAACCCCAGAGGATATCCACCCTCTCCTAATGGCAGAGGTCAGGGAAAGTGGCTACAGACAGGCCTCATAAAGTAATATTAATAATAATAATTCCTATTTGTAAAGTGCAAACATATTGCCCCCTTAAGGGTTTCAAGGCGCTGGGGCCCGTCAGGGAGATTAAGTGAGTTATTGCCCAGAGTCACACGATGCTGAGCTGCTGCCACGGATCGAACGTGAGCCCCGCGCTCTGGAGTCAGCCGCTCTGGCCGCTGCGCCACACCTCTCTTGGTGCTACTATCGTTACAGAATGGGCCACATGGCCGACCTATGCCGCCTATAAACTGTATCACGAGCAGAAAGGAATAATCCCAGGACAGCCCCCACTGAAAGCCCATCCCTAAACCAAGCCCAGAGCAAAGCAAATGCATCGTACAATCAGCCTCAATTAAATCAGGCAACAGGCCAGGGTGGCGCACTAGGGGCTGGGTGGTTGGCCTAGCACATGGCAACTGCAGACAGGGAGCCCAGCAAGGGCCAGGGCCGCAGCCACGGCAGTGAGGGGTGACTGTCTGGGGAGGCAATACCCTTGCACAATCACAAAATGCAAACATGCAATCCAAAACCACCCCCCAACATGGCGTACCTTGTTCATACCCTTTCCAGATACATTGCCTTATCTGCATTCACAACAAATTTTAGGGCCACAGTACACTATATCGATCAGTAATCCACGCATGAGTTCGCCATCCAGGTGCCCCCAGAGACCTGGGCCTATCTCCGCTGTTGATCCCCGGGGCCGAGTTGGCTTGCCACGCGCCTCGGGGGAAAGACAGTCCAAAGAGGGGGCAGGGCGACGCCCGACTAGTGCATAAAAAAACCAGCGCCCAGGTCCACTCATCCAAATCCAGCCTTGGACTAGCTATGTAGGTCTCAACAGCCCCAGAGTTTCCAATAAATAAAGGCCCCCTTACAGTTTCAAAATGAGGAAGACTCTCCAGTTTTGGGAGCCATGTTTCCTAGGACAAGGATGTACTCAAACCTCTGAAGCAAGAACCACAGGACACCCAGTCTGTAGAGAAAATCCATCAAAGCCATTAGCATTACCCTCATCGGTCCGATCACGACGAGTCCTAACCGTGCAGCAGACTCTTGTTGAAAGCACAGCAAATAAGCACAATCTCAGTCACTCCCCTGCAAAGGCACAGAGCAGCCACAAACAACTCCCCTACTACCTCCAGTATTCTACGTTAGAAGCGCCATCACCCAAAAGCATAGGTAAAAGTCCAATGGAACCCGCACAAAGAAGCCCAAAAGTATCCCAGAAAACCTGAACCTTCCAGAAAAGAGAGTAACCTAATCACCCAACTCCATTAGGGAGAACCACATTACCTGCCACGTGCAGAGACCAGAGGGATATTCTTGTGACAACTGAAACATCGCCATTACCCACAAAGCCCCCAAAAATCATTTCATATCCACTTCCCTTCACATTGCACAAAGCACATGCAGGTCAAAAGGATACCCCCGCACTGATAAAATGACATGCAAACACACACACACACATTTAAAGGAAGCAGCCCACAAAGTAAAGTACTCTCCCCGGCAATAGCTAGGGGGGCCAAAGTACCCACAAAATAACCCATATGGCGGTCTAACCTCACCATTCCCTAAACTACTGCCACCTCCATCCCATACCCCACTAAAATGTTTTGGGCATAGTGAAGCTACAGAATATGCCCTCCAAAAGAAGGCACAGGAATTTTACGAAAACGATATAATGATATGTGTTTTTTGCAAGCTAATTTACAAGCCACAGCTCTTATTCAACAGGTGTGCAATCGAGCCGCATGTGCAAAATCATCACTTCTGCCTGCTACACCTTTTGCCGAAGCTCCCAACAGGACTTCAACGAGGCCCAATTGCTCAAGAAAACAGACTGCTAGCTGCTTTAATTACACTTTTTTACTAACAGACTCTGTTTTTGCACTGCACCAAGCAAAGACACCCCAGTGCACCCAGATGACAGACATCTACCCTGGAGACCATCTCATACAAATGCTTCCAAAGTTATGTATTGTTGTACACTCTATGTCTAGCATGGGTGCTCTCGCACCTCTCTGAAGCCAGAAATCTGCCTAGTTTTATGAAACCTACCTTGACATTCTGGCAGCGCTTGCATACGGACCTCTTCCACCTCATTTACACTTACACTGAACTAAACTGTAGCATTCCACATGCACTACACAGCACTCTCCTACACAACACATGGTATCAACACATGAGCACCGTGGGAACCCAAACTATGAACAAGCCGTGTTACATGCTGAGCTTGGCCTAAATGCTATCAAGGAAAGACTAAGAGCCACCTCCCTCATGATGATGAAAAATAGGTATGTGTTGGACTTGATGACCGTGATGGAGGGTGGGGTGTATGCCAAGATTGGTGCTTCCTGTTGCATGTTTATTCCTGGAAATGATCTCAAAAATGGAACTCTTGCTATTGCAATCCAAGCACTGCATCGTCTGCAAGCTGAAATGAAGAGGGAGGGATGAGCACCTGAGCAGGACTGGTTTCATAGTATTTTTTTCATGGCTCCCCCTGTTGGTGACCAAACTGCGCATGTCATTGTTAGCAGTTCCCATTTTTGTACTACTATTGTGTGGTTTCCTACAAGTGGGGATATCCTGCTGTAAAAACACAGTCCTACAATTAGGTAGAATGCAAATAGATAGAGAAAGGCTAGCAGACACAACAGAAACACACCCAGCCTCGAGGAATGTGACTGTCATGAAATATGAGAAAAATTATGTAGCTGAAAATTCAAGTAGAGGGGGGGAATGTTAGTATTGGTGAATGTGATGTCAATGTGCTCCATACTATAAGTACACATAACAATGTCAATACCGGTAAATACAATGTCAATGTTCACCATGGCAAATGTAGGCATAATAATGAGAATGTCGGTAAATGTGATATCAATGACCTACATGTTATATGTACACATAAAAAAGAACTCGTACATTGCTGTCGAATTCACCGAGATGACCTGCCCATCAACCCCAAGTCAGAGATACGTGGTCAGACAGGTGCTGCTACTCAAACCCAGGCCTATCAATTGAAAGGTCACAGGTTTAGTTACACTTAGCCCGAAGACAAACACGCAAACAGGGAAAACCCAGATCAATCCCACAGATAGGCAGATACACAACAAAAGGTTTGAGGAGATTGCCCCAATAAAACATGTTTTGCCAAAGGGCCGCGCCTCCCCATATACCACAAAGTCAGAGGCCACATGTAGTTAGGAACACTCAGCTAATCAGAATACAGCATGCACACTACACGAAGTGATCATGCGCTCCCCATGCTGGACATCTGGACACATACACACTGGCCCACATTGGGTCCCCACTAACCCTGGGCGGTGAACTCCGCTCCGTTCGTGGAGTTTGCAGAGTTTTCCACGCTCTGCGTAGCACGCGGAGTTACCAAAAACTCGCTCACGCTCGTCAACCTCAAGTTGGCGAGCGCGAGTGGGAAAAATACACCTCCTCGCAAGATTTTTCCTTGTTCGCGCTAACCAGGGTCTAGTTGGTGAGCGCAAGCGAGGAAAATCAATCTCATTGCAAGATTTCTCAATGCGGGTGTTTGGATTTCTCAATGCGAGGGGTCGCTGCAGGTCACGACCACTCGCATTGAGATACCTTCCGTTCGCGTTGAGAAAGCCGCGCTCGAGTAGAAAATCTACTCGAGCGGCAGAAAGGAAGCTGCGCCCTAGTGCGCTGCGCATGGTGTCATTCGCAATGATTTTACAGCCCGGGTGAAACACCTGGTGCTCAAAATCATCGCGAACTGCATGACCCTAAGGCACTCCACGGCTCGCGGAACTCCGCGTAGCGCGGCAGAGTTTTTTAGTCACTTTGCGGAGTTCCGCATACCTGAACTCTGCGAACTCCACCCAGGCTTAGTCTCCACAAATTCGAGAGCCACCAGCACCCACTTATCAGATGGTTGAATTTATGGTTCATGACTAGGCCCGGATTTAAGTGCTCCACAAGAATGTTTAATCGGTTCATTGTACTTCAAGAACAGTATATAATGCTGGTCAAAACCTCCGCAAATCGAGACAGTATTCAGAAGCAACTCTGTTGCTGATCTCCCGGCCACTATGTTTAATAACTTGTTCCTGTTTTGCCAAACACCTCCTGTGTTTCATTTTTTCAAGGTAAATTCATATCCGAGCAACAAGTTACAATAAACCCAAGCATTTTTTGGTAAGTCCGCAATAGGTCTTTTGCAATCAGACAGCTTGTAGTCTGGCAAGGGTAAAATGAAAATAAAATTCCAAGTGAAAAAGAAATGGTTGTATCAAGGCTGTCATTTGTTGCTAATTAGTTAGCCGACAGCAGACAGCTCGAACTCTTGGCTAATCTTGCATGCTCCTGTATTCTTTGGCATCAAGTGTGTTTGAATTATCTGAAAATGGGTGATAAATTCAAAGTTGTTCCACACATGGAGCTCCAAAATATGTCTTTCACAGAGCTTCAAAAATTCTTAAGATGTCACTGTTTGAATAAATATTTACATTTCTGTCTAGAGTGCAAGGATGTCCTGGAACTGGGTGTTCTGGTGCTATTCTTGTGCATACATAAAGAGCCTGGGTTTGAAAGTCTTTTGGAACATGTTGTGGTTTTCCTGCCCGCTAAGTGAGGCAGATGGGTGTTCCATCTCTTGTGTGATATTTGTTTTCGGTGATGGGGCTTGCTGTTCCGGAGTCAGGGAACAAAAGAGCACAGTGAACACCGGCCCCCAATGAGATCACATCTCCAATAAGAGAGAAAGTTTGGCAATGTAAAGCTGGAGGGCAGAGTCCTTGCAGTGCTGAAGGGAGCAAAACGAGATCATAAGGACATTTATCAGTTTGATGAAATATTCTTTATATACAATTTAGAGTTTTAAAATCTATTCCATGTTTTTCAAGAAGCCAGTGTCGTCTAATTCAAGATTGAGAGACATGATCACATTTTTGCAAAGTGTCCAAACTTAATGAATTGGCAAGTGTGAATTCTTTGCAGTTTTAAGATTGGTGAATCAGGTACACCTAAATAAAGCGTATTACAGTAGTCCTTCCTGGACAAAATGCAGGCAGAGAGCACAGGCTATCAAACTGATCAAGGAGAAAAGGCAAAGTACATCCTAGAAGCATTGATGTAAAAAAACTTGAGGAAGAAACAGCATTGGTTAGGGACACAGAGATGGGACTTGCTTCACTATGGCTCCTAAAGATTGAACTTTAGGTGGGCAGAGGGAGGGATTTTCAGGGATTGGTTCCAAAAAGAAGGGTTTCAGCATTCAGTATGGTCACCCCACACTAGTGTCTCAGATTTAGCACAGCGGAGCATACGATAGTGACAAGACCCCGACTGCGGGCTTATGAAGGCCAACTGTGTCTGCACCTTCGGATGCAGGTACTTCTGCGTCGTCTGACAATAATATGGGTGCTACTGGAGTAAGAAACAGATGCGCAACCAAAAGATCTGGTTAGTGAAATTAACAGAAGACGTAGATAATAATAAACATAGGAGAAGGCACCCCGCAAAAAACTGATCAGGATGGACGGAGACAGACTGAGTGCGATTGAGGAGAAATGAGGAGATCCCTTTTCTTAAGGACCCTTTAAAACTGATGTGATAAGGATGGTTTAAGAAGATGGAATGGTCCACGGTATCAAAGGCTGCAGAGAGGTCCAACAGAACCAAAGCTCAGAGTCACCTGCATCACAAGGTCATGATTTTGCTTACAGCAAGAGTCCCTCAGGGCTTTGAGCATGGTGGAAGCTGCCCAGGGCCGGGATGTTGTGGTCTTCAAAAAAGCTGACCAGTTGTCCGACTGCAATGAGTCTGTAATCTTACCCAGCCTGGGAAAAGAGTAGCAAGTCCGTGCAGCTGGTTTATCAGGGATGTTATCTTTTAAGAGGGGAGTAACCCCATGGTGTGCCAGCTTCCATTCAGGAGGAGCTGCTCTTGATGAGGGACAGAGATGAGGCAAGCACTCCCAACAACATAAACAGGGTAAGCCAGTTGTGGGGGGCTGGAGATTCCTGCATGGAAAGGGTGTATCATTGGTGTGGACAGGCGGGATGGTGTTGAGTTTGACTGTTATTTCTGCTTAGTATTCATGAAATATACATGCTTGTGTCACGCACCCAAGATTCTGGAGATGTCATCACGTGATCTTAGACTTCCTGGGGCAGGTGCTTGGGAGGAAGGTTTGGTGTTGGAATTCCTTGGGATAGGTGCTGGGAGGAAGGATTGATCTTGTATCTCCTGGGGCAGGTGCCTGGGAGGAAGGGTTGGTCTTGGAGTTTCTGGGGGCAGGTGCCTGGGAGGAAGGGTTGATCTTGAAGTTCATGTGGCCGGTGCTTGGGTGGAACGATTGATCTTGGAGTTTCTGGGGCAGGTACCTGGGAGGAAGGGTTGGTGTTGGAGTTCCTGGGACAGGTGCCTGTGAGGAAGGGTTGATCTTGGAGTTCCTGGGGCAGGTGCCTGGGAGGAAGGGTTGGTGTTGGAGTTCCTGGGGCAGCTGCCTGGGAAGAAGGGTTGGTCTTGGAGTTCCTGGGGCAGGTGCCTGGGAGGAAGGGTTGGTCTTTGAACTCCTGGGGGCAGGTGCCTGGGAGGAAGTGTTACTCTTGGAGTTTCTCAGGGCAGGTGCCTGGGAGGAAGGGTTGATCTTTGAACTTCTGGGGGCAGGTTCCTGGGAGAAAGGGCTGATCTTGGAGTTCCTGGGGCAGGTGCCTGGGAGGAAGGGTTGCTCTTGGAGTACCTGGGGCAGGTGCTTTGGAGGAATGGTTGCTCTTGGAATTCCTGGGGCAGTTGCCTGGGAGGAAGGGTTGCTCTTGGAGTACCTGGGGCAGGTGCCTGGGAGGAAGCGTTGGCAGCTGTCCTTTTTATCTTGGGCTCCTAGAGGTGTTTCAGACTGGGTTAAAGCTTCACGGACAGAAAGCAATTTGTGGACTTGATTACTTTACTGTGGGTCAGTGAAGGACAGGGGGAGTGCAGAGGAGGGCAGGATGTGTGGGGGCTGCAGGGTGGGTGACAGGACACTGGCAGCGAGTGACAGGCAGAGGACACTAGAAGCGTGAGGGAGAAGAGGAAGGCAGTGCTGGAGAAGAAAGGGGAGTAGATGAGTCCAGTACTGAGGTAGAAGGGGGACATAGAGGTGTGGGGGGGGGGGTTACCACAGGCCCATCATGTAAAGTGTCATAAAATCTACTGCAATTCATAAGGCATGAGACAATACCTTGTTCTCACACTACTTTTCTAGTGTCTCACTCTCTCTTCTCCACTCCCTCACTCTTTGTGACACATGACTGAGCCTCACCAGCAGCAGGACACCTGACTACCCTCTCCAGGAGGGGTGACTCCCCTCTCCAGGAGGGGGGTGGCTCATGAATGACCTTCATACTGAGCCTCACTGGCTGCAGTGGACACAATCCAATACCACTGACACAATTCAATGCCATCAACACAATCCAATATAGGTGACACAACCCAATACCACTGACACAGTCATATACTGGCTGCGCGATACCACCAACACAATATCGTTGACACAATCCAATACCTCTGACACAGTCCTATACTGGCAGTGCAGTACTGCCGACACAATATCGCTGATACAATCCAATTCCGCTGATACAATCCAATACCGCCAACACAATCCAATACCACTGACACAATTCATTACCACTAGCACAATCCAATATCGCTAACACAATCCAATACCACTGACACAGTTCCATACTGGCAGTGTGGTACCGCTGACATTGTATTGCTGACAGAATACAATCCCGCTGACGCGATCCAATACCACTGACACAGTCCTATATTGGCAGTGTGATACCTCCGACACAATATCGATGACACAATCCAGTACCCCTGACACAGTCCTATACTGGCAGCGTGATACCACAGACACAATGTTGCTGACACAATCCAATATCACTGACACAGTTCTATACTGCCAACATGATACCGCCAATACAATATCGCTGACACAATCCAATACCTAAGTCCTATACTGGCAGCGCAATACCAGCAACGCAATATCACTAACACAATCCAATGCTGCTAGCACAATCAATCAATCAGGCGTTTGTAAAGCGCGGCTGCTCACCCGTGAGGGTCTCAAGGCACTGAGGAGGTGGGGGCTGCTGATCCATCTGGGTGTGGCGGTTCAGTCGAAGAGCCTGGTCTAGAGGTCTTTCCTGAACTGGGTCAATGACACGGATTGCCTGCGATGGAGGGGCAGGGTGTTCCAGGTCTTGGCGGCGAGGTAGGAGAAGGATCTTCCTCCTGTTCTGGTCTTGTGGTTCTGTGGGATGGAGGTCAGGGTGAGTTGGGCAGAGTGGAGTTGTCTGGTGGGTGTGTGGAAAGCGAGGCGGTGGTTAAGGTATTTGGTCCTGCGTCGTGAAAGGCCTTGTAGGCCTTGTGTGAGGAGCTTGAAGGTGATTCTCTTGTTGATAGGGAGCCTGTGGAGTTGTTGGAGGTATTGTGTCATGTGGCTGCAGTGGGGGATATTGAGGACCAGTCTGGCTATGGCATTTTGGAGGTTCTGTAGTGTACTGTGCTTATTCTGGGTGACACCGGCGTAGAGTGTGTTGCCGTAGTTCAGTCTACTGGTGATGAGTGCGTGGGTGACCGTCTTTCTGGATTCTGTGGGGAGCCATCTGAAAGTCTTTTGAAGCAGGCAGAGTGTGTGGAAGCAGGATGAGGATACTGTATTGATTTGGTGGTTCATTGAGAGCGAGGAGTCCAGTATGATGCCATCATTGCGTGCGTGGTCCGTAGGGGAGTGAGGGGTTCCTAGTGTGGCGGGCCACTAGGAGTCATCCCAGGCTGAGGGGGTGGGTCCCAGGATGAGTACTTGTTGAGCTAGTTGAGCTTGAGGCAGCTGTCTTGCATCCAGGTAACAACTGCCTGCATTCCGTTGTGAAAGTTGATACTGGAGGCTGTGGGTTATTGGTGAGGGAGATGATCAGCTGGGTGTCGTCGATGCAGGAGACGATGTTGAGTCCATGGCTTCTGACGATGGCTGCGAGGGGAGCCGTGTAGATGTTGAAGAGGGTGGGGCTCAGAGAGGAGCACTGGGGCACTCCGCAGCAAATCTCTGTAGGTTCTGAGAGGAACGGGGGTAGTCTGACTCGCTGTGTTCGGTCGGTCAGGAAGAAGTGGAACCAGTCCAGTGCCTTGTTGTGGATGCCGGCATCGTGGAGTCTTATGATTAGGGTGAGGTGGGAGACGATGTTGAAGGTGGCTGAGAGGTCCAGTAGGATGAGGGCTGTGATTTCGCCCCGGTTGAGGAGGGAGGGGATGTTGTTGGTGGCGGTGAGGAGTGCGGTCTTGGTGCTGTGGTTGCTTCAGAACCCAGATTGGGAGGTGTCCAGTACGTGGTTCTCTTCAATGAACTTGGAGAGTTGGGCATTGACGGCCTTCTCGATGACCTTGGGTGGAAGGGGAGGATGTGGATGGGTCTGAAGTTCTTGAGGTCTGTTGGGTCGGCGGATGGTTTCTTCAGTAGGGGGTTGATCTCAGAATGTTTCCAGTCATTGTGGAAGGTGGCGGTTTTAATGGAACAGTTGATGGTGCAGTGAAGCAGGGGGGCGATGGAGGTGGCTGCTCTGTGGAAGATGAGGTACGGGCAAGGATCCGATGGGGATCCTGAGTGGATGCTCTTCATGGTCTTGAGTGTGTCGTCTGTGGTGATCAGAGTCTAATTGAGCACGATCTGTTGGGGTGCAGCGTATTGCTTGCAGTGGTGCTGGGCATAGTGTCAGGGTCTTGGGTGTCGAATCTGTCGTTAATCTGCCTGATCTTCTGGTAGAAGAAGGTGCAGAGTTTTTTGCAGAGGTCTTGGGAGGGTGGGATGTCTGTAGTCTCGCTGTTGGTCCTGGCAAACTCCTAGACGATGGCGAAAAGTTCTTTGCTGTTGTGTGCGTTGGTGTTTATTCTGTCTTGGAAGGCCGTTTTCTTTGCGGTTTTGAGAAGAAGGTGGTGTGTGTTGGCAGCGGATTTGAATGTTGCATGGGTTTCCGGGGTTTTGTTTGTTCCTCCAGCTCTTCTCAAGTCGTAAGCAGGTGCATCTGGACTCATGGAGGGTGGGAGTGAACCAGCTGGCTTTCTTGGAATGTTGCTTGCCTGGTGTCTTCTTGAGGGGTGCCAGAGTGTTGGCACAGTTGGAGATCCATCATTGAAGGTTGCGAGCTTCGGTGTTGGCGTCTGTTGGTGTTGGCGGGGTGGTCGTGCTGAGGAGGATGACGAGATGTTCTTCTGTGGCCTTATTCCAGCCGCAATGGGGGGGCGATGAGGGTAGTGGTATATGGTGGAAATGGTGAAAACGAGAGGTACGCAGTGGTGGTCGGTCCAGAGGAGTTCAGTGGTGTGGCTATAAGGTATGTTCCCACTGCTGGAGAAAACGGGGTCGAGTGTGTGCCCAGCTGTGTGGTTCTGTGCGGTCACTAGCTGCTTGAGTCCAATGTTGGCGAGGTTCTCTAGTAGGGAGCCGGTGTTCTGGTCACTAGGGTTGTCTAGGTGGAAGTTGAGGTCTCCGAGTAGGTTGTACTCAGTGGATGCGAGAGCCTGGGGTGTGTTGAGGTCTACTATGACATAGGTGAATGACAGGCAGGGCCGTGCGGCCTGTAGACTAGGGTGCCGTCTACAGGCCCCCCGATACCACTGACACAATTCAATGCTTAAACACAATACAATATCTCTGACACAGTCCAATACCACTGACACAGTCCTACACTGGCAGTGCGATACCACTGACACAATATCGCTGACACAATCCATTCCTTCTGACACAATCCAATACCACTAACACAATCCAATATCACTGATATAATTCAATGCTACCAGTACCAACACAATCGGATATCGCTGACACAATCCAATACCAATGGCACAATCCAGTACCAAAGACACAATCCTATACTGACATCCCCATACCACCAACACAATACCGTGGCCACAATCCAATACCACTAGCACAATTAAATGCCACCAAAACAATCTAATATCGCAGAAACAATCCAATACCACTGACACAGTCCTATACTGGTAGCACAATATCACCGACACAATATCGTTGACATAATCCAATACCACTGACACATTCCTATACTGGCAGTTCGATACTACTGACACAATATTGATGATACAATCCAAATACGCTGACACAATCCAATACTGCTAACACAATCCAATAGCACTGAAACAATTCATTGCCACCAACACAATCCAATACCACTGAAAAAATGAATTGCCACCAACACAATCTAATACCGCTGACACAATCTAATACCACTGGCACTGTCCTATACTGGCAGCACGATACCGCCAACACAATATCGCAGACATAATCTAAAATCACTGACACAGTCCTATCCTGGCAGCGCAATACCGCTGGCCCAATATCGCTGACACAATCCAATCCCACTGACACAATCCAATACTGCTAACACAATCCAATACCACTGACACAATTCAATGCCACCAACACAATCCAATACCACTGACACAATACAGTACCAAAGAAACAATCCAAAACCAATAGCCCCATACCACCAACACAATACTGTGGACACAATCCAATACCACTGACACAATTCAATGCCACAAAAACAATCCAATATCAAAGACACAATCTGTGAGGTACTGGGTGACTGTTGCAGTATCCCGCCACAACTTTTGCCTGAATTTGATGCACCTTTGACTGTAAAGTACTGTGTCCCTGCCAACCAGCCTCCCAGTACCAGTGTTCTTTCTCTAAAAATGTACCACAATTGGCACCACTTCAGCTACCCCTGTAAGTTCCTAGTAAATTATACTCCTGGAACCTAAGGCATGGGTACTGGAGAGGGTCCTCTGGGGCTGCAGCACTGGTTGTGCCACCCCAGGGACCCCTCACCAAGACCATGCATACTGCCTTTGGAGGCTGTGTGTCTTGGTGTAGGTAAAGCCGAAGAGTCGACATGGCACACAGCCCTGTGTGCCCTGCCTCCCATGCACTGCATACGATATAGGTAAGTCACCCCTACTGCAGGCCTTTAGTACTAAAGCAGGGTGCACTATATCCTATGTGTGGGTATATTAGCATGAGCAAATATTCCCCTACAATATCCAGTCCATTCTGTGATGTTGTAAGTAAACAGGGAAGCCATATGGAGTACACAGGCTGGATACTTGTCAACACGTGTTTCCTAGCTCCATGATGGCTTCACTGATTTCTAAGATGTTTGGTACCAAATATCTTGTCTTAATAAATCCTCACTGCTGCCAGTGTTGGAGGATTTACTAATAAATCAGGAGACCCTTTTAGAGGGTCCCCTGAAAACCTTCCAAGCACTGGTGTGGTCCCTGACTTGTTTTCGCCAGTCTACCACCACCAGACATGTTTCTGACCTCATGGGGTGAGAGGGAGCACTCTCAGGGGACAGAGACAAAGCCTGCTCTAGGTGGAGGTGCTTCACACCTCCCCCAGGAGAAGATGGCCTTCCTGGGTGGAAAGCTTCAAAGGTGAGGCCGTCTTTGAAATCCAACCCAGGAACCTCCAGATAACAGGGGAGGCCTAGCCCCCTTTCCTGCTCCACTTTTGGTGGGAGGAAAGGCAGGAAAAGAAGTTCAAATATGAGGAGGGTCCCCACTTAACCTACACCACCCCTAGGGAGCAGCAGGTGATGTGAACCCCTCTCCTGAAATTCCACCATCTTGGGATGGTGGATAAACAACCTATCAGGGTGGTCACTAGAGAGTGTAGACACCCTAAAGGTAGGCAGCCCATTGGCTACTACCTATCTCCCTTCGTAATGCCCCTAAAATTAGTATTTAGGTGGCACCCCAAGACCGAACACCAATTCGATGGACAAGAGAAGACCAGAACAAAGAAGGCCGGCTGCATGAGAACTGAACCCTGCTGCAGAAGAAAAAGGCGCCAAACCCTGCCTGCTGCTTGAAGGACTCGACAATCACAGCCTGCTATATTGTTCAGAACCTGAAAGGACTCCAAGAACCCCAGGGCATCTCCAGTCTTCAAGAAATCACCAAGAAGCTTCCTTGGAGTAAAGGTATCACTCCCCTGCACTCCACAGGCACTGATCCTGTGAAGTCTGGTCTGTCGACTTGCTGCTCCCCGATAACCTTGACGTAGTAACAAAGCAATAAAAGGTACAACAGCTCTGGAGGGTCCAATCTGGCCCCTCACCAAAGTTTGGAGACACCAGGACCTCCCAAAGCCGAGGCATATCAATAACTGGGATACTGGACTCCCAACAGCACACACCAAGAAGAAGAGTCCACATCAGACTACCAAAGCACCACAAGCAAGCACCTGTTGAGGGACATTGAGGCACCCAAGACACACTTCCTGAGAGGGCCAGCTGACCCGAGAGTGCCTTTCCATGTTGCATGCTTCTGACCACAAAGACCTCAAGATGCATGATGTCAGACTGACCTGTTCTCTCTGCACCCCGCCCCACCGGCCCCGGCACCGGCTAACCAGCTGTGCTCCTGTGGTCCCCAAGCCCTTGCAACCTCCTCACGTGAAGGAGTCCCATCGGGCTAGCCTGCAAGTTCTCCTGTGCAGGGTACCTTCAAGTGGCCCCCTTCGTCTTTGCGCACCAACTTCCAAGACCCTCAGAACTCTACTCCCACCATATCAGCAATGCTCCCAAACTTCTACTGCTGGAATTTTGGAGCTGGTCCTGACATTGAACTAAAATGAGAAGGTGAACTTCATTAAAGCATTGCCTGATTTTATATACATTTTTCAGCTTTTCCCCCATTGTTTCCTATGGTGCGTAATTGTGCACAAAAGTGATATATTTTCCGAACTTTGCAAAATTGTTACTGTGAAAGTACTTACCTTAGAACTGTGTTCTTGGATTTTAAATTCAATAAAAATCGATATTATTTTTATACATTGATCTTAGATTTATACTCGAGTGTACCTCATTTATTTCTTCTGTGGAGTACATCAAAAAATGATTAGCACTACCCTCTGATGAGCCTACCTGCTTGCCCACACTACCATAAAAAGATCATTAGAATTTTATCCTTTTACTTCAGTATACCACTTGGGGATTCTCTGGACTCTCAGCACAGAGTACTTCTTTTTAGTACACTATATAGAGAGCCAGCTTCCTCCACAATCTAAATACACTGACACAGTCCAATACCACTGACACAGTCCTATACTGGCAGCGTGATACCGCCAACACAATATTGGTGACACAATCCAATATCACTGACACAATTCAATGCCACCAACACAATCCAATACCACTGACACAATTCATTGCCACCAACACAACCCAATACCACTGACACAGTCCTATACTGGCAGCGCAATACCACTGACACAACATCGCTGACCCAACCTTTTAGGTCTGATATTCTTCAGGCATTGTTTCCCTAAACTTTTTGCTTTTCCTCCTAGGTTTTGCTGATACTCGTGTAGTGGCATTAAAGCTCTGGGCACTTTCCCACTGTAAATGCAGTGCGAAAGTGTGCGCCCTTTCTACTCATGGTAGAAAGTGGCAATTCCATGATGTTTAAAATATGTGTTCAGCCTGCCAATGCAGGCTTTGATGTGTGCACTTGCAGTTTTGGTGTCTTTAAACATGTGTCCAGCCTGCCACTGCGGGCCTGGTTGTGCACACTTGCACTATGGTGTTTTCAAACATGTGGCCAGCCAGCCATTGCAGGCCTGGGTGTGCGCCATAGGACTTATGTTTAGGCTGGCTTCTCTAAATCACTAGCTAGTCCTAAGGGGACCTTTCACTACCACTAGATCACCCCTAGGGTAAGTCTTGAGGGGTGACGAAAATGGTAGGTGAAAGGTAGGGCAGGCACAAATGTGTGTACCTTGCCCAGGTAGTGAAGAATACCCATGTGTGTTTTCACTGCCTATGTTAACCTCTTCCCATAGGTTAACATGGGAGAATAGTGGAAAAGACTTCAGGCTGCAATAGTGGACAGCAGTGGAGCAGCCTCATAATGTTTTCTATCATTGGATTCACAATGACAGACTCTCTCCTGTATTAAAGGTGGTTTTGTCCTTCCTAGCCTAAAAAGCCACTTCTAAGAAGTGGGCATTTTTAGGCTCCCAAACTCTTTGTGTGCCTTTTAGTTGATTACATCTCAGACAGGATGCTGGGGGAGCACCTCTGTGCATTCCCAAATGGGAGCTATAAAATATTGGGCATTCAATTGGAATGACAGACCTCTGCCATTTTAGGGGCTAGTTGGAAAGATTGAAGGACAAGGTTCTGACACTGGCCTCTGCTGCCAGATCATGGCCCTACCAAAGATTATGATCTGCATTCCACAGCCTCATGGCAGAAAAGCTTAGAATTTAGGGGAGACATCTGTGGTTCAAAGGAAAACCCCCTTAACCACCCCGACTTCAAAGGCTCACTCCAGTATATCTACTGGTGTCATACTTCAGCAGTGCAGAGATACACTTGTGGGGACGTGGGACCAGAGAACCAGGAACCATGTGGTGCACACTGTCAGAGGATTCTGTTGTGCACAAGGAGGATTACTGCCCTTGAAAGGGACCACAAGCTATTTCTGAATTTTGGCTGACCTGGGCTGAATGCCTACTGCTGTGTGGCACCCTTAAGTGTGATCTACAAAGGCTTGTTGGCTTGCCCCCTGTTCTTTGTGGAGGTCTCAGGGACATCAAAGACCTCCCCTGAGGGACCCACACTATCTGCTGTGACACCTGGAGCGCGGTGTCCTCCTAAGTGCTCACATCATCTGCTGTGTCCCAACTGGTGGTACGGTGTGAGTGTGAAACTACAATTTGTGGACCATACTGCAGCTGGTACCACACAGATTGAAGCCATAACAAATAAGTATGGTATTCCTTTATCTCTATTAATTTTGTTTACACTTTAAATAGCAGAGTGACAAGAAGTGGGTCCTGACGAATGCCATTGAACCAACAGGTCGCCCAAGGCAGAAACATGTTGACCTCACTTTAATAGGGAACATCCTTATCCCTATTCACTGAGCTTTTTTAGTCCTAACCATTGGGGACTACCAATTAAACTATTTTGTCTCCCTTGAGTTAGTTTTAATTCACTTTTTCACTTTATTTGCGCTCTGCCCCTCACTCCAAACTTCCATTGGATGATTGATGAACAAAACACCTCACGCTCCTCTTCTTATAGGAGAGTTGTAGCCCACACTGTGAACCTTGCAGTCACAGTGTGCAAGAGGGAACCCAATGATGAAGCATGTCACCTTTGGGTGAGTGAGGGTTCTCGTCTTTAAAAGACTAATGCCCTACCCCTTCCCTGCACAGACACCTAGGCAGTTGTTGAAATAACAGACAACATCCCGATATTTTTTATATATTTTTTGTGAGTATAATGTAATTGGAGTGGTATAGTGGATGTTTCTACTCCGCAACTGAACCCTTTTGTGAGATTGAAACTACAAATTGTGCCATTGTGCCTGGAGACCAGATTGCCTGGTGCAGAGCCCCAAAAGCATTGACCGCAGTGAAGGAGTTGGGCCCCTGCATCGCAAGGACCTCAGCGCACATAAGCGTCTTGCTTGAGGTGGGCAGATTCACCAGTTGCAGGATCCCTCATGACCAGCTTCGTAAATCGTGCCACATCTCTCTCATGCGACATGCCGACTGCATGCTCATTGAGTGCGGTGTCTGATTCACAGGGTGCAACCCTCGGAGTTGGGCGCGAACATGTAGTGGTGCCGCATTCTATTTCATGTGGCACCACTGAACTTGTGCTTGTGTGTGTGACCGGAATTGGCTGGTGCAACCCGTACCAACGTGCAACAGACATTGGGCGTCATTTTCAGGGAAGTACAGACTTTGCAACTCATTGTTGTGTGTGCCCTGAATCATCTAGTGTGACCCGTATCAACGCACACCAGATGTAATGCCTCCTTTCCGGGGAGGGACAGGATTTATAACTCTTTGTGGTGTGAGACTGGTATTGTCTGGTGCTGCTCGTATCACCGCGCACCAGACGTTGTGCCCGGAGTTGCCTGGGAGCTGCTTGGATCGATGTGTGGTGGTCAAGGTGCCTCCTCCTTCAGAGAGGCCTCCCCTGTTCCTGCCCCATTCATTGCTTGTTCCAACAGCCCTCTCCTGACCCGGGCTCCGACGACATTGTGCGGCCAGGTACTGTTGCCAGGACTGGGCATGGATATTGAGAGTGACTGACGGGGCCAAAGGGATGCTTTTGAAAACAATCAGAAGTGGTTAAAGAGGCTGTGTTCCACCCGTGTTTCGCAGAGCTGGGCTTGTACCGGAAGGCCCCTGGTAGAACCGTTTTGAGTGACCGATTGTTGCCCTCAGCCTGCTCCCATTCCACATCCTATGGGTGAACTTCTTGAGTGGTGGCCAAACTCCTCATTTAAAGACTACCTACCCACACCTTCTTCCCTGGAATCCTGACTATGTGTGACTTCTGCTGCGTATGGCCTCGTATCTGAGGGGAAAGCTGGTTATCTCCAGTCTGTGGGTGTAGGGTAGTTGGGATGAGTTGGATGGTGGAGGGGGGCTTAGGCCATGGGGTCTTTGCAGTGTGTAACCAGTTAATCGGCAGGATATAAGTTGCACAGCATTAGGGTGCTTTGTGCGTGTGTGTGTGAGTGTGTTCCATACGGACTTGCCTGATATCCATTGCACTGCATATTGGTGCTGAGTGAGTGTGTGTGTATGTGGGTGTGTGTGTGTGTGAGAGTGACACTCTACGGACCGCCTGTGATTGGTGACACTGGATGACAGTGCCACCTTACATGCTGATTTCTTGCCAACAGAACACTACATTTCACATTGGTTTTACCACTCAGTCCACGGTGCTGCTTAAAAGCGTTATAATTCCTTGTATGTACTTATTTCCACTATCATTGTGGCCTGTGGTGCACCCCATAACTTTGTGGTATGGCATTCTAAGAAGTGCCAGGGTGGGTCTGGGCTTCACAGCGTGTTGTACCACATAAGGGTGTTTGTATGTACGGGATTTATAAAGCGCTGGAATCACCCCCGAAGGGGTATCTCCGCGCTTTGTTGTTGGGGTGGGGGGGTAGAGTAGGTTCTTTCCCAAGTGTGCATACTACTGATGTCATTTAAACATGGTTGGGCCTAGTACTGCTAGTAATATTTCCAAGTGTGATATATGCCCAGAAGTACATGATGCTCATGCTTTGTTGATTATTTGTATGTTAACCCCTTCGCTGCTAGGCCTTTTCCCCCCCGTGCTAAGCCTTTTTTTGGCTATTTGGGGTAGTGCGCGCTTAGGCCCCTGTAACTTTTTGACCACATAAGGTATCCACGCCAAATTTGCGTCCTTTTTTTCCAACATCATGGGGATTGTAAAGGTACCCAGGGTTTGTGGATTCCCCTGGAGGGGTCCCAGAAATTAGCCAAAATACAGCTACATTTTGGGTTTTTGGGGAAAAATGCGAAAAAAGGGCTGCAAATGAAAGCGTCTGGGTTTTTCCCTGCAAATGGTATCAAAAAAGGGTTTGTGGGGCTGAAATCACCATTTTCCCAGATTTTAGGGAATGACAGACTTTTGTCAGAAAACCAACATTTTTGCACAGTTTTGGCATTTTTCTGGGACATAGCCTATTTTTGCTATTTTTTGTGTTTTCAACCTCCTTCCAGTTAATGGTAGAAATGGGTATGAAAGCAATAATGGATCCTAGACAGCTATACATTTTAGAAAAGTAGACAAAATTCTTAATTCAGCAAGGGGTCATTTGTGTAGATCCATCAAGGTTTCTTTATAGAAACTAACAGTTAAATATAGGAAAAATTGAAAATTAGTTGAAAAAAACAGCCTTTTGTGTCAACGTTTTCACCTGTAACTTCTTCTAATTATGACAGCTCTTTGAAAGCAATATACCGTTACATCCGCTGGACCTTACTGGTTGTGGGGATATATAGGACTTGTAGGTTCACCAAGAACCCGACGAACCCAGAGGCAACAACTGAGCAGCGTCTTGCAATGGTTTTTTATTATGTACCGGGTATATAGCAATTATTGTGGGAAAATGTATACATGGAAAAATCGGTATGAAAGACACCTATGTATTTCTGAAATGGGAACAAAATATAGAGTTTAGAAACAGTAGATATTTGCACATTTCCGAAATTGGGAATACTCATACTAGCATGAGAATTATCGGTCATTTTTTAAAATTACTTCTTTTTACACAATGTCTTTCATTTGGAAGGCAGAATGCATCGAAAGTCAATAGGTAATAACAGTTGCTTTACAAATCTGAATTACCCTAAGTCTCCCGATAAAAATGGTACCTCACTTGTGTGGGTAGGCATAGTGCCCACGACAGGAAATGGCTCAAAACCCAACGTGAACACACCACATTTTCACAATGAAAAATTACCCTTTTTTTGCAAAGGGCCTAGCTGTAGTTTTTGAACCCTAGCTCTGCCGGCACCTAGGGAAACCTAGCAAACCTATACATTTTTGAAAACTAGACACCCAGGGGAATCCAGGATGGGGTGACTTGACTGGCTCCCACCAGGTTCTGTTACCCAGAATCCCTTGCTAACCTAAAAGATTGATAAAAAAACACATTTTCCTCACATTTCTGTGGTGGAAAGTTCTGGAATCTGCGTGGATCCACAAATTTCTACCCACCCCACGTTCCCCAAAGTCTTCCGAGAAAAATGGTACCTCACTTGTGTGGGTAGGCCTAGTGCCTGCGACAGGAAACGGCGCAAAACGCAACGTGGACACACCCCAATTTCACAGTGAAAAATGACCCTTTTTTGACAAAGTGCCTAGCTGTAGCTTTTGAACCCTAGCTCTGCCAGCACCTAGGGAAACCTAGCAAACCTATACATTTTTGAAAACTAGACACCCAGGGGAATCCAGGATGTGGTGACTTGACTGGCTCCCACCAGGTTCTGTTACCCAGAATCCCTTGCAAACCTAACAAATTGTCAAAAAAAACACATTTTCCTCACATTTCTGTGGTGGAAAGTTCTGGAATCTGCGTGGATCCACAAATTTCCACGCACCCCGCGTTCCCCAAAGTCTTCCGAGAAAAATGATACCTCACTTGTGTGGGTCGGCCTAGTACCCGCGACAGGAAACGGCGCAAAACGCAACGTGGACACACCTCAATTTCGCAGTGAAAAATGACCCTTTTTTGGCAAAGTGCCTCGTTGTAGTTTTTGAACCATAGCTCTGCCGGCACCTAGGGAAACTTAGCAAACCTATACATTTTTGAAAACTAGACACTCAGGGGAATCCAGGATGGGGTGACTTGACTGCCTCCCACCAGGTTCTGTTACCCAGAATCCCTTGCAAACCTAAAAGATTGATAAAAAAAACACATTTTCCTCACATTTCTGTGGTGGAAAGTTCTGGAATCTGCGTGGATCCACAAATTTCTACTCACCCCACGTTTTCCAAAGTCTTCCGAGAAAAATGGTACCTCACTTGTGTGGGTAGACCTAGTGCCCGCGACAGGAAACGGCGCAAAACGCAACGTGGACACACCCCAATTTCACAGTGAAAAATGACCCTTTTTTGACAAAGTGCCTAGCTGTAGTTTGTGAACCCTAGCTCTGCCAGCACCTATGGAAACCTAGCAAACCTATACATTTTTGAAAACTAGACACCCGGGGAATCCAGGATGGGGTGACTTGACTGGCTCCCACCAGGTTCTGTTACCCAGAATCCCTTGCAAACCTAACAAATTGTCAAAAAATACACATTTTCCTCACATTTCTGTGGTGGAAAGTTCTGGAATCTGCGTGGATCCACAAATTTCCACCCACCCCGCGTTCCCCAAAGTCTTCAGAGAAAAATGATACCTCACTTGTGTGGGTCGGCCTAGTGCCCGCGACAGGAAACGGCGCAAAACGCAACGTGGACACACCTCAATTTCGCAGTGAAAAATGAACCTTTTTTGACAAAGTGCCTAGCTGTAGTTTTTGAACCCTAGCTCTGCCAGCACCTATGGAAACCTAGAAAACCTATACATTTTTGAAAACTAGACACCCAGGGGAATCCAGGATGTGGTGACTTGACTGGCTCCCACCAGGTTCTGTTACCCAGAATCCCTTGCAAACCTAACAAATTGTCAAAAAAAACACATTTTCCTCACATTTCTGTGGTGGAAAGTTCTGGAATCTGCGTGGATCCACAAATTTCCACCCACCCGCGTTCCCCAAAGTCTTCCGAGAAAAATGATACCTCACTTGTGTGGGTTGGCCTAGTGCCCGCGACAGGAAACGGCACAAAACGCAACGTGGACACACCTCAATTTCGCAGTGAAAAATGACCCTTTTTTGGCAAAGTGCCTAGTTGTAGTTTTTGAACCATAGCTCTGCCGGCACCTAGGGAAACCTAGCGAACCTATACATTTTTGAAAACTAGACACTCAGGGGAATCCAGGATGGGGTGACTTGACTGCCTCCCACCAGGTTCTGTTACCCAGAATCCCTTGCAAACCTAAACAATTGTCAAAAAAAACCACATTTTCCCCACATTTCTGCGGTGGAAAGTTCTGGAATCTGCGTGGATCCACAAATTTCCACCCACCCCACGTTCCCCAAAGTCTTTCGAGAAAAATGGTACCTCACTTGTGTGGGTCGGCCTAGTGCCCGCAACAGGAAACGGCGCAAAACACAACATGGACACACCTCAATTTCACAGTGAAAAATGACGCTTTTTTGGCAAAGTGCCTAGCTGTAGTTTTTGAACCATAGCTCTGCCGGCACCTAGGGAAACCTTGCAAACCTATACATTTTTGAACACTAGACACCCAGGGGAATCCAGGATGGGGTGACTTGACTGCCTCCCACCAGGTTCTGTTACCCAGAATCCCTTGCAAACCTAAACAATTGTCAAAAAAACCACATTTTCCCCACATTTCTGTGGTGGAAAGTTCTGGAATCTGCGTGGATCCACAAATTTCCACCCACCCCGCGTTCCCCAAAGTCTTCCGAGAAAAATGGTACCTCACTTGTGTGGGTCGGCCTAGTGCCCGCGACAGGAAATGATGCAAAACGCAACGTGGACACTCCTCAATTTCGCTGTGAAAAATTACCCTTTTTTGGCATAGTGCCTAGCTGTAGTTTTTGAACCATAGCTCTGCCGGCACATAGGGAAACCTAGCAAACCTATACATTTTTGAAAACTAGACACTCAGGGGAATCCAGGATGGGTTGATTTGACTGCCTCCCATCAGGTTCTGTTACCCAGAATCCCTTGCAAACCTAAAAAATTGTCAAACAAAACTCATTTTCCCCACATTTCTGTGGTGGAAAGTTCTGGAATCTGCGTGGATCCACAAATTTCCACCCACCCCACGTTCCCCAAAGTCTTTCGAGAAAAATGGTACCTCATTTGTGTGGGTCGGCCTAGTGCCCGCAACAGGAAACGGCGCAAAACACAACATGGACACACCTCAATTTCGCAGTGAAAAATGACCTTTTTTTGGCAAAGTGCCTAGCTGTAGTTTTTGAACCATAGCTCTGCCGGCACCTAGGGAAACCTAGCAAACCTATACATTTTTTAAAACTAGACACCCCGGGGAAACCAGAAAGGGGTGACTTGACTGCCTCCCACCAGGTTCTGTTACCCAGAGTCCTTTGCAAACCTAAAAAATTGTCCAAAAAAACACATTTTCCCCACATTTCTGTGGTGGAAAGTTCTGGAATCTGCGTGGATCCACAAATTTCCACCCACCCCGCGTTCCCCAAAGTCTTCCGAGAAAAATGGTACCTCACTTGTGTGGGTCGGCCTAGTGCCCGCGACAGGAAATGACGCAAAACGCAACGTGGACACTCCTCAATTTCGCTGTGAAAAATTACCCTTTTTTGGCATAGTGCCTAGCTGTAGTTTTTGAACCATAGCTCTGCCGGCACCTAGGGAAACCTAGCAAACCTATACATTTTTGAAAACTAGACACTCAGGGGAATCCAGGATGGGGTGATTTGACTGCCTCCCACCAGGTTCTGTTACCCAGAATCCCTTGCAAACCTAAAAAATTGTCCAGAAAAACACATTTTCCCCACATTTCTGTGGTGGAAAGTTCTGGAATCTGCGTGGATCCACAAATTTCCACCCACCCCAGGTTCCCCAAAGTCTTTCGAGTAAAATGGTACCTAACTTGTGTGGGTCGGCCTAGTGCCCGCAACAGGAAACGGCGCAAAACACAACATGGACACACCTCAATTTCGCAGTGAAAAATGACCCTTTTTTGGCAAAGTGCATAGCTGTAGTTTTTGAACCATAGCTCTGCCGACACCTAGGGAAACCTTGCAAACCTATACATTTTTGAAAACTAGACACCCAGGGGAATCCAGGATGGGGTGACTTGACTGCTTCCCACCAGGTTCTGTTACCCAGAATCCCTTGCAAACCTAAACAATTGTCAAACAAAACACATTTTCCCCACATTTCTGTGGTGGAAAGTTCTGGAATCTGCGTGGATCCACAAATTTCCACCCACCCCGCGTTCCCCAAAGTCTTCCGAGAAAAATGGTACCTCACTTGTGTGGGTCGGCTTAGTGCCCGCGACAGGAAATGGCGCAAAACGCAACGTGGACACACCTCAATTTCGCAGTGAAAAATTACCCTTTTTGGCATAGTGCCTAGCTGTAGGTTTTGAACCATAGCTCTGCCGGCACCTAGGGAAACCTAGCAAACCTATACATTTTTTAAAACTAGACACCCAGGGGAATCCAGGATGGGCTGACTTGACTGCCTCCCACCAGGTTCTGTTACCCAGAATCCCTTGCAAACCTAAAAAATTGTC
This sequence comes from Calotriton arnoldi, assembly GCA_963921515.1. Classification (NCBI taxonomy): domain Eukaryota; kingdom Metazoa; phylum Chordata; class Amphibia; order Caudata; family Salamandridae; genus Calotriton; species Calotriton arnoldi. Next base: position 573,639 of record CAWUFW010010723.1, on the reverse strand, counting down.
AAAAAAACCAAATTTTCCCCACATTTCTGTGGTGGACAGTTCTACAATCTGCGTGGATCCACAAATTTCCTCCCACCCAGCATTCAACCAGGTCTCCCGATAAAAATGGTACCTCACTTGCGTGGGTGGGTCAAGGATCCGCGACAGGCAGGGGCCCAAAAGCTATTGAGGCGACATCAAAATTACCTATCACAAACCAACCTAGTTTTGCATGGGGGTCCCATGAGTTTTGGCCCGGGGCTCGGCAGCCATCTAGGGAAACCTACCAAACCCACACATTTCTGGAAACTAGACACCCGGGGAGTCCAGCGAGGTATGGCTTGCGTGGGTCCCCCATCATTCACCTACGCAGAATCCCCTGTAAACCTCAAATTTCGCCGAACAATTCACTTTTTTCTCACATTTCTGTGGTGGAAAGTTCTGGAATCTGCGTGGATCCACAAATTTCCTCCCACCCAGCGTTCCCCCAGGTCTCCCGATAACAATGGTATCTCACTTGCATGGGTGGGTCAAGGACCCGCGACAGGCAAGGGCCCAAAAGCTATTGAGGCGACATCAAAATTACCTATCACAAACCAACCTGGTTTTGCATGGGGAGTCCCATGAGTTTTGGCCCGGGGCTCGGCAGCCATCTAGGGAAACCTACCTAACCCACGCATTTCTGGAAACTAGACACCCGGGGGAGTCCAGCAAGGTATGGCTTGCGTGGGTCCCCCATCATTCTCCTACCCAGAATCCCCTGCAAACCTCGAATTTTGCCGAAAAATTCACTTTTTTCTCACATTTCTGTGATGGAAAGTTCTGAAATCTGTGTGGATCCACAAATTTCCTCCCACTCAGCGTTCCCCCAGGTCTCCCGATAAAAATGGTACCTCACTTGTGTGGGTAGGCACAGTGGCTGCAACAGGAAATGGCCCAAATCGTATTCTGGAGACTTCAAAATTACCTATAGCAAAACTACCTGGTTTTGGGGGGGGGGCACCTGAGATTTTGGCCCCGGGCTCGGTGGCCATCTTGGGAAAGTACCAAACCCAAACATTTCTGAAAACTAGACACCCGGGGGAGTCCAATGAGGTATGGCTTGCCTGGATTCCCCAACGTTTTCCTACCCAGAATGCAATGCAAACCTTAAATTTTGCTGAAAAAAACACATTTTCCACATATTTGTGCGTGGAATCACTGTGCCGGCACAAATGTCCTACCACCCAGCGTTCCCCTTGTTCTCCCGAGTAAAATGATACCTCACTTGTGTGGGTGTCCAAAGCAGAATTGGCTAAAAACGTATTTTTAAAAAATGTAGCGCTTAGAATTCTCGGTGCTATACTATAAATCCCTATGTTTTGGGCTCTTCCTAGCCACAGGCCTTTGGCCCACCCACACAAGTGAGGTATCATTTTACTCGGGAGAACAAGGGGAACGCTGGGTGGTAGGACATTTGTGCCGCCACGGTGATTCCTCACAAAAATATGTGGAAAATGTGTTTTTTTCAGCTAAATTTGAGGTTTGCATGGCATTCTGGGTAGGAAAACGTTGGGGGATCCACGCAAGCCATACCTCATTGGACTCCCGGGTGTCTAGTTTTCAGAAATGTTTGGGTTTGGTACTTTCCCAAGATGGGGGTTGAGCCCGGGCGCAAAATTCTCAGGTGCCCCCCCAAAACCAGGTAGTTTTGCTATAGGTAATTTTGAAGTCTCCAGAGTACGATTTGGGCCATTTCCTGTTGCAGCCACTGTGCCTACCCACACAAGTGAGGTACCATTTTTATCGGGAGACCTGGGGGAACGCTGGGTGGGAGGAAATTTGTGGATCCACGCAGATTCCAGAACTTTCCACCACAGAAATGTGAGAAAAAAGTGCATTTTTCAGCAAAATTTGAGGTTTGCAGGCGATTCTGGGTAGGATAATGATGGGGGACCCACGCAAGCCATACCTCGCTGGACTCCCCCGGGTGTCTAGTTTTCAGAAATGTGTGGGTTAGGTAGGTTTCCCTAGATGGCTTCCGAGCCCCGGGCCAAAAAGTCATGGGACCCCCCTTACAAAACCAGGTGGTTTTGTGATAGGCAATTTTGATGTCGCCTCAATACGTTTTGGGCCCTTGCCTGTCGCGGGTACTTGGGCCTCCCACCCGAGTGAGGCACCATTTTTATTGGGAGACCAGGGGAACGCTGGCTGGTAGGAAATTTGTGTCAGCCCGGTGATGCCACAACTTTCCCACACACAAATGTGTGAAAAAAGTGATTTTTTTCAGCTAAATTTGAGGTTTGCAGGGGATTCTGGGTAAGAAAACGTTGGGGGATCCACACAAGCCATACCTCCCTGGAATCCCCGGGTGTCTAGTTTTCAGAAATGTGTGGGTTTTGTAGGTTTCCCTAGGTGGCCGCCGACCCCGGGGCCAAAAACCCAGGTAACCCCCCGTACAAAACCAGGTTGGTTTGTGATAGGCAATTTTGATGTCGCCTCACTAGGTTTTGGGCCCTTGCCTGTCGCGGGTACTTGACCCACCCACACAAGTGAGGCACCATTTTTCTCGGAAGACTTTGGGGAATGCGGGGTGAGTGGAATTTTGTGGATCCACACAGATTCCAGAACTTTCCACCACAGAAATGTGAGGAAAATGTGTTTTTTTATACACATTTTGAGGTTTGCAAGGAATTCTGGGTAACAGAACCTGGTGAGAACCAGTCAAGTCACCCCATCCTGGATTCCCCTGGGTGTCTAATTTTAAAAAATTTACAGGTTTGCTAGGTTTCCCTATGTGCCGGCTGCACTAGGGCCCAAAATCCACAGGTAGGCATATTGCTAAAAACAAATCTGTTCCTAGTCGGCTTTCTGCCGCCCTGGGGGGGATATCGGGGGTGGGGTTGCCCCGATATGCCCCCAAGGGGGGCAGAAACTCTGTGGCTATTTTTTGGGGGGGTTGGGGCATTGGTATGCCCATTCTGAGCAGCCCCCACCCACACACATAAAAAAGCCAGTGTAATCGTTGGCGTCTAGTGGGCTTTTTGCCCCCCTGGGGGGGGCAGATTGGGGGCTACTGCCCCCATCTTCCCCCCAGGGGGGCAGAAAGGCTGTAATTGTTAGTGGGTGGGGGCATTGACATGCCTGTTTTGGGCAGCCCCCACCCTAATAAAAATTTGCCCCAAAAATCCCTGGTGTCTAGTGGGCTTTTTGCCCCCCGGGGGCAGATTGAGGGCTTCTGCCCCATCTGCCCCCAGGGGGGCAGGAAGGCTGTAATTTTTGCGGGGAGGGTGGGGGCATGGACATGCCTATTTTGGGCAGCCCCCACCCTAATTCAAATTTGCCCCAAAAACTCACTGGCGTCTAGTGGGCTTTTTGCCCCCACCTGGCGGGGCAGATGGGAGCTAATGCCCCCATCTGCCCCCCAGGGGGGCAAAAAGCCCACTAGGTGCCAGGGAGTTTTTTGGGCAAATTTTAATTAGAGTGGGGGCTGACCAAAACGGGCATGCCAATGCCACCACCCTAATTAAAATTTGCCCCAAAAAATCCCTGGCGTCTAGTGGGCTTTTTGCCCCCCCGGGGGGGGCAGATTGGGGGCTACTGCCCCATCTGACCCCCAGGGGGGCAGGAAGGCTGTTATTTTTGCGGGGGAGGGGTGGGGGCATGGGCATGCCCTTTTGGGAGCCCCACCCTAATTCAAATTTGCTCCCAAAAACTCCCTGGTGTCTAGTGGGCTTTTGCCCCCCCTCGGCAAGGCAGATTGGGGACTAATGCCCCCATCTGCCCCCCAGGGGGGGGCAAAAAGCCCACTAGACGCCAGGGAGTTTTTTGGGCAAATTTTAATTAGGGTGGGGGCTGCCCAAAATGGGCATGCCAATGCGCCCACCCTAATTTAAATTTGCCCAAAAAAATCCCTGCGTCTAGTGGGCTTTTTGGCCCCCCGCGGGGGCAGATTGGGGGCTACTGCCCCATCTGCCCCCCAGAGGGGGCAGGAAGGCTGTTATTTTTGTGGGGGAGGGGTGGGGGCATGGGCATTCCCGTTTTGGGAGCCCCCACCCTAATTCAAATTTGCCCCCAAAAACTCCCTGGCATCTAGTGGGCTTTTTACCACCCCCGGCAGGGCAGATTGGGGCTAATGCCCCATCTGCCCCCAGGGGCAAAAGCCCACTAGACACCAGGGAGTTTTGGGCAAATTTAATTAGGGTGGGGGCTGCCCAAAACGGGCATGCCAATGCCCCCACCCTAATTAAAATTTGCCCCAAAAATCCCTGGCGTCTAGTGGGCTTTTTGCCCCCGGGGGGGAAGATTGGGGGCTACTGCCCCATCTGCCCCCCAGAGGGGGCAGGAAGGCTGTTATTTTTGTGGGGGAGTGGTGGGGGCATGGGCATTCCCGTTTTGGGAGCCCCCACCCTAATTCAAATTTGCCCCCAAAAACTCCCTGGCATCTAGTGGGCTTTTTACCACCCCGGCGGGGCAGATTGGGGGCTAATGCCCCCATCTGCCCCCCAGGGGCAAAAGCCCACTAGACGCCAGGAGTTTTGGGCAAATTTTAATTAGGGTGGGGGCTGCCCAAAACGGGCATGCCAATGCCCCCACCCTAATTAAAATTTGCCCAAGAAAATTCCTGGCGTCTAGTGGGCTTTTGCCCCCGGGGGGCAGATTGGGGGCTACTGCCCCATCTGCCCCCAGGGGGGCAGGAAGGCTGTAATTTTTGCAGGGAGGGGGTGGGGGCATGGGCATGCCCACTTTGGGCAGCCCCCACCCTAATACAAATATGCCCAAAAAAATCCCTGGCGACTAGGGGCTTTTGCCCCCCTGGCAGGGCAGATTGGGGGCTGATGCACCCAATCTGCCCTCAGGGGGCAAAGCCCACTAGACGCCAGGGAGCTTTGGGCAAATTTCAATTAGGGTGGGGGCTGCCCAAACGGGCATGCCAATGCCCCCACCCTAATTAAAATTTGCCCCAAAAATCCCTGGCGCCTAGTGGGCTTTTTGCCCCCGGGGGCAGATTGGGGGCTACTGCCCCATATGCCCCCAGGGGGCAGGAAGGCTGTTATTTTTGCGGGGGAGGGGGTGGGGGCATGGGCATGCCCGTTTGGGAGCCCCCACCCTAATTCAAATTTGCCCCAAAAATCCCTGGCGTCTAGTGGGCTTTTGCCCCCCGGCGGGGCAGATTGGGGGCTAATGCCCCATCTGCCCCCCAGGGGGCAGAAAGTCCACTACGCCAGGGAGTTTGGGCAAATTTTAATTAGGTGTGGGCTGCCCAAAATGGGCATGCTAATGCCCCCAACCTAATTAAAATTTGCCCATAAAATCCCTGGTGTCTACTGGGCTTTTTGCCCCCCCGGGGGGGCAGATTTGGGGCTAATGCCCCCAGCTGCCCCCAGGGGGGGGCAGAAAGGCTGTCATTTTTGCAGGGGTGGGTGGGGGCATGGTCATGCCCATATTGGGCAGCCCCCACCACAAATTATAATAAAAAAAAAATCCCTGGCTTATAGTGGGCTTTTTGCCCCCCCCGGGGGGGCAGAAAGGCTGTAAATTTTGTGGGGTTGGGGCATGGACATGCCCTTTATGGGCAGCCCCCACCCTAATAAATTAATAGGGCAAAGAAAAATATCCCTGGGCTCTAGTGGGCTTTTGCCCCCTGGTGGGGCAGATTGGGGGCTACTGCTCCCATCTGCCCCCAGAGGGGCAAAAAGTCTAAATCGCACCAAAAACAAATTGGGGGAGCAAAAGCCCTTGCCCAAGGGGCCGCTCCCCTCCCTGGTGTCTAGTGGGTGGATCCCTGCTTGGGGATCGCCCTCCTGGGGTGATCCCCAAGCAGGGATCCACTGGGAAGGGGTACCATTGGAAAGGGGAGATTCTCCCCTTTCCAATGATACCTCTCCCGTCTTTCTACGTGCCCGGGGGGCTGAGATAGCCCCCTGAGCACATAGAAAGTGAAACTGAAATGAGCCTAAAGGCTCATTTCAGTTTCGTTTTCTGTGCAATGAGGACAGCGTAACGTGCGCGCTGATCCTCATGGCACAGAAACCAGGGAGGGGGCCTCGGGAGCTGGGGAAGCAATTCCCCAGCTGCCAAGGTCACAGGGGTGAAAGAGAAATCCCTCTGCTGTCTGCAGCAGAGGGATTTCGTGCCCCTGGCCTCATGACGGAATGGTTCCGTCATGAGCACAGGGGCACCGATGCTCATGACGGAACCATTCCGTCATGAGCATCGAAGGGGTTAAATACACACGTTATTTACATACATCACGTGTGAAGTCTCTTTTTTGACGCTCAATATATTTATTGTGAGTAAGTGCTGTGCCAATGCTTTCCACATTGCCTCTGTGATAAACCTGACTGCTCAGTGCCAATCTACCAAGGGTGAGTGCAGGCTATACAGTGAGTGGAATCACCTGCCCCTGACGGGAGTGGTAAGTTCTGCCTAACTAGGGCATTGCCTCAGCCAACCAGAAAGTGCCAGTTCCAACACAATCCAATTCTGCTGACACAATCCAATACTGCTAACACAATCCAATACCGCTGACACAATTCAATACCACCAACACAATACAATACCACTGAAACAATCAAGTAACAAAGACACAATCCAATACCAACAGCCTCCTACCCCTGGCCTCCCTGTGTCCTCTGTCTGTGCATACATCATTTACAGAACGGCCTCAGCTCACACTCTAGTCTTTGGTTGCATAGTGTGTGTCTGTACATATTATACACAATATGGAGATACATGTTGGTCTGCTTGTAAGCTCACTGTTGTGCTGTGTCAGTGAGTGAGCATCGACCTGTGTCCCCTGTCTCTGTATGCATTATGTACAGAGGAGATTCGTCTCACACTCTTTTTCCTGGCTGCATAGTTTGTATCTGTACATGTCATACAGAACATGAAAGCACATGTTGGTCTGTTTGTAACTACACTGCTCTGTTGTGTTTGTGAGTAGCACCACCTGTGTCCTCTGTCTGTGTATACATCATGTACAAAGGAGCCTCAGCTCACACCCTTGTCTCTGGGTGAACAGATTGCATCTGTACATGTTATACACAACGTGAAAGCACATGTTGGTCTGCTTGCAACTACACTGTTGTGTTGTGTCTGTGAGTGAGCACCCCATGTGTCCCCTGTCTGTGTATACATCATGTACATAGGAGCCTCAGCTCACACCCATTCTCTGACTGCACAGTTCATGTCTGTACATGTTATAAACAACATGAAAGCACATGTCCTCTGCCTTGTATACATCATGTACAGAACGGCCTCAGCTCACACCCTTCTCTCTGGGTGCACTAGTGTCTGGGATTGAGTCCCTCTGGCTTCTGTACTCCAGTACCACCCACAAAAAGCATGAAAGACTCACCACTCGCTGCTGCAGCCTCAGCGTCTCACGGTGACTCCAGATCTCTCGCTTTATACATATAGGTATATCACCTCTGGCATATCCTGGTACTGTGGGGCCACAGAGGGGGCTCCCTGCCCTAACCCTTAAGTCCCTGTGAAGTATGCCATCTGAAAGGACACATTGCTGGAGTTGCGTCTGTTTCCAGACACACTCCAGCAATGCTATATATTTGCGCCAACAGATATGTCAGGATTCCTGACGTATCTGTCAATCCTTGCGACATGGAGCACTATACAGTAAATACGGCGCATCAATGGTGTCGCAAGGAGGGCTCACTGAAAAGTGTTGCATCGCTGTTTTACAGCAGCGATGCAACACTTTTCATAAATGAGGCCCCAAGTATTTATGGAACACAGTCAGGTACATGCCCTAGAAAATGTGATTCTCATCTGAAAGAAGAGCTAAGAATAAAGGGGAGAACTCTACACTAAGAACGTGTTCAGAAACAGTTTGATGAACTCTGCACAAAGAATGCATCCAGAAACAGTCGAATGTACTCTATACTAAGAACAAGTCCAGAAACAGTTGTATACAATTCCGACTAAGTACAATCAACTCTACGCTAAACATATGTCTTAAACAGTACAGTGTAATTAAATAATCTCTACACCAAGCATGTCATAAAAAAGTACGATAAACTGTACACTAAGCACTTGTCCCCTCAACAGAATGACAAACCTTACACTAAGCAGTACAACAAACTCTATACTAAAAATGTGTCTAGAAACAGTACGAAGAACTCTCCACTAATCACGTCTTTTAGAACAGTACGGTGATATCTGCATTAAGCTCATGCCCTGAAAAAGTATGATGAATTCTAGGCACAGCATGTGCCCTTAAAGATTATGATCAACTCTACGCTAACTATACTTCCTGAAACAGTACGATGAACTCTACACTATGCACTTACCCTGAAACAGTATGATGAACTCTACACTATGCACTTATTATGAAAGAGTATGATGAATACTGCACTATGTTCTTACCCTGAAACAGTACGATGAAATATGCACTGAGCATTTTTGCTGAAACAGTACGATGAACTCTACATTATACACTTCTCCTGAAACAGTAAGATGAACTCCGCACTGAGCATGTTTCTTACAGCAGTACAATGAAATCCATACTATGCACTTCTCCTGAAACAGTATGATGAACTGTAGAGTATGCTCTCATCCTGAAAAAGTATGATGAATTCTACACTGTGCTCCTATCCTGAAACAGTAAGATGAACTCTGCACTATGCACTTATCCTGAAACAGTTTGATGAACTCTACACTATGCACTTCTCCTGAAACCGTAAGATGAACTCTCCACTGACCATGGTTCCTGAAACAGTACAATGAACTATACACTGTGCACTTCTCCTGAAACAATAAGATGAACTCTGCACTGAGCATGTTTCTTGCAACAGTACAATGAACTCTATACTACTCACTTCTCCTGAAACAGTATGTTGAACTCTACACTATGCTCTTATCCTGAAACAGTATGATGAACTCTACACTATGCACTTATCCTGAAACAGTACAATGAACTCTACAGTATGCTCTTATCCTGAAACAGTAGGATGAACTCTACACTATGTACTTATCCTAAAATAATAGGATAAACTCTACACTAAGCACTTCTCCTGAATCAGTACGATGAACTCTACACTATGCACTTATCCTAAAACAGTAGGATAAACTCTACACTAAGCACTTCTCCTGAAACAGTACGATGAACTCTACACTATGCATTTATCCTAAAACAGTAGGATAAACTCTACACTTAACACTCCTCCTGAAACAGTATGATGAACTCTAGACTATGCACGTATCCTAAAACAGTAGGATGAACTCTACTCTAAGCACTTCTCCTGAAGCAGTACGGTAAACTCTACATGAAGCATCTGTATTGAAACAGCATGATGAAGTGTACTTGGTGTGCCATTGCAGGTCGACCAAAACTTTACTTTGCAAATTCTTTTTTCCTATCATTATGTATACTTTTTTAATTTGTTTAGTCATCCATGTGTGTTTAAACTATGGGGCATATTTACAAGGAGCTGGCGCCACCGCTGCGTAATTTTGTTTTATGATGAGGCAGCACTTTTTTGGCGCCATTTTTACAAAGTGACACTAGAGGCCTTTAGCGTCATCTTTACCACTCCTGTTCCTATTTTTCACTGCGTCTGATGCGGAAGATAGCGATAATGAATGCAAGGTAGGCGTTCGCCCATAAAAAGCCATGCAAAACTGATGCTGCTGTATTTACAATGGAACTGTAAAATTATGCTTGTTTGGCAAAAGGTGTGCAGAGTTCTAAAAGTGGAAAAAATGTACTGCTACGGCAAACCAGGCGGAAAAATGACGCGTGTCCACTGATATAAAAGCAGAGCATACACAAATCAGTCTGGCAAACTCAACGACACCATGGCCCTACTCCTACTGCAGCTCGGGTCACCAAGAAGACCACCTCAACCATCACCACCTCTACTATCACCATCACCATGGAGGCAGCGCAGGAGAAGGGAGTGGACATACTGCCAGAGGATTACCATCATTGACCTCACGGAGAAGGATGTCATTGCCCATTACAGGCTCGGGAGGGAGCCTACATGCAGCCAACATTGCAGCGGTGCACCAACATCCCTCCACAGGCCAAGCTACAGGCTGTCCTACACATGTTGGCATCTGGAACTTTCCAACCCACCACAGAGTGGCAGGAGTATCACAGGCATCCTTCTCTAGGTTTCTCCGCTCTGTCCTGGATGCCATCAGAAGCCTCATACCCCAGTACCTGTACTTCCCCAACACAGTGCAGCAACAACAGGAGAACAAGCAAGGCTTTTATGGCATTGCAGGATTTCCAAAAGTCTTGGGGGCAATGGACTGCACCCATGTGCACCTTGTGTCTCAAGTAGCTACATCACACCTGTACCGCAAGAGGAAGCACACATTTTTGATGAATGTACAGGCAATTGTGGACCATCTGGGCCTCTTCATCAATTTCCTCAAAAAGTACCCGGGCTGTGAACCTTAGTTACATTATCAACATTGGTGACTGGGTTTGTTCATCCAATCAAATACTGTCCTGGGTGAACCAGTTTCTCTGTCACCATGGTGACACTTGCAGCTGTATCCCTTAGGGCTTCTACCTTAATCCCATTAATCAAAGGTTGCTGCCTGAATGTTTTCATATTAGGGGACCAGACAGCAAGAGTGGCTTAATCAACCCCACCCTCAGAGACTAAAATAGCCTCAGTGCGAACCCTGATTTGCTGTGGGTACACTGTTGATCCCACCTGGAGACTTCCCATACTAGTACTAGCTGGAGGAGTACTAGGGGGATTCTTTTTGAGATAGGCAGGGCCTCCAGTTTTGTGTACCATCTGTTTACAGTTGTAACACCAGGCCTTTTTGGGAATCAAAGTTTTTACCCTTGCACCCATTGTTGGATTGGGAAGAGTTCTGGGACCCATCCTCCTGTGCAGGGATTTGGGGGCCTTTAGAAGACTGTTTACTTTTATACTTAGTATGTTCACCCCCTTTCCCCTGAAGAGGTTTTGTAAGCCCTTTCTTTTGGTCACCCCCAGTGATAGTCTTGGTCACCCTAGTCTTGACCAGTGGTCTGCCTTCTTTCCCCATTCTTGGGGAGAAATTGGACCTAGGTCTACCAGATACTGATGCAACTTTTCATTAATGCAATTACTTAAAATGTGTTCATTCATAAACAGATTACAAAGCCCATCACAGTCATGCACTTCACTTCCAGTTAACCAGCCATCTAGTGTTTTCAATGAGTAGTCTATAAAATGAACCCAGGACTAACTCGTGTTTTTGTGTGCCCGCCTGAACCTGATCCTATACTTTTCATAGGTAGTCCAAAGCCCTCAATCAGGGTACCCTTCATGAGGTCATAGGACTCAGCATCTGTCCCAGTGAGTGTCAGGAGTCGATCCCTGCACTTACCAGTGAACAGTTCCCAAAGCAATGCTCCCCAGTGTGACTTCTTCACCTTTCTTATTTCACAGGCCCTCTCAAAGGCTGTGGGCCCGATTCACAAAAGTAATCTGAGACAAAATCCTAACTTTACGACTTTCGGTATTCACAAAAAGCATTTAGGAGTAGTAAAGTTAGGATTTTGTCTTAAGTTTGTCTTAAGTTTTGGTCTTAAGACAAAATCCTAACTTAAGTTAGGATTTACAAAATCCTAACTTTACTACTCCTAAATGCCTTTTGTGAATACCGAAAGTCGTTAAGTTAGGATTTTGACTCAGATTACTTTTGTGAATCGGGCCCCATGAACCATTTTGTGAAGTCATTACCTTCCTCATATTAGGGGACAATCCCTTTGGAGATTTTAGGGTTATAAGAGTTCTCTTAGTCCCTAGGAATTATATTGCTGCTACCATTTATGGGTGCTAGGCCCACATCTGCTCTTTCCCTTTCTATAGCCAGGATTCTATCCTCCAGGGCTATTCTATGAGACATCCTTGCTAAAAGGATGTCCTCCTCATTGAGGCTGTCCTCAATGCTGCTTGGGGAGACTGACCCACCTGTGTGGGAGCAAGGTACCCTTTGCACTACTCTTAGAAAGATGGATGCAGTGGCCACATCTTCTCTGTCTAGGTGTTAGGTTTGAAAATCCCATTCTCGCTATACACTTGTTCTACGTTATATTAGGTTAGCAGTGTGCGGCTAAATTAGACACCATTCGTATCCACTTTATGCCACCCACTGAGTTATCCCTGCAATGTGCGAGCTTCAGTTAGCGAGTGTGACTCCATTTTGAATTTCGTAATCCCTACTAGGCTGTGTCTGTACTAGGCCTCATTATTCGTATTGCTTGCCTCAGCAGAACACTGTATTCAGTTATTATTTATTTTCTGTTCAAGGTTGCCTTCTGACTTACTAATGAATAGACCATTCTGCCCTTGCATACCTATCCTTGTGTGTAGCTCTGCTCCCATGTTAGGAGACGCCGAAACCCAGTACGGCAACCTTGAGATAGTGATAGCGTGTACCCATCTAGCAGGTGGTAGCCCATCCTTCTGTGCCACCTTTGTTCATGTTCGGACTAAGCCGGTAACTTTCCATTGTGTGCGTGGTTGGGAGGTCCTTGGGAGGAATGATTATGCGTTGCAGACTGTTGTGCGGCTAGTCCCTCGGCAGACATCTTAGGGTGCAGGTCAGATTGGACTCCTCTGCAGAGTATTGCTAATAAACAACTGTTTGTATTCTCTACTGTCTGACCGACTCTTCATTTTGTTGAAGGCGATTAGGAGGTTGTAAATAACCCGGGTGGCCCTTTTCGGGCCACTTCCTTCAGTTACCGCCCGAACAGGGACTCCGCAAGGTGACCCAACTCGCCCGTAATCGGGTTGTAGGGTCGGGGTGGTGTCCAGTCGGTCGGGCGGATCGGGGATCCCTACACGATAAGAGCCCGGTTCTCTTGGCTGCCCCACCCATCTGATCGGGCGACTCCTTCTCTAGTGGTCACCGGCTGGGGTCCTGAGAAGGCGGAACCTTGGATTTGACTGTTTGGTCTGAAGAGTCGGCAGTGGAGAATAATATTGCTTGACCTGAGTGCACGCGGTGAGTGATTTGAATTCTTGGAAAATGTGGCGCCATGGTTGAACGGCACGAACCTACAGGCTGTGTCTGGTACAGTCTCTGGACTGTCTTGTCTTGATCTTGGTGTGTTTGCGGATCCTTAACCCCTTTACCGCGGCCGAAATTCCGCTTTGAAGAGTGGGCGGGGCCGCGTCGGCCAACGGACGTGCGCAGCACTACGGAGGTAGTGCTCGCGACGGCCGTTGGCCGACAGAAGCAGCGAACGGGTTAAAAGACAGAGTGTTTGTGAACAGTCCACCAGGCCAACTGGAAATTTGGCCCATTCTTGAAAAGGTCTGAGGCTATTTGCGAACAATCTGCCAGGCCAACTGGAAATTTGGCTTATTCTTGAAAAGGTCTGGGGCTAGAGCCTGTCTTCTTGTTTTGGTACAGTCTTTGGACTGTCTTGTCTTGGTACAGTCTGCGGACTGCAGGGTGCGGTTTTTGGACTGCTTCGATTTGGTTTTGGACCGTTTTGTTGGTTGGTGTAATATTTGTCCATTGGGGACAGTGCATGTGTCTTATATTAAGATGCCTTGTCTAAGCAAGTTAGGGTGTTTTGAATGTCGGTGTTGTTCCACTGAAGCTCGATTGGAAGAGAGGCAGCCTGCGCCTCCAGATGGTACCCCAAATTTTGATGTATACGTCAAGCATGGCATTGGCCCTATTATGTTTAGCACGTTGTGGAATAAATATATGAGGGACAACGCTGATTTACAGTGGCCGCTTACTGGCACATTTGATGACCAAAAGTTGAATTTCTTGCAGGACAAATTGTTTGCCAAAAAGAGCAGGCAGTCGATGTTTGATTCTCTGAGGACATGGCAGAAGGAAACGAAGCAACGACGTATGAGAGCAGAGAAGCAAGCCCGGAAGGGACAGACGCAAACGATAACGCAGAAAGCAATAGCCTATGAAAGAGAAAAGATCGAGAAAGGCATAGAGTGTGCAGATAGGAAGTTTCGATTGCAGAGTGATAAATGTTATGTTGCTAGAGAGGAAGGTGATGTTTTCGTTGAGGAGTTATTGGATTCTCGACCCCCACCTTCTTATGCCCCCGAATGGATATATCCCATAATCCCATCACCTCAGTCTTCGGCCTCTGGTTCTGTTATTCCTACTCTTTCTGTTTCTAGCTCTACTGCTTTGGCCCCGGCCCCGCCTGCTTCTTCCCCACTTTTGCAAGTTACAGGGACGGGAGCCGTCAGTTCCCCTATTCTGTCTCCTGACTCCGTACCTGTGGTCACGCCGTCGCTTACTCCTGCAACACAGTCTTCGTTCGCGATGGTACCTGTTTCTTCATCTGCTCTTTCCCCTTTGAGGGTGTTACCTCAGGCATTGCAAAATGCTGAGACGCCTGTGCGTGGGGTGCATGAAGTGAATTGGGCAGTGGCATGTGAACGCATGGATAAAGTGTTGGTGCGCTCTGCTGTAGGTGATGAGGAAAAGAGAATGGTGGCTGACCAGGCTGCACAGTGGGCCCGGAATCCGATTTATAGTGTGGAAGATGTGTGGAGCGTGATGAAAGATTATGAGCCGTTTATACAGCAACATGCTCTTAAGCATATGTCGGCTACATTGATAGGATTGTGGGAACAGTGTTTCAAGGGTATTGCACCGCAGATAATTTATGACATTCGGGATAGGGTATATACTACAGATATGGCCCCCAGTGAGGTTTTCAGTAATGTGACGACATTGGTGGGTTATCGGGGTAGATTGCTTCAGAAGGTCCCGACGACAGCGTCACAGTTTCCCATGAGGGAAGTACATCCCATTTACCACCCCGAAATACCAGAGTTGCGAGATGGGAATAATGTTGTTATTCGCTAATGAGTGGCAGCCCATTTCCAGGAACAGTGGATCTACACTCCTTGGAAGAGGAGTGAGGTAATATCCCTAAAAGGACAGTGCCGGACACTCGGAAAAATCCAACTGCGTACTATAAAGAATTGACTAAGGTGTCCTCCTCCACAGTGATGACATTAGCTGATATAGAGTTGTTTTTCGGTCTGTAGGTACCGGTAGATATATGGAGCCAGGTGCATACGCAGGATCATGTGGTGGAATTGGGTGGAACATGGGATGAGATCAGGGCATGGGATAAGGAGTGCAAGCCCGGCGAGAAGCCGAAGGAGGAGCTATTAGCCTTGCCGGGGCGTATTATCACTTACATGCATTCCCTTATCCCGCCGAGACGGGTGGTTTGGGACAAGTTGACTGCATGTCGTCAGAAGAAGGATGAAAGTGTGTCCGATTTCTTTATTAGGTATGAAGGGGTGTTTCTGGATTTTAGTGGCCAAGATCTGTCGCTGGAGGGTGGTGTTCGTTTGTTCGTCAACAGGTTTGTCACTAATTTGCTGAGATTGCGACTAGGTTGCAGGCTTCGGAAAGTACTTGGACCACCTCATCCCCGTCAGTAATCTTGAGTATGGCACAGTACTACAAGCATAGAGAGAATGAGGACAAAGAGAAGGTGGAGAAAAAGTCAAAGGAGTTGAAGACGAGGGTGTTGATGCAGCAAATGGCGAGGGGGAATGGAAGAGGAAGGGGTTCAGGTCCGGCCCAGCGGGGGTCCCGGTCTGACCAGAACAGTACACCAGGTGTGCCCGTGGGGTACAACCAATGTGAGTACTGTAAAAAGGAGGGGCATTGGCGAAGTGAGTGTCCGGAGTTGCTACAGAAAGTTGAGGCCCCGAGAGGTAGGGGTTTTAGAGGACGTGGTAGAGGAGGAGGGGGCCGAGGAGAGGGGCAGTCTGAGGATACCTCGTATGCTCATCGGAACAAGAACTAATTCGACGAACCTCGGGGAAGGCAGTACTATCATGACGACTATGACTTGGACGAAGTGACGGGGATGTCCCACAGCTAGGACAGCCAGGGACAGGGTAAGGGACCGTTTCCGGTGCCTGTAGATCAGCGGGACCTTATGTCACTGCGGATTTGCAAGGCACGCCCAAGACGTTCTTACTTGACACTGGTGCTATGAATAGCTCTGTTTCTCGTTCGCTGGTCCAGGGGCAGCTCTGTCTGGCCAAAACAATGTTTCGGTAGGTTTCTCAGGCATGCCGGTTGTTAGCCCCATTTCCAAACCTCTTGCTCTGACTATTGGTCCCTTTAAGGTGGATTTGCCGTTCCTGTTAACGACAAATTGTGGGGAGAATATGATGGGATTGGATTTGTTGAAGAGATTACATGCAACCATCTTTTGTTCTCCAGATGGTGTTTATATGACCGTTGGGCCACAAGTGGCTCGTGCAAGACAATGCTTTGCAAAGGATGCACCCCTCCCCGCTGAATTCAAAGAGGTGCCCCGTAGCTTATGGGCAGCAGGAGACACGGATGTGGGGTTACTCCAGATCCCACCGGTCTCTATTCAGATCAAAGACAATGCTGTATTGCTACGTATTTCCCAGTATAAGATTTCACAAGCAGGAGAAAAGGCCTTGTTGCAAATAATACAGGATTTGATTAAGTCTGGTATGGTTGAGGAGACAGTGGCGAATGTTTGTAATAGCCCTATCCTTCCGATTCTCAAGAAGACACCCTTGGACTCTTCTGATGCTCATCCTGATGTTTATCGCTTTGTAATTGACCTCAGAGAGGTTAATAAAATAGTAGCGCCCCAATATCCTGTAGTCCCAGACATTACCACGATATTGACAATGATTCCCCCATCAGCAAAATTCTTTTCCGTGATTGATTTGAAGAATGCTTTCTTTAGCATTCCAATTCATACAGATAGCAGATATCTGTTTGGATTCGCCCTAGCCGGCAGGAGCTTTAGATTCTGTCGTGCTCCTCAAGGCTATACAGAAAGTCCTAGTATCTATAGTCAAGCTTTAAAAATGCAATTGGATTCTTTGGTACTTCCCACTGGTAATGTGCTATTGCAGTACGTTGAAGACCTCCTTGTGGCCTCTGATACTGAGGATGGCTGTAAAGATGCCACTGTTAAATTGCTGTTGCATTTGGCGCGTGCACCTGAATGTATAGCAGCTATCACTAATATGCCTGTTCCTAAGACCCAACGTGAAGTACGTGCATTTATTGGTATTACCTCGTATTGTCGACACTGGATCCCCAATTATTCCTTACTAACAAAACTCCTCCTTTACCTGACCACCAAAGAAGTGCATGAACCCCTGCCTTGGACATCTGCATGCCAGCAAGCTTTTGAGCAATTAAAGGTGGCGCTTTGCTCTGCTGATCCCCCTCACCACTACCTTCTCCTACTGCAAGGAGGTCCTACTCTTCAGAATGGTGTTCCTGGAGCTTAACCTTGGTCGGATTGGGGCCATTTTAATTTTTCTTAAGTCTACAGAGGGTCCTTCGCTCCTTAATGCCAAGATGGAGGTAAGTGGTCAGGTTGAGTTCCACAACGATATTCTCTGCATCCTTTATTTCACTAAAGTTGCAGTCTTTTTAAAAGGACTAAAAAAATCTCTAGGCACTTTTACCCTCAAAATATAGTAGGTTTTTTAAACTTTAAAATACACTTGAATCGAAAGGCAATTTTGGAGTGTATTCCTGTGGTCATTTTTGTCAGAGTGGTACAGTAAATGCAAAGTTGTAGACCCCACCCCTAATCCACCAATGTAGGAAGCTGGCTCTGTATGTATTATACCCAAGTAAGGTATAGTGTGCACAGAGTCCAGAGGATACTCAGAGACTTTACAGAGGCTAAAGTAGATAATACTAATGCTTTCTTTTGTGGTAGTGTGGGCGAGCAGCTAGGCTTATCAGAGGGCTGAGTTAAGCTTTGTTGTTTACACACAGTCAAGAAATGATTACACACACTCAATGACTAAATCCGAGACCAATGGTTTGTAAAGAGATTACTTTTTGTATATTTATTTCATAGAACCAAAGATTGTTGCAGTAAAATATGTTTTGCAATATCACTGTTTTTCATTGTAAAAAGTGGACACAGTGCATTTTTCAGTCAGTTCAATGTTATCCTATCTGAGGAAAAATAAATCAGCAATATGCAGTTAAGTAAATGATTTACGCTATTGAGCTTTTGGATTAAGAATCAGTACCAGTCAATGTTCAGGTAAGTGACCTCACTGCACCACCAGCGGCACTGGGGCAGCTGGTGCAGAGGTCAAACTCAGGATCTGGTGCCAATGTTATCCTATGGAGAAAGGGGGCAATCAAAGTGGACTACTTGCAGGTAAGTAGCACGGTTTTACAGGGGTTAGAATGTAGTAGCCAATGTGCTACTTACCTTTAGGTGCCTACACTCTTTGTATGTCCACTCCCTCTGGGGAGGGGGCATATCCCTAACCCTATTGGCTAGAATCCTCCAAAACAATATGAATGATTCTCAAAGGAAGGGGTCACTTCAGCTCAGGGCAGCTTAGGGGTGGTCCTGGCTGAGAGGAGACACACCTCTCTTGCTTACTAATTTTCCCACCGACCTTACCGCCAAAGGTGGGGCTTGGTCGGGGGGGCAGGCATCTCCACTTGCTGGAGAGGCCCTGGTTAGCATAATAAAGGGCAGGAGGCCTTTGAGGCTCTCTGCCATTCTTTACTGTTCCTACTTGGGGTTAGGTGTGAAGCACCTCCACCCAGAGCCGGCTTGGTTTCTGACCCACAAGAGAAAGGGCTCCCAACTCAGGGGGTCAGAAACATGTCTAGAGATGGCAGGCTAGTGCAGGACACTGGCATTAGTGTGGGCTCACTAATCTGAGATGTTTGGGACCAAACATCTTGGGATTCGGTGAAGCCACCATGGAGCTGTGGAACTCGTAGCGAAAGCTCCCAGCCCATGTACTCAGTATGGCTTCACTGTGCACTTATAATGTCTAAGAATGGACTTAGACACTATGGGGGCATATCTGCTCATGCCGTTGTGCTCTCACATGAGGTAGAGTGCACCCTGCCTTAGGGCTGTAAGGCCTGCTGTAGGGGTGATTTACCTATGCCTCTTGCAGTGCTGGTAGGCCTGGCACTCAGGGATGTGTGCCAGGTCGACTCTTCACTATTATCTACACCAAAAAAAAGCGGGCTGCAGTGGAAGTGTGCATCTGCGTGGTGAATGGTCTCAGAGTGGCACAAAACATCCTGCAGCCCTTAGAGAACCTCTCTGGTCACAAGGCCCTTAGTACCACTGGTGCCTTTTACAAAGGTCTTATCAATCAATCAATCAATCACGGCATTTATAGAGCGCGCTACTCACCCGGGAGGGTCTCAAGGCGCTGGGGGAGGGGGTAAGTTACTGCTCGAACAGCCAGGTCTTGAGCTGCTTCCTGAAGGCGAGATGGTCCTGGGTTCGCCGAAGGTGAGTGGGGAGGGAGTTCCAGGTCTTGGCCGCCAGGTAGGAGAAGGATCTTCCTCCGGCGGTGGTTCTGCGGATGCGTGGTACGGTGGCGAGGGCGTGGCTGGTTGATCGTAGCTGGCGTGTGGGCGTGTAGAAGGACATGCGGTCGTTGAGGTACTTTGGGCCCAGGTCGTGGAGGGCCTTGTGTGCGTGGGTGAGGAGTCTGAACGTGATTCTCTTGCTGACGGGGAGCCAGTGCAGGTCTTTCAGGTGTACGGTGATGTGGCTGTGTCGGGGGATGTCCAGGATGAGTCGTGCGGAGGCGTTCTGGATGCGCTGGAGTCTCTTTTGAAGTTTGGCTGTGGTTCCGGCGTAGAGGGTGTTCCCATAGTCCAGTCGGCTGGTGACGAGTGCCTGGGTGACGGTCTTCCTGGTTTCAGTGGGGATCCATCTGAAGATCTTGCGGAGCATGCGCAGGGTGTTGAAGCATGAAGATGAGACGGCGTTGACTTGTTTGGTCATCGATAGGGAGGAGTCCAGGATGAAGCCCAGGTTGCGTGCGTGGTCCGTTGGCTTGGGTGCGGTGCCCAGGGCCGGGGGCCACCAGGAGTCGTCCCAGGCGGAGGGTGATGAGCCCAGGATGAGGACTTCCGTCTTGTCTGAGTTCAGTTTAAGGCGGCTGTTCCTCATCCAGTCGGCGACGTCTCTCATCCCGTCGTGCAGGTTGGCTCTGGCGGTGGTGGGGTCGTTGGTGAGGGAGAGGATCAGCTGGGTGTCGTCGGCGTAGGAGATGATGTTGAGGTTGTGTCGGCGTGCGATGGCTGCGAGGGGGCTCATGTAGACGTTGAAGAGGGTCGGGCTGAGTGAGGATCCTTGTGGAACGCCGCAGATGACTTCGGTGGCTTCGGATCTGAACGGGGAGAGGCGGACTCTCTGGGTTCTTCCGGCGAGGAACGAGATGATCCATTCCAGTGCTTTCTCTCGGATTCCGATGTTGCTGAGGCGCTTCACTAGGGTGCGGTGGCAGACGGTGTCAAACGCCGCGGAGAGGTCCAGGAGGATGAGGGCAGCTGTTTCCCCGTTGTCGGTTAGGGTTCTGATGTCGTCGGTGGCTGCGATAAGGGCGGTCTCGGTGCTGTGGTTGGCCCGAAACCCGGACTGCGAGGGGTCGAGGGATCCATTCGTCTCGAGGAAGGCGGCAAGCTGTCTGTTGACGGTCTTCTCGATGACTTTGGCCGGAAACGGAAGGAGCGAGATGGGGCGGTAGTTCTTGAGGTCGGTGGGGTCCGCCGTTGGTTTCTTCAGGAGGGCGGTAAGCTCGGCGTGCTTCCAGCTCTCCGGGAAGGTGGCGGTGCGGAAGGAGGAGTTGATGATGTCCCGGAGATGGGGTGCGATGGTGGCGTCGGCTTTGTTGAAGACGTGGTGTGGGCAGGGGTCGGTTGGTGATCCGGAGTGGATGGAGTTCATCGTGCGGGTGGTGTCTTCGGTGTTGATCGGGGTCCAGTTGCAGAGGGTGGTGGTGGCGGGCATTGGTTCGGCGGTAGGGTGCGTTGTTTGTGCGTTGAAGCTGTTGTGTATGTCGGTGATCTTGCGGTGGAAGAACGCGGAGAGTGAGTTGCAGAGGTCTTGCGAGGGGGTGATGTCGTTGTTTCCGGCGCTGGGGTTGGAGAACTCTTTGACGATGCTGAAAAGTTCCTTGCTGTCATGGGCGTTGTTGTCCAGTCGTTCTTTGAGTGCCGACTTCTTGGTGGCACGGATCAGCTGGTGGTGTTTGCGGGTGGCGTGCTTGAGGGCGGTCATGTTGTCTGTGGTCTGGTCGAGTCGCCAGGTTTTCTCGAGAGTGCGGCAGTTCTTCTTGGATTCCTTGAGTTCGTTGGTGAACCAAGGGGTTTTCTTGCTTCCGGGTCTGCTGGGAGGGTTTTTAGTGGTGCGAGGTCGTCGGCGCAGGCGGTCAGCCACTTGGCGAGGTTGCTGGCTGCTTCGTTTGGGTCCGTTGTGTCGGTGGGTGTGTTCTGGCTGAGGAAGGCGGTGAGCTGCTCGGCGGTGATCTTGCTCCAGCTCCGGCGGGGAGCCTGTTGCGGGTGGTGGTGGGTCGCAGTCTTTCTGAAGCTGAAGTGGACGCAGCTGTGGTCGGTCCAGTGGAGTCCGGTGGCGTGGCTGAAGGAGATGTGCTTGCTGGACGAGAAGACGGGGTCAAGCGTGTGGCCGGCGTAGTGGGTGGGCGTGTTCACCAGTTGCTTGAGTCCGAGGTTGGCGAGGTTGTCCAGCAGGGCGGTGGTGTTTCTGTCGTTGTTGTTCTCCAGGTGGAAGTTGAGGTCCCCTAGGAGGATGTAGTCGGCGGAGGGCATGGCGTGCGGGCTGATGAAGTCTGCGATGTCTTCGCTGAATAGAGTGCGTGGTCCCGGGGGTCTGTAGATGAGGGTGCCTCGGAGGGTGGTCTTGGGGTCCGTGTGTATCTGGAAGTGTAGGTGTTCGGCGGCGGTGAAGGTCTCGTCGGAGTTAGTCGAGATGCGGATGGTGTTCTTGTGTACGATGGCGATGCCTCCTCCCGTCTGGTTGACGCGGTCCTTCCGGGTGATCTTGTATCCATCCGGGATGGCTATGGCGATGTCAGGCGCTGAGGAGGCGTTCATCCAGGTTTCGGTGAGGAAGGCGATGTCCGGTGCTGTTGCGTCGAGCAGGTCCCAGAGTTCCACGGCGTGCCTGTGGACGGAGCGGGTGTTCAGCAGGATGCATTTCAGGTGGTTGCTGCTGTTGCTCGACTTGGCGGAGGTGGTGCACGTCAGGGGGCAGGTGAATCGGCAGGTTTGGCAGGTGAAGGGTCCGTGGGTGCGTCTCGGTGAGGCTCGGTAGCAGGCAGGGTTCCGGCCGGCATTGAGTGCGGTGAGTGTGGCGGCGTCGTAGGTCCGTCGAGTGGTGTTGCATCGGTGGGATCCAGGGGTTCTGGCGCTGGGCGCGGTCCAGTCGCGGACGGGCGCAGACGGGCTTGCCTTAGGCGCGCCTTCGGCGCGCCAGCGGCGCGCCCGCTGCGCACGTCCGCTGCGCGGCCGTGCAGCGGCCGCCATTTATGGGGAGGTGGGAGGGAGGAGCAGCTGGGAGGCGGGAGGCAGGGGCAGCGAATGGGCAGTCAGGGGGCGGGGCCGCAGGGGACGCAGCGGCGGGAATGGCGATAGGCAGCGAGGGGCACAGAAGGAAAAACGGGGGGAAAGCAGGCAAATCACGGGCACAACAACAGTGGGGCAGCGAGGGGCACAGAAGGAAAAACGGGGGGAAAGCAGGCAAATCACGGGCACAACAACAGTGGGGCAGCGAGGGGCACAGAAGGAAAAACGGGGGGAAAGCAGGCAAATCACGGGCACAACAACAGTGGGGCAGCGAGGGGCACAGAAGGAAAAACGGGGGGAAAGCAGGCAAATCACGGGCACAACGACAGTGGGGCAGCGAGGGGCACAGAAGGAAAAACGGGGGGAAAGCAGGCAAATCACGGGCACAACAACAGTGGGGCAGCGAGGGGCACAGAAGGAAAAACGGGGGGGAAGCAGGCAAATCACGGGCACAACAACAGTGGGGCAGCGAGGGGCACAGAAGGAAAAACGGGGGGAAAGCAGGCAAATCACGGGCACAACAACAGTGGGGCAGCGAGGGGCACAGAAGGAAAAACGGGGGGAAAGCAGGCAAATCACGGGCACAACGACAGTGGGGCAGCGAGGGGCACAGAAGGAAAAACGGGGGGAAAGCAGGCAAATCACGGGCACAACAACAGTGGGGCAGCGAGGGGCACAGAAGGAAAAGCGGGGGGAAAGCAGGCAAATCACGGGCACAACAACAGTGGGGCAGCGAGGGGCACAGAAGGAAAAACGGGGGGAAAGCAGGCAAATCACGGGCACAACAACAGTGGGGCAGCGAGGGGCACAGAAGGAAAAACGGGGGGAAAGCAGGCAAATCACGGGCACAACAACAGTGGGGCAGCGAGGGGCACAGAAGGAAAAACGGGGGGAAAGCAGGCAAATCACGGGCACAACAACAGTGGGGCAGCGAGGGGCACAGAAGGAAAAACGGGGGGAAAGCAGGCAAATCACGGGCACAACAACAGTGGGGCAGCGAGGGGCACAGAAGGAAAAACGGGGGGAAAGCAGGCAAATCACGGGCACAACAACAGTGGGGCAGCGAGGGGCACAGAAGGAAAAACGGGGGGAAAGCAGGCAAATCACGGGCACAACAACAGTGGGGCAGCGAGGGGCACAGAAGGAAAACGGGGGGAAAGCAGGCAAATCACGGGCACAACAACAGTGGGGCAGCGAGGGGCACAGAAGGAAAAACGGGGGGAAAGCAGGCAAATCACGGGCACAACGACAGTGGGGCAGCGAGGGGCACAGAAGGAAAAACGGGGGGAAAGCAGGCAAATCACGGGCACAACGACAGTGGGGCAGCGAGGGGCACAGAAGGAAAAACGGGGGGAAAGCAGGCAAATCACGGGCACAACGACAGTGGGGCAGCGAGGGGCACAGAAGGAAAAACGGGGGGAAAGCAGGCAAATCACGGGCACAACGACAGTGGGGCAGCGAGGGGCACAGAAGGAAAAACGGGGGGAAAGCAGGCAAATCACGGGCACAACAACAGTGGGGCAGCGAGGGGCACAGAAGGAAAAACGGGGGGAAAGCAGGCAAATCACGGGCACAACAACAGTGGGGCAGCGAGGGGCACAGAAGGAAAAACGGGGGGAAAGCAGGCAAATCACGGGCACAACAACAGTGGGGCAGCGAGGGGCACAGAAGGAAAAACGGGGGGAAAGCAGGCAAATCACGGGCACAACAACAGTGGGGCAGCGAGGGGCACAGAAGGAAAAACGGGGGGAAAGCAGGCAAATCACGGGCACAACAACAGTGGGGCAGCGAGGGGCACAGAAGGAAAAACGGGGGAAAGCAGGCAAATCACGGGCACAACAACAGTGGGGCAGCGAGGGGCACAGAAGGAAAAACGGGGGAAAGCAGGCAAATCACGGGCACAACAACAGTGGGGCAGCGAGGGGCACAGAAGGAAAAACGGGGGGAAAGCAGGCAAATCACGGGCACAACAACAGTGGGGCAGCGAGGGGCACAGAAGGAAAAACGGGGGGAAAGCAGGCAAATCACGGGCACAACAACAGTGGGGCAGCGAGGGGCACAGAAGGAAAAACGGGGGGAAAGCAGGCAAATCACGGGCACAACAACAGTGGGGCAGCGAGGGGCACAGAAGGAAAAACGGGGGGAAAGCAGGCAAATCACGGGCACAACAACAGTGGGGCAGCGAGGGGCACAGAAGGAAAAACGGGGGGAAAGCAGGCAAATCACGGGCACAACAACAGTGGGGCAGCGAGGGGCACAGAAGGAAAAACGGGGGGAAAGCAGGCAAATCACGGGCACAACAACAGTGGGGCAGCGAGGGGCACAGAAGGAAAAACGGGGGGAAAGCAGGCAAATCACGGGCACAACGACAGTGGGGCAGCGAGGGGCACAGAAGGAAAAACGGGGGGAAAGCAGGCAAATCACGGGCACAACGACAGTGGGGCAGCGAGGGGCACAGAAGGAAAAACGGGGGGAAAGCAGGCAAATCACGGGCACAACAACAGTGGGGCAGCGAGGGGCACAGAAGGAAAAACGGGGGGAAAGCAGGCAAATCACGGGCACAACAACAGTGGGGCAGCGAGGGGCACAGAAGGAAAAACGGGGGGAAAGCAGGCAAATCACGGGCACAACAACAGTGGGGCAGCGAGGGGCACAGAAGGAAAAACGGGGGGAAAGCAGGCAAATCACGGGCACAACAACAGTGGGGCAGCGAGGGGCACAGAAGGAAAAACGGGGGGAAAGCAGGCAAATCACGGGCACAACAACAGTGGGGCAGCGAGGGGCACAGAAGGAAAAACGGGGGAAAGCAGGCAAATCACGGGCACAACGACAGTGGGGCAGCGAGGGGCACAGAAGGAAAAACGGGGGGAAAGCAGGCAAATCACGGGCACAACAACAGTGGGGCAGCGAGGGGCACAGAAAGGAAAGGGAGACAAGCAGACAAAACTGGCACCGGGGCCACAAGCGGAGGGCGATCTTACCTACAGGAGCAGCGGGTAGACAGCACAGGCGGAGCTGTGTGGTGGGGAGCGACCTACCTGGCAAGGTCAAGGGTCGCTCTCCTCACCGTGCAGCGGCCGCCATTTATGGGGAGGTGGGAGGGAGGAGCAGCTGGGAGGCGGGAGGCAGGGGCAGCGAATGGGCAGTCAGGGGGCGGGGCCGCAGGGACGCAGCGGCGGGAATGGCGATAGGCAGCGAGGGGCACAGAAGGAAAAACGGGGGGAAAGCAGGCAAATCACGGGCACAACAACAGTGGGGCAGCGAGGGGCACAGAAGGAAAAACGGGGGGGAAAGCAGGCAAATCACGGGCACAACAACAGTGGGGCAGCGAGGGGCACAGAAGGAAAAACGGGGGGAAAGCAGGCAAATCACGGGCACAACAACAGTGGGGCAGCGAGGGGCACAGAAGGAAAAACGGGGGGAAAGCAGGCAAATCACGGGCACAACAACAGTGGGGCAGCGAGGGGCACAGAAGGAAAAACGGGGGAAAGCAGGCAAATCACGGGCACAACAACAGTGGGGCAGCGAGGGGCACAGAAGGAAAAACGGGGGGAAAGCAGGCAAATCACGGGCACAACAACAGTGGGGCAGCGAGGGGCACAGAAGGAAAAACGGGGGAAAGCAGGCAAATCACGGGCACAACAACAGTGGGGCAGCGAGGGGCACAGAAGGAAAAACGGGGGGAAAGCAGGCAAATCACGGGCACAACAACAGTGGGGCAGCGAGGGGCACAGAAGGAAAAACGGGGGGAAAGCAGGCAAATCACGGGCACAACAACAGTGGGGCAGCGAGGGGCACAGAAGGAAAAACGGGGGGAAAGCAGGCAAATCACGGGCACAACAACAGTGGGGCAGCGAGGGGCACAGAAGGAAAAACGGGGGGAAAGCAGGCAAATCACGGGCACAACAACAGTGGGGCAGCGAGGGGCACAGAAGGAAAAACGGGGGGAAAGCAGGCAAATCACGGGCACAACAACAGTGGGGCAGCGAGGGGCACAGAAGGAAAAACGGGGGGGAAAGCAGGCAAATCACGGGCACAACGACAGTGGGGCAGCGAGGGGCACAGAAGGAAAAACGGGGGGAAAGCAGGCAAATCACGGGCACAACAACAGTGGGGCAGCGAGGGGCACAGAAGGAAAAACGGGGGGAAAGCAGGCAAATCACGGGCACAACAACAGTGGGGCAGCGAGGGGCACAGAAGGAAAAACGGGGGGAAAGCAGGCAAATCACGGGCACAACAACAGTGGGGCAGCGAGGGGCACAGAAGGAAAAACGGGGGGAAAGCAGGCAAATCACGGGCACAACAACAGTGGGGCAGCGAGGGGCACAGAAGGAAAAACGGGGGGAAAGCAGGCAAATCACGGGCACAACGACAGTGGGGCAGCGAGGGGCACAGAAGGAAAAACGGGGGGAAAGCAGGCAAATCACGGGCACAACAACAGTGGGGCAGCGAGGGGCACAGAAAGGAAAGGGGAGACAAGCAGACAAAACTGGCACCGGGGCCACAAGCGGAGGGCGATCTTACCTACAGGAGCAGCGGGCAGACAGCACAGGCGGAGCTGTGTGGTGGGGGAGCGACCTACCTGGCAAGGTCAAGGGTCGCTCTCTTATATGTGTTCCAGAGCTGTGCCAATTGTGGAAACAAAGGTACAGTTTTGGGAAATAACACAGGCACTGGGAACCTGTTTAGCAGGAACCCAGTGCACATTCAGCCAAAGATGCATCTGAGTCAGGCAAAAAGTGGTGGGTAACCAATCCAAAATGGGTACTTTCTTACACCGTTGTAGCTCCGACCATAAACTGTACTGAATAGCCATCCGGCAGTGCTATTCCCATGACGGCAGAGAAGCTTCTAGGAAACGAAAGTCTCTGGGTTCCGGGGAAAGTATGGTTGTAAAGCTGAAACTTAAAGGAATGGACGGAAGGGCACCACCAGGAGTGCGTGGAGAGGTGTGGTTCAGCGGCCAGGGCAGCTGACTTCGGAGCACAGGGCTCACGGTTCGATCCCCGGCTCCGGCGGCAGCTCAGCTCAGCACCATGTGACTCTGGGCAATAGCTCACTTAATTTCCACGACGGCCCCCAGCGCCTTGAGACCCGTAAGGGTGAGTAGTTCGTGCTTTACAAAATACGGATTTGGAGTGGAGCCTGTGGCTTAATTTGCCTCAACACGGGGAACCTCACCCAGCCCGGACATGGAAAGGATTGACAGATTGATATCTCTTTCTTGTTTCTATGGGTAATGGTGCATGGCCATTCTTAGTTGGTGGAGCGATCTGTCTGGTTAATTCTGATAACGAATGAGACTCCTCCATGCTAACTAGTTATGGGACCCCCACCGGTGAGTGTCTAACTTCTTAGGGGGTCAAGTGGTGTTCTGCCACCCGAGATCGAGAAATAGCAGGTATGTGATGCCCTTAGATGTCCGTGGCTGCACGTTTGCTTTACTGAATGGATCAGTGTGTGTCTACCCTTCGGCATCAGGTGCAGGTAACCCCATGAACTCCATTCGTAATAGGGATTGGGGATTGCAAATATTTCCCATAAACAAAGAATTCCTAGGAAGTGCAGGACTTAAGCTCGCATTGGTTAAGTCCCTGCCCTTTGTACTTACCACCCTTCACTACTACCGATTGAATGGTTTAGTAAGGTCCTCGAATCGGCCCGCTGGGGTTGGCAAAATGGCCCTGGCAGAGCACAAAGAAGATGATCAAACTTGACTATCTGGAGGAAGTAAACGTCGTAACAAGGTTTCCATAGGTGAACCTGCGGAAGGATCTTTAATGGCGGAGTGGCCCGAGCGACTGACAGAACCAGCCCGAAACCCTCAGCCATCTCACAGAAGGAACACACCATAGGCACAGGACACAGCCAGGCCCAACCCTCACACACCCAGCCAGTGGAGTGATCTGTGGCTGCCGGGGCACTTCGGTGAGGACCGGGTGCGGAATGGGCTCCTCCACCCGGGAGAAGGGGGAAACCAAATTGCAGTGCCTCTCTGGGCTGGGAGCACCCCCAATTTACATGTATTTACGCCGTCATACCAGAGGAGTCCCAAATCTGTATGGTCCCAAGCTGTACTGGAGTCCCAGTTTTATTGAGCAAAGTAGAGGATTCAATAGAACAGAGTACGGGTGGCAAAGCCCTGGGCCCGATCAGAATTCCAATCTATCTTATTAAGCATTACCCTGATTTCTGGGCTTCGTTATCGACAAAGGTTTTTAACAATCTTGTCCACTCCCCATTGCCGACCTCATGGTCAACCTCTACCATAGTCTTTATCTTCACGAAGGGTGACCGCATGCAGCCGAGTTGTTACAGGCCCATTTCCTTAATAGACTCAACATTAAAAATATTAGGAAGGGTTCTGTACAACAGGATTAAGGATTGGACAGAGGAGAAGCACATTCTTTACCCTTGCCAATATGGATTTCGAAGTCGGGTCTGGACTAGGCCTGGGCGGAGTTCGCAGAGTTCCGCATTGTGACCGCAAAATTGAAGCAGATTACTAAGTGGAGTAAAACAAACTAACCAGGATTCTCTCAATAACGGCAAGTGAAGAGTATGCCTGGGCGTAGTTCGGGTAGTTCTGCCATGTGAAACTCCGCGAAGGGACAAAAAAACTTTGCGGAGTTCCACAAGTGGCGGAGTGCAGCGCAAACTGCCGCTCGGGCTGATTATCCTGCCGCTCGGGTAGAAATCCTACCAGAGTGGCAGCTCGGGCTCGCCAACTTACCGTTGGCGAGCGCGGGCAAGGAAAAAACTCTGCTGCACTACGTGGAGAGGAGTTTTCTGCACTCCACGAGCTCCGCGGAGCACGGAGTGTAGAAAACTCCACAAACTCCTTGAATGGAGTGAGGTTCACTGCCCAGGCCTAGTGAAGAGCCAAGCGCCGAATCTCAGCCCAGTGTCAGGTGCAGGAAATGTGGCGTACACAAGACTGACTGCCCAACGTCGCTAAGGAGACCCTAGTCCTTCTGATCGAGGCTCACCCTACTGACGGTGTTGGGTGTCACGACTCGCTCCCTGTGTTCTCGTGTTCACCACCAGGGGGCTGAACTGTGGGACTCTCCAGTGTTCTAATAACCTCCCAGACCCTCCCCTTCATGTACATACTGACTTCCAGCCATTTGGCCTCTACTTGGAAATGGCCATCCATTCCCAATCCATGCCGGGTTTTGTGGAAGCCAGCCTGCTCATGCCGGAAACTCCATTACCTAGAATTCCCTGCTCACTGCTTCCTCTCCACCCCTGCAGGCCAAGGATGGGTGGAGGAATTCAGCTCACCTGTGGCTGGCTGCTGCTAGCCTGCTCACACCTGATGCATGTGATTACTGTGAGCTCTTTTAAGCCCCAGCTCCCTTCAGTCCAGGATTGGTCATTGTAGCTGTATACCAGTGTGACCGATACTTGTTTCCAGTGTTTCCTGAGCTTTTGATATCTTTGTTTCCAGTGTTTCCTGAGCTTTAGGTATTCCTTGTTCCTGAGCTGCTGCTGTTTCCCTTGTTCCTGAACTAGCACTGCCTAAAGTGCTACCTTGACTCCTAAGCCTTAGCATTCCTTGTTCCTAACCTGCAGCAGTTTCCCTTGTTCCTGAACTAGCACTGCCTGCAGTGCTACCTTGACTCCTGAGCCTTAGCATTCCTTGTTCCTGAACTGCAGCAGTTTCCCTTGTTCCTGAACTAGCACTGCCTGCAGTGCTACCTTGACTCCTGAGCCTTAGCATTCCTTGTTCCTGAACTGCAGCAGTTTCCCTTGTTCCTGAACTAGCACTGCCTGCAGTGCTACCTTGACTCCTGAGCCTTAGCATTCCTTGTTCCTGAACTGCAGCAGTTTCCCTTGTTCCTGAACTAGCACTGCCTGCAGTGCTACCTTGACTCCTGAGCCTTAGCATTCCTTGTTCCTGAACTGCAGCAGTTTCCCTTGTTTCTGAACTAGCACTGCCTGCAGTGCTACCTTGACTCCTGAGCCTTAGCATTCCTTGTTCCTGAACTGCAGCAGTTTCCCTTGTTTCTGAACTAGCACTGCCTGCAGTGCTACCTTGACTCCTGAGCCTTAGCATTCCTTGTTCCTGAACTGCAGCAGTTTCCTTTGTTTCTGAACTAGCACTGCCTGCAGTGCTACCTCGACTCCTGAGCCTTAGCATTCCTTGTTCCTGAACTGCAGCAGTTTCCCTTGTTCCTGAACTAGCACTGCCTGCAATTCTACCTCAACTCCTGAGCCTTAGCATTCCTTGGTCCTGACCTGCAGCAGTTTCCCTTCTCCTGAACTAGCACTGCCTGCAGTGCTACTTTGACTCCTGAGATTTTGTTCAATTCTAGTTCCTGCTCCAGCACTGCCTTCAGTGCTAGTTTGTTTATCCTGATTCCTGAGCCAGCACTATTCTTGTAGTCTCCCTTTCTATATATCCTTTTCCAGTCCCTGCCTTTCTTCCCATTTCCTTGGTTCCAGTTCCTAGTTTGCTGTCTTTCTATTCTGCTGTCTTGCTTCTGTTACCTTGTATGTTTGTTACCTCCTTTCTGCCAAGTGTGACCTGTGATTTCTTTCCTTTCCTGTTAAGCACTCCTCCTTGCTAGCTCATTGTCTATTGTGCTTGTGTTTAGTTCTACGCCCTTGCTGTTACTGCCTTGCGTGTTCTTGTTTGATCGCCAGGATCCATGGGCACAGCTGACTACCTAGGTGGTGTTTCTCGTTCACTGTGAGTATTGTCTTTGAGTTGCATTTATAACATCACCATTGGTATCAGCTCCACAGACCCTGCCTTTCCATGCATATCCTATATGTGGGTATTTGCAGTCAGTATCTGTAACAGCAATTGTGGGTGAGGAACTTACTGAGCTTCAGTCTTACCGTGTGGAGCTCCTGAGTGCTTTACCCCACATTCCCTTTATTGTTAATGTTGTTTTATATATAAGTGTATTGCATATCCATCCTGGGTATAGTGATTCTGAATGCTGAGCCGCCTCATGAGTTCCTGTCCTTTCTGAGTCTCACCCATCTTGTTCACTTGTACAGGCTTCCCCTTTGGATCCCTTTTTCTCCTCTGACTTCCTGTGTGATCCTGGGCAGTGCTGTACTACTCTTTCTGTGTACGTTTTCTACCCAGTTCCCAGTCCTTGCCCAAGTCCCTGACTGTGTTCCCGACATAGTCCCAAACAGTCCCTGACATTATGCTGATAGCGGTCCCCGACACGCCGGGATCGGGCCTTCCCAGAGTCGGGTTGCTTGGGAATGCAGCCGAAAGTGGGTGGTAAACTCCATCTAAGACTAAAAATGGGCATGAGACCAATAGCCAAGAAGTAACATAGTAGCAAAGAACTTTGAAGAGAGAGTTCAAGAAGGCGTGAAACTGTTGAGAGGTAAATGGGTGGTGTCCCTGCAGTCTGCCTGGAGGATTTAACATGGCAAGAAGGTCAGTCGCATAGGAGGGCAGATCCCCTCTGCAGGACCACAGCCCAGGTGACCCAGGCCTCACAGGGCGCATTTCCTCCGTGGCGGTGCACCCAGACCGGCTCGAGGACAGCTGAGAAGGCTTTGGGATGGCAGGTGGCTCTCCGCTCTGGCAGAGAGTGTTAGAGACCCCCTGGCAGCAGCTTTGTCGTGTCCATGGGGTCGAGGGAGATTTGAGCACACTCCTCCGGCAACTGATCCCGGCCACCTCTCAGGATGCGCCAGGGTGGGGAAGGGGGATGGGGCCCCCTGCTCCTGTCGCAACTGTCTACTGGGGCAGATTATGCTCAGTGTGCCCCAACCACAGCGCGCCCTGGGTGGGCAGGCCCACGCTGGTGCCAGGGGTCTATGGCTCTGTTGGTTATTCACCTGACCCATCTTGAAACACAGACCAAGGAGTCTAACACGTGCGCAAGTTGTAGGGCTAACCAAAAACCTGTGGCGCAATGAAGGTGATTGCAGGCGCATGCCGGCTGAGGTGGGATCCTGCCATGAAGCCAGCAGTGGGCGCACCACCGGCATGTCTCGGGGGGTGGAGCATGAGCGTGCGTGATAGGCCCTAAAAGATGCTGAACTATACCTGGGTAAGGTGAAGCCATAGGAAACTGGTGGAGGTCCGTAACGGTCCTGACGTGCAAATTGGTCGACCTACCGGGGTATAGGGGAGAAAGACTAATCAAACCACCTAGTAGCTGGTTCCCTCCTAGGTTTCCTTCAGGATAACTGGCGCTCGGAACCCCCAGTTTTATCTGGTAAAGCGAATGATTAACGCCTTCGCTGCGAGCGGAATTCCAGCCAGGTGCTGGACATTCCAATCGCGGGCGTGGTCGTGACGAGCTCAGCTCGTCATGCGCACAGCCCGCCCGCGCAGCATGACGAGCTCAGCTCATCATGAGCAGGGAAGGGGTTAAAGGTCTTGGGGCCGAAACAATCTCAACCTATACTCAAACTTTAAATAAGTAAGAAGCCTGGCTTGCTGGTGTGGAGCCGGGCATGGAATGCGAGTGCCTTGTGGGCCACTTTTGGTAAGCAGAACTAGTGCTGCTGGATGAACCGAATGCTGGGATAAGGTGCTCGATGTTCTTCAGACCCCAGAAAAGGTGTTGGTTGATATAGACAGTAGGGCGAGGCCATGGAAGTCGGAAGCCACTAAGGAGTGTGTAACAACTCCCCTGCAAAATCAACTTGCATCAAAAATGGATGGCGCTGAAGCGTCGGGCCCATACCCGGCAGTCGCAGGTGCTGAGAGCTGCAGGGGCTGAGCCGTGATGAGTAGGTTGGCTGCTGCAGTGCACATGAAAGCCTGGGACAATGACCCAGGTGGAGTCACCACAGGTGCATATCTTGGTGGTTGTAGCAAATATTCAAATGAGAACTTTGAAGGCCGAAGTGGAGAAGGGTTCCATGCGAACAGCAGTTGAAAATGGGTCAGTTGGTCCTAAGAGATGGGTAGCTCCATTTGGAAGGGACGGGAGATGGTCTCTGTTGCGCTCAGCCTATCGAAAGGTAGTTTGGTTCAGAGCCCTGTACCCAGAGGGGCAGAGATGGCCACCCTCATGGCGTCCAGTGCAGTAACGCAAACGATCCCGGAGAAGCCGGCGGGAGCCCCAGAGAGAGTTCTATTTTCTTTGTGAAGAGCAGGGCGCCCTGGACTGGGTTCGCTCTGAGAAAGGGTCCGAGCCTTGGAAAGCTTTGCGGTTCCGGCAATGTCCGGTGAGCTCTTGCTGGTCCTTGAAAATTCTGGGGAGATGGTGCAAATCTCGCACTGGGCCGTATCCATACCCGCAGCAGGTCTCTAAGGTGAGAATTCTCTGGCATGGTGAAACAATGTAGGTAAGGGAATTTGGCAAGGCAGATCTGTTACTTCGGGATAAGGATTGGTTCTAAGGGCTGGGTCGGTCGAGCTGGGATGTGAGCGAAAATGGGTGTGTGCCGCAGCAGGATGAGGCACCGTCCTCCGGGGTGGCAGCGACTCTGCACGCAAGCCTGGTCCTTACTGTGGATCACCCCAGCTGCAGTGGTTGTCTCTCCCCGTGCCCCTCCCCAGGGCACAGGACCGGCATTCTGCCTCGACCGTCGCCTACCAGCTGACTTAGAACTGGTGCGGACCAGGAGAAGGAATCCAACTGTTTAATTAAAATAAAGCATCATGAAGGCCTGAGGCTGGTGTTGATTTGGATCTTTCTGGCATAGATACATCCACATTTTGGCTGGTGTCAGTATATTTTTGACTGTTGTTCACTGGGATCCTGCTAACCAAGACCGTAGTGGCAGTGCTCTCTCCGCTAATTTAGATGGCAAGTATTTTTTTACACCCCACAATTGGCATACTGGGAGTATCACTGTAAGTCCCTAGTATATGGTACTAAGGTACCCAGGTCATTGGTACACCAGGGGTCTACCATGGGCTGCAGCATGTATTATGCCACCCATGGGAGTCCATGCAAACTGTGTCTGCAGAGCTGCCATTGCAGCCTGCATGAAATGGTGCAGGTGCCTTTCACTTTAGATATAAGGTTTTCCTTACATCCTGGTCACTGCACTTTCAACCTATAAGTGACCCCTAAGGTAGGCCCTTCAGTTCAAGGGCAGGGTGCATGGTTCTAAGTGTGTGGGTACTCCTGCATGAGCAGAGGTGCCACTACAAACCCCAGACTATATTCTCTGGGCTTTGTAAGTGCAGGACAGCCATTTTAAGGTATGTAGTGGACACTGGCAAGTAGAGATGTCCAACTACTTAATGGTTGCTCCAAATGTGGACATGTTTGGTATCAAACATGTTAGAATCATGCAACTAAACGGACTCCAGTATTAGTTTCATGGTGCCATGTACTGGAAGGCTCCTTATAGGACCCCCTGACATACTCACAACCTCATTTATGTTGGGTAAAGGGTGACAATCTATTACAATATTAGCGTGGAGGGCTCTGAGATCAATGCATAACCTCAAAGAGTTGTCGGCTTTGCGCGCCAACACAATGGGAGAAACCCACTCTGAAGATTGTTCTATAACTCCCCTTTCAGTATATCATCCAACACACTACGAAGCTCATCTATCACAATAATGGGAACATTCCCCAACTTTTGTCTGACAGGTTGCGCTCCTTTCTTGAGATTGATACGATGGGTATATCCAATCAGCCTACCTAATCTCTCAGGGAATTCAGACTCAATCTCTGCAGCACCACCCCCTCCACTGACAACAAAAACAGGTTCCTTACTGCGAGGATTGAGTATGATCCCCAGCTTCCCTTGATCCCTCCAACCTAGCGCATTGACCCCTTTTTAAGGCACATACAGTTTGATGTGTGCTCTCCTTCCTATGAATGAGACTTCTGATGCTATATAACCCATGAGCTCAATTAGGGACCCATCAAAACTTTAGGCTACCACATCCGAAGGGCATAAATCGTCTTTTGTGGCTACCCCGATGAACCTTTCCTGGAAATAATTTTCAGTAATGATAGTCCATTGTGACCCTAAGTTCGCCATAGGCTCAAGTTCCTTTCCAAGAAATAGCACAATACATTTAGGAGCCTTTTTGACTTCCTCATTAAAGGAAGTGACCCAAAAAGGGCCAACCGGGTCACTCAGACCATCTCTCAGCCTTCCTTACCAAAATGAAGAGTCGGTCAGACAGTAGAGAATACAAACCAATAATCATTTATTAGTATACAATCAGAGCGGAGCCCAATCTGCCGAGGTGCTAGGAGTGCTGCAGAGGAACAAAAATCAACAAGCATAGAGATACATCTTATACATTGCATATTCGGGCTAAAGCACGCCCATAGTGGAATTTTCCAGGCTGAAACAACTAGACAGTGAAATACAAAAAAAAAGTTACGTTTCGATCCTCATATCGTGCATTACCTCAGAAGCTCAAGGTTGTTTCTCCCTGCACCCGCCACTGGACAAGTGGGAAAGGACCTTTATCTAGAGGGAAGGTATGCGGCACATGAACAGTGTATTCATTAACGAGGAAAGTTTCATCATTCTGGGAAACAAAACCTAATGGGGGTCTTTTCTAAGAAATGAGCAAAGGTCAGTTTCACTCTCGCACCTAAAATGGCAGCTAGACACAAAATGATGCCGCGAATGCTAACTTACAGAAAGCAATGCGTAAAGCATGAATTTTTCCATCCTAACAGACCCTCCTTTTAGCATAAGCTAACCATTTTGGTTGTATAAAAGCAAAAAGGCATATTTTTCAGCAAATCATGAATAAATTGTTTTAAGAGCATTCCATATGTTCATCTTCTGGAAGGGGAGCAGTAAGGAGGGAAGAAGTCTCGAGTACCTTCATCTATTTGAGGTCCTCCGCTTCCTTTTGAATCATAATGGTTGCATTAGTATCATGAATCGATAATTTCTTAGGAGTGAGAACATTGGTAAAATAGGAGCAACAAAAGGGAAGGCACTGAATAAGGGCACAGCAGAGCACCAAAATCACAATCAGGTAAATCACTTTTCGAGGATCCAGCCCCAGCTACCAAAAGAGACCAATCCCAATTTCCACTTTTCATTCCCTTGACATTCTCAATAATGTCTAGAATATTCTGGGTAATATTCTTTTCCATATTCTCGATGCCGACTATGCACTGGTTGCCTACTGCAGCACACACTCCTCCACTCTTAGCTAAGATTAAGTCAACTGCATATCTAGTCTGGTCAGAATATATTCGCATACTCTCTAATTGGGTGGTGATATCACGCAAAGCTGCTACTGTAGAGTTAGACAATATTTGCAACTTGCATCCAAAATATTCTCGGGCTTTCTCACCCCAAGCCATAGATGTCATTCCCAAAGTAACAAGGAATGACAGAATGTACCCGAAAGTGACCCCATAACTATAATTATTGATCTCTATGTTGGTGACTCACTCACAGAATTCCTTCGTCAGTGTCCTTTTCACCCAGCGGACATTAGGCTTGGGGTTGTCATGTTTTCAAGGCACGCCTAAAGGTAACACCATTCCTAGAGCCACATCGTCTGTTCCATTATGGACATTAGAGTATGTACCATTGGACAAAAAATAAAATCCAGGGTGTGCATAAATTGGTCCATCATAATCCACAGTGGAGTATCTAGAATTCATACCAAAAGAATCAGGATCTTTATCATTGACTAAAGGGATCGTACTTTTATACAGCACTGTGCCTGAACAGTTCACATACAAATCTGTGTCTGTACTATTCACAATGGGACAGCAATCAGGATAATAACCAGCCTCTTGAGTAACCATCACATCCTTATAATGCCAACCTACTAAAGTAATATTCTGTTCCTTCATGTAGTAATTATCGCAGTGTCTATCATTAGCGCATCCGGGATAACCCATTCCCCGTGGCTTTCTATGATATAAGCAAGGCCCTTGATAAGCAAAACCAAAAACTCCGGAAACTTCTGTAAAATCTGGTGGTTGAGTATAAGTATAATTCACAAGGGACAATGGATAGGCAGTCCATAAACTAGTGATTGAATCAGTAGGATAGCAAGCTGTTCCTTCTCCAAAGAACCTTAAATGTGTGTCTAAAAATACATTATTCAGGACGGACCTTTTATTTCTAGTCAAAGGGGTGACTTTCCCTCTTTCTGGCAAAACCACATTTTGATCATTCTCTAAAACCCATGTCACCCCACATAGTATCAAAAGCAATAGAACCACAAAAGTGACACATAATATTTTCTTTTTGAGTGTCCACGCCATGGTAGGCCGAATAACAAGAAATACGGGTTGCTCCTCGTCAGCCATCCGTCTACCAAAGGGATGCATATGAGATGATAAAAGGGCAAAAAAAGAAAATGTAAACGAAATATATATATATATATATGTATATATATATATATATATATATATATATATATATATATATATATATATATATGTGTGTTCCCAGTGTATGCCTGAGCCTCACTGGTACAGGCTCCTATCGTTCATCAAAAGTTGGCACTCTTGAGCACCGGCGGTGGAGCTTGCTCTGTCCTAAGCTCGGGTTCCCATGTCGACCAAGATAATGTACCCCCAAGGGGATACGTTTGATCTATCCCGTCCAATATTCAATCAGTGCACAAGTCTCACATCACTCTAAACTAACTCCGTTGGTACTATAGCAAAGTACACCTAACTTACACAGTCCATCCCTGACTAATCTGACTTCTCCTTTGGTGCACTGGTCCTCAGCCGAGGGCGCAGATTATACCCAGTGACTCCAGGCATAGAGGGATCAGTGAAAAGGGGCTCCTGGATAGCTCGTATTTCCGGTGGAACAGCCTCGTTCAGGATGTCGTCGTTCTCCTTGTCACTTTGCGCCCATGTAAATACAGCGTCGCTAAATGGAACAAAACGACGTATCTGTCCACACTCCTGGTAAGCTACCCCCTCCTTGATCCACTGGTCATAAGGTAACGGCAGGGGCACACTCCTACAGTGTGAATCATGAATCCAGTTCTTACGACCAGAAACTTTAATGGCGGTGCGGGTTGCCAGCAAGACTTGGAGTGGCCCCTTCTAGCGCAGCTCCAAACTCTTCTTCCGCCAGATATGTTTTACGAGGACAAAGTCGCCGGGCTGAATGCAGTGTCCGGGCCCCTCTGGTGTAGCTGGCAGAGTATCCCGGACCTGTTGGTGAATAGAACGCAAACTTTCAGTTAGCTGGCCAAGGTAATCTGTCAACAATGGGTACTCAATATCTGAGAACCGCCGAGGGTGCGGGACGCCCCAGACATTTGCCGTGCGTCCAAACACGACCTCGTACGGTGACAATCCTGTCCTAGAATGTGCTGTAGTTCTTGTCGACAAAAGTGCTAATGGTAAAGCATCTGGCCACTGTAACCAGTCTCCTGAAACTTTTCCAATTTCAGTTTGAGAGTACCATTGTACTTCTCAACCAAACCTGCTGACTGTGGGTGATTGGCAGCATGAAACTTCTGCCTTATGTGCAAACCATCACAAATTAACTGAATTACCTTGGCATTAAAATGACTTCCCAAATCACTCCAAATCAAACGGGGCAAGCCGAAACGAGGAAAGAACTCCTTCAGGAGTACCTTTGCAGTCGTAATGGCTATATTGTCTTTAGTAGGATAAGCCTCAACCCATTTACTGAATGCACAGACAACCACCAGAACATACTTCAAATTATTGCATCGGTCTAGTTCTATATAATCTATCTGAAGTACCTCAAAAGGAAAAGTGGGTGGTGCGAAATTACCAGATGGGGTAGGGGTACCTTTTCCAGGATTGTGCATCATGCACACCATACAATATTTCACTAGATGTGTAGCTGTTTTCGAGATATTACCATTCTGCCATATAGGGTCCAACAACTTGCAAATACCCTTAGCAGTATGGGCTGGGCCATGGGCCATCGTGACTACTTGAAGAACATATGCGTCTGGCAACATCCATCTCTACTTCCCTGACTTATCAATCTAACATCCCTCATCGTTCAATTGTGCTGTACTTTTTCACCACCTTGCTAATTCCTCTATAGTGGCCTCACTTTGTTTCTCTTTCACATTCTCGAGTGTATCCTCAAACATGGTAACTTCAGGTACACACCTAGCAGGACCTGCTACGAACATTCTTTTCATCTTAGTCCGGACTGTTTCCTTAGCAGTCTGATCTACAAAAGCATTTACCCTACCTACATCATCAGTGACTTTTCGGTGGGCACTACACTTTACAATAGCCAATTTCTTAGGGAGTGTCAAGCAGACAAAAGCCTCAATATAAGGTGCCCATATTGGATCCTAGTGCCATGCGAAGTAAGAACCCTCTCTCAGCCCAGAGTCGCCCAAAGTTATGGGCATCTCTAAAGGCATTCTGCCTGTCAGTATAAATATTGACAACCAGTCCCTCACTCAATTCGCAAGCTCGTTTTAAGGCAACAAGCTCAGCAGCTTGGGCCGACTGATAGGGTACTCATGATGGCTCAACTACTGTACGCAGCGTGGTGACAGCATATGGAGCAGCTGTAGTGCCATCTGGTAATTTAAAACAAGAAAAAAGCAAACACAAGGAGATGATGGACGGAGTGCTGAAACTTTTCAAACACTCACCCCCAGGCTGATGAGGGCTGTTAGCCCGAAACCGGTCCCAGGATGCTTGTTTCCGGTCCAGGGAAGACATGGTTTGGCAGTTCGGGCTGGACTGTTCCCATGAGGCACAGGGTCAAGACTGATTTGCATATAGCTGTGTCTGAACTGGGGTGGCGAAGTGAGCTAAAGAACGATGATGGATTCAACCCAGATCTGTGACTGGGGGTGAGTGTCTGAATAGTTTCAGCACTCCGTCCATCATCTCCTTGTGTTTGCTTTGTTCGCCCTAAGTTGGCAGGGTATGCCCAGACTTGGGTCCCTTGCTCACTTTGCCACTGGATTCAAGCTTGCCTGGCTGATGAGGGCTGTTAGCCCGAAACCGGTCCCAGGATGCTTGTTTCCGGTCCAGGGACGACATGGCTTGGCAGTTCGGGCTGGACTGTTCCCATGAGGCACAGGGTCAAGACTGATTTGCATATAGCTGTGTCTGAACTGGGGTGGCGAAGTGAGCTAAAGAACGATGATGGATTCAAGCCAGATCTGTGACTGGGGGTGAGTGTCTGAAAAGTTTCTGCGCTCCGTCCATCATCTCTTTGTGTTTGCTTTGTTCGCCCTAAGTTGGCAGGGTATGCCCAGACGTGGGTCCCTTGCTCACTTTGCCACTGGATTCAAGCTAGCCTGGCTGATGAGGGCTGTTAGCCCGAAACCGGTCCCAGGTTGCTTGTTT
The DNA here is from genome assembly GCA_963921515.1 of Calotriton arnoldi. Lineage (NCBI taxonomy): Eukaryota > Metazoa > Chordata > Amphibia > Caudata > Salamandridae > Calotriton > Calotriton arnoldi. The sequence goes on along the minus strand of CAWUFW010010723.1, from coordinate 533,095 downwards.
CCGATCCAGGGAAGACATGGCTTGGCAGTTCGGGCTGGACTGTTCCCATGAGGCACAGGGTCAAGACTGATTTGCATATAGCTGTGTCTGAACTGGGGTGGCGAAGTGAGCTAAAGAACGATGATGGATTCAAGCCAGATCTGTGACTGGGGGTGAGTGTCTGAAAAGTTTCAGCGCTCCGTCCATCATCTCCTTGTGTTTGCTTTGTTCGCCCTAAGTTATCAGGGTATGCCCAGACGTGGGTCCCTTGCTCACTTTGCCACTGGATTCAAGCTAGCCTGGCTGATGAGGGCTGTTAGCCCGAAATAGGTCCCAGGATGCTTGTTTCCGGTCCAGGGAAGACATGGCTTGGCAGTTCGGGCTGGACTGTTCCCATGAGGCACAGGGTCAAGACTGATTTGCATATAGCTGTGTCTGAACTGGGGTGGCGAAGTGAGCTAAAGAACGATGATGGATTCAACCCTGATCTGTGACTGGGGGTGAGTGTCTAAAAAGTTTCAGCGCTCCGTCCATCATCTCCTTGTGTTTGCTTAATTTAAAACAAGAGCCATCGACGTATAGTTCCCCTTGTGGGTCAGATAAGGGAACATCAGTCAAGTCTACCCGTCCTTTCATCTCTTCTTCTGTCTGGAAGATACAGTCATGTTTATCAATATCATCATTCTCAGAAGGGAGGGGCAGTAACGTGGCTGGATTCAGAGTGGCACATCTTTTGATCGTGATGTGTTTTGCAAACAATGTTAATTCATAGCCAGTCAGACGTGCATGGGTGATTTGCTGTGTCTTAGTCTTATTTAAAAGTGTATCCACAGCATGAGGTACCATGACTGTAAGATCAGTATCAAGCACAAGTCCAGCCGATTGTCTTTTCGAGACAGCCACAGCCGCGACCGCTCTTAGACAGCTCAGGAGGGCTCGTACGACAGGGTCAAGAACAGCAGAGAAGTAAGCACATGGCCGTTGCTTATCTCCAAATTTTTGTGTTAAAACAGAAAGCGCGCAACCGGACATCTCATGGACGTACAACACAAACGGTTTAGTGTAGTCTAGGGTGCCAAATACTGGAGCCGAACAAAGCGCAGTTTTCAATTCCCAAAAGACTGCTGACATTCAGGCATCCAGGGCTGGGGCTCATGCACATCCTTTAGTGTTAGTGCAAGCAGGGGTTTGATTAGTAGCGAGTAGTTAGGTATCCACTGTCGAGAGTAGGAAGTGATACCTATGAAAGCGTGCACAGCTTTCTGAGTTTATGGAATGGGCATTTTAACAATGGTACTGATGCGCTCAGGGGTCAATCTCCTACCCTCCTTAGACAGAAGTGACCTAAATAGGTAACCTTCTGTCTACAAAACTGAAATTTAGAAAGAAAAAGTTTATGTCCGTGATGTGCCAAATGCAACAACAATTTAACTGTACTATCCCTGCAATCTTGTTCTGTGTCAGAAGCGATAAGGAGGTCGTCAACGTACTGCACCAAGACATTACCTGTGGAAAGCGAAAGGGAATCCAATTGACTCTTCAATGCCTGATTATAAATACACTGGCTCTCTGTATAGCCCTGAGGAGCTCAACAGAACCTAAAGCTTCTGCCACCTAGGGTGAACCCGAACAGATATCTGCTATCTGGAGGAATAGGAATACTGAGGAACACATTTTTCAAATCAATGACAGAAAAGAATTTTGCGGTGGAAGGAATCATCGTCAAAAGAGTAGTAATGTCATGGACCACTGGAAACCGGGGAACCACTAGTTTATTAACTTTGCGCAAATCAATCCCAAAGATAGACGTCTTCATGGTCATCAGATGAACCAGATGTGGCCATTTAAGAATCGGAAGAATAGGGCTATTACAAATATTGGCAGTTGTCTCTTCAACCACTCCCTTCTTAATCAAATCCTGAATAATTTGCAATAGGGCTCGCTCTCTAGCCTGCGGTATTTTATACTGCGGGATATGGGGCAGAATAGCACCATCCTTAACCTGTATCGAGACTAGAGGTATCTGCAGTAGTCCCACATCTGAATCACCTGTCGCCCACAAAGAGGGTGGCACATCAGCAAATTCAACAGGAAGAGGCGCATCTTTGGACAAGCACTGTTTAGCACGGACCACATCTGGTCCCATTGTCATAAACACCTGCCGGGGAGCAATAAATGGTAGCATGCAGTTTCTTCAACAAATCCAGACCAATCAAATTTTCACCACAATTGGAGGTCAGTAAAAATGGTGAATCCACGGTGAAAGACCAATAGTCAAAGCAAGGGGTTTTGAAACGGGGCTTACAACCGGTACACCAGAAAAACCTACCGAAACATTATTATGGTCAGATAGAGCCGCCCCAGGGACCATATTTCGAGAAACAGAACTTTTCGTCGCACCTGTGTCCACCAAAAATTCCTTAGTCGAATCTTGCAATTCCGCTGTTACATAAGGACCACGTTGGTCTACAGGTATTGGAATTGGTCCCCCACTCTGTCCCTGGCTGTCCTAGCTGTAAGACATTCCTGTCACTTCCTCCACATCATAATCATCATGATAGTACTGTCCTTCACTGGGGTCATCAAAATAATTACAGTGGAAGATGCAGCTTCTGTCAATTCTTTATAGTATGCAGTGGGATTTTTCCTAGGGTCAGGCAAATGAATCTTAAGAGATAAGATTTCACTTCTTTTCCACGGGGTATAGACCCATTGCTCTTGAAACCAGGACGCCACTGCCGCTCGAGTGACATTACCTCGCCCATCTGTTAACTCTATATCTCATATATAGGATGAACATCTCTCATCGGAAACTGGGACACCGACCTGGGACTTTACTCATGCAGTTGTCCCCTGTAAGCTATTAGTGTCTTAGCATTACCAAAGACTTGTTCTGGCCCCAGTTCACTAATATACACTCGATCTCTAATGTCGTATAAAATCTGGGGTGCCTCCGCTCCAAAGCACTGTTGCCAAAGACCAATCAAAGTAGCGAACATGTGTCTGAGGGCATGTTGCTGAATTAAAGGCTCAAAATCTCTCATAGTCGCCCAAACATCCTCTACACCATAAATAGGATTACAGGCCCACTGTGCAGCCTGATTGGCGATTACCTGTTTCTCTTCGTCTCCCACATCAGACCGCACTAACGGTCCAATGCGTTCCTTGAACTTCATCCAATCCCTATCCTCAAATCCATGCACCGGTGTCCCACCACTTACTAATATCAGAGGATGAAAAACCACAGTAGGAGAAGCAACAGAAGTAATAGGCACTATCGTTGTTGAGGGTTGTGTCACGGGGGAAAGAGCTGATGAAAGGGACGCTGAAACAATAGGTGCAGCAGGAGTACTAACAGTCACAGTTGCCACAGACGGCAAAGAAACAGAAGAAAGAGGAGATAGAGGAGCAGAAGCCATAGCTGTTGATGTAACAACGGTAGACACAGGGACAGAGACAGTAGACACAACTACAACAGGCGGCTGTGAGGGCATCGGAACAGTGGGATATATTCTTTGCGGGGCATATGGAGGCAGGGGTCGTACATCCAATAATTCTTCCACAAAAGTATCATCTTCTTCCTGAGCCACATACGATTTATCAATTTGTATTCAAAACCTTCTATCTTGACACTCAACACCCTTTTCCTGTTTGTACATTATGGCACACATATACGAGGGACAATGCAGAGTTGCAGTGGCCGTTGACGGGCACGTTTGATGAACAAAAGATTGAGTATTTACAAGAACAGTTGTTTAAGAAACGAAGTAGGCAGTCTATGTTTGATTCCCTCAGAACATGGCAGAAAGCAGCGAGGCAGCGGCGATTGAAGGCAGAAAAAGAGGCCCGGAAGGGAAGAATGCAGATATTGACTCAGAAAGCTGTAGTATAGGATAGGGAAAAACAGGAAAAGGGTATTGAGTGTGAAGATAGAAGGTTTCGATTACAAATTGATAAATCGTATGTGGTCCCAGGAAGAAGATGATACTTTTGTGGAAGAATTGTTGGATGTATAACCCCCGCCTCCATATGCCCCGCAAAGAATATATCCCACTGTTCCGATGCCCTCATAGCCGTCTGTTACAGTTGCGTCTACTGTCTCACAGGGAGTGTCTACCGTTGTTACATCAACGGCTATGGCTTCGGCTCCTCCTCCTCCTCTTTCTTCTGTTTCTTTGCCATTTGTGGCAACTGTGACTATTAGAACTCCTGCTGTACCTATTGTTTCAGCGTCCCTTTCGCCAGCTCTTTCCCCCGCGACACAACCCTCAACAACGATAGTGCCTGTTACTTCTGTTGCTTCTCCTACTGTGTTTTTTCATCCTCCGGTATTAGTAAGTAGTGGGACACCGGTGCATGGATTTGAGGATAGGGATTGGACGAAGCTCAAGGAACGCATGGGACCATTAGTGCGGTCTGATGTGGGAGACGAAGAGAAAAGGTAATAGCCAATCAGGCTGCACAGTGGTCATGTAATCCTATTTATGGTGTAGAGGATGTTTGGGCGACTATGAGAGATTTTGAGCCTTTTATACAACAACATGCCCTCAGACACATGTCCGCTACTTTGATTGGTCTTTGGCAACAGTGCTTTGGAGCGGAGGCACCTCAGATTTGATATGACATTAGAGATCGAGTGTATATTAGTGAACTGGGGTCAGAACAAGTCTTTGGTAATGTTACGACACTAATAGCTTACAGGGGAAGACAGCATGACAAAAGTCCCGGGTCGGAGTCCCAGTTTCCGATGAGAGAGGTTCATCCTATATATCAAACAGAGATACCAGAGTTAACAGATGGGCGAGGTAATGTCACTCGAGCGGCAGTGGCGTCCTGGTTTCAAGAGCAAGGGTCTATACCCCGTGGAAAAGAAGTGAAATCTTATCTCTTAAGATTCATTTGCCTGACCCTAGGAAAAATCCCACTGCATACTATAAAGAATTGACAGAAGCTGCATCTTCCACTGTAATGACTCTTGTTGATATTGAAACGTTCTTTGGTCTTCTTGTCCCGGTTGATATTTTGAGACAGGTCCATACCCAAAACCATGTCCCTGAGTTGGGGGGTACTTGGGATCAAATTAAAGCATGAAATCAGGAAAGAAAACCAGGTGATAAGCCCCAAGCGGAACTTTTAGCGTTGCCAGGCCACATTATTACATATATGCATTCTCTTATTCCGCCGAGAAAGATAGACTGGGATAAATTGTCGTCTTGTCAACAAAAGAAAGACAAGAGTGTGTCTGATTTCTTCACCCGATTTGAAGGTACATTACTGGATTACAAAGGGCAGGATTTGTCTATTGAGGGAGGTGTTCGGTTGTTCGTTAATAGATTTGTCTCTAATTTGCTTCCTGAAATTGCGACTCGATTGCAGGCTTCTGAAAGTACTTGGTCCACCTCTTCTCCCTCTGTCATTTTGAATATGGCACAATATTATGAGCATAGGGATAATGAGGAAAAGGATTGGACAGAGAAAAGGCATAAGGATTTAAAGACGGAGGTGTTGTTCCAACAGGCTTTTAGAGGAAATGGGAGAGGATGGGGCGGTCCTGCCCTACAGCTTCCACGCACTAGTAAGCAGTCAGAAACCACGCCTTTGGGTCCGAATCAGTGCGCGTATTGTAAAGAGGAGGGACATTGGCGTAGCGAGTGTCCTGTGCTTCTGCAGAAGGTCACGGTCCCGAGAGGACGAGGTTCTCGTGTAAGGGGTCGTGGAGCTGGGGGGGCAGATAGGGCTCAGAATGCCGTGGCCTCACAGGGTCGTTCTGATAATAATTATTTTGATGATCCCCGTGAAGGACAGTACTATCATGATGATTACAGCTAGGACAGCCAGGGACAGAGTGGGGGACCAGTTCTGATACCTGTAGGCCAACGTGTTCCTTATGTAACAGCGGAATTGCAAGGTTCGACTAAGGAATGTTTGGTGGACACAGGTGCTACGAAAAGTTCTGTTTCTCGAAATATGGTCCCTGGGGTGGCTCTGTCTGGCCATAATAATGTTTCGGTAGGGTGTTCTGGTATACCGGTTGTAAGCCCCATTTCAAAACCCTTTACGTTCACTATTGGTCCTTTCACCATGGATTCTCCATTCTTACTGACCTCCAATTGTGGTGAAAATTTGATGGGTCTGGATTTGTTGAAGAAACTGCATGCTACCATTTATTGCTCCCCGGCAGGTGTTTATATGACAATGGGACCAGATGTAGGCTGTGCTAAACAGTGTTTGTCCAAAGATGCGCCACTTCCTGTTGAATTTGCTGATATGCCACCCACTTTGTGGGCGACAGGTGATATAGATGTGGGACTACTGCAGATACCTCCAGTCTCAATACAGGTTAAGGATGGTGCTATTCTGCCCCTTATCCCTCAGTATAAAATACCGTAGTCAGGAGAGCGAGCCCTATTGCAAATTATTCAGGATTTGATTAAGAAGGGAGTGGTTGAAGAGACAACTGCCAATATTTGTAATAGCCCTATTCTTCCCATTCTTAAACTGCCACCTTTTGGTTCATCTGATGACCATGAAGACGTCTATAGTTATGGGATTGATTTGCGCAAAGTTAATAAAATAGTGGTTCCCCAGTTTCCAGAGATCCCTCTCATTTACTACTCTTTTGATGATGATTCCTTCCACAGCTAAATTCTTTTCTGTCATTGATTTGAAAAATGCGTTCTTCAGTATTCCTATTCATCCAAATAGCAGATATCTGTTCAGGTTCACCCTAGCTGGCAGAAGCTTTGGGTTCTGTCGAGCTCCTCAGGGCTATACAGAGAGTCCGAGTATTTATAGACATGCATTAAAGAGTCAATTGGATTCCCATTCGCTTCCCAAGGTAATGTCTTGGTGCAGTACGTTGACGACCTCCTTATCGCTTCTGACACAGAACAAGGTTGCAGGGATAGTACAGTTAAATTGATGTTGCATTTGGCACATCACGGACATAAAGCTTCTCTTTCTAAATTTCAGTATTGTCGACAGGAGGTTGCCTATTTAGGTCACCTACTGTCGAAGGAGGGTAGGAGATTGACCCCTGAGTGCATCAGTACCATTGTTAAAATGCCTGTTCCACAAACTCAGAAAGATGTGCGCGCTTTCATTGGTATCACTTCCTACTGTCGACAGTGGATACCTTACTACTCGCTACTAATCAAACCCTTGCTTGCACTAACACTAAAGTATGTGCATGAGCCCCTGCCTTGGATGCCTGAATGTCAGCAGTCTTTTGAGCAATTGAAAGCTGCTCTTTGTTTGGCTCCAGTACTTGGCACCCCAGACTACACTAAACCGTTTGTGTTGTACGTCCATAAGATGGCCGGTTGCGCTCTTTCTGTTTTAACACAAAAATTTGGAGATAAGCAATGGCCGTGTGCTTACTTTTCTTCTGTTCTTAACCCTGTCGCACGAGCCCTCCCGAGCTGTCTAAGAGCTGTCGCGGCTGTGGCTGTCTCGATAAGACAATCGGCTGGACTCGTGCTTGATACTGATCTTACAGTCATGGTACCTCATACTGTGGAGACACTTTTAAATAAGACTAAGATACAGCACCTCACCAGTGCACGTCTGACTGGCTATTAATTAACATTGTTTGCAAAACACATCACGATCAAAAGAAGTGCCACTCTGAATCCAGCCACGTTACTGCCCCTCCCTTCTGAGAATGATGAGATTGATAAACATGACTGTATCTTCCGGACGGAAGAAGAGACGAAAGGACGGGTAGACTTGACTGATGTTCCCTTATCTGACACACAAGGGGAACTATACGCCAATGGTTCTTGGTTTAAATTACCAGATGGCACTACAGCTGCTGCGTATGCTGTCACCACGCTGCGTACAGTAGTTGAGAGGTCACAAGTTCCCTATCAGTCGGCCCAAGCTGCTGAGCTTATTGCCATAATACAGCTTGCGAATTGAGTGATGGACTGGTTGTCAATATTTATACTGACAGCTAGTATGCCTTTGGAGTTGCCCATAACTTTGGGCGACTCTGGGCTGAGAGAGGGTTTCTTACTTCGCATGGCACTAGGATCCAACATGGGCACCCAATATTGAGGCTTTTGTCTGCTTTTATACTCCCTAAGAAATTGGCTATAGTAAAGTGTAGTGCCCACCGAAAAGTCACTGATGATGTAGGTAGGGGAAATGCTTTTGCAGATCAGACAGCTAAGGAAACAGCCCGGACTAAGATGAAAAGAATGTTCATAGCAGGTCCCGCTAGGTGAGTACCTGAAGTTACCATGTTTGAGGATACACTCGAGAATGTGAAAGAGATACAAAGTGAAGCCATGATAGAGGAATTAGCAATGTGGCGAGAAAGTACAGCGCAATTGAATGATGAGGGATGTTGGATTGATAAGTCAGGGAAGCAGAGATGGATATTGCCTGATGCATATGTTCTTCCGGTAGTCAAGATGGCCCATGGCCCAGCCCATATTAGTGCTAAGGGTATTTGCAAGTTGTTGGACCCTGTATGGCAGAATGATAATATCTCGGAAACATCTGCACATCTAGCGAAATATTGTATGGTGTGCATGATGCACAATCCTGGAAAAGGTACCCCTACCCCACCTGGTAATTTTGCACCACCCACTTGTCCTTTTGAGGTCCTTCAGATAGATTATATAGAACTAGACCGATGCAATAATTTGAAGTATGTTCTGGTGGTTGTCTGTGCATTCAGTAAATGGGTAACCCTGGGCGGGTAACTCCGCTCCACCAGCGGAGTTTGCGGAGATATGCCTACTCCGCGCTCCGTTGCGAACGCGGAGGCAGGCAAATCTCTGCCTCCGTGGCGGAGCGGATTTAGCCGCTCCCTCTCAAATTCTTTGCAAGACGTACAACGTAGTGTTTTTTTAATCACAGAAGGACGCGAGGAGCAGGAAGGAGAGCGGCCAGGCAGGGGAGGCAGCAGACACACAGGTAAGTGGCTTTTTTAATTTTTAAAGAATTTGGGAGGGGGGAGGGAGCGTAGAGGAGCGTAGTGTATTTCCACTGAGTTTTTTCAAGCTCCGTGGAAATACGCGTAGAGGCACTACGCCTGCCACGCCCAGGGTTATAAATGGGTTGCGGCTTATCCTACTAAAGACAATACAGGCATTACGACTGCAAAGGTACTCCTGAAGGAGTTTTTCCTCGTTTCGGCTTGCCCTGTTTGATTTGGAGTGATAACGGAAGTCATTTTAATGCCAAGGTGATTCAGTTAATTTGTGATGGTTTGCACATAAGGCATAAGTTTCATGCTGCCAATCACCCACAGTCAGCAACTTTGGTTGAGAAGTACAATGGCACTCTCAAACTGAAATTTGCAAAGATTCAGGCGACAACAGGGTTACAGTGGCCAGAATCTTTACCATTAGCACTTTTGCTGACAAGAACTACAGCACATTCTAGGATAGGATTGTCACCGTACGATGTCCTGTTTGGTTGCCCGTCAAATGTCTGGGGCATCCCGCGCCCTCCGCGGTTCTCAGATATTGAGTACCCATTGTTGACAGATTACCTTGGCCAGCTAACTGAAAGTTTGCGTTCTATTCACCAACAGGTCCAGGATACCCTGCCAGCTGCACCAGAGGGGCCCGACACTGCATTCAGCCTGGCGACTTTGTCCTTGTAAAAACAATTCTGCGGTGGAAGAGTTTGGAGCCGCGCTGAAAGGGGCCACTCCAAGTCTTGCTGGCAACCCGCACCGCCATCAAAGTTTCTGGTCGTAAGAACTGGATTCATGCATCGCACTGTAGGAGGGTGCCCCTGCCGTTACCCTATGACCAGTGGGTCAAGGAGGGGGTAGCTGACCAGGAGTGTGATTAGATACCTCGTTTTGTTTCATTTAGCGATGCAGTCCTTACATGGACGGAAAGTGACAAGGAGAACGACGACTTTGCTATAGTACCAGCAGAGTTAGTTTAGAGTGATGTGAGACTTGTGCATTGATTGAATATTGGACAGGATAGATAGAACGTTTCCCCTTGGGGGTACATTATCCTGGTCGACGTGGGAACCCGAGCTTAGGACAGAGCAAGCTCCACCGCCGGTGCTCAAGAGCGCCAACGTTTGATGAACGATAGGAGCCTGTAGCAGTGAGGCTCAGACGGACACTGGGAACACATATATATATATATATTTCGTTTGCATTTTCTTTTTTTGCCCTTTTATCATCTCATATGCATCCCTTTGGTAGACGGAAGGCTGACGAGGAGCAGCCCGTATTTCTTGTTATTCGGCCCACTATGGCATGGACACTCAAAATGAAAATATTATGTGTCACTTTTGTGGTTCTATTGCTTTCAATACTATGGGGCCGATTCCGATCTCGGTCGGAGGCGCACCCAATACCATTCGGTCGGGAAAAAAGCCATGCGAAAGCCTGTTTCCCGACCGAACCGTACGCGGGTCCGGCCGAGCGAGTACGATGCGGGTCGCCGACCGACTCGTCCGGGCGACCCGACCGCTCCGACCGACTCGTACCCGGATCGTACCGCTCCGACCGACTCGCTCGGACCCGATTCGCACCGCGCAATGGAGACGTTTTCCGGCCGGGTAAGTACGATGCGCACCTCGGCCGCTCCGACCGACTCGCGCCGTCCGACTCGAACTCGCTGTCGGAGCCGTACTTTGGGGGTCCGTGTCGGACCCCCTGTCTGCGTACCCGTGCGAGGCGCACACAGGGGGGACCCATGGGTCCCCCCTACCTGTGCGTGTACGCCGCGAGCGCTCCGCGGCGTACTCGCTGTAGGAGCGCCCTTGTCCGCCTCGCACCCATTGAGGCAATGGGAGCCCGCGTACGCGTTGTACGACCGGCTCCCATTGAGTTCAATGGGAGTCCGACCGACTCGTGTCCGATAACATACGGACGCATCGGACTCGTTCGGTCGGACTGCACGGGTCCGATTCGGTCGGAAATCTCTCCGGGTCCGGCTCGGTCGGAGAAATTTCCGGCCCGAATCGGAATCGACCCCTATGTGGGGTGACATGCGTTTTGGAGAATGATCAAAATGTGGTTTTGCCAGAAAAAGGGAATGTCACCCCTTTGACTAGAAATAAAAGGTCCGTCCCGAATAATGTATTTTTAGACACACATTTAAGGTTCTTTGGAGAAGGAACAGCTTGCTATCCTACTGATTCAGTCACTAGTTTATGGACTGTCTATCCATTGTCCCTTGTGAATTAAACTTATTCTCAACCCCCAGATTTTACAGAAGTTTCCATAGTTTTTGGTTTTGCTTATCCAGGACCTTGCTTATATCATAGAAAGCCACGGGGAATGGGTTATCCCGGATGCGCTAATGATACATACTGCGATAATTATTACATGGAGGAACAGAATATTACTTTAGTAGCTTGACATTATAGGGATGTGATGGTTACTCGAGAGGCTGGTTATTATCCTGATTGCTGTCCCATTGTGAATAGTACAGACACAGATTTGATTGTGAACTGTTCAGGCACAGTGCTGTATAAAAGTACGATCCCTTTAGTCAATGAGAAAGATCCTGATACCTTTGGTATGAATTCTAGATACTCCGCTGTGGATTATGATGGGCCTATTTATGCACACCGTGGATTTTATTTTTTGTCCAATGGTACATACTCTAATGTCCATAATGGAACAGACGATGTGGCTCTAGGAATGGTGTTACCTTTAGGCGTGCCTTGCAAACCCCAAGCCTAATGTCCGCTGGGTGAAAAGGACACTGACGACAGAATTCTGTGAGAATTCACCTTCGAAACCGGCACCTTCCCCGATGACTGGAAATGCGCAGAAGTCAAGCCCCTGCTCAAGAAGCCTTCGGCAGACCCTTCGGACCTCAAGAACTACCGACCCATCTCCCTACTCCTCTTCGCAGCCAAAGTCACAGAGAAGACCGTCAACGCCCAACTAATGAAATTCATCGAAGAGAACTCCACCCTTGACCCCTCCCTATCTGGATTCCGCAGCAACCACAGCACTGAGACCGTTCTACTCGCCGCCACACCATGGCCCTGATCTTACTCGACCTCTCCGCAGCCTTTGACACTGTCTCCCACCGCAACCTTGCCGCCAGACTCCGCAATGCTGGCATACAGGGAACCGCCCTTATATGGCTCAACTCCTTCCTCATCGGCAGAACCCAAAGAATCAGACTGCCACCCTTCCTCTCCGAACCCACAGAGATCAACTGCGGAGTACTCCAAGGATCGCCACTCAGCCCAACACTCTTCAACATCTACATGGCCCCCCTCGCCGCCATCGTCAGACAGCACGGACTCAACATAGTCTCCTACACCGACGACACCCAGCTCATCCTCTCCCTCACCAAGGATCCTGTCACCACCAGACTCAGCTTCCAGGAAGGAATGAAGGACGTTGCATCCTGGATGAGCAGCAGCTGCCTGAAGCTCAACTCGGAGAAGACGGAGGTCCTCATCCTCAGACCCTCTCCCACCACATGGGACAACACCTGGTGGCCCACTGCCCTCGGAAGCCCCCCAACCCCCACGGACCACGCCCGGAACCTCGGCATCGTACTCAACTCCTCCCTCTCCATGACCCGACAGATCAACGCCATCGCCTCCACCTGCTTCAACACCCTCTGCATCCTTCGCAAGACCTTCAAATGGATCCCCCCGAATCAAGAAAGATTGTCACCCACGCACTCATAACCAGCAGACTGGACTACGGAAATGCCCTCTACGCCGGAATCAACAAGTCTCTGCTCCGCAAACTCCAGACCATACAGAACACCGCAGCCAGACTCTTCCTCGGCATCCCCCAACATGAACACATTACCCAACACCTGCGAGACCTCCACTGGGTCCCCGTTGAGAAGAGGGTAACCTTCAAGATACTCACCCAGTTTGTGGAGTGTTAAGAGAACATGGATTGACACTTAAGAGCAACAAATGTAAAATATTCTGTGAGTCTGTTGAATATTTGGGGCATACGTTGTCAAAGAAGGGAGTCATACCAAAGAAGTCTCTTTTGAGAAAACCGGCCCTGGACTTAAAAGACACGCTGCTCTCCTTTTCAGGTCTGTGCGAGTTCTATAGATTATTTATAAATGATTTTGCCATGAAGATGGAACCCCATGAGAGAGCTGACGAAAAAAACCGAGGAATTTGAATGGGGGGAAAAACAACAACTTGCTTTTGGTAACATAAAAACCGAGATGGTGGAAGCTACCACATTGAAACCTTTTTTAGTTAATAAGGATTGCATCATTACTGTGGATGGCAGTCTGTATGGTTAGGGTGGGGTGTTATCACGGGGCTCCGACAAGGAGGAGTGGGATGTGGCATCCGCTTTTCGTACACTGAGCGAGACTGAAAGGCACTATGCTGTCATTGAAAGGGAACTACTAGCTTGTGTGTGGGCGGTACAGCACTTCCGCAAGTACGTGTGAGGCTCTCATTTTGTATTGAGGACTGACCACAAACCCCTTTGTTGCCATATTATCACCTGGAGGGGGGCAGAGGGCCACAGCGTGCATCGCATGTTTGATGTCTAGATTGCAAGAATACAATTTCCTGGTGGAGTGTGTGCCACAAAAGAAAAATGTTACATCGGATTGTTTATCTAGGCTACTATGTGACATGGATAAGGAGATGAATGAGGTTGAAGTGATAGCTAGCATAGAGGAGGTTGTGTCAGGTAAATTGGTAATATTACTGTGGGGATCTGGAGAGGTGTTATGGAAGATGATTCCTTGCTGAGAAGTGTTGTGGATTATGTTGAGAGAGGATGGCCAGTCAAGAGAGAGGTCTCGACAGAATTGCTTCCTTATTTGGACATTTCAGGAGAGCTGGAAGTTGAGGGGAATATGATTTTCAAAGATGGGAAGTGTATACCAACTGTGAGTTTGAGAGATCATACTTTATCCTTTGCTCATGAGGAACATGTTGGTATGCCATCCATGGCGTGACTTATTAGGACTGTCTTCTGGTGGCCTGGTTTGGACAGGTTTGTGGACAGGGTGGTTAGGGAGTGTGTTGGCTGTGCCAATAGTGAAAAAAATTTGAAAGTTAATCTGGCACCTTTGGTTCCCATTGAGTGGCCAGTGCCAGTTCCCCCGACATGAACACATTACCCAACACCTGCGAGACCTCCACTGGCTCCCCGTCGAGAAGAGGGTGACCTTCAAGATACTCACCCACGCCTACAAATGCCTCCACAACACTGGACCCCAATACCTCAATGAGAGAATCTCCTTCCACGTACCCAAGAGAAACCTCTGCTCCGCCGACCTCAGCCTCACCGAAATCCCGCGCATCCGCAGAGCCAGAACGGGTGGATGAGCCTTCTCCTACATTGCGGCCAAGACCTGGAACCAACTCCGATCGACATCAGGCGCATGAACATCTTCAGGAAGACCCTCAAGACCTGGCTCTTCAACTGAACGGAGCTGCTTATTCCCCCGCCCCAGCGCCTTGAGACCCTCACGGGTGAGTAGCGCTCTTGACAATTTCCCTGATTGATTGAATGACCACAGCGGTTTCTCCCTTCAAGTTGTTTAAGGGTAGGGAAACGGTTTCCAAACTGTGCCCCTGGTGGTTTAAGAGGAAGCAATGTGAAAAAGATTATAAGAGAATAAGAGAAGAGGTGGCTCTAAGAGTAGAAAAAAAGCAGGGTAAAGTCAAACATGCCTGTGATACCAGAATGAGGGTCAAATAGTCACATTTTGTTGTGGGGGATTGGGTCAGGATTCTCAAACCAGGTGTACTAGCCAAAGGAGTTTGCAAGTTAAGGTTAATCTTAACAGTGTGGCCACGCAGGGTGACAAGGTTTAGAATGTCAAGAGAGTGGCTAAGTGTTGGGGTAGTACCACCCAATCTCTTTGTGATTGCCAAGAGGGAGAACAAACTTCTGTGGCCTCCAGAGTTAAGGATGAACCTCATACAAGATGGAGTTCTCACAAGTTTGTAGACAATGTGTGATTGCTTCTTGTGCTGTTTTAGTTTTCTTTTCTTTTTCCATTTCTTATTGTTATTATTGTTGGGAAGAGAGATGTGTTATATTCTTTATTCTCATGTGTTAGAAATGGGCGTCTCTAGTTGCAGGTTGTTACTAAGGCTGGGCAGATACCTCCGCTCCTCCAGCGAAGTTTGCGGAGTTTTAAAACTCTGCACTCCATTTGGAGTGCAAAGTTTTCCAAAACTCCGCAATCGGTGCGGAGCAGAGTAAGATTTACCTTCTCCTCCTGTCCCACGGTGTCCTGCCTGCTCCTGCTGCTGTGGCTCCACTCGCCTTCTGATGCTCGGGTTCAATTAATTAACAACAGTAAGAACTGCAGTGCGTACTACATGGAGGCAAGGGAGGGAGGGAGGGTGGGGGATTTAGCAGGTGGGGGAGGAGGAGGAGGGGGAGGAGGAGGAGGGGTGGGGGGTTTAACGGGAGGGGGAGTGGGCGGGGGGTTAGGGGTTTAGCGGGAGCGGGGGCAGGTGGTTAGCAGGGGGGGTGCAGGGTGTGCGGGGGGCAATGAGTGACTCTGCGAGCCACGGAACTCCGCAGAATTTCACAGAGTTTTCTAGTAACTCCGTGAAATTCCACGGAGTGCTACTACGCAGCTCCGCCCAGGGTTAGTTGTTACCCTGTCCAAGTAGGAGCCATTCTTCCTAGTCAGGATAAGGGGGATACACTACTGAAATAACCCCTGCACACCTCCTTGGTAGTTTGGCACGAGCAGTCAGACTTATTTGCACATAACCAACAGTAATTCAATGAAGACACTACAAAAGGACACCCACCAGTGTTAGAAAAATGTCCAATATTTTATCTGTGTAAAACAAGTCCAAAAACTTTAAAATTCCAACATACAGTTCTAAGAAATATCAATAAGCAAAAATAGACTTAAAATACAGTTCTTTGAAGTCGATAGCTCTGTCCGGAGCTATTACGGCATCTTGAACAATAGATCCAAATAGCTCCGGCTGACCGCGGTGTAGTGGGCCAAGGGTGCGGTGCGGGATGAGGACGGTGTGTCGTGTAATCTACGAGCGGTACCCTCGAACCATGGCGTAAGCAGCGGCATCGATGTCGGTGTGGAGCTGTGGCATCAGGGATACTAGGTGAGCATCGTGCGAAGTGCAGTTCCCACAGATCACGGTGCAAGCAGCAGCTCAGTGGCATCATCGAATACCGTCGGCGGTGAAACCAGGGTTGCAGTGCGAAGTGCGGGGTGCCCTCTGTAGTGCCTTCAGGACACGGAGCTGGCAGCGGCGTCTTTTACGGCGTTGGGTTGCTTTTTATGCTTTGCAGCACAAAATACACACTTCCCAGTGCTGATAGCAGATGAACTTGACGTCTTTGCTGTTTCAGAGACTACTTGAGCAAGGGGCAAGCTCTACCTCAAGCCCTTGGGCAAACTCAAACAAAGAAGTTGCAGAAAGTTCAGTCCAGTCCTGTCTCTGCCCAAGACAGAAGCAGCTACTGCAGGCCAACACAGCAAAGCACACAGCAAAGTGGAAGTTCCTCCCCCCACTTCTTGGCAGGTTTCTTGATCCAAAAGAGTTCTAAAGTTCTGGGGTCTGGGCCCCAATATTTATACCACATTTCCCTTTGTTCTCTTGTGGCAGAGAGTGTCTGTGCTCAGTCCAAACCAGTTCTGTCCTCTCAGGCCCAGTTTCCTGGCAGGAGGTGAGACAGCATTGTCCAAGGCAGACCAGGCCTATTCAGGTGCAAGGAAATCTCTTCCCACTACTCTAAATGCAGCCAAGGTCTATTCAGCCCAGCCCTGACTCATCCAGGAGAGACAGGACACACCTCAACCCTCCCAGTGGCTGTCTGAAGAGAATGCACATCACTAGCCCCTGTCACTTCAAAGCCAGACAGTCAATCCACGACCCAGCAGAGGCACATAGGATAGCTAAGCAAGAAAATAGCCACTTTCTAAAAGTGGCATTTTCAAACACACAACATAAAAATCATCTTTACTAAAAGATGCATTTTAACATTCTGAGATCAGGCATACTAAACTCCATTTCTCTATCTTGTCCCAATGGGAAGTTAGCTAGGATTAAATCAACTGCATATCTGGTTTGCTCAGAATATATTCGCAAACTTTCCAATTGGGTGGTGATGCCACGCAAAGCTGCTACTGTGGAATTAGACAGTATCTGTAGCTTGCATCCAAAATATTCCCTAGCCCTTCCACCTCTAGCCATAGCGGTACCACAAAATGTAATAATGGAGGAAAGAATATAGGTCCCCAGAAAGGCACAATACCCTTCATGGCATCCATGAATTGCTGTAGAGTAGTATCAGTTTGATTGATATCTGCTGTGTCAATAACTCTCCTTACCCGGGACAAGTATATGCTTCTCCGCTGCAGCCTATGGTCTTTGTGATAGATGGACGGTGCAATGTAATCGGGAGGTAAAAGAAAAGAGACATAACACCGGCCAGACCATCCCCTAGGGAGCCATGTATAAGCCTGCTCCCCACAAACAAAATATACATTTGGGGGGTGAGCAAAGGTGGGCTACTAGTAGTGTTTAATTGATAGGTGTAGTTACAACTGCTCTGTCCCACTAGAATAGTCCCAGAACCTTCGACACAGAAACTAGCTGCTGTATGAACCACAGGTTCGGGCATGGCTTTATCTTCAGTGATATTTTGTGCATGGAAACATTTAAAGTATTCGGTAACATTGAATCCCTGAAAATCCAACATTTCATTTTGCAGCATTGTGGCATTCGTGTTACCCTCGTAAACATTCATGCAAGCATGTGGATGTAAGGTACCCTCCTTTCCTCCTGTGCCAGGTGTATAACCCTGGTGTACTACTATATATTCCAACACTGCTTCATAATCAGACATCGTCAGGTTCATAGCATCAGTATGATAATGTATATACACTATGGAAAGCAACAGGAACCATGCCTTGCAACTACTTAGGTACGACAGGGGTAAAGACACAAGTAATTCATTCTTGTGCATAACTGAGGGGAGTAACTCACACACCCAACAATTCGTGGCATTCGTCGTATTGTGCACTTGGTGAAGCATTTGCAGGAAGGCGTTTTCAACATATGTCTGTCTATGTCTCTCTTTATGTGGGGTCAACGTAACAAACAGATGCTCAGGTGGAGACGGGGTGGTTCCTATCAAAGTGTGTACAGGATGCTGTTCTTCTAAATACCATACTACCCCAAACAGTATTATCATTACTATGAGAAGGAACACTACCACCACTATCTTACTCCTAATAGGCCAGCTATACCACACCGGACTACTCTGCCCTGGTGGTGGTGCCGCTAGGAGCTGTTCCTCCTCCAAGGCAGCACGGCCAAATGGGTACATGAGAAGAGACTTATGAATTGGGGCCACAAGAATACGACCGACCAGAGGGGCACAGTTTACCCAGCATCCGTCTAGAGCCTCGCTGGCAGGCTCCTATCGTTCATCAACGATGGTGCTCTGAAGCACTCCCTCGAGGGGGCTGCGCGATCGCGGCCCTTGCTGGAAACAAATCCATCTTCTTTCAGGATAGGGCACCCTCCCTCCAGGGCAAGTACCCTCAACAATCCTGTCCAGTGTCTAGGGCAGTGCACCAGTGTAGTTCACCCTAATCTGACGCAGGCACGGTAGACATAGTACCTACACCCTAATCTCAAGTCCTTCCCTAACTCCTGGACTGTCCCTCTGGCACACTGTCCTTCTTTCAGGGACGCAAGTTGTACCTGTCAACTCCAGGCACTGTTTCATCAACAAAAAGGGGGTGAAACTCAGGCTCAGAAAGGCATGGGGACTCAGGTGCCTGTGGATCAGATGGGGAAGAAGCTGGGGCTGCCCTTATCTCCAGAGGGACCGCCTCAAGCAGGGCGGCGTCACTCTCTGCTTCCATCTGCGCCCACCTCAACCGGGCATCAGAGAAGGGAATAAAGCGGGGCACCCTTTCCCCTTCTTGGTCAGCAATGCCGTCGAGCACCCACTTGTCATAGAGAAGTGGGAGAAGAACCCTCTTGCAGTGGGTACCATGCACCCAGTTCTTCCGGCCGTCGAAGTGGGCCCTTCCAACGAGGATCCAGGCAGCTCTTCCTCTGGAAGTTCTTGACGAGGACGTAGTCTCCGGGCTGTAGCTGATGCCCGGGCCCCTCTGGTACCAGCCGCAGTGTCTCCTGAATCTGTTGATGAAGAGAACGAAGATCTTTAGTTAACTCATACAGATAGTCTACAGCAAAGGGTACTCTATCTCAGAGAAGCGCTTTGGCCTTGGAACGCCCCAGATATTGGCAGGGCGACCAAACACTACCTCATACGGTGACAACCCTGTCCTAGAGTGTGCCGTCGCCCTGGTGGATATTAAGGCCAAGGGCAACGCATCTGGCCATCGCAATCCTGTGCTTTCTTGTATCTTTGCTAACTTCAGCTTGAGAGTACCATTGTATTTCTCAACCAGACCTGCTGACTGGGGGTGGTTAGCTGCATGAAACTTCTGCTTGATGTGCAAACCTTCACACACCAGTTGGATGACCTTGGAATTGAAGTGACTTCCGTTGTCACTCCAGATCACACACGGCAATCCGAAGCGCGGGAAGAACTCTTTTATGAGTGCCTTCGCCGTCGCCATAGCCGTACTCTCTTTAGTGGGGTAAGCTTCAATCCATTTACTGAATGCACTAATCGCTAACAGCACATACTTCAAATTGTTGACTCGTTCCATTTCGATAAAATCCATCTGGAGCACCTCGAAAGGGAAGGAAGGCGGTGCAAAGTTACCAGAGGGTGTAGGTGTACCTTTAGAAGACAAAAGAGGTACGGTGTTCCTGGGTGGCAAGTTGGCCACCTGGTTAGTACTCAGAGTGGTGGGGAGGTGGGAAATACCTCCTTTCGGAACTAGGACCCTCACACATCCAGCAAGCTAGGTGTCATGCTTCATCATATGGGTCTGCTCCTCGTCGAGCCGGCGCTGCAATGCTCGACGGGCACCCATAAAGGGGCTCTTTATCGGAGATCTTTTGTTCCTTGCCGTATAGGTGCCGTGGGTGTGAGGGGCCTGGTAAGATGTAGATGTGGTGTGTGAGTTAAAACAGGTAAGGGAATCCTCTATAATTATTTTTATTCTGGAGAGGTCACAACCTGATTAAAAAGTAAAAAGAAGAAGGAGGGCGACTATTTTGTTTTAATCTGACAAAAATTACGCTCTACCCCTTAGTGGTCAACATGTTTCTCGCCTGTAAACTGTCTCTAATAGATCAGTTGGCGATTCCTCAGGACCTAGTGACTAAATGAAAACTATCTACAGTGTGTGGTGTGGTTCTACATACCACTACTTCTCTCGGTAGGACGTTGCCCCGGAGAAAAGCAGCCAACCTAGAGTACAAACAAAAAGGATCAAAAAACCAAATGGAAATATTGGTACATGGTCCTATTGATTCAAGTGGGTGTGTTTCACCGTACACAACCTCTTTGAATCTATACTAGTGATAAAAACAACGTGATTTCATGCATATCACATTCTACGTGTGCCTTCATTTGTATTTAGAATATAAAACCTCTGTGTAACCAGTTAGAGTAATTGAACAATATGGTGAGTGAGTATCAGCTCACCTCTTAAGGATTCAAGTGCTGCTTCATCAGACCGCAGCGGAGTATATGGACACTCAACGTAGTGTCGCTGTTTATTAAAAGGAAAAAACAAACAACAAAATATGTTGGGTGTGGGCTTGTAGGCACAACGTTTAGTTGCTAAAGCCATGACTCTAGAGCATTAAAAGTGAAAGTGGGCATGGTTCAGGTTAAAGTAAGCCCAAAGTCGTGAAATTGGTATCATTGACAAGGTTATTCAACAGACTCAAAAGTGCCCCAGACCTGCCTGCGTAGCTGCTGGCGCCTTCACCATGCGCCCCGACATTATGACAATCGTGCGATGTGTTCTACAGCGCCCAAGCTATGTCTTAGTGCAGAGCTCTACAGAACATCAGAGTCAGCGTACCCTTCCCAAAGACCAGCGGTAACTTGTCAGCAATTCCCAGCACCTCTTACCTCTCTTAAAAGCTTGTGACCAGGCATAGTCTCAACGTGTAATCCGTACTCACCTGCTCCCGCTCAGAGCAGTCCGGCTCATCTACCCGCTCCGCTGCATCAGGAAGGAAAAGACAGGTTGTTGGTTCCTGTCTTAACCCCTTCGATGCTTATGACGAGCTGGACTCGTCATGGCACACAGTGGTCGTGTGCTCATGACGAGTCCAGCTCGTCATAAGACCACCCACGGGGAAGCGCTGGCGCTCCCCCGTGGGAATCCGATCGTTGGTTTTTTGGGGGAAGGCAGGGGAAGGGCTTCCCCTGCCTCCCCCGCAATCCCCCTCAATGACGTCAGCGCGAGGCGCGCTGACGTCATTGGGGGTTTCCCTTTGTTCCCTGACGCGCTGGAAGCCATTTGCTTCCAGCGCGTCGAGGAATAAGGTTAGTTTTCGCTCCGGGGAGGGGGATTTCAAACAGAAGAGGCATCGAGGAAAGGAAAACCCTTTCCCTCGATGCCTCTTTGTGCATTCCTGCTGCACGATCATGCGATCGTGCAGCAGGAATGCCCACTAGACACCAGGGAATTTTTTTTTAAATGAAAATACTGTTTTGGGAGCGGCCCCTTGGGCAAGGGTCGCTCCCCTTTTGGGGGCCATATGTTTTTGGTGCTCTGCCCCCCTAGGGGGGGGCAGTTTTTTTTATATAGCGCGGGGCTTTACCCGAAGGTGTCAGAGCGCTTCACAATAGGAACAGTAACATTACATGAGGAGAAGGTTACAAGTGAGCATAATACAAAAGCAAGCGTTACATTACATGAGGAAAAAGTGACAATTGTGCATGATACATGAGATACAAAATACAAATAGAGGTATAATACTGCAATAAGTGGCAGTCACTCAGAACACACTGGGAAGGCACTTCTATAGGCATGGAGTACAGAATTTCCTATAGTGGAAGAACTTCCTTGAGGGAGTAGAGAGGGCGTGAATTAAACAGGAGACTTAAAATGAAGGGTACACAAATCCAGCACAGCACGCAAGGGTGAGGAATGTACAGGAAAAAGTACAAATTTACAATGAAGAGCAAACTTCCTAGAGGGGGCTGAGAGTGAAAGTATTAGTTCTGAAAGTGTCTTTGGAAGAGAAGAGATTTGAGGTCAGCTTTGAAGATCCGGGTAGAGGAGGTGGCACAGAGCAATGGGGGAAGCGAGTTCCAGATTCTCACCGCATTGCCTGAGAAGGATTGCGCCATCGATCTTTCCCTTTTGAAGACGAGGGGGGGGCTCAAGCAGAAGCTTTTCCGCATTGCGAGAAGGGCGAGAGCCACCGGACAATTTCAATTTATTCACCAGGTAACGAGGGGAGGACGTGTGTAAGGCTTTGTGTGTGATGCAGGCAGTTTTGTAAATAGATCTTGCCTCGATCGGAAGCCATCGAAGAGAGGACAGGATAGGAGTGACGTGGTTGCTTCATTTAGACCCTGAAATGAAGCGAGCTGCTGAATGGAGGATGGATTTGAGAGGGGAGAGGTGGGATTTGGGTAGGCCCGTCATAAGAGAATTGCAATAATCCAGTCTTGAGAGAACCAGAGATTGTAGCAAGGTTTTTAAGTCTTTCTCCGGGAAGAACCGACGGATCCCCCATAGAAGGCGCAACTGGTAACGTGCGTTCTTAGCAATAGAGTTGATGTGGGAGATTAGGTTGAGTCTTTTGTCAAGAATGACACCTAGGGATTTAGCGCTGTCGACAATGATGGGTTTGTTGTTGAGTAGGTTCAGCTGATCCATCCAAGATTGAACAGGAGGAGGTGAGAGAGAGGTAGAGAGGAGGAGGAATTCAGTTTTGGCGGGATTCAGAATGAGTTGGTGAGCTAACATCCAGTTGTGAATAGAGTTGAGAGTAGAGTTGAGTAGTGAGAGATCGTGTGCGGAAGATAAAGGTATCTTCCCACTAGTCCACCAGGCATTTATTTGTGGAGAGTGACTCCTTGGGTGGCAGAATATCAGTATGTTTTTAGGCCCATCTGCCCCCAAGGAGGGCAGAAACCACTAGACACCAGGGTTTTTTTAATTTTTGTGTTGGGGAGTGGCCAAAAGGGCAAGGGTTGCTCCCCTTTTACGGGGGTGAATATTTTATTTATACTCTTTGGCCCATCTACCCCTTAGCTTGGCTGGTGGATTGTGTAAGGACTGGTGCATTATTTGCATATGTGATTGTAATGTTTTTTTCTCCTTTTTATTCTAGTGTAAAGCTTTTGATTCCTGTTTGCGGTTTCGGCAGTGGTTGTTCTGCAGTTTTGCGTAATTGCATTTATTTGGTAAGAAAAATATTTTTGTTGTGTGTACTCCAAATGAGTATTATTGTCATGCATGAATGAATTTTTTTGTAAGTGGTGTCATAATGGCAGCATATTTGTTAGTGTTCAGAGCATGAAATTCTTTGCGATGTTTTGCATTGTCTTATGTGTAATTTTTTTTTCTTCTTTTTAGTGGGATATTGTTGATCTTTACTGTGTCTGTGCAGAGTAGGTGCTGGTGAGTCTAGCTGCTTCTGTTACGTGAGTGGTATAGTGTTGGAGTATATAGGTCTTTGTGATAAAGCTACATTTTGTTTATTTCTTTTTTTACAAAGGGTTTGTTGTTGTTGACTTGTTTGACAAGTAACCTTTATTAGTAAGCATTATGGCTAGCCGTAGAATGACTGCTCAGCAGGTGGTTGGTTTGCTACTTGAATCTTCCTCTGAGCAGGATTATGAGACTGACAGTGCGTCTGAGGGAGAGGAGGGAGGGAAGATTCAGGCAGTGAGTTTTCTCTCCACATGGAATCATCGGATGATGAAGGTACTCTCAGTGCAGATGAAGTGCCTATTTTAGAGGAGGATACTACTGTGCCGATGGTGCAAGAGGCATCTGGATTGCAGCCTGGGGCTGCTAGGCTTCCTACTGGAAGTGCTGGACTCTGGGTTGATCCAAACATGGTGCAGCCGGTGTTGCCTGCCTTTAGTGGTTATGCAGGGTGTAGAGTGGATTGTGAACATTATTTGCCTATACAGTATTTTCAGTTGTTTATGGATGATGTATTTTTGGGTGAGATTGTTGAGCAGACTAATTTGTATGCTGAACCGTTTTTGAGGGACAACAGTGCCAGACTTAGGCCCCATTCTAGAGCTACCCGGTGGAGTCCCACAAATCTGGAAGAGATGAAGAAGTTTTTGGGTTTGACTTTTTTGATGGGTTTGATAAGGAAGCCGTCCATGGGTTCATATTGGTCTACCAGTCCCTTGATGGCAACGGCCATATTTCCTGCAGTTATGACTCGTGATCGGTATTTACTTTTGCTTCGGATGCTGCATTTTGTTGATAATGGTTTGGCGTTGCCACGAGATCACCCTGAATGTGACCGTCTTTTTAAGATTCGGCCTGTTCTTGATCACTTTGTAGATCGATTTTCAGAGATCTATACTCCAGGGAAAGAAATATCTATTGATGAGTCTTTGGTCCTGTTCAAGGGCCGTTTGGTTTTTAGGCAGTACATTCCTAGCAAGAGGGCACGCTATGGAATTAAGCTGTATATGTTGTCTGAGAGTAGGACAGGATATGTTTTTAATTTGCGTGTGTACACTGGTAGGGATACCACTATTGACCCCCAGGTTGTCCGTCCACTTTTGGAGTTTCAGAGAAAATTGTGTGGGATCTTGCTAGAGGACTGTTTAACAGAGGCCACCATTTGTACCTTGATAACTTCTACACTGCTGTGCAATTGTTTAAGGAATTGTTCAAAGTGGACACTTTTGCTTGTGGCACAATCCGCTCTAACCGTAAAGGTTATCCAAAAGAGCTTGTTTGCAAAAAATTTCAGAGGGGACAGTGCAGTTCCTTGCGTAGTGATGAACTACTAGCTGTGAAATTTGTGGACAGGAGGGATGTGTACATGCTGACTACCATCCATGATGAGAGTACTTCACCTGTGGCTGTTTGGGGTCAGATTGCTGAAGTGCGCAAACCTGTGTGCATTTTAGACTACAATAAGCACATGGGTGGTGTTGATAGAGTAGATCAGAGGTTGGAACCTTACACTGCTATTCATAAGGCTTACATTTGGTATAAGAAGTTGGCCATCCATCTCTTCAATTTAGCAACTTTCAATGCTTTTGTTGTGTTCAAGGAGTGTTCTCCTGCGTCAAAGTTGACTTTTGTTCAGTTTCAGCAGTCTGTCATAGGCAGCCTTGTTGTTGTGGAACAGGCAAGTGTTCCTAGAGTTGGAGTGGTGGAGGATGTGGCTCGATTGAAAGATCGCCACTTTCCTGATCACATTCCTCCTACACCCTCAAAAGACTTTCCCACTAGGAGATGTAGAGTCTGTTGGCGAAGAGGTACGCGGAAGGAGACTCGTATGTACTGCCCTGAGTGTCCTTCTAATCAATCAATCAATCACAGAATTTGTAGAGCGCACTACTTACCCGCGAGGGTCTTAAGGCGCTGGGGAGAAAAAGGGGGGGGTGCTGCTACTGGTCGAACAGCCAGGTCTTGAGTAGCCTCCTGAAGGTCAGCAGGTCTTGGGTCTGTTGTAGGCTTAGTGGAAGGGTGTTCCAGGTCTTGGCGGCGAGGTGTGAGAAGGATCTGCCGCCGGTGGTTGTTCTTCGAATGCGAGGGACGGTGGCGAGGGAGAGGTCGGCGGAGCGGAGCTGGCGGTTGGGGACGTAGAAGAAGAGTTGTCTGTTGAGGTAGGCTGGGCCAGTCTTGTGGAGTGCCTTGTGTGCGTGGATGAGGAGTTTGAAGGAGATTCTCCTGTTGACGGGGAGCCAGTGCAGGTTCCTCAGGTGGGGGGTGATGTGGCTGTGGCGTGGTACGTCGAGGATCAGGTGTGCGGAGGCGTTTTGTATGCGTTGCAGTCGCTTGATGAGCTTGGCCGGGGCTCCCGCATAGAGGGCGTTCCCATAGTCGAGTCTGCTACTGACGAGGGCCTGGGTGACTGTTCTTCTTGTATCTGTCGGGATCCACCTGTAGATCTTGCGAAGCATGCGGAGGGTGTTGAAGCAGGAGGAGGAGACTGCATTGACTTGCTTGGTCATGGAGAGCGTTGAGTCGAGGATGACTCCCAGGTTGCGTGCGTGGTCGGTGGGTGTCGGGGCTGCTCCCAGCGTCGTTGGCCACCAGGAGTCGTCCCAGGCTGTGGGGTTGGAGCCGAGGATGAGGACCTCTGTCTTGTCCGTGTTCAGCTTTAGTCGGCTGATCTTCATCCAATCGGCGACGGCCTTCATTCCTTCATGGAGATTGGATTTGGCGGCGAGGGGTCCTTGGTGAGGGAGATGATCAGTTGAGTGTTGTCGGCATAGGAGATAATGTTGAGGTCGTGCTGTCTGGCGATGCGTGCGGCGGGGCCATGTAGATGTTGAACAGCGTTGGGCTGAGGGAAGATCCCTGGGGTACGCCGCAGATGATCTCGGAGGCTTCGGATCGGAAAGGTGGGAGGCGGACTCTCTGGGTTCTGCCGTCGAGGAAGGAGGTGGTCCATTCCAGGGCCTTGTCTCGGATCCCTGCGTCGTGGAGGCGTGCGCGTAGAGTGCGGTGGCAGACAGTGTCGAAGGCGGCGGAGAGGTCCAGCAGGATGAGGGCTGCGGTCTCACCGTTGTCCAGCAGGGTCCTGATGTCGTCGGTGGCGGCGATGAGGGCAGTCTCAGTGCTGTGGTTGCTGCGGAACCCTGATTGGGATGGGTCCAGGATGCTGTTTTCTTCGAGGTATCGGGTTAGCCGTTTGTTGACGATCTTCTCGATGACCTTGGCTGGGAACGGAAGCAGGGAGATGGGCCGGAAGTTCTTGAGGTCTCTCGGGTCCGCCTTGGGTTTTTTGAGTAGGGCGTTGATCTCTGCGTGTTTCCAGCTCTCTGGGAAGGTCGCGGTCTCGAAGGGGAGATTGATAACGTTGCACAGGTGGGGTGCGATGGAGCTGCTGGCTTTGTTGAAGATGTGGTGCGGGAAAGGGTCTGACGGGGAGCCGGAGTGTATTGTGCTCATGGTCTTGATGGTGTCATCGATGTTCACGCTGGCCCAGGCTGGCAAGGGGTCATGGTCGATGGTGTGCGGCGGGTCTGGTGTATCTATCTTAGTAGGGGCTGTCTGGGTGTTGAAGCTGTTGTCAATGTCGGCGATCTTGCGGTGGAAGAAGGTGGCGAGGGAATCGCACAGGGCTTGCGACGGTGGGATGTCGTTGGTGTTGGAGCTGGGGTTGGAGAGTTCCTTCACGATGTTGAAGAGCTCCTTGCTGTTGTGTGCGTTGTTGTCGAGGCGGTCTTTGAAGGAGATTCTCTTGGCGGACCTGATGAGGTGGTGGTGGTTACGGATGGCGTCTTTGTGGGCTGCGTGGCTGTCCGGTGTCTTATCACTGTGCCATTTCTTCTCTAGTTTCCAGCAGGTACGCTTGGAAGCTAGGAGTTCGGGGTGAACCAGCTGGCTCTTTTGGTGGTGTCGCTGTAGGTGAGTTTTTCAGCGGGGCGAGGGTGTTGGCACAGTTGTCTATCCATCGTCTGAGGTTGCAGGCAGCGTCGTCGGTGTTGGATGGGTCGGAGGGGGGCTGAGAGCGAGGTTTGCCCGTAGTTGGTCTTCGGTGACTTTGCTCCAGCAGCGGCGTGGGATCTGTTGGGTGCGGTGGTGTGTGGTGGGTTTCTGGAAGGTGAAGTGGATGCAGCGGTGGTCGGTCCAGAGGAGTTCCGTGGTGTGGCTGAAAGGAGACGTGGGAGCTTGAGGAGAAGACGGGGTCGAGCGTGTGGCCGGCGGAATGAGTCGGTGTTGTGACGAGCTGTCTCAGTCCGAGGTTGGCGAGGTTGTCGATCAGGGTGGTGGAGTTGCTGTCGTTGTTGTTCTCCAGGTGAAAGTTCAGGTCTCCGAGGAGGATGTAGTCGGTAGAGGTCAGGGCGTGCGTGCTGATGAAGTCGGCGATGGAGTCGCTGAACTGGGGTCGGGGCCAAGGGGGTCTGTAGACAAGGGTGCCTCTAAGGGTGGTGTTGGGGTCCATGTGGATCTGGAAGTGCATGTGTTCGGCGGTGCAGAGAAGGTCGTCGGTGCTGGTCGAGACCCTGATGGAGTTCTTGTGGACGATGGCGATTCCTCCTCCTACTCCGTTGACGCGGTCTCTGCGGGTGATCTTATAGCCGTCTGCGATGGCTATGGCGATGTCGGGTGCGGAGGAGTCGTTCATCCAGGTCTCTGTCAGGAAGGCGACGTCTGGTGATGATGTGTCGAGCAGGTCCCAGAGCTCGACGGCGTGTTTGCGTGCGGAGCGGGTGTTCAGTAGGATGCATCGGAGGTGGTTGAGGTCCTTCTTGGCGGGCGCTTCGGTGGCTCTGAGGCTGGTGTAGCTGCAGTTCCGGCAAGTGAAGGGGCCATGAGTGCATTTCGGGGCGGCCTTGAAGCAGTTGTGTGTCCGTCCGGGGTTGAGAGCGTGGAGTGTGGTGGCATTGTAGCGGCGTTGGTCCTCGAGGCTGGTGCGGGGGGCGCGCGGCCCAGGGGTTCTGGCACTGGGCGCGGTCCAGGCGCGGACGGGCGCAGACGGGCTTGCCTTAGGCGCGCCTTTGGCGCGGCGGGAGGTGGGAGGGAGGAGCAGCTGGGAGGCGGGAGGCAGGGGCAGCGAATGGGCAGTCAGGGGGGCGGGGCCACAGGGGATGCAGCGGCGGGAGTGGAGAGAGGCAACGGGGGTACAGAAGGCAAAAATCGGGCACAAAAAATGGGGGCACGAGGGAAACAGAAGGCAAAAAGGACACACAGAATGGGGGCACGAGGGGAAACAGAAAGCAAAAAGGACACACAGAATGGGGGCACGAGGGGAAACAGAAAGGCAAAATCGGGCACAGGAGATGGGGGCACGAGGGGAAACAGAAAGCAAAATCGGGCACACAGAATGGGGGCACGAGTGGAAACAGAAGGCAAAATCGGGCACAGGAGATGGGGGCACGAGGGAAACAGAAAGCAAAATCGGGCACACAGAATGGGGGCACGAGGGGAAACAGAAGGCAAAATCGGGCACCGAGGCAGCAGCAGAGGGGCGAGCTTACCAGCAGCAGCAGCGGGCAGGACAGCACAGGCGGAGCTGTGTGGCGGGGGAGCGACCTACCTGGCAAGGTCAAGGGTCGCTCTCCTCACCGCGCAGCAGCCGCCATATATGGGGAGGTGGGAGGGAGGAGCAGCTGGGAGGCGGGAGGCAGGGGCAGCGAATGGGCAGTCAGGGGGGCGGGGCCGCAGGGGACGCAGCTGCGGGAGTGGAGAGAGGCAACGGGGGTACAGAAGGCAAAAATCGGGCACAAAA
The DNA here is from genome assembly GCA_963921515.1 of Calotriton arnoldi. NCBI lineage: Eukaryota > Metazoa > Chordata > Amphibia > Caudata > Salamandridae > Calotriton > Calotriton arnoldi. The sequence continues at coordinate 503,875 of CAWUFW010010723.1, read as the reverse complement.
AATGGGGGCACGAGGGGAAACAGAAGGCAAAGAGGACACACAGAATGGGGGCACGAGGGGAAACAGAAAGCAAAAAGGACACACAGAATGGGGGCACGAGGGGAAACAGAAAGGCAAAATCGGGCACACAGAATGGGGGCACGAGGGGAAACAGAAGGCAAAATCGGGCACAGGAGATGGGGGCACGAGGGGAAACAGAAAGCAAAATCGGGCACACAGAATGGGGGCACGAGGGGAAACAGAAGGCGAAATCGGGCACAGGAGATGGGGGCACGAGGGGAAACAGAAAGCAAAATCGGGCACAGGAGATGGGGGCACGAGGGGCCACAGAAAGCAAAATCGGGCACACAGAATGGGGGCACGAGGGGAAACAGAAGGCAAAATCGGGCACAGGAGATGGGGGCACGAGGGGAAACAGAAAGCAAAATCGGGCACACAGAATGGGGGCACGAGGGGAAACAGAAGGCAAAATCGGGCACCGAGGCAGCAGCAGAGGAGCGAGCTTACCAGCAGCGGGCAGGACAGCACAGGCGGAGCTGTGTGGCGGGGGAGTGACCTACCTGGCAAGGTCAAGGGTCGCTCTCCTCACCGCGCAGCGGCCGCCATATATGGGGAGGTGGGAGGGAGGAGCAGCTGGGAGGCGGGAGGCAGGGGCAGCGAATGGGCAGTCAGGGGGGCGGGGCCGCAGGGGACGCAGCGGCGGGAGTGGAGGGAGGCAACGGGGGTACAGAAGGCAAAAATCGGGCACAAAAAATGGGGGCACGAGGGGAAACAGAAGGCAAAAAGGACACACAGAATGGGGGCACGAGGGGAAACAGAAAGCAAAAAGGACACACAGAATGGGGGCACGAGGGGAAACAGAAAGGCAAAATCGGGCACAGGAGATGGGGGCACGAGGGGAAACAGAAAGCAAAATCGGGCACACAGAATGGGGGCACGAGGGGAAACAGAAAGGCAAAATCGGGCACAGGAGATGGGGGCACGAGGGGAAACAGAAAGCAAAATCGGGCACACAGAATGGGGGCACGAGGGGAAACAGAAGGCAAAATCGGGCACAGGAGATGGGGGCACGAGGGGAAACAGAAAGCAAAATCGGGCACAGGAGATGGGGGCACGAGGGGCCACAGAAAGAAAAATCGGGCACACAGAATGGGGGCACGAGGGGAAACAGAAGGCAAAATCGGGCACAGGAGATGGGGGCACGAGGGGAAACAGAAAGCAAAATCGGGCACACAGAATGGGGGCACGAGGGGAAACAGAAGGCAAAATCGGGCACCGAGGCAGCAGCAGAGGGGCGAGCTTACCAGCAGCAGCAGCGGCCAGGACAGCACAGGCGGAGCTGTGTGGCGGGGGAGCGACCTACCTGGCAAGGTCAAGGGTCGCTCTCCTCACAGCGCAGCGGCCGCCATATATGGGGAGGTGGGAGGGAGGAGCAGCTGGGAGGCGGGAGGCAGGGGCAGCGAATGGGCAGTCAGGGGGCGGGCCGCAGGGACGCAGCGGCGGGAGTGGAGAGAGGCAACGGGGGTACAGAAGGCAAAAATCAGGCACAAAAAATGGGGGCACGAGGGGAAACAGAAGGCAAAAAGGACACACAGAATGGGGGCACGAGGGGAAACAGAAAGCAAAAAGGACACACAGAATGGGGGCACGAGGGGAAACAGAAAGGCAAAATCGGGCACAGGAGATGGGGGCACGAGGGGAAACAGAAAGCAAAATCGGGCTACAGAATGGGGGCACGAGGGGAAACAGAAGGCAAAATCGGGCACAGGAGATGGGGGCACGAGGGGAAACAGAAAGCAAAATCGGGCACAGGAGATGGGGGCACGAGGGGCCACAGAAAGCAAAATCGGGCACAGAGAATGGGGGCACGAGGGGAAACAGAAGGCAAAATCGGGCACCGAGGCAGCAGCAGAGGGGCGAGCTTACCAGCAGCAGCAGCGGGCAGGACAGCATAGGCGGAGCTGTGTCGGGGGAGCGACCTACCTGGGCTGTGTGTGCCTGCTTGTTATAGAGCGTACCACAAGCAAAAGAATTATTGGGAGCAACCATGAGTGGTAAAGTGAACTGCCTGGTCTGTAATGTTTAAGAATTGTTGTTCTGTTTCAAGGTTGGCATTAGTGCAATGTATTTAGTTTCTGATTTTGTGTTAGTAGATTTGTATCTATTTACAATTTGGTTGTGTTTTCTTTTTTGTATAAAAAAATCCTAAATGTGATGGTGGTGTGTGTAGGCTGGTGCTTGGCTGGCGGTGTGCGTGGAGTGGCGCTTGGCTGGCGGTGTGCGTGGAGTGGCGCTTGGCTGGCGGTGTGCTTGGAGTGGCTCTTGGCTGGCGGTGTGCATGGAGTGGCGCTTGGCTGGCGGTGTGCGTGGAGTGGCGCTTGGCTGGCGGTGTGCGTGGAGTGGCGCTTGGCTGGCGGTGTGCGTGGAGTGGTGCTTGGCTGGCGGTGTGCATGGAGTGGCTCTTGGCTGGCGGTGTGCGTGGAGTGGCGCTTGGCTGGCGGTGTGCGTGGAGTGGCGCTAGGCTGGCGGTGTGCGTGGAGTGGCGCTTGGCTGGCGGTGTGCGTGGAGTGGCGCTTGGCTGGCGGTGTGCCTGGAGTGGCGCTTGGCTGAAGGTGTGCGTGGACTGGCGCTCGGCTGGCGGTGTGTGAGTAGTGACTTGCTGCTGGTCACTACACACACTGCTAGCCGAGCGACACTCCACGCAATCCATCAGCTTGTGTGGTTGCTGTGTTAGGAATGTGGGCGTGTGAAAGTGATGGGCCCTTGAATGGCGCTGTCTGCTGGTGTGAGTGTTGTAATGTGATGGGCCCGCGGCTGGTGGTGTGAATGGTTTTGTATGTGTCACACGTATGAAAGGTGTATGAATGGCCTGTAAAGAGGTTGGTGCCTTGTCGTGGCTTTACAGCTCACGAGCTGTGAGTCAATGGTTCAGTTTCTCGTCCTTTCAATTATTAACAGTGCATTTCATTTTTGTGAAATCACTTGTTAATACAATTGTATATACTGAACCATCACTCACGCTCGTGCCAAATCCAACCAGTATGTGTGTGTGCTTGAGGATTAGATGGCTGTGCAGTAATATTTTTTTTGTCTTTCTCAAGCAGGGTGTACCTTGTCCCTTTTTGTGAATGTTGTAATGTGTTTGTTTTGTGCCTGGTGGTGTGAATGGTCTTGTGTGTATCACGTATGAAAGGTGTGTGAATGGCCTGTAAAGCGGTTGGGGCCTTGACGTGGCTTTACAGCTCACGAGCTGCGAGTCACTGGTTCAGTTTTTGTCCTTTCAATTATTGACGGTGCATTTCATTTTTGTGAAATCTCTTGTTAATAAAATTGTATATACTGAACCATCACTTGCCCTCATGCCAAATCCAACCAGTATGTGTGTGTGCTTGAGGAATAGATGGCTGTGCAGTAATCTTTGTCTTTTTAGTCTGTCTGCCAAGGTGTACATTCCGTCTAAGAATAACCTACCAACTGTAGATATTGTCGTAAACGGCCCAGGGGTTCTGGCACTGGGCGCGGTCCAGGCGCGGACGGGCGCAGACGGGCTTGCCTTAGGCGCGCCTTTGGCGCGGCGGGAGGTGGGAGGGAGGAGCAGCTGGGAGGCGGGAGGCAGGGGCAGCGAATGGGCAGTCAGGGGGGCGGGGCCGCAGGGGACGCAGCTGCGGGAGTGGAGAGAGGCAACGGGGGTACAGAAGGCAAAAATCGGGCACAAAAAATGGGGGCACGAGGGGAAACAGAAGGCAAAAAGGACACACAGAATGGGGGCACGAGGGGAAACAGAAAGCAAAAAGGACACACAGAATGGGGGCACGAGGGGAAACAGAAAGGCAAAATCGGGCACACAGAATGGGGGCACGAGGGGAAACAGAAGGCAAAATCGGGCACAGGAGATGGGGGCACGAGGGGAAACAGAAAGCAAAATCGGGCACACAGAATGGGGGCACGAGGGGAAACAGAAGGCGAAATCGGGCACAGGAGATGGGGGCACGAGGGGAAACAGAAAGCAAAATCGGGCACAGGAGATGGGGGCACGAGGGGCCACAGAAAGCAAAATCGGGCACACAGAATGGGGGCACGAGGGGAAACAGAAGGCAAAATCGGGCACAGGAGATGGGGGCACGAGGGGAAACAGAAAGCAAAATCGGGCACACAGAATGGGGGCACGAGGGGAAACAGAAGGCAAAATCGGGCACCGAGGCAGCAGCAGAGGAGCAAGCTTACCAGCAGCAGCAGCGGGCAGGACAGCACAGGCGGAGCTGTGTGGCGGGGGAGCGACCTACCTGGCAAGGTCAAGGGTCGCTCTCCTCACCGCGCAGCGGCCGCCATATATGGGGAGGTGGGAGGGAGGAGCAGCTGGGAGGCGGGAGGCAGGGGCAGCGAATGGGCAGTCAGGGGGCGGGGCCGCAGGGACGCAGCGGCGGGAGTGGAGGGAGGCAACGGGGGTACAGAAGGCAAAAATCGGGCACAAAAATGGGGGCACGAGGGGAAACAGAAGGCAAAAAGGACACACAGAATGGGGGCACGAGGGGAAACAGAAAGCAAAAAGGACACACAGAATGGGGGCACGAGGGGAAACAGAAAGGCAAAATCGGGCACAGGAGATGGGGGCACGAGGGGAAACAGAAAGCAAAATCGGGCACACAGAATGGGGGCACGAGGGGAAACAGAAGGCAAAATCGGGCACAGGAGATAGGGGCACGAGGGGAAACAGAAAGCAAAATCGGGCACACAGAATGGGGGCACGAGGGGAAACAGAAGGCAAAATCGGGCACAGGAGATGGGGGCACGAGGGGAAACAGAAAGCAAAATCGGGCACAGGAGATGGGGGCACGAGGGGCCACAGAAAGAAAAATCGGGCACACAGAATGGGGGCACGAGGGGAAACAGAAGGCAAAATCGGGCACAGGAGATGGGGGCACGAGGGGAAACAGAAAGCAAAATCGGGCACACAGAATGGGGGCACGAGGGGAAACAGAAGGCAAAATCGGGCACCGAGGCAGCAGCAGAGGGGCGAGCTTACCAGCAGCAGCAGCGGCCAGGACAGCACAGGCGGAGCTGTGTGGCGGGGGAGCGACCTACCTGGCAAGGTCAAGGGTCGCTCTCCTCACAGCGCAGCGGCCGCCATATATGGGGAGGTGGGAGGGAGGAGCAGCTGGGAGGCGGGAGGCAGGGGCAGCGAATGGGCAGTCAGGGGGCGGGCCGCAGGGACGCAGCGGCGGGAGTGGAGAGAGGCAACGGGGGTACAGAAGGCAAAAATCGGGCACAAAAAATGGGGGCACGAGGGGAAACAGAAGGCAAAAGGACACACAGAATGGGGGCACGAGGGGAAACAGAAAGCAAAAAGGACACACAGAATGGGGGCACGAGGGGAAACAGAAAGGCAAAATCGGGCACAGGAGATGGGGGCACGAGGGGAAACAGAAAGCAAAATCGGGCTACAGAATGGGGGCACGAGGGGAAACAGAAGGCAAAATCGGGCACAGGAGATGGGGGCACGAGGGGAAACAGAAAGCAAAATCGGGCACAGGAGATGGGGGCACGAGGGGCCACAGAAAGCAAAATCGGGCACAGAGAATGGGGGCACGAGGGGAAACAGAAGGCAAAATCGGGCACCGAGGCAGCAGCAGAGGGGCGAGCTTACCAGCAGCAGCAGCGGGCAGGACAGCATAGGCGGAGCTGTGTCGGGGAGCGACCTACCTGGGCTGTGTGTGCCTGCTTGTTATAGAGCGTACCACAAGCAAAAGAATTATTGGGAGCAACCATGAGTGGTAAAGTGAACTGCCTGGTCTGTAATGTTTAAGAATTGTTGTTCTGTTTCAAGGTTGGCATTAGTGCAATGTATTTAGTTTCTGATTTTGTGTTAGTAGATTTGTATCTATTTACAATTTGGTTGTGTTTTCTTTTTTGTATAAAAAAATCCTAAATGTGATGGTGGTGTGTGTAGGCTGGTGCTTGGCTGGCGGTGTGCGTGGAGTGGCGCTTGGCTGGCGGTGTGCGTGGAGTGGCGCTTGGCTGGCGGTGTGCTTGGAGTGGCTCTTGGCTGGCGGTGTGCATGGAGTGGCGCTTGGCTGGCGGTGTGCGTGGAGTGGCGCTTGGCTGGCGGTGTGCGTGGAGTGGCGCTTGGCTGGCGGTGTGCGTGGAGTGGTGCTTGGCTGGCGGTGTGCATGGAGTGGCTCTTGGCTGGCGGTGTGCGTGGAGTGGCGCTTGGCTGGCGGTGTGCGTGGAGTGGCGCTAGGCTGGCGGTGTGCGTGCAGTGGCGCTTGGCTGGCGGTGTGCGTGGAGTGGCGCTTGGCTGGCGGTGTGCCTGGAGTGGCGCTTGGCTGAAGGTGTGCGTGGACTGGCGCTCGGCTGGCGGTGTGTGAGTAGTGACTTGCTGCTGGTCACTACACACACTGCTAGCCGAGCGACACTCCACGCAATCCATCAGCTTGTGTGGTTGCTGTGTTAGGAATGTGGGCGTGTGAAAGTGATGGGCCCTTGAATGGCGCTGTCTGCTGGTGTGAGTGTTGTAATGTGATGGGCCCGCGGCTGGTGGTGTGAATGGTTTTGTATGTGTCACACGTATGAAAGGTGTATGAATGGCCTGTAAAGAGGTTGGTGCCTTGTCGTGGCTTTACAGCTCACGAGCTGTGAGTCAATGGTTCAGTTTCTCGTCCTTTCAATTATTAACAGTGCATTTCATTTTTGTGAAATCACTTGTTAATACAATTGTATATACTGAACCATCACTCACGCTCGTGCCAAATCCAACCAGTATGTGTGTGTGCTTGAGGATTAGATGGCTGTGCAGTAATATTTTTTTTTGTCTTTCTCAAGCAGGGTGTACCTTGTCCCTTTTTGTGAATGTTGTAATGTGTTTGTTTTGTGCCTGGTGGTGTGAATGGTCTTGTGTGTATCACGTATGAAAGGTGTGTGAATGGCCTGTAAAGCGGTTGGGGCCTTGACGTGGCTTTACAGCTCACGAGCTGCGAGTCACTGGTTCAGTTTTTTGTCCTTTCAATTATTGACAGTGCATTTCATTTTTGTGAAATCTCTTGTTAATAAAATTGTATATACTGAACCATCACTTGCCCTCATGCCAAATCCAACCAGTATGTGTGTGTGCTTGAGGAATAGATGGCTGTGCAGTAATCTTTGTCTTTTTAGTCTGTCTGCCAAGGTGTACATTCCGTCTAAGAATAACCTACCAACTGTAGATATTGTCGTAAACGAAACACCCATGGGAGTACATGGTGATATCTCTCTTGTGGATCCCAACAAGTTATGGTACCCACAATGTCCTGCAAACCTCAAAATGTCTGTCACATTTTCCTTGCAATATTGTGCCAAAATTTTCACGCTGCAGAAATAAACAACACATTATCTCAAAATGACCTGGTTTTGCAAGGGGGTCACTTGGGTTTTGGCCCGGGGCTCGGCGGCCACCTAGGAAACCTACCAAACCAACACATTTCTGAAAAGTAGACACCTGGTGGATTCCAGGGAGGTATGGCTTGCGTGGATCCCCCAACGTTTTCTTACCCAGAATCCCCTGCAAACCTGAAATTTTGCTGAAAAAATCACTTTTTTCACACATTTTTGTGTGGTAAAGTTGTGGCATCACAGGGCTGACACAAATTTTCTACCACCCAGCGTCCCCCCAGGTCTCCCGATAAAAATGGTGCCTCACTCGGGTGGGAGGCCCAAGAACCCGCGACAGGCAAGGGCCCACAACGTATTGAGTCGACCTCAAAATGGCCTATCACAAAACGACCTGGTTTTGCAAGGGGGGTCCCATGACGTTTTGGCCCGGGGTTCGGCGGCCACATAGGAAACCTACCAAACCCACACATTTTTTAAAGTAGACACCCGGGGAATTCCAGGGAGGTATGGCTTGAGTGGATCCCCCAACGTTTTCTTACCCAGAATCCCCTGCAAACCTGACATTTTACTGAAAAAATCCCTTTTTTCACACATTTTTGTGTGGAAAGTTGTGGCATCACAGGGCTGACACAAATTTCCTACCACCCAGCGTTCCCCCAGGTCTCCCGATAAAAATGGTGCCTCACTCGGGTGGGAGGCCCAAGTACCCGCGACAGGCAAGGGCCCACAACGTATTGAGGCGACCTCAAAATGGCCTATCACAAAACGACCTGGTTTTGTAAGGGGGGTCCCATGACGCTTTGGCCCGGGGCTCGGCGGCCACCTAGGGAAACCTACCAAACCCACACATTTCTGAAAAGTAGACACCAGGGGATTCCAGGGAGGTATGGCTTGCGTGGATCCCCCAACGTTTTCTTACCCAGAATCCCCTGCAAACCTGACATTTTGCTGAAAAAATCCCTTTTTCACACATTTTGTGTCGTAAAGTTGTGGCATCACAGGGCTGACACAAATTTCCTACCACCCAGCGTTCCCCCAGGTTTCCCGATAAACATGGTGCCTCACTCGGGTGGGAGGCCCAAGTACCGCGACAGGCAAGGGCCCACAACGTATTGAGGCAACCTCAAAATGGCCTACCACAAAACGACCTGGTTTTGCAAGGGGGTCCCATGACGTTTTGGCCGGGGCTCGGCGGCCACCTAGGGAAACCTACCAAACCCACACATTTCTGAAAAGTAGATACCCGGGGATTCCAGGGAGGTATGGCTTGCGTGGATCCCCAACGTTTTCTTACCCAGAATCCCCTGCAAACCTGACATTTTGCTGAAAAAATCCCTTTTTCACACATTTTTGTGTGGTAAAGTTGTGGCATCACCTTGCTGACACAAATTTCCTACCACCCTGTGTTCCCCAGGTCTCCCGATAAAAATGGTGCCTCACTCGGGTGGGAGGCCCAAGTACCCACGACAGGCAAGGGCCCACAACGTATTGAGGCGACCTCAAAATGGCCTATCACAAAACGACCTGGTTTTGCAAGGGGGTCCCATGACGTTTTGGCCCGGGGCTCGGCGGCCACCTAGGAAACCTACCAAACCCACACATTTCTGAAAAGTAGACACCCGCGGGATTCCAGGGAGGTATGGCTTGCGTGGATCCCCCAACGTTTTCTTACCCAGAATCCCCTGCAAACCTGACATTTTGCTGAAAAAATCCATTTTTCACACATTTTTGTGTGGTAAAGTTGTGGCATCACTGGGCTGACACAAATTTCCTACCACTCAGCGTCCCCAGGTCTCCCGATAAAAATGGTGCCTCACTCGGGTGGGAGGCCCAAGTACCCGCGACAGGCAAAGTCCCACAACATTTTGTGATAGGCAATTTTGATGTCGCCTCAATACGTTTTGGGCCCTTGCCTGTCACGGGTACTTGGGCCTCCCACCCGAGTGAGGCACCATTTTTATCGGGAGACCTGGGGGACGCTGGTGGTAGGAAATTTGTGTCAGCCCAGTGATGCCATAACTTTACCACACAAAATGTGTGAAAAAGGATTTTTTCAGCAAAGTGTCAGGTTTGCAGAGGATTCTGGGTAAGAAAACGTTGGGAGATCCACGCAAGCCATACCTCCCTGGAATCCCCAGGTGTCTACTTTTCAGAAATGTGTGGGTTTGGTAAGTTTCCTAGGTGGCCGCCAAGCCCGGGCCAAAACGTCATGGAGCCCCTTGCAAAACCAGGTCGTTTTGTGATAGGCCATTTTGAGGTCGCCTCAATACGTTGTGGGCCCTGCCTGTCGCGGGTACTTGGGCCTCCCACCCGAGTGAGGCACCATTTTATCGGGGACGCTGGGTGGTAGGAAATTTGTGTCAGCCCGGTGATGCCACAACTTTACCACACAAAAATGTGTGAAAAAGGGATTTTTTCAGCAAAGTGTCAGGTTTGCAGGGATTCTGGGTAAGAAACGTTGGGGATCCACGCAAGCCATACTTCCCTGGAATCCCGGGTGTCTACTTTTCAGAAATGTGTGGGTTTTGTAGGTTTCCTAGGTGGCCGCGAGCCCGGGCCAAAACGTCATGGGACCCCTTGCAAAACCAGGTCGATTTAGTGATAGGCCATTTTGAGGTCGCCTCAATGCGTTGTGAGCCCTTGCCTGTCGCGGGTACTTGGGCCTCCCACCGAGTGAGGCACCATTTTATCGGGAGACCTGGGGGACGCTGGGTGGTAGGAAATTTGTGTCAGCCAGTGATGCCACAACTTTACCACACAAAAATGTGTGAAAAAGGGATTTTTTCAGCAAAATGGCAGGTTTGCAGGGGATTCTGGGTAAGAAAACGTTGGGAGATCCACGCAAGCCATACCTCCCTGGAATCCCCGGGTGTCTACTTTTCAGAAATGTGGGTTTGGTAGGTTTCCCTAGGTGGCCGCCGAGCCCGGCCAAACGTCATGGGACCCCCTGCAAAACCAGGTCGTTTTGTGATAGGCCATTTTGAGGTCGCCTCAATACGTTGTGGGCCCTTGCCTGTCGCGGGTACTTGGGCCTCCCACCCGAGTGAGGCACCATTTTATCGGGAGACCTGGGGGACGCTGGGTGGTAGGAAATTTGTGTCAGCCCGGTGATACCACAACTTTGCCACACAAAAATGTGTGGAAAAAGGATTTTTTCAGCAAAATGTCAGGTTTGCAGGGATTCTGGGTAAGAAAACGTTAGGAGATCCACGCAAGCCATACCTCCCTGGAATCCCCGGGTGTCTACTTTTCAGAAATGTGTGGGTTTGGTAGGTTTTCCTAGGTGGCCGCCGAGCCCCGGGCCAAAACATCATGGGACCCCCTTGCAAAACCAGGTCGTTTTGTGATAGGCCATTTTGAGGTCGCCTCAATACGTTGAGGGCCCTTGCCTGTCGCGGTACTTGGGCCTCCCACCCGAGTGAGGCACCATTTTTATCGGGAGACCTGGGGAACGCTGGGTGGTAGGAAATTTGTGTCAGCCCGGTGATGCCACAACTTTACCACACAAAAATGTGTGAAAAAGGGATTTTTTAGCAAAATGTCAGGTTTGCAGGGGATTCTGGGTAAGAAAACATTGGGGGATCCACGCAAGCCATACCTCCCTGGAATCCCCGGGTGTCTACTTTTCAGAAATGTGTGGGTTTGGTAGGTTTCCCTAGGTGGCCACCGAGACCCGGGCCAAAACGTCATGGGACCCCCCTTGCAAAACCAGGTCGTTTTGTGATAGGCCATTTTGAGGTTGCCTCAATACGTTGTGGGCCCTTGCCTGTCGCGGGTACTTGGGCCTCCCACCCGAGTGAGGCACCATTTTTATCGCGAGACCTGGGGGACGCTGGGTGGTAGGAAATTTGTGTCAGCCCGGTGATGCCACAACTTTACCACACAAAAATGTGTGAAAAAAGGGATTTTTCAGCAAAGTGTCAGGTTTGCAGGGGATTCTGGGTAAGAAAACGTTGGGGGATCCACGCAAGCCATACCTCCCTGGAATCCCCCGGGTGTCTACTTTTCAGAAATGTGTGGGTTTGATAGGTTTCCCTAGGTGGCCGCCGAGCCCCGGGCCAAAACGTCATGGGACCCCCCTTGCAAAACCAGGTCATTTTGTGATAGGCCATTTTGAGGTTGCCTCAATACGTTGTGGGCCCTTGCCTGTCGCGGGTACTTGGGCCTCCCACCCGAGTGAGGCACCATTTTTATCGGGAGACCTGGGGGGACGCTGGGTGGTAGGAAATTTGTGTCAGCCCGGTGATGCCACAACTTTACCACACAAAAATGTGTGAAAAAAGGGATTTTTTAAGCAAAGTGTCAGGTTTGCAGGGGATTCTGGGTAAGAAAACGTTGGGGGATCCACGCAAGCCATACCGCCCTGGAATCCCCCGGGTGTCTACTTTTCAGAAAAGTGTGGGTTTGGTAGGTTTCCCTAGGTGCCGGCAGAGCTAGGGTTCAAAAACTACAGCTAGGCACTCTGCAAAAAAAGGGTAATTTTTCACTGTGAAAATGTGGTGCGTCCACGTTGCGTTTTGCGCTGCTTCCTGTCGCGGGCACTAGGCCTACCCACACAAGTGAGGTACCATTTTTTGGAAGACCTTGGGGAACGCGGGGTGGGTGGAATTTTGTGGATCCACGCAGATTCCAGAACTTTCCACCACAGAAAAGTGAGGAAAATGTGTTTTTTTTGCCAATTGTTAAGGTTTGCAAGGAATTCTGGGTAACAGAACCTGGTGAGAACCAGTCAAGTCACCCCATCCTGGATTCCCCTGGGTGTCTACTTTTCAAAAATGTATAGGTTTGCTAGGTTTCCCTAAGTGCCGGCAGAGCTAGGGTTCAAAAACTACAGCTAGGCACTTTGCAAAAAAACGGTCATTTTTCACTGTGAAAATGTGGTGCGTCCACGTTGCGTTTTGCGCTCCTTCCTGTCGCGGGCACTAGGCCTACCCACACAAGTGAGATACCATTTTTTTCGGAAGACCTTGTGGAACGCAGGGTGGGTAGAATTTTGTGGATCCACGCAGATTCCAGAACTTTCCACCACAGAAAAGTGAGGAAAATGTGTTTCTTTGCCAATTTTTTAGGTTTGCAAGGGATTCTGGGTAACAGAACCTGGGGAGAGCCAGTCAAGTCACCCCATCCTGGATTCCCCTGGGTGTCTACTTTTCAAAAATGTATAGGTTTGCTAGGTTTCCCAAAGTGCCGGCAGAGCTAGGGTTAAAAAACGACAGCTAGGCACTTTGCAAAAAAAGGGTCATTTTTCACTGTGAAAATGTGTTGTGTCCACGTTGCGTTTTGCGCTGCTTCCTGTCGCGGGCACTAGGCCTACCCACACAAGTGAGGTACCATTTTTTTGGGAAGACCTTGGGGAACGCAGTGTGGGTGGAATTTTGTGGATCCACGCAGATTCCAGAACTTTCCACCACAGAAAAGTGAGGAAAATGTGTTTTGTTTGCCAATTTTTAAGGTTTGCAAGGGATTCTGGGTAACAGAACCTGGTGAGAGCCAGTCAAGTCACCCCATCCTGGATTCCCCTGGGTGTCTACTTTTCAAAAATGTATAGGTTTGCTAGGTTTCCCTAAGTGCCGGCAGAGCTAGGGTTCAAAAACTACAGCTAGGCACTTTGCAAAAAAAGGGTCATTTTTCACTGTGAAAATGTGGTGTGTCCACGTTGCGTTTTGCGCTGCTTCCTGTCGCGGGCACTAGGCCTACCCACACAAGTGAGGTACCATTGTTTTTGGAAGACCTTGGGGAAGCGGGGTGGGTGGAATTTTGTGGATCCTTGCAGATTCCAGAACTTTCCACCACAGAAAAGTGAGGAAAATGTGGTTTTTTTGCCAATTTTTAAGGTTTGCAAGGGATTCTGGGTAACAGAACCTGGTGAGGGCCAGTCAAGTCACCCCATCATGGATTCCCGTGGGTGTCTACTTTTCAAAAATGTATAGGTTTGCTAGGTTTCCCTAAGTGCCAGCAGAGCTAGTGTTCAAAAACTACAGCTAGGCACTTTGCAAAAAAAGGGTCATTTTTCACTGTGAAAATGTGGTGCGTCCACGTCGCGTTTTGCGCTGCTTCCTGTCGCGGGCACTATGCCTACCCACACAAGTGTGGTCCCATTTTTTTCGGAAGACCTTGGGGAACGCGGGGTGGGTGGAATTTTGTGGATCCACGCAGATTCCAGAACTTTCCACCACAGAAAAATGAGGAAAATGCAGTTTTTTTGCCAATTTTTTAAGTTTGCAAGGTATTCTGGGTAACAGAAACTGGTGAGAGCCAGTCAAGTCACCCCATCCTGGATTCCCCTGGGTGTCTACTTTTCAAAAATGTATAGGTTTGCTAGGTTTCCCTAAGTGCCGGCAGAGCCAGGGTTCAAAAACTACAGCTAGGCACTTTGCAAAAAAAGGGTAATTTTTCATTGTGAAAATGTGGTACGTCCACGTTGCATTTTGAGCCATTTCCTGTTGTGGGCACAAGGCCTACCCACACAAGTGAGGTACCATTTTTATCGGGAGACTTAGGGTAACACAGAATTGTAGAGCAACTGTTATTACCTATTGACTTTCGATGCATTTCTGCCTTCCAAATGAAAGACAATGTGTAAAAAATAAGTCATTTTGAAAAATGACCTATAATTCTCATGCTAGTCTTGGTACTCCCAATTTCGGAAATGTGCAAATATCTACTGTTTCTAAAATCTACATTTTGTTCCCATTTCAGAAATACATAGGTGTCTTTCATAACAATTTTTCCATGTATACATTTTCCCAAAATAATTGCTATATACCCGGTACATAATTAAAAACCATTGCAAGATGCTGCTCAGTTATTGGCTCTGGGTTCGTCGGGTTCTTGGTGAACCTACAAGTCCTATATATCCTCACAACCAGAAAGGTCCAGGGATATAACGGTATATTGCTTTCAAATAGCTGTCATAATTAGAAGAAGTTACAGGTGAAAACGTTGACACAAATGGCTGTTTTTTTCAACTAATTTTCAATTTTTCCTTCATTTAACTGTTAGTTTCTATAAGGAAAACTTTAAGGATCTACACAAATGACCCCTTGCTGAATTCAGAAGTTTGTCTACTTTTCAGAAATGTATGGCTTTCTAGGATCCATTATTGGTTTCATACCCATTTCTACCATTAACTGGAAGGAGGTTGAAAGCACAAAAAATAGCAAAAATAGGCTATGTCCCAGAAAAATGCCAAAACTGTGTAAAAAAAGTTGGTTTTCTGACAAAAGTCTGCTTGTCCCTGAAAGCTGGGAAGATGGTGATTTCAGCACCACAACCCCTTTTTTGATGCCATTACCAGGGAAAAAACAAGACGCTTTCATCTGTAGCCCTTTTTTTGCATTTTTCCCCAAAAAACAAAATTTTGCTGTATTTTGGCTAATTTCCGGGTCCCCTCCAGGGGAATCCACAAACCCTGGGTACCTTTACAATACCCATGATGTTAGAAAAAAAGGACGCAAATTTGGCGTGGATACCTTACGTGGTCAAAAAGTTACAGGGGCCTAAGCGCGCACTACCCCAAATAGCCAAAAAAAGGCTTAGCACAGGGGGGGAAAAGGCCTAGCAGCGAAGGGGTTAAATACCCTCTCTTGGTGCCATTAAGCATGGTAAATCAGCCGCACCTGGTGTGTGGTGTGATGGTGTCGGCATGACATCATCTGCAGTGTAACCATGGAGGCCATCTTTGAATGTGGTGAAAGTCTATAGTTCTGGCTATTACCTTGATGTGGACGCGCATCAAGGGCTTCAAATTTGGCATTGAGTGGCGCGGTTTTATCAACAATGTGAACAAGAATTTATACAGTGCAAAAGTGCTCGCGTCACTGCGCTAAATTTGTGCTTAAGTTGCTGGCGACTGCCGATTGGGTGATTCGTATGTCGGCCATCTTAGAGTGTAGTATTGTACTCTATTGTTAGTTATTAGATATATCGTCCTAACATAGCCTAATCTCCATATCTGACTAGCCTGATGTCGATATCATGTGGCAGAGATGTATAAAGAGGTGAGAGACTAGCGTGGAGTCCTAAGCTGATATATTCATTCATTAAAGTTGCGGATAATGGTTGTATATATCAGATTAATTAATGGTACTCCAGGGTATGGCGTCATTCAGGCCGTCATTTGCTAAGTCAAGACGGAACACCCACCTTTGTTCAATCCTGTACAAAGCAGTCTGTGTTATTTGTTGGTGGGATTCTAGGATGACCCAGCGTAGACTCTCTGGGGGTGTCCGAGTTCAGAGAAGTGGGTGTATAGTTTGGTGGTAGTTTTATGGCAACGAATATTGCTCTTGTGCTCAGTGATTCTGACCTTAACGGGCCTCATGGTCATGCCAACATACCTCTTGTCACAAGGGCAGGTCAGCATGTACACACAACGTGGGGCGTTACAGTTAGTGTGTTTTATTAGCGTCCATGTAAATGTGTCTGATAGAACCAATTGTTTGGTGTGTCTGGTCTGTGGGCACACGATACAAGAGCCGCAGGGATAGTGTCCTGTCACTGGTGGGAGATCCCACAGTTGCCTCTGGTTAGGGATGTTGCTCTTCTTGGGTCTAGTGTGCACCAACATATCTTTCAAATTGTTGGTACGTTTAAACACAAACCTTGGTTTGGGTATTGACAGAGTACCCGTGTTCAGAATTGCCCAGTGTTTGTTCACTGCCTTCTTTATTAGATTGGATCTAGCTGTGTACGTGGTCACACAGGTCAAAATGTCAGTGGGTTCTTTCTCATGTACCTCTAGGAGGCTTTCACAATTATTGTTTCTTGCTCGTTTCATGCAAGAGTGAACCTGTTTCTTAGGGTATTGTCTCTTCAGCAGATTGTCAGCCAGTATCTCTGCTTCAATTGTGTAGTCCTCTGTAGAACTACAATTTCTTCTAATTCTTAGAAATTGGCGGAAGGGAAGGTTATTTCTCAGTGTAGCAGGATGATAGCTGCTGTACAGTAGCAAGCTGTTTCTGTCGGTAGGCTTTTTGTATAGGGATAACGTTATTCTACCCTCTTGTAATCTGATGGTGAGATCTAGGAAGGCAATGTTCGTGGCAGATATAGTGTGGGTGAATTTCAAGTGCTGGTTTTTTGTGTTAATGCACTCGCAAAATTCAGCGCATCTCTGTATGTCACCCTGCCAAAAGATGAGGAAGTCATCTATGTACCTCTTCCACAGTCTCAGGTTAGCTCCGAAGGGGTTACTCGCATGTTGGATGGTCTCTTGTTCAAACGCCGCCATATACAAACATGCCACACTGGGGGCAAAGGTACTCCCCATCGAAGTACCCTGATACTGGTGGAAGAGTTGGCTGTCAAACTCAAAAAGTTTTCTGTTAAGGCCAGGGTGGCACATTGCATGATGAACGAAATGGGTGTTGCTGCTGTCCATTCACTCCCACTTAGTGCAGATTCTATTACTGCCAATGTCTCTCTCTGTGGGATATTGGTATACAGTTGTTCCACATCCAAGGTGACCAGGAGGTCAATATCGCCTGTGTTTTCAATTTCACCTATAACACAGAGGATATCTGTTGTGTCCCTGATGTATGATGGTGTCTGTTTGACCAAAGGTTGTAGGTAATGGTCGCAGAATTTTGGAGAGCGGCTCTAAGAGTGAGCCGATTCCTGAAACTATAGGTCTGCCCGGAACAGGGGTGGTCCCCTTATGTATTTTCGGCAGAGTGTAAAAATAGGGTGTTTTGGGATGTTTGGTAATCAAGAAATCAGCTTCTTTACCACTGATCCACCCATTACTATCTGCCTCATAGACCATGGTGGTTATCTCGGTCGTTAATCGAGTCGTGGGGTTTGTTGTTATCGGAGTATTGAATTTACTATTCCGTAGTTGGCGTTGGCACTCAGTGTTGTAATCCGAAGTGGATTGTATGACCGTGGCACCCACTTTGTCAGCTTGCTTTATTGTAATGCTTTTGTCCTCAGTCAATGATCTAATCGCTGCATGTTCTTGATTAGAGAGATTATGGAAAGGAACTCTGGTATCCTGGTTCTTCAGTTCTTTTAAGACAGCTTTCTCAAAGGTCACTACTCCACAGGTACCATGCCAACGGTAGGTGTGAAGACGAGTGATTGCCAAGGCCTGAATCCAGTCTGGCTGGTTCCTCAGTACCATCGAAGTGGGCTTTAAGGCGTATTTTTCTAAACAGGTTCTGGATTTCACATTGTTCCCGAAAACTGTCCTCTTTAGGGGTGGGGACTTAGCCAAGGCCTTTCTCAAGTACTGTTTGTTCTGTAGGTGTCAGTTGTCTATGTGACAAATTAACCACTAGACTCTCCTGCCCTGTGTTTTGCTCCTGGTTTCCATCATATTCGGTTCCTGGTCCTGCCACTGGACTTGTTTTTGTCCTCCTCTTTGCGCCCTCTTCCTCTGCCACAGCCTCTGCCTAAAAAAGGTGGATTGCTGGCAGGGAAGTATTGCGGTTGGCCCTGGGGATACATCGGAAAAGGCCAAAAAGGAGGCTGCGGCCCTTGAAAATTCTGTACAGGGTAGTGGGGGTTTTGTGGATAATTCTTTCTCCTCTGATTCGAACCCTTCCAGCTCCCATTGCTGGAGTCACTGCTAGCCGAGTCTCTTCTGTCGGATTCACTATTTTCATCAGAAGAGTAGCTAGTTTTGCTGTTGGTATAGTCTGCTTTCAGATAGGGGTATATTTTTAATTTGTTAAATCTGCTTATATCCTTCTGAAGCTTGCTAACCTTCTGCTTCATCAGAAATTCCTTGTGCTCAGCAATCTCATGGTTGAGTTCTGTCAATTTGGTTTTAAATACAGTGCCATGTATGGTAGTCTTTATAGCCCCTTCAGCAACCTGTATTCTAATAAGGAGGGCATCAGCTATCCTCTTTGCTGAATTAATAATGAGGATAAGTTAGTCCTTGGTGCATTTGTGTTGCATGGATGTCCTTTCTTTAGCAGTCAATGTACTTACGCAGCAGACACAACAAACTGGGAGACAGTGCATACAAGGGCCTATTTTTCATGTAACATACTTTTACATTGTACCTGATGAAATGTGCAATGCGTAGATGGGGCAACAAATACAGTGGGGAAAAAGAAAAGAAAGGCAAAATTTGCAAACCATCCCCTCGGATGCTAAGTATGAACTTGTGATCCACGGGCGAAGTGAACATTATGATGCAGGATCTAAGACGGGCCAATTGTCATGTTCAGTCTGTAAATGAAGTCATATGTTCTCACCCACCTTAATCTCCCCCGCCCCTGGATACAAAAATGAACTGTCATATTAACTATCATGACAGGCATCTGCCCAATGTACACATTCATTTGTAGTGCGGAAATCAATAAATGCATTATCTAGGACTGGAGAACAGAATTGAAGGTACACCAATCTGAACACTTGTATTATCATTTTATGTCCTCCGGTGCTCCCCTGTGCGAGGAGCTAAAGTAACAAACATGTTCACAAGAGAAACAGGTTCTGTATGAACTTGAGAGTGCACAGGATACTTCTCATTCAGGGAGTAGGATGTCCCTAACACTATTATTAGCACAATAACAACTATGGATGCAACTTGTACTTTCTATGTACCGACCCCACTCTGGACAGGGAGGTGCAAAGGGCTGTTTTCCTCATAAATTGGGTGACCAAATAGATACATGGTGATTGGGAGAGAAATGTAACACAATGGAATTGGTGACCAAGGGACAAGAAGATGGGCAAAAACTCTTCTTTCCAGTGTCTTTCAGAGAGCCATCACTGGCAGGCTCCTATTGTTCATCTGGCATAGGCGCTATTGAGCACCGGCGGTGGAGCTACTCGTCTAGCTCTTTCTGGAGAAATCCTCTTCACTCAGGATAGGGCACCCTCCCTCCTGGGAGGACACCCTCAACTAATCCTGTCCAGTGCCCATGCCAGTGAACCAATCTTCCTTACCCAGTTCTGTCGCTGGCACCTTAGACAGGGTACCTGCACCCTATTCTTCATCCATGAAGTCCATCCCTACTAGTCCAACTTTCCCTTGGTGCACTGTTCCTCCGTCGGGCATATATTGTACCTTGTCACTCCAGGCACAGGGGGGTCAAGGGAAAAAGGGGGGGTCAAACTCAAGGGGGACCAAGGGGCAGAGACTCAAACACAGGCGAGCCCTCAGGCTGGGGCTCAATGGGCTGGGACTCAGGTACAAGTAGACCAACAGGCTGGGGATCCTGGATAGCCCCTCTCTCTTTTTTGTTTTCAGTGGTACTGCCTCGCCCAGCACCTCTTTGCTCTGCAGTTTCACCTCAGTCGTATTCATGGATGTTCCATAACAAGCAGCCTGGCTGTGCATCACGTCCGGGCCCATCCTTAATGTGACTGCAGGGCGTCCCGGACCTATTAGTGGAAATAATACGAACTTTTAGTTAACTGGCAAGGATAAAACTTTATATAATTTATTTTTTCTCTCCCAACACCAAGTAGTGGGGTAAGCCTTTAATTCATTTACTAAGCTCTGAAAGAACAATTCGGACATACTTTGGATCATTGCATCTGTCCATTCCTATATTATTCATCTAAAGAACCTCAAAAAAGAAAATGTGTGGTGTGAAATTATTGGGGGGCATACAGGTACCCTTCCTAGTATTTTTTTTTTTTATAAAATCATTTTTATTGGCATTTTTGAAAAAACAGTACAGTAGTAGCAATTATGAATAGAATATATCATTCATTAGTTATACATCATGGCATGGAGTAGAATTACATCTTAGTGCATGCCCCACCGAACAGTATTGGAAATGATAATGTTGTGACAGATACATAGAAGGGGCGGGGTCTAAGTCCATGCAAGGTAGTCGATGAGCTGTACTGGGAGTCGGGCGCTCACTCTCATTGTCAGCCCTACGTTGTAATTGGTGCTATATGCCAGTTAATGATTCAAACTGGAGAACTGGGGAAATATAACTGGGGTACACTGTGTCTTATGTCTAGCCACGTGATGGGGGTCGTCTAACTGCCATATTCTGACTAGGTCTTGGGTTGTGCTTGCGCAGGTGGGGGGACACTGGAAGGTCGCGTGAGAGATGATGTGCTTATTGTCCATCCTTGGCCTCTAGTCCTGACTCACCCATCGTCTATTCCGCAGGGGGACTGCCTTGAGGTGCCGTGGGGCGCGCCTGTGTTGCGGGGGAGAGGATTGCCTGGGACCCTGGCTCATCTAATGTTTCCTGCGTGAAGGAGTGGAGTAGGATAGCCCACGGCATAGATATAGGATATTTGCGGGTTCCCTTAACTTCTTCAGATCGAAGTACCTCTTCCTCTGCGGCACTCCATTTTTTGACTACCCCCACCCATGCCGCTAATGGGGGTCCTCCCGGTGCCTTCCAGTGCATTGCTATGCACCGCTTAGCTAGAAGGAGCGCCAGGGACGCGAAGTGCGTCTCAACTTTCATACTCTTCGACGTTTGCTTATGCCAAGTGCACAGGCCTCCCATGTGTGGATGTCCGGGAGCCTCGTGATTGCAAGAAGGCGGCGTGGATTGTGGCCCAGTAAGTGTGGAGCGTTGGGCAGTCCCAGAACATGTGTTTAAAGGAAGCGCTGGGTTCTGAACATCTGGGGCATGTGAAGGACCCATCTGGGTAGTATTGCTGAAGGTTCTCGGGGCGAGGTATGAGTGGTGTAGTATGTGCAGTTGTATGTTTTTGAAGCGGTGGTTGCGGGACACTTTTTTAGGGAACTCCAGGGCGCGGGCCCATTCTTTGTCATGGAGCGGTCTTTGGAATTCAGTTTCCCATTTTTCCCGAAGGGGCACCAGGGTGAGTGGGTTGAGGGCCCGTATCGCCTTGTATATCCAGGTGACCAAATGTCGTCCCGGGCCCATCTGTAGCAGTGTGTGAAGTACCGGGTGTGTAGGGGGTTCAGTATCTATTGTGTGCCACACTCTAAGGCAGTCTTCGAGCAGTTGCCGATGCAAAAGGAATTGTCCTCTGGGGAGTTCCGTCTCAGCCGCCAATGCCGCAAATGTCTGCAGTTGTCCATTGAGATAGAGTGAGCCTACTTCTGTAAGTGCGTGCTCTGTCCATGCTTGGAACATCCATTCCGTGTAGTGTGCCCGACCTCTGGGAAATCCCACCCTCGGCAGGGCGGGGGAATACATGGGCGCCTTGCGGTTCATCCTATGGACACGCGTCAGGCAGGCGCGTGCCACTGTCACTTGGAGAGGCTTGTTCAGAAGTGGCGTCGCTCCTGGCAGCAGCATACACCTTATGGTTGTGGTCTGGATCCGCCCGGTGACTGTGGTCAGTTCCCCTAGTGCCCGGCCCGCTGTCCAGCATGACACCCATTGAAGCTGGGCGGCGAGGAAGTATGCCTCAAAGGAGGGGGCACCCAGCCCTCCCTGGTCCAGGGGCAGCTGCAGTTTTGCGAGGGCAATTCGTCGACGCCCTGACCCCCAGATAAGGGTCCCGAGGAGAGTGTCCAGCTCCCGGAAAAAGGAGCGCGGGGGTACCACAGGAAGGTTAGCGAAATAGTATAGTAATCTCGGAACGAGTATCATCTTGGCAACTGCAATTTTGTCAGTGACAGTTAAGGGTAGATCCTTCCAGAAATGTACAGAGGATCTGATACCTGTCATTGCCCTGCGATAGTTCCCGTCATAGAGATCTTGTGGCGTGTGATATAGGCGGACCCCCAGGTATTGTACCGCCTGGGGGCTCCAGGAGAGGTTGATGCCGTCCAGGCATAACGGGCGAAGAGGGAGATCCTTCACGAGGGGGTATACCGTCGATTTGGACCAATTTACTTTCAGGCCCGCAACTGCCTCAAAGTCCTGTAGGATGCGTAATATGGGGGTGAGGTCCGACTCAATGTCCCGGACGTAGATGAGCACGTCATCCGCGTAGAGTGATACCGCGTGGATGGTGTCTGCAATTGGGATGCCCCATCCCCTGCCCTCATTGCGGAGGTGAGTCGCCAAAGGCTCCATCACCATGGTGAAGCGCAAGGGAGAGAGCGGGCAACCCTGGCGGGTGCCCCTGCGCACCGGAAATGAAGGGGATATGAGGGGCCCCAGTATCGCTCTGGAGGTGGGTGTAGAGTAGATAAGCTTGGTGTACGCCAATAGACAGGACCCCACTCCCATGAAGCGCAGGACCTGGAACAGATACGGCCATAGGAGGGTATCAAAAGCTTTCTCCAGGTTCAGGACCAGACACGCCGCATGGGGAAAACGGTCCCGGATCTGATCCTGAACGTGGAACAAGCGTTGTATGTTGTAGGAAGTGTTCCTGCCCGGCACGAATCCGTTTTGATCTGGGTGGATCAGTTTTGGGAGGACCATGGCGTATCTGTCCGCCAGGATTTTCCCATAAATTTTATAGTCAGTGGGCAACAGTGCTATGGGTCGATAGGAGCCCAGTTGGTGCGGATCCCTATCTGGTTTAAGGAGGGAAACTATAACCGACTCGCACATGGACTGTGGCAGGGCGCCTTCGTCCAGGGCCGCCTGGAACTGTTTCACCAGTTGAGGGACCAAATGTGTCACAAAGGTGCGGAAAAACTCCAGCGGGAGGCCATCCAGCCCGGGAGCCCTACACGTGGCCAGTGCCTCCATCGCTTGCCTGACCTCAGTTGCATCTATGGGCTCATCTAAGTCCTGTCGGAAACTACGCTCCATGCGGGGCAGGGGATACCGGCGCAGGAACCGGGTGAGGCGTTCGGTGTCTATTGGGGCGGGGTTCGCATAGAGTTGCGCATAGTGTCTCTGGAAGGCATCCTAAATGGAAACCTGTGAGTGAAGGAGAGTGTGCGGGTCAGTGCGGATGGTCGTGATTGGCGGAAGAGTTATGTCTTGTATCTCCAACCATGCTAGTAGTGCACCCGCTCTGTCTCCCTCCCGGTGTACCCGAGCCGCTTATGCTCTAAAATTATATCTGCGGAGGTCAGCTAGCGCCTCCGCATACGCAGTTTTGGCGTCCGCTATTTGGACTGGTGTAGCTTTATGCTGGTCAGCTGCCCGGGTGAGTGTGGCCAGTGTCTGCTCCGTTTCTTGGATGCGGCGCTCGAGGACTTGGCACACCCCTGTGATGTATTGAATACATGTGCCCCTTATGACCACTTAAAACGCGTTCCATTCCACTGCGCGGGTAGTGGCCATGCCAGCGTTTTCCCGAAAGTAGTTCTGTATGTGTTCCGATTGTGTTTGTTTGAAAGTCGGGTCGTCCAGGCAGTCCTTGGGTAGGCGCCAGGTGGGGACCGGAGGCCTGGGCGGGCGCCATCTGAGTGTAATCGTGTGGGCGTCATGGTGTGACAAGACCCTGCCTAAGTAGTCGGAGTCTAGAATAGTGGGCAGGATGGAGGGGGAACAGAGGAAGCTGTCCAGCCAAACGCTAAGGTCATGTGGTGTTGAGTGAAATGAGTAGAGCCTAGTGGTCGGGTATTTGGAGCGCCAAGTGTCCATGAGTGACCATTGTGCTGCCCATGCTGCGAACTGTTTGGCTTGGGTTGTGATGGGGGACGCTGGGTGGGGGTGTAAGATCTGTCCAGGGCCGTGTTTTGCACGCAGTTGTAGTCCCCTCCCAGGATCCAGGGGGTTTGGATGTAAGAGCTTAACGGTAGGGAGAGCGTGTCCCAGAATTTGCTTTGGTCTACATTAGGTGCATAGACGCTCCCCAATAGGACTGGTTGGCCATCCAGAAGGCCTTGTAACAGGGCGTAACGCCCGTCTGGGTCAACAGTTCGAGACTGCTCCTGGAATGGGATGCCCGGGCGCACCCATATGAGGGTCCCCCGTGCGTAGGCTGAATATGTAGTGGCACAGAAGTTTCCTCACCAGCGCTTGCGTAACTTGGCTAGTTCCCCTGTGCTGAGGTGGGTTTCTTGCAGTAGTGCTCAGGTACCCTTCCTAGTAATGTGCATCATGTGCACCATACAGTACACAGGCTGAGCAATGTCTCATCCTGACAATGTGCCTTACTTTCAACTTAGACATTGTGACGTCCAGTACCCACCCAGCAGGGCCTGCTACAAACATTCTTTCATTTAATTTTAATCATTTTCTGCAAACGCATTGTTCCTTCCCACATCATCTGTTACAACCCAGTTGCTCAGGCTAACTAATAAAGGACTTGTGATGTCTCTACAACTGTACGTAGTGTTGCGGTAACATAAACAATAATTGTGGTGCCACCTGGGCATTCAAACGAAAGCCACCAACATATTGTTCCCCTTAAGGATCAGATAAGGGAACATCAGTCTAGTCTACCCGTCCTTTCATCTCCATTTCAATTCCAATTCCATAAATTTACAGAAGGGAGTGGCAGTAACATGGCTGACTTCAAGGTGACACATTTTCCTAATCATGACAATTTTTGCGACTAGTGTTATTTTATAGCCAATTAGACGTGCACTGGTGATGTGCTGTGTCTCTGTTCACAGCATCCTGTGAAATGAGTGGCTAAAGCGAGTCCAACCGATTGTCTTATGGAAATGGCCACCGTCATGACCGTTCCTAGACAGCTCGGGCGGGCTCAAAAGACAGAAAGCGCACAACAAGCCGTCTTGTGTACTTACAACACAAAACAGCATACAACAATATATGTACCAAGCACAGAAGCCAAAGAAAAAAACGCAGTTTCAAGTGTTAGGCATTCAGAGTTAAGGCTCATGTACTCCATGCACCTCATTTAATGTGTTAGTTACCCAATGAGCTAATCTCCTACCTCCCTTCGACAGTAGGTGACATGAGAAGGAAACCTCCTGTCGAAAATACTTACCCCTTTTAAAAACAAACTCCCTGGTAAGTCAAAACTAAAGATAAGAACAATTTGTTAGAAATGAGTGTCTCTAGTTGGCAGAGGTAGGTACCTTTATTCAAATAGGGACCCTTCCCTCCAGTCAGCGTAAGGGGAATACACACTTTAGATAACCCCTGCTCACCCCCTTGGGAGCTTGGCACGAGCAGACAGGCTTATCCCAAAGGCAATGTGTAAAGTATTTGTATCAACACTCACAGTAACACAGTGAAAACACCACAAGAAGACACCACACCAAATGCACATCCTCAGTCTCTGTCACACTGAAACCAAACAGTCAATCCACAATCAGGTAGAAACACACAGAAAAGGTGGACAAGAAAATAGCCACTTTGTAAAAGTGCCTGTTGCAAACGCAGACTTTAAAACCCAGCCTTACTAAAAGGTGCGTTATCAAATTCTGAGTCCAGGGATACCAGACTCCAATTGTCTACCTTATCCCTATGGGAGGATATGCTTGTAAAATTTTACAACGCATTCCCCATTCTGTCCTATGGGCAAGATAGCCTTTTAATAGTAAAAACGGAATGGGCAGTATGTCACTATCAGGGCATGTTGCACACACCAGTACATATCCTACCTTTCACATACACTGCACCCTGCCTAGGGTGGTACCTTGGGCCTACCATAGGTGTGTCCTATGTACAAACTGCGCGCAGGCACTGCGGTGGCAGGCCTGAGGCATCTTTTCCAGGCTACTCATGTGGGTGGCACAATCAGCGCTGCAAGCCTACTGGTAGCAATTTATTTACCAGCCCTGGCACAATCAGTGCACTTCACTAGGGATCTACTAGTAAAACAAATATGCCAATCAGGGAGAACCAAGCACAATATCAATTTACACAGAAAGCACAGGATGCCATGTCGCACACTACTTAACTGGACTGTCCCTACAATTCTGCTGTGTGTCTGAAACGATGAACAAGTAACTACCATTTTTAAACCTCTGCACAGAAACTCTGTCTCTCTGCATAATCCCAAAAAACAAAAAAAACGCAGCGGAGCCTAAGACTCTTACCAGTCAATGTGAATCCGGACAAAGACCTATTATGAAAATAATACCGCCAAAGAATGTATTTTAAATCAGTGATAGAAAAATATTGAACAGCAGAAAGAACCATTAACAGAAGCATAGCAATGGCCAGAGCAGCAGACAACTGGAGAAACACATTTCTGTTAACTTCACACAAGGCAGTCACAAATTGTAAACACAAGCAAAACAGGGGGGGGCTATTACAAATATGAACAGTCTTTTCATCAATCACGCCTTTCTCAACCACATCTGGCATCATGCATAACAAGGCTCGCGGAATCTGTAGCAATCCCAGCTCTGCATCACCTGTTGCCCACAAAGTGGATGGCCCATCCGCAAAGCTCACGGGGGAAAACAAACACTACTCACTACTTACATTAAGGCCCATCATCAGACATTCACCTGCCTGAGAGCAGTAATAGTAGGATGCCAAACCCATCACATGCTCACCACCATTAGACATTAACTAAAATGGAAAATTCACAGTAAAAAGGACCAATAATCAGAGCAAGAGAGCGCAAAACATGTGCTACAACTAATGCGTCTGAAACACCCACCAAAACACTCATAACACTGTGCTATGTTAAATACGTAACAGAAAAAGGCAATGTAGACCAAATACTTCCAAATGCCTACAACCATGTTGCTAGTGCAAACAAATAAACAGTAAAAACGAATCTGCAAACAAACAATCAAATCCCCCTTTTAAGACACAAATCCTGCCCACTATAATCTAGGAACACCTTCAAGTCATGTTAAAAGAAATCAGCGTCAAACCCACTCACATTTTCCTTTGGCGACAAACCGTCATCTCACCCCGTCCCTTTTCACAGCGGGATAAGGGAACCCAAAGGCATGACAATGCTGCCCAGCAAAATAAGTATCCCTGTTGGGATCACACAAAATCTGTAGCGCAGCAGTTTGGAAACCCTGCTCCTAGAAACCATGTGTTGTCCAAAAAAGCTTATTATTTTATCACATTCCACACACCTTCCACACGAAGTAGCTATTACCCTCCTTCCTTCCTTTCCCACTTCAGATCACATGTACAAACCCACACGTTCCTCCAATTTCATCCAGTCTCTGGGAGTAGCAACAGAAGTAACAGACATTATCATCGCAGTTTGTTGTGGCGCAAGCATGAGCGTTAGCAGAAAAGGACACTGGGGTAACATGCGTGCCAGTGCACCAACCGTTATAATAGGGGAAGACACATGTGCCATAGCCAACACAGCCTGAACGTCATAGCAGGGGTAAAAACAGCAAAAATAGAAGAACAGCAGAATATTGAAAGCAATAAGATCAGAGGTATATTTGCAAACTGTCATTTCTGAAAACAATGCTATGGCTGTGTCCTGCTGGGCCCTGTTAAACTGTACATACTCATCAGGAATCTGATATTTAACATCATCTGGTGCACAGTAATCTGTGCCCTTTTTTTTTTTTTTTTGCCAAAAACTAATCTTTTCCTGTCAGGCCTAAGTCACAAGCAACAAATTGGTAACCTTTTCTCAAATGAACCTATTGTTGCTAGAACTTTCTCTAAAACTTCCCTGCAAACGACTTTCCTGAGCAAACCCTCTCTGTACCATCATATTTTTTTCCTCCTAAATCCGTCCTGCGTCTCACATCTCCCTGCCCATGAGCCCTCTCCTTGGGAATTCATTTCTTATCTCAAGGCCAGAACGAACTGAATTCACGAGCAATGTGTTTCAGCCTTCCCACTACCAAACAAACGAACAGTACCAGCGAGAGAAATTCCACTCCTATCTCAAGGCCAAAAAGGCCGCAGTAAGTCTGCCAAACCAAGCTGAACACAAGCTGTGTATTTCAACTTTGAAAATCCCTTTTATTCAGCATAAATACGTGCTGCCTGAAATGCTTTAAACACCTTTTCCAAATTAAATACACGTTATATTGCGAAGTCAATTCCAAACTAAACACATCAGCATCTGCGCAAGGCCCATTCATTCATTTTTACTTTCATGTACCAACTTTAAAAATACAACTTTATGTCTGTAGCTCAAAACAGCTTTTGTCATTTTGCAATGTCCAAAGCTAAATGTGAGATCTGGGCGCCATCAGCGCACCCCTTCTTTTCTCTTTTTTTTTTATCATCACAGCATGCTCTGTAACTGTCTTATTTCACATTCTCCCCCATTATGCATTCCTTCGTCCTTTCTCAAACCATTCATCCTATGCAAAAACCAACATATATATTATTACTATTATTTGCGCAGGCTGATCTTCTTCCAATCATGCATCTGCAGAACAACAATGACAACAAGAAACTCTTTCCAGGCATTTTCAAAAAGGAGCCAAATTCATTATTTTGCCTGGCAAAGCAATTGCAAGTGCTTGTTCATTTTTTTTTCTTAAAAGACAGTCCTCAGACCGTACCAAAAACAAACTGATGGTGCACCATATTCACAAAAAACACTCACAGACAAAAAGAGCTCTGAAGAGCAGTCCTCAGACTGCGCCATGGCAAGTCAGTCCTCAGACTGAACCAAAACAAGTCAGGCTCTAGCCTGAACCAAAACAAGTCAGTCCACAGACTGCACCAAAACCAAGACAGTCCATAGACTGCACCAAGACAAGTAGATAGGCTCTCGCCCCAGACCTTTTCAAGAGTAAACCAAATTTCCAGTTGGCCTGGCAGATTGTTCGCAAACAGCCCCAGACCTTTTCAAGAGTGGGCCAAATTTCCAGTTGGCCTGGTAGACTGTTCACAAACACTCTGTATCTTTTAAGGGTCCGCAAACCCACCAAGATCAAGACAAGACAGTCCGGAGACTGTACCAGACACAGCCCGTAGGCTCGTGCCATTCAACCATGGCGCCACATTTTCCAAGAATTCAAATCACTCACCTGGTGCACTCAGGTCGGGCAATATTATTCTCCACTGCCGACTCTTCGGACCAAACGGTCAAATACAAGGTTCCGCCTTCTCAGGACCCCAGCCCGGGCATCCGCTAGACGAGGAGCCACCTGATCAGACAGTCGGGCAGCTGCGAGTGCAAAACGCTATCATGTAGGGTACCCTGATCCGCCCATCCGACCAGACATAACCCCGTCCTCATTACACCCTATTACGGGTGAGGATGGGACACCTGATGAAGGGGCCCCACATTCGGGCGCCAACTGAAGGAAGTGGCCCAAAAATGGGTCACTCGGGTTATAAGGACCACCTCTATGCCTTCCCAAATAATGAAGAGTCAGTCACACAGTATAGAATACAAACAAAAGATATTTATTAATAATCACAGCTGTGGAGCCCGGTCTGACCAGCTTCATGAAAAGACCGTTGAGGGACTGCCTTTCACAAGCATAAAGGTGACTGTTAGACCTGGTACCATTGGCGTGAGTCTCCCTTCCATTTTTTCACTGATTGCCTCCTCTGTTTTTGATGTTTTGCTGGTTTAGATGCTTTGGGCACTGTGCCACTGCTGTTCAGTGCCACAGTGCAAGTGCTCCCTATGGTAAATTGATATATTGATTAGTGACTCCATGATTGGATTATTTGATTTACTTATCAGACCCTAGTATAGTGCACCAGGTGTGCCCAGGGCCTGTAAATCAAATGCTGCTGGTGGGCTTGCAGCACTGGTTGTGCCACCCACAGAAGCAGCTTGTAAAGTGTGTCTCAGGCCTGCTATTGCAGAGCCTGTGTGCAGTCTGTGACTGCCATGTCGACTTGGTAAGTGCACTTACTTGCCAGTCCCTAAACCTTCCCTTTTCTACATGTTAGCTACCCCTAAGGTAGGCCCAAGGGCAGGGTGCATTGTATGTAAAAGGTAGGACATGCCCTGGTGTGTGTAGCATGTCCTAATAGTGAATTACAATCAATCAATCAATCACAGAATTTGTAAAGCGCGCTACTTACCCGCGAGGGTCTCAAGGCGCTGTGGAGAAAAAAAGGGGTGGGGGGTGCTGCTACTGGTCGAACAACCAGGTCTTGAGTAGCCTCCTGAAGGTCAGCAGGTCTTGGGTCTGTCGTAGGCTTAGTGGAAGGGTGTTCCAGGTCTTGGCGGCGAGGTGGGAGAAGGATCTGCCGCCGGTGGTGGTTCTTCGAATGCGAGGGACGGTGGCGAGGGAGAGGTCGGCGGAACGGAGTTGGCGGTTGGGGACGTAGAAGAGGAGTCGTCTGTTGAGGTAGGCTGGGCCAGTCTTGTGGAGTGCCTTGTGTGCGTGGATGAGGAGTTTGAAGGAGATTCTCCTGTCGACGGGGAGCCAGTGCAGGTTCCTCAGGTGGGGGGTGATGTGGCTGTGGCGCGGTACATCGAGGATCAGGCATGCGGAGGCGTTTTGTATGCGTTGCAGTCGCTTGATGAGCTTGGCCGGGGCTCCCGCGTAGAGGGCGTTCCCATAGTCCAGTCTGCTACTGACGAGGGCCTGGGTGACTGTTCTTCTTGTGTCTGTCGGGATCCACCTGTAGATCTTGCGAAGCATGCGGAGGGTGTTGAAGCAGGAGGATGAGACTGCGTTGACTTGCCTGGCCATGGAGAGCGTTGAGTCGAGGATGACTCCCAGGTTGCGTGCGTGGTCGGTGGGTGTCGGGGCTGCTCCCAGCGTCGTTGGCCACCAGAAGTCGTCCCAGGCTGAGGGGTTGGAGCCGAGGATGAGGACCTCTGTCTTCTCCGTGTTCAGTTTTAGTCGGCTGATCTTCATCCAATCGGCGACGGCCTTCATTCCTTCATGGAGATTGGCTTTGGCAGCGAGGCGGTCCTTGGTGAGGGAGAGGATCAGTTGAGTGTCGTCGGCGTAGGAGATTATGTTGAGGTCGTGCTGCCTGGCGATGCGTGCGAGCGGGGCCATGTAGATGTTGAACAGTGTTGGGCTGAGGGACGATCCCTGGGGTACGCCGCAGATGATCTCGGAGGCATCGGATCGGAATGGTGGGAGGCGGACTCTCTGGGTTCTGCCGGTGAGGAAGGAGGTGGCCCATTCTAGGGCCTTGTCTCAGATCCCTGCGTCGTGGAGGCGTGCGCGTAGAGTGCGGTGGCAGACAGTGTCGAAGGCAGCGGAGAGGTCCAGCAGGATGAGGGCTGCGGTCTCACCGTTGCCAGCAGGATCCTGATGTCGTCGGTGGCGGCGATAAGGGCAGTCTCATGCTGTGGTTGCTGCGGAACCCCGATTGGGATGGGTCCAGGATGCTGTTTTCTTCGAGGTATCGGGTTAGCTGTTTGTTGACAATCTTCTCGATGACCTTGGCTGGGAACGGAAGCAGGGAGATGGGCCGGAAGTTCTTGAGGTCTCTCGGGTCCGCCTTGGATTTTTTGAGTAGGGCGTTGATCTCTGCGTGTTTCCAGCTCTCTGGGAAGGTCGCGGTCTCGAAGGATTACAGCCAATTTCGTTTTTCACTATTGCAAGGCTACCTGTCCCCATAGGCCAGAATGGGCAGTTTGATTATAACATCTTATAATCCTAACTGACCCAGGGAACATGGTAGAAAAACGAATTTAATATGCCTGAACTCAGAATGATAAAATACATATTTTAGTGAAGTTGGTTTTAACATTCTGTGTTTGAAAATACCACTTTTAGAAAGTAGGTATTTTCTTGCCTAACCATCCAGCCTGCCTCTGCTAGCTTGTGTATTGTATGTCTGGTTTTGTGAGTGACAGGGGCTGGGGGCTCCAGGAGACAGGGTGAGTCAGCACAGGGCTGAATAGACCTATCTGCATGTAGAGTGGTGGGAGGAGTAGCACCTGGGCCTGAATAGGGCTGTGCCTGCCTTCCACAATGCTGGCTCCACCTCCTGTGGTGTGTCTGATGTCCCTGGCCCACACTGACAAAGGAAGAGGGTGTGCACTGGCAGGATGCACCCAGAACTGGTTTGGACTAGGTACAGGACCCTCTGCCTTCAGAGGACAAAGGATTTATGGGTATAAATACTGGGGCCCAGACCCCAAGACTTTAGATCTCTTCTGGAAACAACAAGACGAACCTTTGCCAAGGAGAAGAACCAAGGAAGCTGCAGGAGTTTGGACTGCCCCTCTGCCAGTGTGCTGTTTGCTGGGTTGGCCTGCAGTGGTCTTCATTGCCAAGGAAAGGAGAAGGAACTTTTAAAGAACTTTCATCATCTTGCAGAATATTCTCCAAGGGCATGAACTAGAGCTTGCCTCCTGCTGAAGTCTCAGGGCTACAAGACTTCACCACCAGCTCCCTCCTGAATTCCCTTGCTGGGGATTCTGTCTGCAGAAGCCTGAGTGTCGCTGGGAGCTGGAAGCTGGAAGCGCGACGCAACAAGAAGAAGTGTGTCGCTGACGAAGCTGCTGCCGTCGCATCACAGGAGAAGCGTGTCACCGCCGCATCACCAGAAAAGCGTGCCTTCGTCGCAGCTGCCTGCCGTCGCATCACGGAGAAGCGTGTCGCCAACGCAACTGCCTGCCGTCGCATCAACAGGGAAGCGTGTCGCTACCGCAAGGGTCGCCGTCGCATCCCCCGAGAAGCGTGTCGCAGCTGCCTGCCGCCGCATCACCGGAGAAGCGTGTCGCAGGGCCTGTTGCGGCTCCAAAGGTACGATGCGGCCGTCGGGCGTGCACGCATCGTCTTCACATCGTCGCATCG
This sequence comes from Calotriton arnoldi, assembly GCA_963921515.1. Classification (NCBI taxonomy): domain Eukaryota; kingdom Metazoa; phylum Chordata; class Amphibia; order Caudata; family Salamandridae; genus Calotriton; species Calotriton arnoldi. The sequence continues at coordinate 471,147 of CAWUFW010010723.1, read as the reverse complement.
CATCAAGGGCGCACTTTCATCGCATCGCACCGGATCGTCGCACCGCATCGAGGCGCCTGCTCGCCGCATCGTCCTCCCTGCGGACCCTTTGTTTGTTTTGCGTTACGCATCCCAGGTACTTTTGAGAGAAACGTGTCGCATTTACCATCAACTTGAACTAAGTTACTTCTACCATCTTTTAAGTCTATTTTGAGTACAGTATTGTGGATTTTTGTCGTTTGTGGTCTTGTGTTAAGTCTATATAAAGAATACTTATTTTTATAAAACCTGTGTAGTGTCCATCTGTAGTGTTTTCACTGTATTACTGTATGTGTTCACAAATGCTTAACACACTGCCTCTGAGATAAGCCTGTCTGCTCGTGCCAAGCTACCAAGGGGTGAGCAGGGATTATTTTAGTAGTGTATCCCCCTTACCCTGACTAGAAGCAAAGGTCCCTATTTGGTCAAAGGTGTATACCATTGCCAACTAGAGACCCCCAGTTCTAACATTAGTGGTCAGCGGTGAGGAATCTGGACTTGCATTTGTGACTCATATACAGTGATTGGTGTACACTACTAGTGAGTGCAGACCAAACGCAACCACATACCTTTTTGGTATAAATTTTTTTTTTTTCCTTGGACTGTTATTTTTCTGAGAACTGCCAATTCTTATTGCCATGAGTCCACAAGTATCTATTGCATCTATGGATCCAGAGTTTGAGGAAGAAAGGTTGGATACCTATAATGCCAAACAGCTGAAAGCCTTCCGTAGAAAATTTAAAGTTGCTATTACAGGCCTCACCAAAAAGGATGAGTTCCACAAGGCACTGAGGGCCTGGGTGGAAGCAAGAAATGCATCTGAAAATGTGGAGCACCCTGTGGAGGCAGAAGAACAGCTACATGGGCCAGTGGGTCCGGGGGGGAGAAAGTACCTACCCCGCCAGGCAGCAGTGTTTCTTCCAAAGAACTGTCCCCAGGAGAGCTGGAGGATAGGGAGAGAGATAGAAGGCATAAAATGGAGCTGGCCAGGCTCAAAATGGAGGGTCAAAAGGATCTAGAGAATAAGAAGCTGGAGTTTGAAATTAACAAGTTAGCCTTGGAGAGAGAGAGGATGAGATTAGAGCATGAGAGAATGTTGAGGGAGTTGGATATCAAAGCCAAAAGCTTAGATATTAATCCCTTTGGTGGCAGCACACCGTCTGTGCCTGCAGAAGGCAGGGTATATATCCCCAAGGATGTCATCAAAGATTTTCATAAGCATGAAGATATTGGACAGTGGTTTGCAGCCAATGAGATAGCGATGTTGGCTCACCGGGTCCCTGAGAAAGATTGGGGAGCTGGGTTGTGGGTCCGCTTTGTGAGTGAGGGGAGGGATACATTGTTAGACCTACCCAGTGAGAATAGGATGTCTTATGCCCATATGAAAGAAGCCCTGATGACAAGGTATGGTTTGACCCCAGAACTCTATAGACAGAGGTTTAGGAATTGTAAAAAGCTGGAGGCAACCACTTGGGTAGAATATGTATCTTTCTTTTGCAGAGCTATGGATGGTTGGGTGAAGGGTAGCAAAGGGGATACTTTTGAAGCCCTCTATGATTTGTTTGCATGGGAGCACTTGTCTAGTAATTGTTTTCCAGAGCTTCGCCAGCACCTTATTGATAGCAAGTTAACTAACCCTAGGAAGCTTGCTGAGGAGGCGGACCGCTGGGTCAGCACCCGGGTCCACAAGGGTCACGTGGGAGACTCTGTCAAAGGTGGGCAGGGTCCCCAGCAGAAGAGTGGGGGGGACAAGCGTAAACAGAGGGAGTTCCAGAAAGGGCCCCAAAGTAATTCCCAAGGGAACCAAGGAAAGGTTCCCAGCCTCCCCCTGAGAAAAAGCAAGAGGCCCCGACAGGTAAACCTGTTCACAGGGGCCCCTCTAAGTGCTTCACGTTTGGTCAAATGGGCCACCGTTGGTATGATGCACAATGTTCCATGAGGGATTCCGAAGCACCACCACGTGCACCACCCCGTCAGATGGCAAGTGTAGCTCTGGGGGGGGGGGGGAGATGGGTGCCCAAGGTGGGTGGGGTCCCGCAGAGATGTCCCTTGTCTCTTTAGGAGACTTTGAGATGGTCCCTGAGACCCAGCTGCCTGATAACACTAAAAAGTACAGGCAGTGGGTGACCATCAATGGCCATAGGGTGGAAGCTCTCAGAGACACTGGGGCTAGTGTGACAGCTGTCAATTGCCGGCTGGTGTCCAGAGAGCAGGTTATCCCCCATGCATTCTTCCCTGTAGTTGCCGCAGACAACTCACAGAGCCAGTTAGAGGTGGCTCAAGTTCCCTTTGAGTGGGGGGGGGTCTCAGCTACTCTTCAAGTAGCTGTGAGGCCAGCCATGCCTGTTGATTGTCTGTTGGGAAATGATTTGGAGAGCTCCCCTTGGGCTAAGGTGGAGAGGAGGTCTCATGTGGAGATGTTGGGTCTGCCTGAGTGGGCGTGTGTGACCACTCGGTCTATGGCAGCCAGTAAGGGTGTTGAAGCGGTTCTGGAGCCTGAAAATATGGCCCAGACCCCTACCTTAAAGAGAAGAGGTGGGGGGTGCGGGAAACCGGCCCCCCTAGTTCCCACGGTCCAGGAGGAGGCAGACCTTGAGGGGGAGCCCTGGAACCTACAGGGGAACAAGTGGCCGAACTGGGGGACCTGCCTGAGCTGACCCATTGGCAGCAAGAAGGAGGCCCCTCCAGGGAGGAATTTTGTGAGGAGCAGAGGAAGTGCCCTTCTCTTGAGGGGTTGCGGCAACAGGCCACAGCCCAGGCAGCAGGTGATCAGTCTGGATCACAATGGATCTACTGGGAGAACGACGTCCTGTATAGCGAGCCTAAGGTTGCTGAGCCTGGGTCAGCCCGTGTGCTGGTGGTACCCCAGCGCTTCAGAGCCTTCCTACTGGGTTTGGCTCATGACGTACCTTTAGCTGGACATCTGGGGCAGAACAAGACCTTTGAAAGGCTTGTCTCCCAAATTCATTGGCCCCAGATGCGGAAGAGTTCAGACACTCATTGTAGGACTTGTCAAACTTGCCAGGCAAGTGGGAAAAGTGGAAGGAAGCACAAGGCTCCTCTCCAACCTTTCCCTGTAGTCAGTACCCCCTTTGAACGGGTGGGCATTGACATTGTGGGGCCACTGGACCCCAAGACAGCCATGGGCAACAGGTTTATCCTGGTCTTGGTGGACCATGCTACCCGGTACCCGGAAGCCATCCCGCTCAGGACAGTGACGGCCCCTGTGGTGGGACGTGCACTGATGGGGATTTTCTCCCGTGCGGGGTTCCCCAGAGAGGTGGTGTCAGACCGTGGTTCAAACTTCATATCCAACTATATGAAGTCCCTGTGGTAGGAGTGCGGTGTTACCTATAAGTTCACCACTCCTTACCACCCCCAAGGTAATGGGCTGGTTGAGAGATTCAACTGGACCCTCAAAGGCATGATAATGGATCTTGAGGAACACATGAGGCGTAAGTGGGACGTCCTCTTGCCATGCCTTCTTTTTGCTTACCGTGAGGTGCCACAGAAGTCCTTAGGGTTCAGTCCCTTTGAACTGCTCTATGGTCACCCGGTAAGAGGACCTTTGATTCTGGTCAAGGAAGGCTGGGAGCAATCTCCCAGGAAACCTCCCCAGGATGTATACAGTTACAAGCTGGCCTTCAGGAACCAGACCAGGCGATTCAGGCAACTCGCTGAGGCGAATCTGGAAGCCAGCCAGGAAGAGATGAAGCGGTGGTACGATCAGAATGCCACTCTGATTGAGCTTCAGCCTGGTCAGAAAGTTTGGGTCATGGCCCCTGTAGAGCCCTGTGCGCTCCAGGACAGGTGGACCGGACTATTTGAGGTGGTGGAGCACAAGAGTGATGTCACCTACCTGGTGAACTTGCGGTCTCCTAGGAACCCTTTGCGGGTCCTGCATGTTAACCGCCTGAAGCCCCACTTAGAAAGGTCCGAAGTGGGCATGCTCCTAGCAACGGATGATGGAATGGAGGAGGAGACCGAGCCTCTTCCTGACCTCGTGTCTGCAACAGAGCAAGATGGGTCAGTGGATGGTGTCAGCCTCTCTGCCACACTGACCCCTGAGCAGCAGCAAGATTGTCACCAACTGTTGGGACAATTCTCTGATCTGTTCTCCCTGGTTCCTGGTGTCACTGAGTGGTGCGTCCATGAATTGGACTCTGGGGACAGTCCTCCTGTGAAGCACAAGGCTTACAGAGTGACTGACAGGGTCAGGGCTCACATCAAGGAGGAAGTCTCCAAGATGTTTGCATTAGGGGTGATTGAGTCCTCTCACAGCCCTTGGGCCAGCCCAGTGGTCTTGGTCCCAAAGGCTGCCGCGCCTGGTGCCACGTCCGAACTCCAGTTCTGTGTGGACTACCGAGGACTCAATTCAGTCACCAGGACTGACGCGCACCCTATCCCCAGAGCTGATGAGCTCATTGATCGGTTGGGGGCTGCCCGGTACCTCAGCACATTTGATTTAACGTCTGGGTACTGGCAGATCGCCTTAACTGATGGGGCCAAAGAGAGGTCAGCATTCTCCACACCAGATGGGCACTACCAATTCTGGGTTATGCCCTTTGGGATGAAGAATGCCCCTGCCACCTTTCAGAGGTTGGTCAATCAGGTGTTGGCTGGACTGGAGGATTTCAGTGCCGCCTACCTGGATGACATTGCAGTGTTCAGCGCCAGTTGGGAAGAACATATGCGCCATGTCTGGGAAATGTTGATGGCACTGCGCAAGGCAGGCCTCACAATCAAGGCGAGTAAGTGCCAGATCGGGCAGGGTTCCGTGGTGTACTTGGGACACCAGGTCAGGAGCGGCCAGGTGGCGCCCCTACAGCCCAAGATTGAGACCATCCTGGCTTGGGAACCCCCCAAAACCAAGACAGAGGTGAGAGCCTTTTTAGGACTCACAGGGTACTACAGGAGGTTAGTCAAGGGGTATGGCAACATTGTTGCACCCTTGACTGAGCTGACTTCCAGGAAGCAGCCCATGAAAGTGAACTGGACTGACACCTGTCAGAAAGCTTTTGACGCCCTGAAGACTGCCATGTGTACAGCACCCGTGCTTCAGGCGCCCAACTTCTCACAGGAATTCATTGTCCAAACAGATGCTTCAGAGCATGGTGTGGGGGCTGTTCTATCACAGATTAATGAGGAGGGCCTAGACCAACCTGTAGCCTTCACCAGTAGGAGGTTACTTCCACGGGAACAGAGGTGGAGTGCAATTGAGCGTGAGGCATTTGCTGTGGTCTGGGCACTGAAGAAGTTGAGACCATACCTGTTTGGGACTCACTTCCGGGTTCAGACAGACCACAGGCCCCTCAGATGGTTGATACAGATGAGGGGTGAGAATCCAAAGTTGTTCAGGTGGTCCATTTCCCTACAGGGGATGGACTTCACGGTGGAACACCGCCCTGGTACAGAACACGCCAATGCTGATGGTCTGTCCAGATTTTTCCGCCTTAGTGAAGAGAACTCCCAAGGGGTTGGGTAGTTCTCCCCACATTTCAGCTGGAGGGGACACGTGTTAGACCTGGTACCATTGGCGTGAGTCTCCCTTCCATTTTTTCACTGATTGCCTCCTCTGTTTTTGATGTTTTGCTGGTTTAGATGCTTTGGGCACTGTGCCACTGCTATTCAGTGCCACAGTGCAAGTGCTCCCTATGGTAAATTGATATATTGATTAGTGACTCCATGATTGGATTATTTGATTTACTTATCAGACCCTAGTATAGTGCACCAGGTGTGCCCAGGGCCTGTAAATCAAATGCTGCTGGTGGGCTTGCAGCACTGGTTGTGCCACCCACAGAAGCAGCTTGTAAAGTGTGTCTCAGGCCTGCCATTGCAGAGCCTGTGTGCAATCTGTGACTGCCATGTCGACTTGGTAAGTGCACCCACTTGCCAGTCCCTAAACCTTCCCTTTTCTACATGTTAGCCACCCCTAAGGTAGGCCCAAGAGCAGGGTACATTGTATGTAAAAGGTAGGACATGCCCTGGTGTATGTAGCATGTCCTAATAGTGAATTACAGCCAATTTCGTTTTTCACTATTGCAAGGCTACCTGTCCCCATAGGCCAGAATGGGCAGTTTGATTATAACATCTTATAATCCTAACTGACCCAGGGAACATGGTAGAAAAACGAATTTAGTATGCCTGAACTCAGAATGATAAAATACATCTTTTAGTAAAGTTGGTTTTAACATTCTGTGTTTGAAAATACTACTTTTAGAAAGTAGGTATTTTCTTGCCTAACCATCCAGCTGCCTCTGCTAGGTTGTGTATTACTTGTCTGGTTTGTGAGTGACAGGGGGGTCTTGGCTCCAGCAGTCTGATGAGTCAGGGCTGGGCTGAATAGGACCCACAGAGAATAGAGAGTAGGGGGGAGGAGACTTCCTTTCACTGACCTGAGCCCTCATAAAATAGAGAGTAGGGGGCGGGGATTTCCTTTCACTCCCCTGAGACATCATAGAATAGAGAGTAGGGGGAGGAGACTTCCTTTCAGCTACCTGGGCCAGGTCTGCTCTTACACAATGCTGTCTCCACCTCCTGCCAGGAAGCTGCATAGAACTGGTTTTGGTCAGGCACAGGCACTCTCTGCCTTCAGAGACAAAGGATTTTGAGTATAAATATTGGGGCCCAGACCCCAAGACTTTAGATCACTTCTGGAACAACAAGAGGAACCTTTGCCAAGAAGAAGAACCAAGGAAGCTGCAGGAGTTTGGACTGCCCCTCTGCCAGTGTGCTGTTTGCTGGGTTGGCCTGCAGTGGTTTCTTTATTGCCAAGGAAAGGAGAAGGAACTTTTAAGGAACTTTCATCATCTTGCAGAATATTTCTCCAAGGGCTTGAACTTGTGCTTGCCTCCTGCTGAAGTCTCAGGGACAAAAGACTTCACCACCAGCTCCCCTCTGAATTTCCTTGCTGGGAATTCTGTCTGCAGAAGCCTGCGTGTCGCTGGGAGCTGGAAGCGCGACTCAACGAGAAGAAGCGTGTCGCAGCTGTTGCCGTCGCATCGCCGGAGAAGCGTGTCGCCGCCGTAGAGGTCGCCGCCGCATCACCAGAGAAGCGTGCCTTTGTCACAGCTGAGTACCGACGCATCACCGGAGAAGCGTGTCGCCACCGTCAGGGTCGCCGTCGCATCTCCGGAGAAGCGTGTCGCAGGGCCTGTTGCGGCTCCAAAGTTACAGAGTTCGCCGCACGGCCATCGGGCGTGCACGCATCGTCCTCACGTCGTCGCATCGCATCAAGGGCGCCATCTTATCGCATCGCACCGGATCGTCGCATCACATCGAAGCGCCATCTTGCCGCATCGTAACCGGAACGCAGTACGAGAATCAACGCATCACCTCCTCTCCGGTAAGGAACAAGACGCATCCCCTACTCTGCGCAAGCATTGAGGAGCGACGCATCGCCCTCCCTGCGGACCCTTTGTTTGTTTTGCGTTACGCATCCAAGGTACTTTTGTGAGAAATGTGTCGCATTTATCATCAACTTGAACTAAGTTACTTCTACCATCTTTAAGTCTATTTTAAGTACAGTATTGTGGATTTTTGTCGTTTGTGGTCTTGTGATAAGTCTATATAAAAAATACTTATTTTTATAAAACCTGTGTGGTGTCCATCTGTAGTGTTTTCACTGTATTACTGTATGTGTTCACAAATGCTTAACACACTGCCTCTGAGATAAGCCTGTCTGCTCGTGCCAAGCTACCAAGGGGGTGAGCAGGGGTTATCCAGTAGTGTAATCCCCTTTCCCTGACTAGAAGCAAGGGTCCCTATTTGGTCAAAGGTGCCTTCCTCTGCCAACTAGAGACCCCCAGTTCTAACACTCTTCAACGAAAACATCACCTTCCTCTCTAATAACACAGCATTTATCTGTCTGCAATCGAAACTTTCTATCTGCACATTCTATGCCTTTCTCTATCTTTGCCCTTTCATAGGCCACTGCTTTCTGCGTTATAGTTTGCGTCTGCCTCTTCCGGGCCTCTTTCTATGCTCTTATACGCCGCTGCTTTGCTTCCTTCTGCCATACTCTTAGAGAATCAAACATCGACTGCCTGCTCTTTCTGGCGAACAATTTGTCCTGCAAGAAATTCAATTTTTGCTCATCAAACGAGCCAGTAAGTGGCCATTGTAATTCAGCATTGTCCCTCGTATATTTATTCCACAATGTGCTAAACATAATAGGGCCAATACCGTGCTTGACATATACATCAAAATTTGGGGTACCCTCCGGAGGCGCAGGCTGGCTCTCTTCCAATCGAGCCTCAGTAGAACAACATCGACATCCAAAACACCCCAGTTTACTTAGACAAGGCATCTTAATATAAGACACATGCGCTGTCCCCAACGGACAAATATAACACCAACAAACAAAATAATAAAAGGAAAAAAAAATAAAGAATACAAATATTGTTCAAGAACCAAACCAAAAACGGTCCAAGGGCCGTTCCCTACAGTCCGGAGACTGTACCAAGTTCATGAAGACAGGCTCTAGCCCCAGACCTTTTCCAGAGTAGACCAAATTTCCAGTTGGCCTGGCAGATTGTTCGCAAACAGTCCCAGGCCTTTTCGAGAACAGGCCAAATTTCCAGTTGGCCTGGCAGACTGTTCACGAACACTCTGTGTCTTTTAAAGGGTCCACAAACCCACCAAGTTCAAACCAAGACAACCCGAAGACCGTACCAAGACACAGCCCATAGGCTCGTGCCGTTCAAGCAAGGCAGTCCGAAAACTGCACCAAGACAGTCGGGAGACTGTACCAAGACACAGCCCGTCGGCTAATGTCGTTCAAGCAAGACAGTCCGGAGACCGTACCAGGACACAGCCCGTCGGCTAATGTCGTTCAAGCAAGACAGTCCGGAGACCGTACCAGGACACAGCCTGTAAGCTCGTGCCGTTCAAGAATGGCGCCATTTTTTCAAGAATCAAATCACTCACCTGGTGCACACAGGTCGAGTCAAGTTATTCTCCACTGCCGACTCTTCGGACCAAACGGTAAACTCCAAGGTTACGCCTTCTCAGGACCCCAGCCGGTGACCACTAGACGAGGAGTCGCCCGATCAGACGGGCAGGGCAGCTGCGAGAACCAAGCTCGATCGTGTGGGGTACCCCGATCCGCCCGACCGACCAGACGCAACCCCGACCCTGCAACCCGATTACAGGCGAGCTGGATCACCTTGCAGGGGTCCCTGTTCGGGCTCCAACTGAAGGAACTGGCCCTTAAGGACCACTCGGGTTATATACAACCACCTGCTACGCCTTCCCAAGTAATGAAGAGTCAGTCAGACAGTAGAGAATACAAACAAACATTTATTACCAATACTCTGCAGAGGAGTCTAATCTGACCTAAACCCAAAGATGTCTGCCGAGGGGACTGGCTCCCCAACGGCCTGCGATGCATGATCATTCTTCCAAGAACCCCCCAACCACGCCCACAGTGGAAAGTTACCGGCCTGGGCCGAACATGAACAAAGAAGGCACAGAAGGATGGGCTACCACCTGCCAGATGGGTACATGCTATCAGCAACTCAAGGTTACCGCGCTGAGTCTCAGCGTCTCCTAACGTGGGAGCAGAACTACACACTTGGATAGGCATGCGAGGGCAGAATGGCCTATTCATTAGTAAGTCAGGAAGCAGCCTTGAATGGGAAAGAAAAATAATAACTAAATACAGTGTTTTGCTGAGGCAAGCAATACGAATAATGAGGCCTAGTTCAGACACAGCCTAATAGGGAATACGAAATACAAAATGGAGTCACACTTGCTAACTAAAGCTTGCACGTTGCAGGGATAACTCAGTGGGTTGAATTACGTGAATACAAATGGAGCCATAGTTACCAACACATACACATACAACAGTAAACAATCTTCAGACCTTTACTAACAGTAATCAATCTTAAGACCTTTACTAACTGTAAGACCAAAAATGTCGTATATTTACTCTTGTGTCCATGTGATCTGGGCTGTAGTATCCGGCTGGATAGAGTCTATTGTTTCCCCCTATGTTGTAACCTACACTGTACACCCACCCACCACAGGCGTCACCAGTCAGGTGACCCTGTTAATAAAGGGGGCCGGGCGCACGTGCCCTGGGCTCATTCCACTACCGAGCTAGCTGTGTCAGTATCCGTGTGTTGCACACTATGGGGGCCTAAGGCCCAACACCACATTGGCGACGAGGGGGCTGTGCCCGTGCGTGCAGCAGCCCAGCAGATGGAGGAAAAGGGGGAGAGAGCTGCCGTGTGAAAGGCACCCCCGTGAGAAGGCGCGCCGCCCTCGAAAGGCCCGCGGGGCATGTGAAGAGCCCCGGGCCTGCATGATGAAGAAGGTGATTGGGAGCCCACCCCGCACCTGAGGCGCCCGTGTCGAGGGCAAAACCTCCCCCCCTGCAGCACGCGAGAGCCAGCGGGGGTCTGCAGGGCGGGTGAAATGCCCCTGGGTGAAAGGGAGGCGGCGGGAGCCCACCCCGCCTCTAGCAGCCCGTGGATGAGCCATCCGGTATGAAGGGAGACTCGTGGTGGCGGAAATGGAGAGCGAACGAGGCCGGACTGCCAAGATGCCGGCCGACGCTGCCTGAGATTGCCAGGAGGTAAACGAGGCCTGATTCAACATCGGGTGGAAGGTGAGCCCTGAGTGCGGTCAGAAGTGGCAGCGAAGTGGACCTAAAGTGGGTGGACGGAGTGTGGAGTAGCTACCCACTCTCCCGCCGCCGCGAGGAAGAAGAACTCTGCCCCACAACGGAGCAAGCGGTCTCCGGCCCCAGCTCCCCTCCTCCCCCGCGCAGCAAAGTGAAGGAGGCTGCTGCGGTGGGGGTGCAGTGGTAAAAGGAGCCAGCGTGCGGCCTGCGGCCGATCAGAGTGGCCAGCATGAGCTAACGCCGGATCCCCCCTGCTTCATCGCAGCGCGTGAGCCGAGAGGCTGCGGCGGTGGGGGGACGAAGGAAAGCCTGGTGCGCTGACCCCCGGCAGCCCCGAGAGGACTGAAGTACTGAGGGATACGGGGCTGCCGGTGAGTGAGAGAAGGCGGGGGGCAGCCCGCCTCCAGAGGAAAGGCACGCAGCAAGACGCCCGCAAATACGGTGAGGCTACGGAAGGGTAGCGGGAGCAGGCGAAGACAAGGTGAGCGGCTGGCTGCCACAGCATCCCCCACCAAGAATTCTGCCAAAGCCGGCGCGTTTCACCCTCCCTCCCTGGGCCGCCGGCATGAAAAGTGACTTACCGGTAGATGGGGCCGTTCGGCGGGAGTACCTCCTGAGGGGTTTGCGATCTCTGCTCAGCCTGGGAAGTAAAGAGGCAGTAGAGCGAGGCCCGCAGCAGTAGAACTTGGCAGAGACGGGGATACGAGCGAGACAGCAGTGCCATCTAGCGCCACTGCACCTGCACAAATAAAAGAAGTGGGCAACACTGGGATTGAGTGGCAACATGAGACGAATAGACAGTCAGTGAATAGGGTACTGCACTCAACTAGATTCGACCCCCACTGCGCTCACAGGGAGTCTACCCTTTTTGACATTGTACAGTGCTGATCAACAGAGGGAGCATGACCTGCCACGTAGAGTAAGTGGACCGCAGCACAGAAATAGCTGCTGCAAACTCCCTTTTGTCAAGGGAGGACGCTGGAATAAACGGAACCTGGAGGACAAAGGCTGCCAGGGACATGTGCGTGAAGGAAGGCAGTGACGCCCACCGGCGAGAGATGGTCACAGCAGCAGTACGAACGGCCGTGAAGCACTGCACGCGGACACTGGGCAGAAGCCTAGACAACAACCCAAAGCAGCAAGTCTCAAAAGGGATCGAATGGCGCAGTCAGAAGCGCACCGAAGCAATGCGGCTGCGGAGAGAAGAAGTGGTTACACGGACCACCAGAAGCACGAAGACCCGCAATAGGAGGAAGAAGCTAACAGCCTGGGGACATCCTATTGATGGGAGAAATTGTGCAACTGCCCTAGGGGATGGGGCAGACCCCCAACAGGTGACCGTGCAAGGAAAGCCCAAAGGACAGGCTGCCAAAGAGGGAGTGAGATGCGATGACACCTACTGGCCAGAGGAGGTCATCGCAGAAGGAAATTACATCAGAGACGGAGACACTCAAGCGGCAGGAGCAGCATGGAACACAAGCGTAAAGCCTGGAGAGCAGAGGGGGCGCGACGGGCGCAGCATGAGCCCCCAGTGGCAGAACCAGGCCACCGCAAGAAGAGCGCAGCATACGCACCAAGTGGCGGAACAACGCCACCGCAAGAAGAGCGCAGCATACGCGCCAAGTGGCGGAACGACGCCATCGCAAGAAGAAGAGCGCAGCATACGCGCCAAGTGGCGGAACGACGCCATCGCAAGAAGAGCGCAGCATACGCACCAAGTGGCGGAACAACGCCACCGCAAGATGAAGAGCACAGCATACGCGCCAAGTGGCAGAAGGACGCCACCATAAGGAAAAGTGGCACAGAAGAGGTACCGCGAACAGTACCGGAAGGACGCCACGGAAGTCAGAGACCTGGGAAGAGGTCAGAAGTCAGAGACCCAGGAAGAGGTCAGGAGTCAGTGACCGACTCAGAGGTCCAACAAGGAGGAGGACCACGAAGAAGACCAGGATGAGGTCCGAAGAGAAGAGGGACAAGTTTGGACGGAATTCAGAAGTAAGCGAACGGAAGAAGGTCGCGATGACAGGTCCAGTCTCAGAGTGAAGTGAGAGCAGGGTCCTAGGGGTAGGACCAGACCGGGGAGCCACGGGTGGAGTGCACGCCACCCGGAGAGGCCTGGTTAAGGCAGAGAAAGAAGAAGAGGAGACCGGACGGTGTCGTGAGGGAGGAGAAGAAAGTGGCAGGACGCCACTCTGCAAAGGAAGAAAGGGCAGTGGCACAACGCCACCGGGCAGACAAACACCACAGGCGTGCCGGAGGAAAAGGAACAGGGCGACAGCACAGAGAACTAGTGCCATCAGCAAGATGAAGACACAAACGGCAAACTACCTCTAGCCCACTCCCGCCACAAGGCCGCCGAATGCAGGAAGATCACCGCCTGTCTGCCCACTAAAGAAAACTAACAGTATGTTATCACCATCCAGGTGCATCACCACCAAGGAGCATCACACCACCCGAGGGAATCCACACCTGCCCCATACCACCGGAAGACAATGAGGCGAACCACCCAGAAACCTTCTGTACACCCCGTCAACCTACAGCCTGCCGAAGTCGAGCACAACCGGCCATTGGAAGATCCACCCTTGGGGACTACACAAGACTAGGCCGTGGCCCTGTTGGGTGTTCCGCAGCGACCCCTAAGCGTGGCATACGCAAAGGCCCGCACAGCCCACGCGGTCACGTGGCAGTCCAGGGGACAAGGGCCTCGACGGAGTTTCCATGCTATGGAAGTCCGAGCAGGAGAGATGCGTCGGCACCAGCTCCACGTCAGGCGCGGGAAGAAGGGAGGCCACGGTTGAAGACTGGGTACGAACAAGATCATCAGAGGAAAGCGCATAACCCAAGTCCAGACGGCGAGGACGCCCAGACGGAGACATCACCACCGAAGGCTACATGAGCGACTAGGCTGTGAGTCCGTTGGCAGTTCCGCAGCGACGCCTTCGTGCGGCTCACACGTAGCCCTGCGACGGTCCACGCGGTCCCATGGCAGCTAGCGAGAAAAGCCCTACGAAAAGCTCCAGTGAGAGAGGAGTGCCCTCCAAGAGGCTGCCAAAGAGGGAGTGAGATGCGATGACACCTACTGGCCAGAGGAGGTCATCGCAGAAGGAAATTACATCAGAGACGGAGACACTCAAGCGGCAGGAGCAGCATGGAACACAAGCGTAAAGCCTGGAGAGCAGAGGGGGCGCGACGGGCGCAGCATGAGCCCCCAGTGGCAGAACCAAGCCACCGCAAGAAGAGCGCAGCATACGCGCCAAGTGGCGGAACGCCACCGCAAGAAGAGCGCAGCATACGCGCCAAGTGGCGGAACGACGCCATCGCAAGAAGAAGAGCGCAGCATACGCGCCAAGTGGCGGAACGACGCCATCGCAAGAAGAGCGCAGCATACGCACCAAGTGGCGGAACAACGCCACCGCAAGATGAAGAGCGCAGCATACGCGCCAAGTGGCAGAAGGACGCCACCATAAGGAAAAGTGGCACAGAAGAGGTACCGCGAACAGTACCGGAAGGACGCCACGGAAGTCAGAGACCTGGGAAGAGGTCAGAAGTCAGAGACCCAGGAAGAGGTCAGGAGTCAGTGACCGACTCAGAGGTCCAACAAGGAGGAGGACCACGAAGAAGACCAGGATGAGGTCCGAAGAGAAGAGGGACAAGTTTGGACGGAATTCAGAAGTAAGCGAACGGAAGAAGGTCGCGATGACAGGTCCAGTCTCAGAGTGAAGTGAGAGCAGGGTCCTAGGGGTAGGACCAGACCGGGGAGCCACGGGTGGAGTGCACGCCACCCGGAGAGGCCTGGTTAAGGCAGAGAAAGAAGAAGAGGAGACCGGACGGTGTCGTGAGGGAGGAGAAGAAAGTGTCAGGACGCCACTCTGCAAAGGAAGAAAGGGCAGTGGCACAACGCCACCGGGCAGACAAACACCACAGGCGTGCCGGAGGAAAAGGAACAGGGCGACAGCACAGAGAACTAGTGCCATCAGCAAGATGAAGACACAAACGGCAAACTACCTCTAGCCCACTCCCGCCACAAGGCCGCCGAATGCAGGAAGATCACCGCCTGTCTGCCCACTAAAGAAAACTAACAGTATGTTATCACCATCCAGGTGCATCACCACCAAGGAGCATCACACCACCCGAGGGAATCCACACCTGCCCCATACCACCGGAAGACAATGAGGCGAACCACCCAGAAACCTTCTGTACACCCCGTCAACCTACAGCCTGCCGAAGTCGAGCACAACCGGCCATTGGAAGATCCACCCTTGGGGACTACACAAGACTAGGCCGTGGCCCTGTTGGGTGTTCCGCAGCGACCCCTAAGCGTGGCATACGCAAAGGCCCGCACAGCCCACGCGGTCACGTGGCAGTCCAGGGGACAAGGGCCTCGACGGAGTTTCCATGCTATGGAAGTCCGAGCAGGAGAGATGCGTCGGCACCAGCTCCACGTCAGGCGCGGGAAGAAGGGAGGCCACGGTTGAAGACTGGGTACGAACAAGATCATCAGAGGAAAGCGCATAACCCAAGTCCAGACGGCGAGGACGCCCAGACGGAGACATCACCACCGAAGGCTACATGAGCGACTAGGCTGTGAGTCCGTTGGCAGTTCCGCAGCGACGCCTTCGTGCGGCTCACACGTAGCCCTGCGACGGTCCACGCGGTCCCATGGCAACTAGCGAGAAAAGCCCTACGAAAAGCTCCAGTGAGAGAGGAGTGCCCTCCAAGAGGCTCCAGTGAGAGAGGAGTCCGGGCGAAAGAGGCAAGTCGGACGTCGCTCAAAAGTCAGGGGCAAGGAAGGCCATCGAGTACGCCACCTCCAATGGAACGCCTCACTCCCAAAGATCATCTCCACCAGCTGCAGGTGCTGCCATCAACCGAAGCCTGAGTGCCGAGAGATACTCCAGAGTGGATTTCGCCACAGCTCCAGATGCACCGACACTGAAACTTTGCATATAAACTTTGGCACCGTGATATCAGGCCGGTCCACAAGAACATCGTCAAAGCAGAAGAAGACATCTTGACCCCGCGGTCCGGAGGTCCAGCGCCGGCTGGCGGACGGCCTGAATATAATCTGTTGTCACATATGCTTTTGTTTGTTTTATTACAGGTTGGATTCCTGTTTATTATTTTTACCAAAGTTTGGGAGGGATGTAGTATCCGGCTGGATACAGTCTAGTGTTTCCCCCTATGTTGTAACCTACACTGTACACCCACCCACCACAGGCGTCACCAGTCAGGTGACCCTGTTAATAAAGGGGGCCGGGCGCACGTGCCCTGGGCTCATTCCAGTACCGAGCTAGCTGTGTCAGTATCCGTGTGTTGCACACTATGGGGGCCTAAGGCCCAACACCACATGGGCTATGTGGGGGAAACTTCACGCCCTTTTTTCACGCGCTTGACAGAGCATCGCTCGGCTATCCGAACTAACAAAATTGCTGCACCCATTGTGAAACATTATATGGAAAAAGGCCACACTTCTGAGGACATTAGATGGCTAATTTTGGAAAAAATTGAAAATAGAACAGGCCTAGACATAGAAGAAATAAGGAAGCGGAGAGAGGTGTTCTGGATCTTTGTCTTGGACACTTATTCCTGTGGTCTGAATTCAGAAATCCCCTGGGATCAAGCGATCCGCTATAATAATGGATAATTATTATAGAATCGCATACAGCTAGAATTGGAATATATACATCTCCATGTTTTAGGAATTAGTCCAAGATTAGCTAACATATTCATGTCTTGATGTATATCTACCTTTAAGACAGTAAACACCATGCCTAGAAACTCTTTAGTCCATAAGACATCTATGTACTAATGTCGTTATGTACATCTCTGACACTGCATAGTTTTCATCCATATGCTGTTATGCATATTGATTCATATGCTGTTATGCTCATGATACTGCAGGAATGTTATCTAATTCTTCTCACTTTTTCATTCTTGGCCGCTGATTTTTCACCTCTGGTAGGAAGTGCCTCTTAAGCCACACGCATGTTGTTATGTATGCCCATGACATTTTACAGACTTCCTTAACAGCTTGTCTGCAATCTGGACACATGCAGCTAGATTTGGAATATACATATCTCTAGTTTAGGAATCAGCCCACTACCAGCCAGCTTATTTATGTCTTTATGTGTATCTATCTCTAAGAAAGTAATTGCCAGTCTCATAAATCCTTCAGTCCAATAGACATACTATGTATTAATATCGTCGTCTACATCTAGGACATTGCAGAATCTTTATTCATATGCTGTCATGTAAACTTTATTTATATGTTGTTATGTCCATGATACTGCAGAAACTTTAATGTCCATGATACTGCAGAAACTTTATTAATACCTTTTCATTATTTCATTATGGCCGCCGATTTTTCGCACAGTCTTTATCCATATCACCATATGCCATCATGTACAATTTATTCATATGCCGGTATGCCGATCTAGGATACTTTTACACTTTTTATCATCTCATTATGGCTGCCAATTTTCCATCCCGGGAAGGCAGTGCCTCTTTAGCCACATGTATGCCGTTATGTATATACTTTATTTACACTTTATCTGCATTCGATTAGTCTTGGTCACAATCTGCACATCCAAAGAGGCAATGCTGCATTGGGGATATTTATGCCGTTGCATCTGTCTCACGGCATAGCAGATATGTTATCCAACTTCGTTTACCATTCCATCATGGCCGACGCGTTCTATTGAGTTTTGTGAACATCTAGACATCCAAATAGGAAGTGCCTCATTAGACACATGACTTCCTTGCGACTGCCTCTAAAGCTGGCAGCGCCTGCAACACCGGTAACTTTTGATCAGTAACGTCAGGCTGACCATCACGTGGGGCGCTGCAATGCACCTCCCGAGCAGTTGATCCATTTACCCACCATCGGCAAGTTGTTTGGAGTTACATCTTGTTAGCAAGCCCTGCCGTTTAGCCTCTGGCCCGGCTAGCCGGCTGTGTCTTGTTTTTTTTGACGAAGCTGCAACATCAGATTCCTGACATGGTTACCTCGTTAGGTTAATTTAAATTGGCATCGGTTATTTCTCTCTAGTCCAAGTGATTTCTACCCACTGCCCTATCGTTGTTCCTTCTTTTTCTAGCTATCACAAAACAGTTTTTTGGACAAATCAATACAAGTTTATGAGACGATTAATCATATAATATGCTTTGACTATTTTTTATTAACTATTGACAGTAAGATGAGACGAATATTCATATATTTTTTCCTAAATCCACTCAATCTTTCCGCATTTAGTGGGCCTTGTATTGTGAAGAATCGGAAGAGGGAAGAAAAACTCTCCGGGTTATTGATTGGAGTTCCATTGAACATTACGCAGTAAATATCCAACCACTATTATTGAACAAGTATTGTCCTTTCAGTCGGACATCATTTTTGATGGTAAATATGCCCTTGCATATTTTATCTTTTCCTCTTTGACTAATATTTCAAGCTATCATTCATCTAATGATATGTTTGTCCCAACCTTAGACAACATTGCGACGCTTCGTGTCGGCTGCATGACGTCAGGCCCTCTGCATTGGTCCGGCTGGACCTATGGTCAGAATCATAGGTAACTATCATGAGATTCAGTAATCTTTGAAATGTCACAAGATGTGTCTGCATAGTGGGCACACTTAATTTTATTCTATGTCAGGACCGGAGGCTCCGATTATGCTTCTCATTTTCTTTACTGAAAATTCTCAGCAGCCAATTAGATAAAGTAAAAAACAACAACAAACAAATACTACAATACCCATAAACACTTCCTGGGTATCACATGACAACCATAGAGTAGACCCCTATATAAGGAGTACTAGAGAATACCACATCCTCTTTCTTTGCTGCTCCGCAGCCAGTTAAGTGCTTTTGTCTCATTCTTATTCACTTTGCATATCGATTGCCTTGTCATTGTGGCGCGTTTGTGTCTCGATCGCTATTGCAGTTGATTTTGCATTACTGTACTTGCTCTTTGCCGGCTGTACGCGCGTGCTATTGCGCTTGGTCTAGCATTACCGTAGTTACTCTTTGCCGCTGTGCGCGCGTGTCGCGCTGTCATTGCTTTCTGTGTGCGGTCCCCAGGGCATTGTTGCTTTCGCTCAGGGGGATTGGGAGCGTTATATCCTCCCCGGAACGGGCGCTTGGTGCCCGCACCTTCTATTGTGGAGCGGGAGTTACGGGGCGAGGACGCGCGTCGTCTCAGACGCGCGATCCTCTTTCTGGTTGTACGGGCGGGCCGTACCGCGCATGCGCGGCGGCCATTTTACCCGTCTGGGAGTTCCCTTGGGGTTTGAGTGAGCGCGGGAGCAGCGCTATCATATGCTCGAGTCCCACTTGCCTGTACCAGCCCCAAAGACGCCCATTGTCTCAGTATATTGCATTTGGGCTGTATAATTCTGCATAGGCACTGCCTAGAGTGGGTATTTTCTGGGCAAGCCCTCCTTCCACGTTTTACTTTAGATTTACGCACTTTGTACTTTGTGCTTGGTGTGTATTGGCTTGTCTGGGGTTTTTCCACTCCCCCTTATTGCCGCTCCTGTCAGTCTTTTGTTTTTTCTGTGCTAGTTGCACTCTGACAGCGCTCTTGGCTCCGCAGTCTCCTCTTGTGGGCTTATTTTGTCACTATTTCGTGCCAGCATGGCTGAATATTGTTATGAGGAGGAGTACTACGATGAGGGCCCTTCTGGGTCACTGGAGCATGAGCTGGTTGAGGCTTTGGATGTAGGAGTTCAGCACTCGCTAATAAGGCCATGTTCAAGGCTATTGAACCCTTAAAGCGCCATTTGTGCAATTACGCACTGCAACAAGGTTGGCTTCCGGGGCCTGCTCCCCATTCTACTTCTGGTGCCAAGGGTTTCAGTAATCCTCATTCTTCTGACTTTGCAAAATTAGCCAAAGCCCTGTCTGACCATACGTATGAGTCTTCCAACAAAAGGTCCAGCTTGAGTCACCCCATGGTGACGATACTTCTTCCACTTCCACCACCGATTCTGAGTCAGAGGCTCCTCCTCCGCCTGCTAAGAAACAACGTAAAGAACGTTATGTTGATGCACCTTCCCAGCCTGCCTTACTCACTTTTGATCCCACGCAGATTGTTCATCACAATTCCTCCTCTTGGCTTCCCTCCCCGGAGGTTGCTGGTTATGTGCACTCCCATATTCGGCAAGCTTTTGATAAAGATGTCAGCGCGTTTGCGCTCAGAATGCCCTAGGCCGGATTTAGCTGACAAGGTGGTTGACACTCCCGAAGTGGATCCCTCCATGTTTACATATCTTAAGAAATACACTAAGGATCCTAAGAAAGGCCTTGATCGCGCTTGGAAGTCCTGTCAGGACAAATTGCTTGATCTGACCGGTCCCCTTACAAAAATCTTGGACTTGGGCTTTAGGGCTAAGTCCTCGGGCCAGATCATCGATCCTGAAGATTTGATTGGCTGGGCGCAACGGGCCATTTGTCAATTAGGCAATGCTAATTGTGCCATGTCCTGTGAGCGCCGTCGTTCTATTCTACTAAAACTTGACCCTAAGTTGGCAGAACTCTCTACCTCCGAATCCGGCCCTTTGGCCCAAGGTCTGCTTTTCGGGCAGCCTTTTCTGAAGGAATTGACTAAGTTTGTCGCTACTTTCAGTGGGCTGGACAAGGCGCAGGGTTCCCTCAAACGGGCCTTTCGCCCGGTTTTTGGGTGGGCCGGACGATATCTTGGGCGGTCGTTCGGCCGCGGTTTCCAGCAAGGCGCCCACCGTGGATCGAACTCTCAACGTGGAAAATTCCAGGAGTCCAACTCTTCCGCTTCCTTCTACCCCACTCGTGCATCACGAAATAAATTCCGGAAAGGTCGCTTTGGAGGCAACCAGGGAGGACAACATGACGCCTCATCTTCAGGTGAGCCTGATTTCCTTTGCGGAAGTACGTTTGGGGGGCAGGATCAAGTTTTTTCTCCATTGTTGGCAAAAAATCTCGCAGGATGCATGGGTCCTGGACACAGTGCGAGGTTACAAAATAGAGTTTTTCCATTCCCCCACTCAACCTCATCCCCCATGTCCCATGTTTTTCTCCCTTCAGGATCAGACCTTCATTTCCAAGGAGATAGAGTCCCTTCTTCAAAAGGGAGCCATAATGAGGACGGTCCGTCACCCTCAGGGTTTTATCAGCAACATCTTTCTGGTGCAGAAAAAGGGGGGTGGATCCAGACTCGTTTTAAATCTCAAGGAATTCAATGGCTGGGTCGTTTATCGACACTTCAAAATGGAGGGGATACATCTTCTTCGCGATCTTCTTCAAGAAGGGGACTGGATGGTCCGCCTCGATCTCAAGGATGCGTATCTGGCTGTGCCAATTTACAAACCTCATCGCCGCTTTCTTCAGTTCCAATGGCAGGACGTATGGTACGAGTACAAAGTCCTCCCCTTCGGCCTCTCGTCCGCACCTTGGTGCTTCACGAAACTTCTGAGGCCGGTGATGGAATTTCTTCGAGCCCGGGGTGTTCGTCTCATTATCTATCTGGACGACATTCTCATCATGAGTCAATGTCCTCGTCTGGTGCTGCAACAGCTTTCTTGGACCATCGATCTTTTACAGACCCTGGGTTTCCTAGTCAATCCGCAGAAGTCTGTGTCGATTCCGTCTCAATCCGTCGAGTTTCTGGGATTTCTGGTCGACTCTCTCTCTTGCCAACAACTCTTGCCCAATAAGAAGATCAGATCTATCAAGAGAGAGTTGAGGTTGATTTTGCACAAGCAGATTGTGTCCTTGAGGTCTGTAGCCTGGGTCGTCGGCTTGTTAGCTTCATCCATCCAAGCAATCTTCCCGGGTCCCCTCCATTATCGTGCACTACAACGGCTCAAGATCCGTCATCTCCAGAAAGGCCTCCAAATATTCGGATCTCATTCCCTCTCGGAGGAAGCGAGGTGGGAGATGATGTGGTGGCTAGAGCACATGGAGTCGTGGAACGGTCGAGCCCTTTCGGCTCCACTCCGGAAGTGGTGATAGAATCCGATGCCAGTCGGTGGGGTTGGGGGGCACGTTGCGGCAATGTGTCTACAGGAGGCCGTTGGTCCCAGGAGGAACTGAATTTACACATCAATTGCCTGGAACTTCTAGCGGGTTCCTTTGCGATTCGCTGCCTCTCACCCCGTCGAACACATTGCTGCATTCTTCTCCGCATGGACAATGTGTCGGCTGTTCGTTATGTGAACAAATTGGGCGGGACAAGATCCCGGCTTCTAGCGGAGATTGCCAAAGACTTTTGGCACATTTGCCTTCAGAACAACTTGTTTGTGGTGACAGAATATCTACCGGGCTGCAACAACCAGATTGCAGACTGGAATTCACGACACCTCCGGGATTTCAGCGATTGGAGACTTCACCCTCGTGTGTTCCGGTCGTTGACCCAGATATGGGGCCCTTGCCAGATCGACCTGTTTGCCTCTCGTCTCAACAAACAGGTCCCAGTCTTTTTCAGCTGGCGTCCGGATCCGGAGGCTCTGGCCACGGATGCCTTCCTTCAAATCTGACCTCCGTCTCTCTGTTATGCGTTTCCTCCGTTTGTAATGATCCCAAGGGTCCTAGCCCGGACCAAATCTTATCAGTCGGAATTGATTCTGATCACTCCTCTTTGGCGGGCTCAGGCGTGGTTCCCAGTACTTCTGGACCTACTGTGTGCAGTACCGATCCTCCTTCCTCAGCGGTGGAATCTGTTATTGGATCCTCTCAATTCTCCACATCCCTTAATAACAGCAGATCAGCTGAGGTTGGTCGCTTGGCGAATTTCGGGGATCGATGGAAAATCCCAGGCTTTTCGCGAGACGCTACCAGATTTATCAGTGAGGCTTGGTCGCCCAACACACACAAACGTTATGCTACAGCTTGGAAACGATGGTGTGATTGGTGCTCTCAACGGGAGGTGGATCCCTCTACAGCAGATGTTTCCTTGGTAGTGAATTTTCTTGCATCAATCGCTTCTTCGGGTCTTGCCTATCGCACTGTCAATAACTTTCGATCCGCCATCTCGGCTGGGCATGTGGTGATCGATGGCAAACCGGTGGGTGAACATCCCCTAATATGTAAACTGCTCAGGGGTATCCGGTTGGTTAAACCACCTAGTTCTAAATATTCGGAGCTATGGGACGTCTCCACTGTCTTACGTTTTTTGGACGCCTGGCCTTCTAATAAATTTCTATCCCGTAAGCAACTTTCTGCCAAGCTTGCTATGCTGCTTTGTCTAGTGTCCTGCAAGAGGGTTTCAGATATTCGCGCGCTCGATCTAGCGGGCCGTCGATTTTCTCCAGAGGGTGTTACTTTTATGGTCACTAAACACACTAAAACTAACACTACTTCTGTCACCCTGTGTTTCCTGCTAATCCTAAACTGTGTGTGGTACAATGTATCCAGGATTATGAGGTGAGTACTGCTGAATTTCGACAGGATATGAGAGGTCAATTGTTGATTGCTCTACAGAAACCTTTTCGCCCAGTGACCCCCGCTACCTTAGCAAGATGGGTGCGTTGGCTCATGAGTGAAGCAGGAATTGTTTCAAAATTTGGTGCTCATTCTGCTCGTGGAGCTATGGCATCTAAAGCTTTTTCTGTTGGAGTCAGTTTGTTAGATATTATGAATGCAGCTGACTGGTCTTCTGATTCTACGTTTAAATCATATTATTATAAGCCTATTGTGAATATTGCATCTGTTGTGGTGGCACAGCTTTAAACAAGCATAATCGGAGCCTCCGGTCCTGACATAGAATTCAAAATTTGCGAACATTCGTGACAAGAATTTTCAATTCTATTAAGGACACGGAGGCGAGGATTATCCCACCCATTATTCTGTATAGTAATTTATGATTTGCATTATATATCTATAACATTGTATCTCTCTGTTATTTTAGCTTCCCCTTTTTCTTTCCGATCTCTTACTCTTGATCGGAGTATGGTATTACGACTTTGTCTTTATATTTCAGGTTCAGATCTCAAGTAGAGTTGGATGTTTTTTCATCATTCAAGATGTCTTCCTGATATCTGCATAATGGGAATGATCCGTCGCAGATTCGCTTCAACCTTCTGTTTGCTGCCCGTTGGCCTGATGGTTCTTCGTTCAAGTTCATTCTCTGATGTCAGACTTTATTTCTGGGACTTAACTGCTTATTTTCAAAGAAAGAGGATGTGGTATTCTCTAGTACTACTTATATAGGGGTCTACTCTATGGTTGTCATGTGATACCCAGGAAGTGTTTATGGGTATTGTAGTATTTGTTTGTTGTTGTTTTTTACTTTATCTAATTGGCTGCTGAGAATTTTCAGTAAAGAAAATGAGAAGCATAATCCTCGCCTCCGTGTCCTTAATAGAATTGAAAATTCTTGTCACGAATGTTCGCAAATTTTGAATTCTTTAGCATGTACATAGATCTTTACTATGGCTATATAACCTTTGACACAAACACTTTGGTGGTGTCTGACTTTTTTCAGATCGTACCTCATTCTTTGTTTCATTTTTTTCATAATCTTTCCTTTTGGCCTATTCGTACTATTTCTATTTATCTTCGTTTTCTATCTCTTTATGATCACCACTTTCAAGATAATTTTCACGGATGTGTTGGTCTTCAAATACGGAGTTTCTTTTAATGTATATTTAAATAATGTGTAATCAATTATCGATTAGGAGAGACGGCATATATCATTTGGCATGCTTATGTTTTCAGATAGTACCTGTATCTGAGGTGGCATTTCATGAAGAAGGCTGTCCTCCTGCCGAAACGCGCGTAGAAACCACCCGGGATTTACAGTCGCTTCACAACACAGATGCATGTCCTACATTTGAAACCTAATGACAAGGCTTAGATTTGAAATAATAATAAGCATGTGCTGTTTTTAAGTCTACATGTACATATAATGCTGACATAGAAGGTTTCAATATTGTTCAGACCTGTCTATGTATACATTTTGAATGTTGAGTATGATTAGATGAATGTGGCGTGCATGTAGAGTGTTTATAATTTTTATTGAAAAAGAATATATTATCAATAAATAATTATTTTTGTACTTTCCATTTACACCTGTCTCTCTTAGTACTTCCATGTAGTTTTTTGGGATATTAGTTTGTTGAAGTTGCCCTAGGAATTTACAGTATGTAATGAGGCCCATAGTTCAGACACAGCCTAATAGGGATTACGAAATACAAAATGGAGTCAAACTTGCTAACTAAAGCTTGCACGTTGCAGGGATAACTCAGTGGGTTGCATAACGTGAAAACAAATGGCATCTATTTAGCCACACACTGGTAACCTAATGTAGCATGATACGAGTGCATAGCAGGAATGGGATTTTCAAACCTAACACCAGAGATGTGGTTAAGTCACCTTTACAGCAGGCCTCACATCCCTGTGCGCCAGGCCTGCCAGCACTGCCAGAAGCGTAGGTAAGTCACCCCTATAGCAGGCCTCACAGCCCTGTGTGCCAGGCCTGCCAGCACTGCAAGAGGCGTAGGTAAGTCACCCCTTCAGCAGGCCTCTCATCCCTGTGTGCCAAGCCTGCTAGCACTGCCACAGTCGTAGGTAAGTCACATCACCCCTACAGCAGGCCTCGCATCCCTGTGTGCCAGGCCCAGCAGCACTACCAGAGGCAAAGGTAGGTCACCCTCTCAGCAGGACTCATATCCCTGTGTGCCAGGCCTGCCTGCACTGCCAGAAGCGTAGGTAAGTCACCCCTACAGCAGGCCTCACATCCCGGTGTGTCCGGCCTGCCAGAGGCGTAGGTAAGGCACCTCTACAGCAGGCCTCACATCCCTTGTAGTAGGACTTAGGTTCCCTCCAACCCATGCCTCTAAATGTATGTAGGGCTTAGGCTTATTCTACACTTTTGCCCATTTTGTGCCCCTTTTTTGAACTACCAATTGAAGCCGCACCGCTGTGTTAATCAAGTGTTGAACTGTTTCCTATCATATTATTGTAACAATTTTGGTAATTCTTTTCATATTACCTCTATGTTTTTATTGAGTGCAATTGAAGTTTGCTCTATGTAATTTGTTGGGTTGTTCTCCACATCCCGGTGCGTCAGGCCTGCCAGAGGCGTAGGTAAGTCACGTCTACAGCAGGCCTCACAGCCCTGTGGGCCAGGCCTGCCAGCACTGCAAGAGGCGTAGGTAAGTCACCCCTTCAGCAGGCCTCGCATCACTGTGTGCCAAGCCTGCTAGCACTGCCACAGTCGTAGGTAAGTCACATCACCCCTACAGCAGGCCTCGCATCCCTGTGTGCCAGGCCCAGCAGCACTACCAGAGGCAAAGGTAGGTCACCCTCTCAGCAGGACTCACATCCCTGTGTGCCAGGCCTGCCTGCCTGCACTGCCAGAAGCGTAGGTAAGTCACCCCTACAGCAGGCCTCACATCCCGGTGTGTCCGGCCTGCCAGAGGCGTAGGTAAGGCACCTCTACAGCAGGCCTCACATCCCTTGTAGTAGGACTTAGGTTCCCTCCAACCCATGCCTCTAAATGTATGTAGGGCTTAGGCTTATTCTACACTTTTGCCCATTTTGTGCCCCTTTTTTGAACTACCAATTGAAGCCGCACCGCTGTGTTAATCAAGTGTTGAACTGTTTCCTATCATATTATTGTAACAATTTTGGTAATTCTTTTCATATTACCTCTATGTTTTTATTGAGTGCAATTGAAGTTTGCTCTATGTAATTTGTTGGGTTGTTCTCCATCAATTATAAATGTTAACTTTTGGTACAATACGCAATGATTGAACATGAATGTTTTTACAATACACACTTTTGAATATAGTTATGTATAGCACAAATCCTTGCTGACATATTGCCTTGCGACTAGCCTGAAGTCTTTTTTCCGTTTCCAATACACGCACCACCAGCGTGAGGCTCACGCTAGCGGGACTTCATAAGGAACGTCCTCGCGGCAGGCGCTGTAGTTTCTAGCCAACTTGTGCGGAACTCGGACGCCGGCTCTGTCGTTTCAAGGTATTTAACCCCTGTAGGTTGTTTACTTCAATTGCCAATATACGACTAGTTTGATCCTGGGAGGTGTTAGTCCTAACACACCCCCCTTTCAAAATTCTTTTACAGCCTCTTCCATTTGTTGCCTTGTAATTTGACGAACTTTCTTAAGGAAGGAACCGCCCATCACGACTTAATCACATGAGAGGTATCCACATTACGGACGCCGGTCCTGCCATATCAAGGTATTGGACCCCTGTATGTTTGGCGATCTCCTTATGCCAACACACGACCCTGGGAGTTGTCAGTACTAACAACTTCCCTTTATTATTATATATTTTTTCTTCCAGCATTTATTGCCTTGGTTTTTAACGACCCTTACTAACGGAAGGACATGCCCACTTTGATTTAATCATATGTGAGGTATCCATGCCCCGCAAGACTCTGCGGGTAAGCCAGTAGCGCTTATGATTTTACTATCTCCTAACTCAATTAGTGCAACTTCCTGATCTCTGTTTTCCCCTTACCCTGTAGGTGTGTGACACGGCCATCATACCTACTTAGGTTGCCCCTACACAGTCCTGAAGAAGACCCGCAAGGCCGAGGCCTCGAATTACCCTCGTAGCCCCAAGCCGGGTTGAAACGTCGACGCCCCCATAAGTAGCCTGGATTACGAGCTCAATCCTTACGTGCCACCAAAAGACACATAATTGTGTATTTATGAATTGTACCGAAAGAATGTTTTGACTCTCTTTTTTTACGTGGCCAGGCTAGATCAGACTGAGATATATAACCAGTCCATTTTCTGAATGTTTTTTAATTTTTCTCCATTTTACTCTTCTGGAATTCTATTCCACTTCTCAAACACTAGAGCACCTCTTTTTGCACGTTCCCCTTGGAGCAACCTATTTTCCTATTTTCCTTACTCTTCCTTCATTGATACAGTAAATAATTAACTGTTCACCTTATGATATGTAAATAAATTCTTGGTGAAGTATACTTTGGTTGTTGCACTCTTTTCTTTAGTTTAATTCATTGTATTGATTACTGCGAGCTAATTATTGTTTATGCTGAAAATTTTTCTTTCGAATACAGTACTGTAAATTTGATACATATCGTTTTTGAAATATAGGTCTAGGACCATTGTTTTTTGTATCACATCCCTTGGTGCCAGGACTGCCAGCACTGCCAGATGCATAGGTAAGTCACCCCTACAGCAGCAGGCCTCACATCCCTGTGTGCCAGGCCTACCAGCACTGCCAGAAGCGTGGGTAAGTCACCTCTACAGCAGGCCTCACACCCCGTTGCGCCAGGCCTGCCAGCACTGCCAGCGGCATAGGTAAGTCACCCCTACAGCAGGCCTCACATTCCTGTGCGCCAGGCCTGCCAGCACTGCCAGAGGCGTAGGTAAGACACCCCCTCAGCAGGCCTCACATCCCTGTGAGCCAGACCTGCCAGCACTGCCAGAGGCGTAGGTAAGTCACCCTTACAGCAGGCCTCACAGCCCTGTGTGCCAGGCCTGCCAGCACTGCCATAGGCGTAGGTAAGTCACCCCTACAGCAGGCCTCACATCCCTCTGCGCCAGGCCTGCCAGCACTGCCAGGGGCATAGGTAAGGCACCCCTACAGTAGGCCTCACATCCCTGTGTGCCAGGCCTGCCAGCACTGCCAGAGGCGTATGTAAGTCCCCTCTACAGCAGGCCTCTCATCCCTGTGCGCCACGCCTGTCAGCACTGCCAGAGGCGTAGGTAATTCACTTCACCCCTACAGCGGGCTTTGCATCCTTGTGTGCCAGGCCTGCCAGCACTGCCAGAGGCGGAGGTAAGTCACCTATAGAGCAGGCCTCCCATCCCGGTGTGCCAGGCCTGCCAGCGGCATGGGTAAGTCACCTCTACAGTAGGCCTCACAGCCCTATGCACCAGACCTGCCAGCACTGCCAGAGGCGTAGGCAAGTCACCTCTACGGCAGGCCTCACATCCCTGTGCGCCAGGCCTGCCAGCACTGCCAGAAGCGTAGGTAAGTCACCTCTACAACAGGCCTCACATCCCTGTGCGCCAGGCCTGCCAGCACTGCCAGAAGCGTAGGTAAGTCACCTCTACAACAGGCCTCACAACCCTATGCGCCAGGCGTGCCAGCACTTCCAGAGGCGTAGGTAAGTCACCTCTACAGCAGGCCTCACATCCCTGTGTGCCAGGCCTGCCAGCACAGCCAGAGGCGTAGGTAATTCACTTCACCCCTACAGCGGGCCTTGCATCCTTGTGTGCCAGGCCTGCCAGCACTGCCAGAGGCGGAGGTAAGTCACCTATAGAGCAGGCCTCACATCCCGGTGTGCCAGGCCTGCCAGCACTGCCAGAGGCATGGGTAAGTCACCTCTACAGTAGGCCTCACAGCCCTATGCACCAGACCTGCCAGCACTGCCAGAGGCGTAGGCAAGTCACCTCTACGGCAGGCCTCACATCCCTGTGCGCCAGGCCTGCCAGCACTGCCAGAGCGTAGGTAAGTCACTACACCCGTACAGCGGGCCTTACATCCTTGTGTGCCAGGCCTCCCAGCACTGCCAGACGCGGAGGTAAGTCACCTATAGAGTAGGCCTCACATCCCGGTGTGCCAGGCCTGCCAGCACTGCCAGAGGCATGGGTAAGCCACCTCTAAAACAGGCCTCACAGCCCTGTGTGCTAGGCCTGCCAGCACTGCTAGATGCTTAGGTAAGTCACCCCCTCAGCAGGCCTCACATCCCTGTGCGCCAGGCCTGCCTGCACTGCCAGAGGCATGGGTAAGTCACCTCTACAGCAGGCCTCGCATCCCTGTGTGCCAGGCCTGCCAGCACTGCCAGAAGCGTATGTAAGTTACCTCTACAGCAGGCCTCACATCCCTGTGCCCCAGGCCTGCCAGCACTGCCAGAAGCGTAAGTAAGTCACGTCTACAGCAGGCCTCACATCCCTGTGTGCCAGGCCTGCCAGCACTGCCAGAAGCGTAAGTAAGTCACCTCTACAGCAGGCCTCACATCCCTGTGTGCCAGGCCTGCCAGCACTGCCAGAGGCGTAGGCAAATCACTTCACCCCTACAGCAGGCCTTACTTCCCAGTGTGCCAGGCCTACCAGCACTGCCAGAGGCGCAGGTAAGGCACCCCCTCAGCAGGCCGCACATCCCTGTGTGCCATGCCTGCCAGCACTGCCAGAGGCGAAGGTAAGGCACCTCTACACTAGGCCTCACAGCCCTGTGCGCCAGGCCTGCCAGCACTGCCAGAGTTGTAGGTAAGTCACCCCTATAGGAGGCCCCACATCCCTGTGTGCCAGACCTGCCAGCACTGCCAGAGGTGTAGGTAAGTCACTTCACCCCTACAGCAGGCCTCACATCCCTCTGCGCCAGGCCTGCCAGCACTGCCAGAGGCGTAGGTAAGGCACCCCTACAGCAGGCCTCACATCCCTCTGTGCCAGGTCTGCCAGCACTGCCAGAGGCGTAGGTAAGTCGCATCTAGAGCGGGCCTCACAACCCTGTGCGCCAGGCCTACCAGCACTGCCAAAAGCTTAGGTAAGTCACCCCTACAGCAGGCCTCACATCCCTGTGTGCCAGGCCTGCCAGAGGCGTATGTAAGTTACCTCTACAGCAGGCCTCACATCCCTGTGCCCCAGGCCTGCCAGCACTGCCAGAAGCGTAAGTAAGTCACGTCTACAGCAGGCCTCACATCCCTGTGTGCCAGGCCTGCCAGCACTGCCAGAAGCGTAAGTAAGTCACCTCTACAGCAGGCCTCACATCCGTGTGTGCCAGGCCTGCCAGCACTGCCAGAGGCGTAGGCAAATCACTTCACCCCTACAGCAGGCCTTACTTCCCAGTGCGCCAGGCCTA
This sequence comes from Calotriton arnoldi, assembly GCA_963921515.1. Lineage (NCBI taxonomy): Eukaryota > Metazoa > Chordata > Amphibia > Caudata > Salamandridae > Calotriton > Calotriton arnoldi. The sequence continues at coordinate 440,726 of CAWUFW010010723.1, read as the reverse complement.
CCAGCACTGACAGAGGCGCAGGTAAGGCACCCCCTCAGCAGGCCGCACATCCCTGTGTGCCATGCCTGCCAGCACTGCCAGAGGCGAAGGTAAGGCACCTCTACAGTAGGCCTCACAGCCTTGTGCGCCAGGCCTGCCAGCACTGCCAGAGTTGTAGGTAAGTCACCCCTACAGCAGGCCTCACAACCCTCTGCACCAGGCCTGCCAGCACTGCCAGAGGCGTAGGTAAGGCACCCCTACAGCAGGCCTCACATCCCTCTGTGCCAGCACTGCCAGAGGCGTAGGTAAGTCGCATCTAGAGCGGGCCTCACAACCCTGTGCGCCAGGCCTACCAGCACTGCCAAAAGCTTAGGTAAGTCACCCCTACAGCAGGCCTCACATCCCTGTGTGCCAGGCCTGCCAGAGGCGTATGTAAGTTACCTCTACAGCAGGCCTCACATCCCTGTGTGCCAGGCCTGCCAGCACTGCCAGAAGCGTAAGTAAGTCACCTCTACAGCAGGCCTCACATCCCTGTGTGCCAGGCCTGCCAGCACTGCCAGAGGCGTAGGCAAATCACTTCACCCCTACAGCAGGCCTTACTTCCCAGTGCGCCAGGCCTACCAGCACTGCCAGAGGCGCAGGTAAGGCACCCCCTCAGCATGCCGCACATCCCTGTGTGCCATGCCTGCCAGCACTGCCAGAGGCGAAGGTAAGGCACCTCTACAGTAGGCCTCACAGCCTTGTGCGCCAGGCCTACCAGCACTGCCGAAAGCTTAGGTAAGTCACCCCTACAGCAGGCCTCACATCCCTCTGTGCCAGGCCTGCCAGCACTGCCAGAGGCATGGGTAAGTCACATCTAGAGCGTGCCTCACAACCCTGTGCGCCAGGCCTACCAGCACTGCCAGAAGCTTAGGTAAGTCACCCCTACAGCAGGCCTCACATCCCTTTGTGCCAGGCCTGCCAGCACTGCCAGAGGCTTAGGTAAGTCACCCCTACAGCAGGCCTCACATCCCTTTGTGCCAGGCCTGCCAGCACTGCCAGAGGCGTAGGTAAGTCACTTCACCCCTACAGCATGCCTCACATCCCTCTGCGCCAGGCCTATCAGCACTGCCAGAAGCTTAGGTAAGTCACCCCTACAGCAAGCCTCACATCCCTGTGAGCCAGGCCTGCCAGCACTGCCAGAGGCGTAGGTAAGTCACTTCACCCCTACAGCAGGCCTCGCATCCCTCTGCGCCAGGCCTGCCAGCACTGCCAGAGTCGTAGGTAAGGCACCCCTACAGCAAGCCTCACATCCCTGTGCGCCAGGCCTGCCAGCACTGCCAGAGGCGTAGGTAAGTCACCCTTACAGCAGGCCTCACATCCCTGTGCGCTAGGCGTGCCAGCACTGCTAGAGGCGTAGGTAAGTCACCCTTACAGCAGGCCTGACACCCCTCTGCGCCAGGCCTGCCAGTACTGCCAGAGGCGTAGGTAAGGCACCCCTACAGCAGACGTCACATCCCTCTGTGCCAGGCCTCCCGCACTGCCAGAGGCATAGGTAAGTCACATCTAGAGCGGGCCTCACAACCCTGTGCGCCAGGCCTACCAGCACTGCCAGAAGCTTAGGTAAGTCACCCCGACAGCAGGCCTCGCATCCCTGTGAGCCAGGCCTGCCAGCACTGCCATAGACGTAGGTAAGTCTCCCCTGCAGGCGTCCTCACAGCCCTGTGCACCAGAACTGCCAGAAGCGTAGCTAAGTCACCCCTACAGCAGGCCTCACAGCCCTGTATGCCAGGTCTGCCAGCACTGCCAGAGGCATAGGTAAGTCACCCCCTCAGCAGGCCTCACATTCCCTGTGCAACAGGCCTCACAGCACTGCCAGAGGCGTAGGTAATTCACTTCACCCCTACAGCGGGCCTTTCATCCTTGTGTGCCAGGCCTGCCAGCACAGCCATAGGCGGAGGTAAGTCACCTTTAGAGCAGGCCTCACATCCCGGTGTGCCAGGCCTGCCAGCACTGCCAGAGGCATGGTTAAGTCACCTCTACAGTAGGCCTCACAGCCCTATGCACCAGACCTGCCAGCACTGCCAGAAGCGTAGGTAAGTCACCTCTACAACAGGCCTCACAACCCTGTGCGCCAGGCGTGCCAGCACTTCCAGAGGCGTAGGGAAGTCACCTCTACAGCAGGCCTCACATCCCTGTCCGCCAGCACTGCTAGAGGCGTAGGTAAGTCACGTGACTCACGTCACCCCTACAGCAGGCCTCACTTCCCTGTGTGCCAGGCCTGCCAGCACTGCCAGAGGCGTAGGTGAGTCACTTCACCCCTACAGCAGGCCTCACTTCCCTGTGTGCCAGACCTGCAAGCAATGCCAGAAGCGTAAGTAAGTCACCCCTACAGCAGGCCTCACATCCCTGTGTGCCAGGCCTGCCAGCACTGCCAGAGACTTAGGTAATTCACTACACCCGTACAGCGGGCCTTACATCCTTGTGTGCCAGGCCTGCCAGCTCTGCCAGAGGCGGAGGTAAGTCACCTATAGAGTAGGCCTCACATCCCGGTGTGCCAGGCCTGCCAGCACTGCCAGAGGCATGGGTAAGTCACCTCTAAAACAGGCCTCAGAGCCCTGTGTGCCAGGCCTGCCAACACTGCTAGAAGCGTAGGTAAGTCATGTGACTCACGTCACCCCTACAGCAGGCCTCACATCCCTGTGTGCCAGGCCTGCCAGCACTGCCAGAAGCATAGGTATGTCACCTCTACAGCAGGCCTCTTATCCCTCTGCTCTGGGCCTGCATGTGCTGCCAGAGGCGTAGGTAAGGCACCCATACAGGAGGCCTCACATACCTGTGTGCCAGGCCTGCCAGCACTGCCAGAGGCGTATGTAAGTTACCTCTACAGCAGGCCTCACATCCCTGTGCGCCAGGCCTGCCAGCACTGCCAGAAGCGTAGGTAAGTCACCCCTATAGCAGGCCTCACAGCCCTGTGTGCCAGGTCTGCCGGCACTGCAAGAGGCGTAGGTAAGTCACCCCTTCAGCAGGCCTCGCATCCCTGTTTGCCAGGCCTGCCTGCACTGCCAGAAGCGTAGGTAAGTCACCCCTACAGCAGGCCTCACATCCCGGTGCGTCCGGCCTGCCAGAGGTGTAGGTAAGTCACGTCTCACAGCAGGCCTCACATCCCTGTGGGCCAGGCCTGCCACAACTGCCAGAGGCATAGGTAAGGCACCTCTACAGCAGGCCTCACATCCCTTGGTGCCAGGACTGCCAGCACTGCCCGATGCATAAGTGAGTCACCCCTACAGCAGCAGGCCTCACATCCCTGTGTGCCAGGCCTGCCAGCACTGCCAGAGGCGTAGGTAAGACACCCCCTCAGCAGGCCTCACAACCCTGTGAGCCAGACCTGCCAGCACTGCCAGAGGTGTAGGTAAGTCACCCTTACAGCAGGCGTCACAGCCCTGTGTGCCAGGCCTGCCAGCACTGCCAGAGGTGTGGGTAAGGCACCTCTACAGCAGGCCTCACATCCCGGTGCGCCAGGCCTGCCAGAAGCGTAGGTAAGTCACCCCTACAGCAGCCCTCATATCCCTGTGCGCCAGGCCTACCAGCACTGCCAGAAGCGTGGGTAAGTCACCTCTACAGCAGGCCTTACACCCCGTTGCGCCAGGCCTGCCAGCACTGCCAGCGGCATAGGTAAGTCACCCCTACAGCAGGCCTCACATTCCTGTGCGCCAGGCCTGCCAGCACTTTCAGAGGCGTATGTAAGACAGCCCCTCAGCAGGCCTCACATCCCTGTGAGCCAGACCTGCCAGCACTGCCAGAGGCGTAGGTAAGTCACCCTTACAGCAGGCCTCACAGCCCTGTGTGCCAGGCCTGCCAGCACTGCCATAGGCGTAGGCAACTCACCCCTACAGCAAGCCTCACATCCCTCTGCGCCAGGCCTGCCAGCACTGCCAGGGGCATAGGTAAGGCAACCCTACAGTAGGCCTCACATCCCTGTGTGCCAGGCCTGCCAGCACTGCCAGAGGCGTATGTAAGTCCCCTCTACAGCAGGCCTCTCAACCCTGTGCGCCAGGCCTGCCAGCACTGCCAGAGGCGTAGGTAATTCACTTCACCCCTACAGCATGCCTCACATCCCTCTGCGCCAGGCCTACCAGCACTGCCAGAAGCTTAGGTAAGTCACCCCTACAGCAGGCCTCACATCCCTTTGTGCCAGGCCTGCCAGCACTGCCAGAGGCTTAGGTAAGTCACCCCTACAGCAGGCCTCACATCCCTTTGTGCCAGGCCTCCCAGCACTGCCAGAGGCGTAGGTAAGTCACTTCACCCCTACAGCAGGCCTCGCATCCCTCTGCGCCAGGCCTGCCAGCACTGCCAGAGTCGTAGGTAAGGCACCCCTACAGCAAGCCTCACATCCCTGTGCGCCAGGCCTGCCAGCACTGCCAGAGGCGTAGGTAAGTCACCCTTACAGCAGGCCTCACATCCCTGTGTGCCAGGCGTGCCAGCACTGCTAGAGGCGTAGGTAAGTCACCCTTACAGCAGGCCTGACACCCCTCTGTGCCAGGCCTCCCGCACTGCCAGAGGCATAGGTAAGTCACATCTAGAGCGGGCCTCACAACCCTGTGCGCCAGGCCTACCAGCACTGCCAGAGGCTTAGGTAAGTCACCCCGACAGCAGGCCTCGCATCCCTGTGAGCCAGGCCTGCCAGCACTGCCATAGACGTAGGTAAGTCTCCCCTGCAGGCGGCCTTACAGCCCTGTGCACCAGAACTGCCAGAAGCGTAGCTAAGTCACCCCTACAGCAGGCCTCACAGCCCGGTGTGCCAGGTCTGCCAGCACTGCCAGAGGCATAGGTAAGTCACCCCTACAGCAGGCCTCACAGCCCTGTGTGCCAGGCCTGCCAGCACTGCCAGAGGCGTAGGTAAGTCACCCCCTCAGCAGGCCTCACATTCCCTGTGCAACAGGCCTCACAGCCCTGCCAGAGGCGTAGGTAAGTCACCTCTACAGCAGGCCTCACATCCCTGTGCGCCAGGCCTGCCAACACTGCCAGAGGCGTAGGTAATTCACTTCACCCCTACAGCGGGCCTTTCATCCTTGTGTGCCAGGCCTGCCAGCACTGCCATAGGCGGAGGTAAGTCACCTATAGAGCAGGCCTCACATCCCGGTGTGCCAGGCCTGCCAGCACTGCCAGAGGCGTAGGTAAGTCACCTCTACGGCAGGCCTCACATCCCTGTGCGCCAGGCCTGCCAGCACTGCCAGAAGCGTAGGTAAGTCACCTCTACAACAGTCCTCACAACCCTGTGCGCCAGGCGTGCCAGCACTTCCAGAGGCGTAGGGAAGTCGCCTCTACAGCAGGCCTCACATCCCTGTCCGCCAGGCCTGCCAGCACTGCTAGAGGCGTAGGTAAGTCACGTGACTCACGTCACCCCTACAGCAGGCCTCACTTCCCTGTGTGCCAGGCCTGCCAGCACTGCCAGAGGCGAAGGTAAGTCACCCCTACAGCAGGCCTCACATCCCTGTGTGCGAGGCCTGCCAGCACTGCCAGAGGCGTAGGTGAGTCACTTCACCCCTACAGCAGGCCTCACTTCCCTGTGTGCCAGACCTGCAAGCAATGCCAGAAGCGTAAGTAAGTCACCCCTACAGCAGGCCTCACATCCCTGTGTGCCAGGCCTGCCAGCACTGCCAGAGACTTAGGTAATTCACTACACCCGTACAGCGGGCCTTACATCCTTGTGTGCCAGGCCTGCCAGCTCTACCAGAGGCGGAGGTAAGTCACCTATAGAGTAGGCCTCACATCCCGGTGTGCCAGGCCTGCCAGCACTGCCAGAAGGATAGGTAAGTCACCTCTACAGCAGGCCTCTTATCCCTCTGCTCTGGGCCTGCATGTGCTGCCAGAGGCGTAGGTAAGGCACCCATACAGGAGGCCTCACATACCTGTGTGCCAGGCCTGCCAGCACTGCCAGAGGCGTATGTAAGTTACCTCTACAGCAGGCCTCACATCCCTGTGCGCCAGGCCTGCCAGCACTGCCAGAAGCGTAGGTAAGTCACCCCTATAGCAGGCCTCACAGCCCTGTGTGCCAGGCCTGCCGGCACTGCAAGAGGCGTAGGTAAGTCACCCCTTCAGCAGGCCTCGCATCCCTGTGTGCCAGGCCTGCCTGCACTGCCAGAAGCGTAGGTAAGTCACCCTTACAGCAGGCCTCACATCCCGGTGCGTCCGGCCTGCCAGAGGTGTAGGTAAGTCACGTCTACAGCAGGCCTCACATCCCTGTGGGCCAGGCCTGCCACAACTGCCAGAGGCATAGGTAAGGCACCTCTACAGCAGGCCTCACATCCCTTGGTGCCAGGACTGCCAGCACTGCCCGATGCGTAAGTGAGTCACCCCTACAGCAGCAGGCCTCACATCCCTGTGTGCCAGGCCTGCCAGCACGGCCAGAGGCGTAGGTAAGACACCCCCTCAGCAGGCCTCACATCCCTGTGAGCCAGACCTGCCAGCACTGCCAGAGGTGTAGGTAAGTCACCCTTACAGCAGGCCTCACAGCCCTGTGTGCCAGGCCTGCCAGCACTGCCAGAGGTGTGGGTAAGGCACCTCTACAGCAGGCCTCACATCCCGGTGCGCCAGGCCTGCCAGAAGCGTAGGTAAGTCACCCCTACAGCAGCCCTCATATCCCTGTGTGCCAGACCTACCAGCACTGCCAGAAGCGTGGGTAAGTCACCTCTACAGCAGGCCTTACACCCCGTTGCGCCAGGCCTGCCAGCACTGCCAGATGCGTAGGTAAGTCACCCTTACAGCAGGCCTCACAGCCCTGTGTGCCAAGCCTGCCAGCACTGCCAGAAGCGTAGGTAAGTCACCCCTACAGCAGGCCTCACATTCCTGTGAGCCATACCTGCCAGCACTGCCAGAGGCGTAGGTAAGTCACCCTTACAGCAGGCCTCACAGCCCTGTGTGCCAAGCCTGCCAGCACTGCCATAGGCGTAGGCAACTCACCCCTACAGCAAGCCTCACATCCCTCTGCGCCAGGCCTGCCAGCACTGCCAGGGGCATAGGTAAGTCACCCTTACCTCAGGCCTCACAGCCCTGTGTGCCAGGCCTGCCAGCACTGCCAGAGGCGTATGTAAGTCCCCTCTACAGCAGGCCTCACATCCCTGTGCGCCAGGCCTGCCAGCACTGCCAGAAGCTTAAGTAAGTCACCCCTACAGCAGGCCTCACATCCCTGCGTGCCAGGCATGCCAGCACTGCCAGAGGCGTAGGTAATTCACTTCACCCTACAGCGGGCCTTGCATCCTTGTGTGCCAGGCCTGCCAGCACTGCTAGAGGCGGAGGTAAGTCAGGCCTCACATCCCTTTGTGCCAGGCCTGCCAGCACTGCCAGAGGCGTAGGTAAGTCACTTCACCCCTACAGCATGCCTCACATCCCTCTGCGCCAGGCCTACCAGCACTGCCAGAAGCTTAGGTAAGTCACCCCTACAGCAGGCCTCACATCCCTTTGTGCCAGGCCTGCCAGCACTGCCAGAGGCTTAGGTAAGTCACCCCTACAGCAGGCCTCACATCCCTTTGTGCCAGGCCTCCCAGCACTGCCAGAGGCGTAGGTAAGTCACTTCACCCCTACAGCATGCCTCACATCCCTCTGCGCCAGGCCTATCAGCACTGCCAGAAGCTTAGGTAAGTCACCCCTACAGCAAGCCTCACATCCCTGTGAGCCAGGCCTGCCAGCACTGCCAGAGGCGTAGGTAAGTCACTTCACCCCTACAGCAGGCCTCGCATCCCTCTGCGCCAGGCCTGCCAGCACTGCCAGAGTCGTAGGTAAGGCACCCCTACAGCAAGCCTCACATCCCTCTGCGCCAGACCTGCCAGAGTCGTAGGTAAGTCACCCCTACAGCAGGCCTCACATCCCTGTGTGCCAGGTCTGCCAGCACTGCGAGAGGCGTAGGTAAGTCACTTCACCACTACAGCAGGCCTTATATCCCTGTGTGCCAGGCCTGCCAGCACTGCCAGAGGCGGAGGTAAGTCACCTCTACAGCAGCCCTCACATCCCTGTGTGCCAGGCCTGCCAGCACTGCCAGAGGCGGGGGTAAGTCACCCCCTCAGCAGGCCTCTCATCCCTGTGTGCCAGGCCTGCTAGCACTGCCAGATGAATGGGTAAGTCACCTCTACAGCAGGCCTCACATCCCTGTGCACCAGGCCTGCCAGCACTGCCAGAGGCGTAGGTAAGTCACCTCTACAGCAGGACCTTACAGCCCTGTGCGCCAGGCCTGCCAGCACTGCCAGAGGTGTAGGTAAGGCACCCCTACAGCAGACGTCACATCCCACTGTGCCAGGCCTCCCAGCACTGCCAGAGGCGTAGGTAAGTCACATCTAGAGCGGGCCTCACAACCCTGTGCGCCAGGCCTACCAGCACTGCCAGAAGCTTAGGTAAGTCACCCCGACAGCAGGCCTCGCATCCCTGTGAGCCAGGCCTGCCAGCACTGCCATAGATGTAGGTAAGTCTCCCCTGCAGGCGGCCTCACAGCCCTGTGCACCAGGCCTACCAGCACTGCCAGAAGCGTAGCTAAGTCACCCCTACAGCAGGCCTCACAGCCCTGTGTGCCAGGTCTGCCAGCACTGCCAGAGGCATAGGTAAGTCACCCCCTCAGCAGGCCTCACATTCCCTGTGCAACAGGCCTCACAGCACTGCCAGAGGCGTAGGTAAGTCACCTCTACAGCAGGCCTCACATCCCTGTGCGCCAGGCCTGCCAGCACTGCCAGAAGCTTAAGTAAGTCACCCCTACAGCAGGCCTCACATCCCTGTGTGCCAGGCCTGCCAGCACTGCCAGAGGCGTAGGTAATTCACTTCTCCCCTACAGCGGGCCTTGCATCCTTGTGTGCCAGGCCTGCCAACACTGCCAGAGGCGGAGGTAAGTCACCTATAGAGCAGGCCTCACATCCCGGTGTGCCAGGCCTGCCAGCACTGCCAGAGGCATGGTTAAGTCACCTCTACAGTAGGCATCACAGCCCTATGCACCAGACCTGCCAGCACTGCCAGAGGCGTAGGTAAGTCACCTCTACAACAGGCCTCACAACCCTGTGCGCCAGGCGTGCCAGCACTTCCAGAGGCGTAGGGAAGTCACCTCTACAGCAGGCCTCACATCCCTGTCCGCCAGGCCTGCCAGCACTGCTAGAGGCGTAGGTAAGTCATGTGACTCACGTCACCCCTACAGCAGGCCTCACTTCCCTGTGTGCGAGGCCTGCCAGCACTGCCAGAGGCGTAGGTGAGTCACCCCTACAGCAGGCCTCACATCCCTGTGTGCCAGGCCTGCCAGCACTGCCAGAGACTTAGGTAATTCACTACACCCGTACAGCGGGCCTTACATCCTTGTGTGCCAGGCCTGCCAGCTCTGCCAGAGGCGGAGGTAAGTCACCTATAGAGTAGGCCTCACATCCCGGTGTGCCAGGCCTGCCAGCACTGCCAGAGGCATGGGTAAGTCACCTCTAAAACAGGCCTCTTATCCCTCTGCTCTGGGCCTGCATGTGCTGCCAGAGGCGTAGGTAAGGCACCCATACAGGAGGCCTCACATACCTGTGTGCCAGGCCTGCCTGCACTGCCAGAAGCGTAGGTAAGTCACCCCTACAGCAGGCCTCACATCCCGGTGCGTCCGGCCTGCCAGAGGTGTAGGTAAGTCACGTCTACAGCAGGCCTCACATCCCTGTGGGCAAGGCCTGCCACAACTGCCAGAGGCATAGGTAAGGCATCTCTACAGCAGGCCTCACATCCCTTGGTGCCAGGACTGCCAGCACTGCCCGATGCATAAGTGAGTCACCCCTACAGCAGCAGGCCTCACATCCCTGTGAGCCAGACCTGCCAGCACTGCCAGAGGTGTAGGTAAGTCACCCTTACAGCAGGCCTCACAGCCCTGTGTGCCAGGCCTGCCAGCACTGCCAGAGGTGTGGGTAAGTCACCTCTACAGCAGGCCTCACATCCCGGTGCGCCAGGCCTGCCAGAAGCGTGGGTAAGTCACCCCTACAGCAGCCCTCATATCCCTGTGCGCCAGGCCTACCAGCACTGCCAGAAGCGTGGGTAAGTCACCTCTACAGCAGGCCTTACACCCCGTTGCGCCAGGCCTGCCAGCACTGCCAGCGGCATAGGTAAGTCACCCCTACAGCAGGCCTCACATTCCTGTGCGCCAGGCCTGCCAGCACTTTCAGAGGCGTAGGTAAGACACCCCCTCAGCAGGCCTCACATCCCTGTGAGCCAGACCTGCCAGCACTGCCAGAGGCGTAGGTAAGTCACCCTTACAGCAGGCCTCACAGCCCTGTGTGCCAGGCCTGCCAGCACTGCCATAGGCGTAGGCAAGTCACCCCTACAGCAAGCCTCACATCCCACTGCGGCAGGCCTGCCAGCACTGCCAGGGGCATAGGTAAGGCACCCCTACAGTAGGCCTCACATCCCTGTGTGCCAGGCCTGCCAGCACTGCCAGAGGCGTATGTAAGTCCCCTCTACAGCAGGCCTCGCATCCCTGTGCGCCAGGCCTGCCAGCACTGCCAGAAGCTTAAGTAAGTCACCCCTACAGCAGGCCTCACATCCCTGTGTGCCAGGCCTGCCAGCACTGCCAGAGGCGTAGGTAATTCACTTCACCCATACAGCGGGCCTTGCATCCTTGTGTGCCAGGCCTGCCAGCACTGCTAGAGGCAGAGGTAAGTCACCCCTACAGTAGGCCTCACATCCCTTTGTGCCAGGCCTGCCAGCACTGCCAGAGGCATAGGTAAGTCACTTCACCCCTACAACATGCCTCACATCCTTATGCGCAAGGCCGGCCAGCACTGCCAGTCGTAGGTAAGTCACCCCTACAGCAGGCCTTATATCCCTGTGTGCCAGGGCTGCCAGCACTGCCAGAGGCGGAGGTAAGTCACCTCTACAGCAGCCCTCACATCCCTGTGTGCCAGGCCTGCCAGCACTGCCAGAGGCGGGGGTAAGTCACCCCCTCAGCAGGCCTCTCATCCCTGTGTGCCAGGCCTGCTAGCACTGCCAGATGAATGGGTAAGTCACCTCTACAGCAGGCCTCACATCCCTGTGCACCAGGCCTACCAGCACTGCCAGAGGCGTAGGTAAGTCACCTCTACAGCAGGACCTTACTGCCCTGTGCGCCAGGCCTGCCAGCACTGCCAGAGGTGTAGGTAAGTCACCCCTATAGGAGGCCACACATCCCCGTGTGCCAGACCTGCCAGCACTGCCAAATGCGTAGGTAAGGCACCCACTTAGCAGGCCTCACATCCCTGTGCGCCAGGCCTGCCAGCACTGCCAGAGGCGTAGGTAACTCACCCTTACAGCAGGCCTGACACCCCTCTGCGCCAGGCCTGCCAGCACTGCCAGAGGCATAGGTAAGGCACCCCTACAGCAGACCTCACATCCCTCTGTGCCAGGCCTCCCAGCACTGCCAGAGACATAGGTAAGTCACATCTAGAGCGGGCCTCACAACCCTGTGTGCCAGGCCTACCAGCACTGCCAGAAGCTTAGGTAAGTCACCCCGACAGCAGGCCTCACATCCCTGTGAGCCAGGCCTGCCAGCACTGCCATAGACGTAGGTAAGTCTCCCCTGCAGGCGGCCTCACAGCCCTGTGCACCAGACCTGCCAGCACTGCCAGAAGCGTAGCTAAGTTACCCCTACAGCAGGCCTCACAGCCCTGTGTGCTAGGCCTGCCAGCACTGCCAGAGGCGTAGGTAAGTCACCCCCTCAGCAGTCCTCGCATTCCCTGTGCAACAGGCCTCACAGCACTGCCAGAGGCGTAGGTAAGTCACCTCTACAGCAGGCCTCACATCCCTGTGTGCCAGTCCTGCCAGCACTGCCAGAGGCGTAGGTAATTCACTTCACCCCTACAGCGGGCCTTGCATCCTTGTGTGCCAGGCCTGCCAGCACTGCCAGAGGCGGAGGTAAGTCACCTATAGAGCAGGCGTCACATCCCGGTGTGCCAGGCCTGCCAGCACTGCCAGAGGCATGGTTAAGTCACCTCTACGGCAGGCCTCACAGCCCTATGCACCAGACCTGCCAGCACTGCCAGAAGCGTAGGTAAGTCACCTCTACGGCAGGCCTCACAACCCTGTGCGCCAGGCGTGCCAGCACTGCCAGAGGCATGGTTAAGTCACCTCTACAGTAGGCCTCACAGCCCTATGCACCAGACCTGCCAGCACTGCCAGAGGCGTAGGCAAGTCACCTCTACAGCAGGCCTCACATCCCTGTGCGCCAGGCCTCCAGCACTGCTAGAGGCATAGGTAAGTCACGTGACTCACGTCACCCCTACAGCAGGCCTCACTTCCCTGTGTGCCAGGCCTGCCAGCACTGCCAGAGGCGAAGGTAAGTCACCCCTACAGCAGGCCTCACATCCCTGTGTGCGAGGCCTGCCAGCACTGCCAGAGGCGTAGGTGAGTCACTCCACCCCTACAGCAGGCCTCGCATCCCGGTGCGTCCGGCCTGCCAGAGGCATAGGTAAGTCGCGTCTACAGCAGGCCTCACAGCCCTGTGGGCCAGGCTTGCCACAACTGCCAGAGGCGTAGGTAAGGCACCTCTACAGCAGGCCTCACATCCCTTGGTGCCAGGACTGCCAGCACTGCCAGATGCATAGGTAAGTCACCCCTACAGCAGCAGGGCACACATCCCTGTCCGCCAGGCCTGCCAGCACTGCTAGAGGCGTAGGTAAGTCACGTGACTCACGTCACCCCTACAGCAGGCCTCACTTCCCTGTGTGCCAGGCCTGCCAGCACTGCCAGAGGCGTAGGTGAGTCACTTCACCCCTACAGCAGGCCTCACTTCCCTGTGTGCCAGGCCTGCAAGCAATGGCAGAAGCGTAAGTAAGTCACCCCTACAGCAGGCCTCACATCCCTGTGAGCCAGGCCTGCCAGCACTGCCATAGACGTAGGTAAGTCTCCCCTGCAGGCGGCCTCACAGCCCTGTGCACCACATCTGCCAGCACTGCCAGAAGCGTAGCTAAGTCACCCCTACAGCAGGCCTCACAGCCCTGTGTGCCAGGCCTGCCAGCACTGCCAGAGGCGTAGGTAAGTCACCCCCTCAGCAGGCCTCACATTCCCTGTGCAACAGGCCTCACAGCACTGCCAGAGGCGTAGGTAAGTCACCTCTACAGCAGGCCTCACATCCCTGTGCGCCAGGCCTGCCAGCACTGCCAGAAGCTTAAGTAAGTCACCCCTACAGCAGGCCTCACATCCCTGTGCGCCAGTCCTGCCAGCACTGCCAGAGGCGTAGGTAATTCACTTCACCCCTACAGCGGGCCTTGCATCCTTGTGTGCCAGGCCTGCCAGCACTGCCAGAGGCGGAGGTAAGTCACCTATAGAGCAGGCGTCACATCCCGGTGTGCCAGGCCTGCCAGCACTGCCAGAGGCATGGTTAAGTCACCTCTACGGCAGGCCTCACAGCCCTATGCACCAGACCTGCCAGCACTGCCAGAAGCGTAGGTAAGTCACCTCTACGGCAGGCCTCACAACCCTGTGCGCCAGGCGTGCCAGCACTGCCAGAGGCATGGTTAAGTCACCTCTACAGTAGGCCTCACAGCCCTATGCACCAGACCTGCCAGCACTGCCAGAGGCGTAGGCAAGTCACCTCTACAGCAGGCCTCACATCCCTGTGCGCCAGGCCTGCCAGCACTGCTAGAGGCATAGGTAAGTCACGTGACGTAAGTCACGTGACTCACGTCACCCTACAGCAGGCCTCACTTCCCTGTGTGCCAGGCCTGCCAGCACTGCCAGAGGCGAAGGTAAGTCACCCCTACAGCAGGCCTCACATCCCTGTGTGCGAGGCCTGCCAGCACTGCCAGAGGCGTAGGTGAGTCACTCCACCCCTATAGCAGGCCTTACTTCCCTGTGTGCCAGGCCTGCAAGCAATGCCAGAAGCGTAAGTAAGTCACCCCTACAGTAGGCCTCACATCCCGGTGTGCCAGGCCTGCCAGCACTGCCAGAGGCATGTGTAAGTCACCTCTAAAACAGGCCTCACAGCCCTGTGTGCCAGGCCTGCCAGCACTGCCAGAAGCATAGGTAAGTGACCTCTACAGCAGGCCTCACATCCCTGTGCGCCAGGCCTGCCTGCACTGCTAGAGGCATGAGTAAGTCACCTCTACAGCAGGCCTCGCATCCCTCTGCGCTGGGCCTGCATGCGCTGCCAGAGGCGTAGGTAAGGCACCCCTACAGGAGGCCTCACATACCTGTGTGCCAGGCCTGCCAGCACTGCCAGAGGCGTATGTAAGTCACCCCTATAGCAGGCCTCACAGCCCTGTGTGCCAGGCCTGCCAGCACTGCAAGAGGCGTAGGTAAGTCACCCCTTCAGCAGGCCTTGCATCCCTGTGCGCCAGGCCTCCAGCACTGCTAGAGGCATAGGTAAGTCACGTGACTCACGTCACCCCTACAGCAGGCCTCACTTCCCTGTGTGCCAGGCCTTCCAGCACTGCCAGAGGCGAAGGTAAGTCACCCCTACAGCAGGCCTCACATCCCTGTGTGCGAGGCCTGCCAGCACTGCCAGAGGCGTAGGTGAGTCACTCCACCCCTACAGCAGGCCTTACTTCCCTGTGTGCCAGGCCTGCAAGCAATGCCAGAAGCGTAAGTAAGTCACCCCTACAGCAGGCCTCACATCCCTGTGTGCCAGGCCTGCCAGCACTGCCAGAGATTTAGGTAATTCACTACACCCGTACAGCGGGCCTTACATCCTTGTGTGCCAAGCCTGCCAGCACTGCCAGAGGCGGAGGTAAGTCACCTATAGAGTAGGCCTCACATCCCGGTGTGCCAGGCCTGCCAGCACTGCCAGAGGCATGTGTAAGTCACCTCTAAAACAGGCCTCACAGCCCTGTGTGCCAGGCCTGCCAGCACTGCCAGAAGCATAGGTAAGTGACCTCTACAGCAGGCCTCACATCCCTGTGCGCCAGGCCTGCCTGCACTGCTAGAGGCATGGGTAAGTCACCTCTACAGCAGGCCTCGCATCCTCTGCGCTGGGCCTGCATGCGCTGCCAGAGGCGTAGGTAAGGCACCCCTACAGGAGGCCTCACATACCTGTGTGCCAGGCCTGCCAGCACTGCCAGAGGCGTATGTAAGTCACCCCTTCAGCAGGCCTTGCATCCCTGTGTGCCAAGCCTGCTAGCACTGCCACAGTCGTAGGTAAGTCACATCACCCCTACAGCAGGCCTCACATCCCTGTGTGCCAGGCCCAGCAGCACTACCAGAGGCAAAGGTAGGTCACCCTCTCAGCAGGACTCACATCCCTTTGGGCCAGGCCTGCCTGCACTGCCAGAAGCGTAGGTAAGTCACCCCTACAGCAGGCCTCACATCCCGGTGCGTCCGGCCTGCCAGGCCTGCCAGAGGCATGGGTAAGTCGCGTCTACAGCAGGCCTCACAGCCCTGTGGGCCAGGCTTGCCACAACTGCCAGAGGCGTAGGTAAGGCACCTCTACAGCAGGCCTCACATCCCTTGGTGCCAGGACTGCCAGCACTGCCAGATGCATAGGTAAGTCACCCCTACAGCAGCAGGGCACACATCCCTGTCCGCCAGGCCTGCCAGCATTGCTAGAGGCGTAGGTAAGTCACGTGACTCACGTCACCCCTACAGCAGGCCTCACTTCCCTGTGTGCCAGGCCTGCCAGCACTGCCAGAGGCGTAGGTGAGTCACTTCACCCCTACAGCAGGCCTCACTTCCCTGTGTGCCAGGCCTGCAAGCAATGCCAGAACCGTAAGTAAGTCACCCCTACAGCAGGCCTCACATCCCTGTGAGCCAGGCCTGCCAGCACTGCCATAGACGTAGGTAAGTCTCCCCTGCAGGCGGCCTCACAGCCCTGTGCACCAGACCTGCCAGCACTGCCAGAAGCGTAGCTAAGTCACCCCTACAGCAGGCCTCACAGCCCTGTGTGCCAGGCCTGCCAGCACTGCCAGAGGCGTAGGTAAGTCACCCCCTCAGCAAGGCTCACATTCCCTGTGCAACAAGCCTCACAGCACTGCCAGAGGCGTAGGTAAGTCACCTCTACAGCAGGCCTCACATCCCTGTGCGCCAGGCCTGCCAGCACTGCCAGAAGCTTAAGTAAGTCACCCCTACAGCAGGCCTCACATCCCTGTGTGCCAGGCCTGCCAGCACTGCCAGAGATTTAGGTAATTCACTACACCCGTACAGCGGGCCTTACATCCTTGTGTGCCAAGCCTGCCAGCACTGCCAGAGGCGGAGGTAAGTCACCTATAGAGTAGGCCTCACATCCCGGTGTGCCAGGCCTGCCAGCACTGCCAGAGGCATGTGTAAGTCACCTCTAAAACAGGCCTCACAGCCCTGTGTGCCAGGCCTGCCAGCACTGCCAGAAGCATAGGTAAGTGACCTCTACAGCAGGCCTCACATCCCTGTGCGCCAGGCCTGCCTGCACTGCTAGAGGCATGGGTAAGTCACCTCTACAGCAGGCCTCGCATCCTCTGCGCTGGGCCTGCATGCGCTGCCAGAGGCGTAGGTAAGGCACCCCTACAGGAGGCCTCACATACCTGTGTGCCAGGCCTGCCAGCACTGCCAGAGGCGTATGTAAGTCACCCCTTCAGCAGGCCTTGCATCCCTGTGTGCCAAGCCTGCTAGCACTGCCACAGTCGTAGGTAAGTCACATCACCCCTAAGGCAGGCCTCACATCCCTGTGTGCCAGGCCCAGCAGCACTACCAGAGGCAAAGGTAGGTCACCCTCTCAGCAGGACTCACATCCCTGTGGGCCAGGCCTGCCTGCACTGCCAGAAGCGTAGGTAAGTCACCCCTACAGCAGGCCTCACATCCCGGTGCGTCCGGCCTGCCAGGCCTGCCAGAGGCATAGGTAAGTCGCGTCTACAGCAGGCCTCACAGCCCTGTGGGCCAGGCTTGCCACAACTGCCAGAGGCGTAGGTAAGGCACCTCTACAGCAGGCCTCACATCCCTTGGTGCCGGGACTACCAGCACTGCCAGATGCATAGGTAAGTCACCCCTACAGCAGCAGGGCACACATCCCTGTCCGCCAGGCCTGCCAGCACTGCTAGAGGCGTAGGTAAGTCACGTGACTCACGTCACCCCTACAGCAGGCCTCACTTCCCTGTGTGCCAGGCCTGCCAGCACTGCCAGAGGCGTAGGTGAGTCACTTCACCCCTACAGCAGGCCTCACTTCCCTGTGTGCCAGGCCTGCAAGCAATGCCAGAACCGTAAGTAAGTCACCCCTACAGCAGGCCTCACATCCCTGTGAGCCAGGCCTGCCAGCACTGCCATAGACGTAGGTAAGTCTCCCCTGCAGGCGGCCTCACAGCCCTGTGCACCAGACCTGCCAGCACTGCCAGAAGCGTAGCTAAGTCACCCCTTCAGCAGGCCTCACAGCCCTGTGTGCCAGGCCTGCCAGCACTGCCAGAGGCGTAGGTAAGTCACCCCCTCAGCAGGCCTCACATTCCCTGTGCAACAAGCCTCACAGCACTGCCAGAGGCGTAGGTAAGTCACCTCTACAGCAGGCCTCACATCCCTGTGCGCCAGGCCTGCCAGCACTGCCAGAAGCTTAAGTAAGTCACCCCTACAGCAGGCCTCACATCCCTGTGTGCCAGTCCTGCCAGCACTGCCAGAGGCGTAGGTAATTCACTTCACCCCTACAGCGGGCCTTGCATCCTTGTGTGCCAGGCCTGCCAGCACTGCCAGAGGCGGAGGTAAGTCACCTATAGAGCAGGCGTCACATCCCGGTGTGCCAGGCCTGCCAGCACTGCCAGAGGCATGGTTAAGTCACCTCTACGGCAGGCCTCACAGCCCTATGCACCAGACCTGCCAGCACTGCCAGAAGCGTAGGTAAGTCACCTCTACGGCAGGCCTCACAACCCTGTGCGCCAGGCGTGCCAGCACTGCCAGAGGCATGGTTAAGTCACCTCTACAGTAGGCCTCACAGCCCTATGCACCAGACCTGCCAGCACTGCCAGAGGCGTAGGTAAGTCACCTCTACGGCAGGCCTCACAACCCTGTGCGCCAGGCGTGCCAGCACTGCCAGAGGCATGGTTAAGTCACCTCTACAGTAGGCCTCACAGCCCTATGCACCAGACCTGCCAGCACTGCCAGAGGCGTAGGCAAGTCACCTCTACAGCAGGCCTCACATCCCTGTGCGCCAGGCCTGCCAGCACTGCTAGAGGCATAGGTAAGTCACGTGACTCACGTCACCCTACAGCAGGCCTCACTTCCCTGTGTGCCAGGCCTGCCAGCACTGCCAGAGGCGAAGGTAAGTCACCCCTACAGCAGGCCTCACATCCCTGTGTGCGAGGCCTGCCAGCACTGCCAGAGGCGTAGGTGAGTCACTCCACCCCTACAGCAGGCCTTACTTCCCTGTGTGCCAGGCCTGCAAGCAATGCCAGAAGCGTAAGTAAGTCACCCCTACAGCAGGCCTCACATCCCTGTGTGCCAGGCCTGCCAGCACTGCCAGAGATTTAGGTAATTCACTACACCCGTACAGCGGGCCTTACATCCTTGTGTGCCAGGCCTGCCAGCACTGCCAGAGGCGGAGGTAAGTCACCTATAGAGTAGGCCTCACATCCCGGTGTGCCAGGCCTGCCAGCACTGCCAGAGGCATGGGTAAGTCACCTCTAAAACAGGCCTCACAGCCCTGTGTGCCAGGCCTGCCAGCACTGCCAGAAGCATAGGTAAGTGACCTCTACAGCAGGCCTCACATCCCTGTGCGCCAGGCCTGCCTGCACTGCTAGAGGCATGGGTAAGTCACCTCTACAGCAGGCCTCGCATCCCTCTGCGCTGGGCCTGCATGCGCTGCCAGAGGCGTAGGTAAGGCACCCCTACAGGAGGCCTCGCATACCTGTGTGCCAGGCCTGCCAGCACTGCCAGAGGCGTATGTAAGTCACCCCTATAGCAGGCCTCACAGCCCTGTGTGCCAGGCCTGCCAGCACTGCAAGAGGCGTAGGTAAGTCACCCTTCAGCAGGCCTCGCATCCCTGTGTGCCAAGCCTGCTAGCACTGCCACAGTCGTAGGTAAGTCACATCACCCCTACAGCAGGCCTCACATCCCTGTGTGCCAGGCCCAGCAGCACAACCAGAGGCAAAGGTAGGTCACCCTCTCAGCAGGACTCACATCCCTGTGTGCCAGGCCTGCCTGCAATGCCAGAAGCGTAGGTAAGTCACCCCTACAGCAGGCCTCACATCCCGGTGCATCCGGCCTGCCAGGCCTGCCAGAGGCGTAGGTAAGTCGCATCTACAGCAGGCCTCACAGCCCTGTGGGCCAGGCCTGCCACATCTGCCAGAGGCGTAGGTAAGGCACCTCTCCAGCAGGCCTCACATCCCTTGGTGCCAGGACTGCCAGCACTGCCAGATGCATAGGTAAGTCACCCCTACAGCAGCAGGCCTCACATACCTGTCTGCCAGCACAGCTAGAGGCGTAGGTAAGTCACGTGACTCACGTCACCCCTACAGCAGGCCTCACTTCCCTGTGTGCCAGGCCTGCCAGCGCTGCCAGAGGCGAAGGTAAGTCACCCCTACAGCAGGCCTCACATCCCTGTGTGTGAGGCCTGCCAGCACTGCCAGAGGCGTAGGTGAGTCACTTCACCCCTACAGCAGGCCTCACTTCCCTGTGTGCCAGGCCTGCAAGCAATGCCAGAAGCGTAAGTAAGTCACCCCTACAGCAGGCCTCACATCCCTGTGCGCCAGGCCTGCCAGCACTGCCAGAGACTTAGGTAATTCACTACACCTGTACAGCGGGCCTTACATCCTTGTGTGCCAGGCCTGCCAGCACTGCCAGAGGCGGAGGTAAGTCACCTATAGAGTAGGCCTCACATCCCGGTGTGCTAGGCCTGCCAGTACTGCCAGAGGCATGGGTAAGTCACCTCTAAAACAGGCCTCACAGCCCTGTGTGCTAGGCCTGCCAGCACTGCTAGAAGCGTAGGTAAGTCACGTGACTCAAGTCACCCCTACAGCAGGCCTCACATCCCTGTGTGCCAGGCCTGCCAGCACTGCCAGAGGCGTATGTAAGTTACCTCTACAGCAGGCCTCACATCCCTGTGCGCCAGTCCTGCCAGCACTGCCAGAAGCGTAGGTAAGTCACCCCTATAGCAGGCCTCACAGCCCTGTGTGCCAGGCCTGCCGGCACTGCAAGTGGCGTAGGTAAGTCACCCCTTCAGCAGGCCTCGCATCCCTGTGTGCCAGGCCTGCCTGCACTGCCAGAAGCGTAGGTAAGTCACCCCTACAGCAGGGCTCACATCCCGGTGCGTCCGGCCTGCCAGAGGCGTAGGTAAGTCACGTCTACAGCAGGCCTCACTGCCCTGTGGGCCAGTGTTGGACTTGGCCCTTTTTCCCAGAAATTTTTCGTTTTTCCCCTAGCCATTTTACCATGTGTGAAACTCACTCAAGATGGCTGCCACAGGTCCTTGCTACTGCAGAGGGGCCTTACACGCATACACACTAGTAGCCAGGGTCAGGCTGGGACATAGGGATACAGTATCCATTCCGTCCCTGCCTCTGGGCCACATAGCCAGGCATGGAGAAGGTTCCAGAACCTTCCGGGCTGTGGGAGGAGTTATGTTTTGCCGCCTTTGGGAGAGTCACCTGACCTAGGAGTATAAAAGGCTTGGAGGGAAAACTTTCTAGTCAGTTGATGAGGCACCACTGAACCTGGGAGAACCTCCGCCGGAGTATAGGCTTTAGGGCCTAGGGGGGAGACCTACACTACTGCTGCTGACAGGGCTGAGGCCCTGCTGGAGTAAGATAGCTGAGGAACGCCCACCACCCACTGACCTTGCCCAGTGTGAGGGGACCCAGGGAACCACCTTCAGCGTGCGGGGAGGAACATCAAGCACTCCCAGACCACCAACTCATTCCCCCCCTCATGACAAGAAACTTCTGACAAGAAACTCTGACACGAAACTTATACTAAGGAACTTCTGACAAGAAACTCATCACCAGAAGCGCCTAAGAAGCAACCAAGCTGGAGCAGTCGCAAGACGCCTTAATTTGAGGAGGCCTGACCGTCCAGCCAGGCCTGAAGCCTAAACTGCCCAACTGGGGATCACCAGGTAAAGCGCCGTACCCTGAAGCGCTAGACCTTCACCCCCTCACTATTCCTGCCTACTACTGGGCTGTCCCCAAGTACTTTTCCAGTCAGCCCTGCCCACAGGCTGCTGGTGTGTCCTGCTTTCCGGCACCCCCAGGTCACTGACCTTGTGTAGAAGATCACCGCCGCGGCCGTCGCCGCCTGAGGAGAAGTACCGTGAGGTGAGGTGCGCCGTCGCGCCCTCACCGAAGGGAGCGCTGAAGTGAGGGAAGCCCCTCGAGTCTCTGTGGTGAGGTGCGCCGTCCGCGCCCTCACCGAAGCCTCCACAGATTGCCCCCATCGCCGCCGTCGCGGCCGAAGACTTGCCACTGGGCCCTCATCGCTGCCGTCGCGGCCGAAGAATTGCCCCCGCCGCCGTCGCGGCCCAAGAATTGCCCCCGCCGCCGTCGCGGCCCAAGAAATCGCCAGCGCGATCACCAGCGAGGCCTCCAGGCCCCGCCGACGCCATTGCCGAGCAACCGGGGTCGCCGGGCGTGACCCCAGGAAGGCCGCGCAACGATTGGGCGCCGGCCCCGGTCACGCCCCCAGCGCCGACGGAAGCCCGGGAAGAGCCCCGGCAGTGCAGAGGGAGACGGGGAGCCGGCCGGAGAGGACTGCCGGCTCCCGCTCCCTTCCCCGCGACCCTGAGCCCGCGCACTTACCCTACCTGATCCCGGGGGCCGGAGGAAGGTGATCCCGGCCCCCGCAACGTCCCGCTCCCAGTCCCTGAAGCCCGCAACGTGCCGTGCAGTCATACCCTGATCCCGGGGCCGGAGTAAGGTGATACCGGCCCCCGCAACGTCCAGCCAGTCCGGCCTGAAGGCCGAGGTACTCCTACCGGGCCCCGCCCTCCAGAACACGGGCCGGGCCTGGGGAGTGCCAGTCGCAAAGGAAGCGCGACCAACAAACCAGCGACAGGTGAGCCCAGGAGGCCCCTAGGGCCCACAAAACGCCACTGGGGGCCGGGGGCCACCATTAACCCTATAATTAATTGGGTACACTTTCCCCATGAGGCAAGGCCCCGGAGAGGAGTGGGCCTAGCCTGGAGTTAACCCCTAAGGGTCATAGAAGCCCCAGGATACTGGACATGTTGAGGGGTTCCCTACAGTATTTAATAACTTATTGCAGATGCCTATTGTAATTACTGCCTAGGCCATGCTTTTAACTGCGAAGTCTTTTACCACAGGGGGAAAGTATTTAATTGAATTGAGTTGAAGTGTTTTATGTTACAGGTGTACTGGAATTGCGACGCCCACTGTACTGAATGTGGGCGCGCCTAGATTAATGCAGGCCTATTTAAATGTAAAGTGAAAAGCCTTCTTTTAAGTAATTGAATATGCTAAAGTGAACTGCATGTCTAGGCCCCTGTTTTATTAACGTACCTTGAGATCATTATTAAGTGCTACGTGTAGGAGATAATTCCTGCGGCCTCTTAGTGGCCTACAATGTTGATGAGCTATGATGCTTTATTTAAAATGTGCACCAATTGAGTAATGCAATTAATTTGAATGTAGATCTGAATTAATCTGCCTCATCTAATGCCAACTTAATTTATTTATAAAAGATCTTGATTTTAAATACAAAAGCCTGGTGTGGTGTCATGTTATTGCGTTCGCATTTCTGAGTCAAAGTAAGAGTGTGCTGCACAACTGCCTTACACATTGCCTTCGCGTGCTTTCCCGCTTCGCGCCATGCTACCGTGTCGGACTCGGTAAACCCGGTTCCAACAGCCAGGCCTGCCACAACTGCCAGAGGCATAGGTAAGGCACCTCTACAGCAGGCCTCACATCCCTTGGTGCCAGGACTGCCAGCACTGCCAGATGCATAGGTGAGTCACCCCTACAGCAGCAGGCCTCACATCCCTGTGTGCCAGGCCTGGCAGCACTGCCAGAGGTGTGGGTAAGTCACCCCTACAGCAGGCCTCACATTCCTGTGCGCCAGGCCTACCAGCACTTTCAGAGGCGTAGGTAAGACACCCCCTCAGCAGGCCTCACATCCCTGTGAGCCAGACCTGCCAGCACTGCCAGAGGCGTAGGTAAGTCACCCTTACAGCAGGCCTCACAGCCCTGTGTGCCAGGCCTGCCAGCACTGCCAGAGGTGTGGGTAAGGCACCTCTACAGCAGGCCTCACACCCCGATGCGCCAGGCCTGCCAGAAGCGTAGGTAAGTCACCCCTACAGCAGCCCTCATATCCCTGTGCGCCAGGCCTACCAGCACTGCCAGAAGCGTGGGTAAGTCACCTCTACAGCAGGCCTCACACCCCGATGCGCCAGGCCTGCCAGCACTGCCAGCGGCATAGGTAAGTCACCCCTACAGCAGGCCTCACATTCCTGTGCGCCAGGCCTGCCAGCACTTTCAGAGGCGTAGGTAAGACACCCCCTCAGCAGGCCTCACATCCCTGTGAGCCAGACCAGCCAGCACTGCCAGAGGCGTAGGTAAGTCACCCCTACAGCAGGCCTCACAGCCCTGTGTGCCAGGCCTGCCAGCACTGCCATAGGCGTAGGTAAGTCACCCCTACAGCAAGCCTCACATCCCTCTGCGCCAGGACTGCCAGCACTGCCAGGGGCATAGGTAAGGCACCCCTACAGTAGGCCTCACATCCCTGTGTGCCAGGCCTGCCAGCACTGCCAGAGGCGTATGTAAGTCCCCTCTACAGCAGGCCTCGCTTCCGTGTGTGCCAGGCCTGCCAGCACTGCCAGAGGCGTAGGTAATTCACTTCACCCCTACAGCGGGCCTTGCATCCTTGTGTGCCAGGCCTGCCAGCACTGCTAGAGGCGGAGGTAAGTCACCCCTACAGCAGGCCTCACATTCCTTTGTGCCAGGCCTGCCAGCACTGCCAGAGGCGTAGGTAAGTCACTTCACCCCTACAGCATGCCTCACATCCCTCTGCGCCAGGCCTGCCAGCACTGCCAGTCATAGGTAAGGCACCCCTACAGCAAGCCTCACATCCCTCTGCGCCAGACCTGCCAGCACTGCCAGTCGTAGGTAAGTCACCCCTACAGCAGACCTCACATCCCTGTGTGCCAGGCGTGCCAGCACTGCCAGAGGCGGAGGTAAGTCACCTCTACAGCAGCCCTCACATCCCTGTGTGCCAGGCCTGCCAGCACTGCCAGAGGCGGGGGTAAGTCACCCCCTCAGCAGGCCTCTCATCCCTGAGTGCCAGGCCTGCTAGCACTGCCAGATGAATGGGTTTGTCACCTCTACAGCAGGCCTCACATCCCTGTGCACTAGGCCTGCCAGCACTGCCAGAGGCGTAGGTAAGTCACCTCTACAGCAGGCCTCGCATCCCTCTGCGCTGGGCCTGCATGCGCTGCCAGAGGCGTAGGTAAGGCACCCCTACAGGAGGCCTCACATACCTGTGTGCCAGACCTACCAGCACTGCCAGAGGCATATGTAAGTCACCCCTATAGCAGGCCTCACAGCCCTGTGTGCCAGGCCTGCTAGCACTGCCACAGTCGTAGGTAAGTCACATCACCCCTACAGCAGGCCTCACATCCCTGTGTGCCAGGCCCAGCAGCACTACCAGAGGCAAAGGTAGGTCACCCTCTCAGCAGGACTCACATCCCGGTGCGTCCGGCCTGCCAGAGGCGTAGGTAAGTCGCGTCTACAGCAGGCCTCACAGCCCTGTGGGCCAGGCCTGCCACAACTGCCAGAGGCGTAGGTAAGGCACCTCTACAGCAGGCCTCACATCCCTTGGTGCCAGGACTGCCAGCACTGCCAGATGCATAGGTAAGTCACCCCTACAGCAGCAGGCCTCACATCCCTGTCCGCCAGGCCTGCCAGCACTGCTAGAGGCGTAGGTAAGTCACGTGACTCACGTCACCCCTACAGCAGGCCTCACTTCCCTGTGTGCCAGGCCTGCAAGCAATGCCAGAAGTGTAAGTAAGTCACCCCTACAGCAGGCCTCACATCCCTGTGTGCCAGGCCTGCCAGCACTGCCAGAGACTTAGGTAATTCACTACACCCGTACAGCGGGCCTTACATCCTTGTGTGCCAGGCCTGCCAGCACTGCCAGAGGTGGAGGTAAGTCACCTATAGAGTAGGCCTCACTTCCCGGTGTGCCAGGCCTGCCAGTACTGCCAGAGGCATGGGTAAGTCACCTCTAAAACAGGCCTCACAGCCCTGTGTGCCAGGCCTGCCAGCACTGCTAGAAGCGTAGGTAAGTCACGTGACTCACGTCACCCCTACAGCAGGCCTCACATCCCTGTGTGCCAGGCCTGCCAGCACTGCCAGAATCATAGGTAAGTGACCTCTACAGCAGGCCTCACATCCCTGTGCGCCAGGCCTGCCTGCACTGCTAGAGGCATGGGTAAGTCACCTCTACAGCAGGCCTTGCATCCCTCTGCGCTGGGCCTGCATGTGCTGCCAGAGGCGTAGGTAAGGCACCCATACATGAGGCCTCACATACCTGTGTGCCAGGCCTGCCAGCACTGCCAGAGGCGTATGTAAGTTACCTCTACAGCAGGCCTCACATCACTGTGCGCCAGGCCTGCCAGCACTGCCAGAAGCCTAGGTAAGTCACCCCTATAGCAGGCCTCACAGCCCTGTGTGCCAGGCCTGCCGGCACTGCAAGAGGCGTTGATAAGTCACCCCTTCAGCAGGCCTCATATCCCTGTGTGCCAGACCTGCCTGCACTGCCAGAAGCGTAGGTAAGTCACCCCTACAGCAGGCCTCACATCCCGG
This sequence comes from Calotriton arnoldi, assembly GCA_963921515.1. NCBI lineage: Eukaryota > Metazoa > Chordata > Amphibia > Caudata > Salamandridae > Calotriton > Calotriton arnoldi. The sequence continues at coordinate 415,110 of CAWUFW010010723.1, read as the reverse complement.
TGCGTCCGGCCTGCCAGAGGCGTAGGTAAGTCACGTCTACAGCAGGCCTCACAGCCCTGTGGGCCAGGCCTGCCACAACTGCCAGAGGCATAGGTAAGGCACCTCTACAGCAGGCCTCACATCACTTGGTGCCAGCACTGCCAGATGCATAGGTGAGTCACCCCTACAGCAGCAGGCCTCACATCCCTGTGTGCCAGGCCTGCCAGCACTGCCAGAGGTGTGGGTAAGTCACCCCTACAGCAGGCCTCACATTCCTGTGCGCCAGGCCTGCCAGCACTTTCAGAGGCGTAGGTAAGACACCCCCTCAGCAGGCCTCACATCCCTGTGAGCCAGACCTGCCAGCACTGCCAGAGGCGTAGGTAAGTCACCCTTACAGCAGGCCTCACAGCCCTGTGTGCCAGGCCTGCCAGCACTGCCAGAGGTGTGGGTAAGGCACCTCTACAGCAGGCCTCACACCCCGATGCGCCAGGCTTGCCAGCACTGCCAGCGGCATAGGTAAGTCACCCCTACAGCAGGCCTCACATTCCTGTGAGCCAGACCTGCCAGCACTGCCAGAGGCGTAGGTAAGTCACCCTTACAGCAGGCCTCACAGCCCTGTGTGCCAGGCCTGCCAGCACTGCCATAGGCGTAGGTAAGTCACCCCTACAGCAAGCCTCACATCCCTCTGCGCCAGGCCTGCCAGCACTGCCAGGGGCATAGGTAAGGCACCCCTACAGTAGGCCTCACATCCCTGTGTGCCAGGCCTGCCAGCACTGCCAGAGGCGTATGTAAGTCCCCTCTACAGCAGGCCTCGCATCCCTGTGCGCCAGGCCTGCCAGCACTGCCAGAAGCTTAAGTAAGTCACCCCTACAGCAGGCCTCACATCCCTTTGTGCCAGGCCTGCCAGCACTGCCAGAGGCGTAGGTAAGTCACTTCACCCCTACAGCATGCCTCACATCCCTCTGCGCCAGGCCTATCAGCACTGCCAGAAGCTTAGGTAAGTCACCCCTACAGCAGACCTCACATCCCTGTGTGCCAGGCGTGCCAGCACTGCCAGAGGCAGAGGTAAGTCACCTCTACAGCAGCCCTCACATCCCTGTGTGCCAGGCCTGCCAGCACTGCCAGAGGCGGGGGTAAGTCACCCCCTCAGCAGGCCTCTCATCCCTGTGTGCCAGGCCTGCTAGCACTGGCAGATGAATGGGTTTGTCACCTCTACAGCAGGCCTCACATCCCTGTGCACCAGGCCTGCCAGCACTGCCAGAGGCATAGGTAAGTCACCTCTACAGCAGGACCTTACAGCCCTCTGCGCCAGGCCTGCCAGCACTGCCAGAGGTGTAGGTAAGTCACCCCTATAGGAGGCCACACATCCCTGTGTGCCAGACCTGCCAGCACTGCCACATGCGTAGGTAAGGCACCCACTTAGCAGGCCTCACATCCCTGTGCGCCAGGCCTGCCAGCACTGCCAGAGGCGTAGGTAAGTCACCCTTACAGCAGGCCTCACATCCCTGTGCGCCAGGCGTGCCAGCACTGCTAGAGGCGTAGGTAAGTCACCCTTACAGCAGGCCTGACACCCCTCTGCGCCAGGCCTGCCAGCACTGCCAGAGGCGTAGGTAAGGCACCCCTACAGCAGACCTCACATCCCTCTGTGCCAGGCCTCCCAGCACTGCCAGAGGCGTAGGTAAGTCACATCTAGAGCGGGCCTCACAACCCTGTGTGCCAGGCCTGCTAGCACTTTCAGAGGCGTAGGTAAGACACCCCCTCAGCAGGCCTCACATCCCTGTGAGCCAGACCTGCCAGCACTGCCAGAGGCGTAGGTAAGTCACCCTTACAGCAGGCCTCACAGCCCTGTGTTCCAGGCCTGCCAGCACTGCCATAGGCGTAGGTAAGTCACCCCTACAGCAAGCCTCACATTCCTCTGCGCCAGGCCTGCCAGCACTGCCAGGGGCATAGGTAAGGCACCCCTACAGTAGGCCTCACATCCCTGTGTGCCAGGCCTGCCAGCACTGCCAGAGGCGTATGCAAGTCCCCTCTACAGCAGGCCTCGCATCCCTGTGCGCCAGGCCTGCCAGCACTGTCAGAAGCTTAAGTAAGTCACCCCTACAGCAGGCCTCACATCCCTGTGTGCCAGGCCTGCCAGCACTGCCAGAGGCGTAGGTAATTCACTTCACCCCTACAGCGGGCCTTGCATCCTTGTGTGCCAGGCCTGCCAGCACTGCTAGAGGCGGAGGTAAGTCACCCCTACAGCAGGCCTCACATCCCTTTGTGCCAGGCCTGCCAGCACTTTGTAAGAGAATTAGACCTGCACACCTAATGAAACGCGTTACAACTGAAATTAAAACGAGGTTAAAGTAAATTTAGAGCTGAATTGCATGCCACTGCGTAATGGGGTGTAGCCCTAACCCCAGTGTACAAATTACCTCTGTGGGGACACGGAATGATCCGTGCCTGCGCAGTGCACAACTGATGTCCCTAAGGTTTCAACATATGTAAATTCTCTTTATGGAATTTTTCATGGTAACGATTAAATCTCTTACACAAAAATCATTTCTCAATATATATTGCTTATTTCATCCTTGTGACAACAACATCATTTGAACAAGAACATTGATTAGTAACTGAACTTAAATACAATCCTTATATTCAATATGTTCTTAACAAATACAAATCAAAAGACGACCCAATGCATTTCGGGTTTTGAAAAAACCCTTCTTCAGGGGTACATGTGTTGAAGTAACAATATATCGAACATTAGATGAATAACAGATAGCTGCCGCCGTTCGGAACTACAAAAGTAAAATGGAAAGCAAAGTCAAATTCATACTTTCATATTAAGCTATTACAGAAAAACAAATAGTATCTTCACATTCCGTGAGTGGAATCCAATTAGTGACATACTAAACACAGGTCAAAAGTCAGAAAAAGATATTCAGTAAGTGAAAAGAACTTGAAAGTGTGAATAATGAATAAAAACGCCACTGCGTACCACCATGACCATATTCAAAAAGTGAGAAAAACTCAAAAGTGTGAATAATGAATTAAAGTGCCTCTGCATACCACTGTGACCATGGATTTGTGACTGAGTCATATAATGATATAATCCAAACAAATGAGGGTAAATCTATATCTCTACCAACAGCCACCGTAATGTATCCTCTAACCACATGTGTCCATGCATATCCGCAATGAAGAGAGCTGGTGCGTCATTAAAAGACAAGCGTGCAAACAATATAAACAAGCGCTTACCGCAATTGTAGCAAAGTGCGAACCTAGGACGCTATATGAATATAAACAGACTTGAAGTTATACTGACATCGGGTAATCCCAACCGATAGTTTCACCCAGTGAACTACATGTGCAAAAACATCTTACCAAGAGCAGAAAATACGCGTTCCTTATCTGAAAAAGTAACAGAGCACCAGTTTAAAAATAACCCTACTCACAAATACGTTTCCGAAAAGAGTATTCCCAACATTCGAAACTCACCGTTGAAAAGCTCCGTGTTTTCAAAAAAGGAAAGTGAACCTCGTGACCGCTATCGGGAATACGTGCGCCATGACGTATGCGGTTTAAGAAGGGAAAGCTATTCAGGGATAACTTTATTGACTGCTCTCTGTGTAAACACCGGTACTCAAACTCCAAACCCGACAATCCCAACAAGTGACAAGCCCCAAACCTCATGACGTGTTCGCATGCAAGATAACCCTGTTCCAAAAATACCCTGTGTCACCGTAACCATAATAACTACAAGCCGTGATGTGCTCAACGCTGTACTTCCAAAAATAAATAATACTGGGAGACCACGTGTAACAAAAAATCTCCCATAACGAAATAATACTTCGTGACTGAATTATCAAGTAAAACACAGTACAGGAAAATTGTGAAAGAAGAAACAAGAAAGAAAATCTGAATATGTTAGTGAACATGTAAGTTGCAGTGGTTATAATTCATCTTCACATGCTAATCCTGTATGATTCCAAGTTACTACTTATGTTTACAGAAAACACTGTAATTCATAATGATCATTAAGCCCTCCAGGAATAATGGTACCTAAATATTTGATCCAAAACGTTTCCCTGCGTGCTAGCGAAACATTATGATCTGTTCCTGAAACCACGTCAACTTTTTCCAATATGGTGAACCTGATCTGGGGGATGGTATGCATAGTGTTAACCCAATGAGCAGATAAACAGGAATTGCAATTTTTGTTGCGAATCATACTTTTATGTTCTATTATGCGGGTTTTAATTTTACGTGATGTTCTACCTACATATGTAAGTCCGCACGGACATTGAATTGCGTAAATTACACCCTCAGTGTTGCAATCTGATGTGTGTCTTAATTGATTCTTTTGACCTGTGTGTGGATGAGAAAAAGTATTCCCCTGCATTATGTTTCCACAGTTCCAACATCTTCTCATGCCTTTGTGTCTGTGTCAACGAAATACGTTTGGGTTTTAGCAATTCCCTCAAGTTCTTAGAGCGAGTGTAAGCGAACATAGGCTTCTCCACAAACACAGATGTAAAATCAATCTCTTGTTCTAAGATTTCCCAGCGCTTAGTGATGATTTTTTTGATTTTTGTTGATTGCTCTGAATGTTTTATAACAAATACTTCTCGTGTCTTATGGGTTTTGACGGGTTTTCGTAGCAGGTCTTCACGTCTTTTCTGTGCTACCACTTCTTTAGCTGAACTGAGAACTTTCAGAGGGTATCCCCTTTCTTTGTATCTGTTCAGTTGTTCCTGGATGAGCGATTCAGTATGCTCCTTTTGGGATGTGATTCTTTTGATCCTGATGAATTGTGATACGGGCAGATGTTTTTTCAAAGACATTGGATGAGCACTTGTGAAGTGTAAGGTATTGTTTACATCAGTTGGTTTTCTATATACAGATGTTTGTAGACCCATAGATGTCTTCCGTATTTCTATGTCCAAGAAGTGAATTGTCTCAGAATGAATGTTAAACGTGAATTGAATACGTGGATTGCATTGGTTAAGTTCATTGATGCATCCTTCCAGCTCGTCACGGGTTCCTTTCCATATTGCAAGAATGTCATCAATATAACGCATATATGTGATGAGGTTTTTCTGCCACCTTTCATTGTGTAATATATGCTTCTCTTCAAAATGTGCCATATACGTATTCGCATACGAAGGGGCTCCTGGAAAACCCATAGAAGTTCCTGTGCGTTGTAGAAAAAACTTTTCTTTCCAAGAAAAATAGCTGTGGTAAAGCGAGAAATGGAGCAATTCCAACAAAAATACCCCATTATAATCATGTGTAGAGAGTCCTGTAGGAGTCTCCATTCTACTGCCTCTAAGCCCTCATCATGGGGAATAGAAGTGTATAAAGACACTACATCTATAGTGCAAAGTAAGATCTCTTCTTTGAAATGATGATTTATGGCTTCTAATTTTTTTAGGCAGTCAGTGGTATCTTTAACATATGTATCCCAAGTTTGTACCAGCGGTTGTAAATGGTAATCCAGATATTGTCCAATTGGTTCATGAATGGATCCACACCCAGCCACGATTGGTCGAAAAGGAGGATTTGCTGCATCTTTGTGAATCTTGGGGAGCATGTATATATGCGGTGCTTTAGGTGTGTTGTTTTGTAGGAACTTTCTAGTGGTGGAGTTAATCCAGCCCATGTCTTCAGCTTTAGACAAAATGGAACCAAGCAGCTTTATCAATTCCTTGGTTGGGTCTGTGTCTAACGGGATGTAAGTCTCAATGTCGTTGACATGTGAGTTCACGCTTTGTTCATAAAAATCAGTATCCATGGCAACAAGCGCTCCCCCTTTATCTGCTGGTTGAAACGTTATCTCCATGTCCTCTCGTAAAGAGTGGAGAATTCTTAGTTCTTTACTTGTCAGATTATTGTGCTTGGGTGTACTATATTTTATCAATTCCAAGTCTTTCTTAACCAGCAGTTCAAAATTGTCCAAGCTCTTATGCGAAAATGGAGCCATGAAATTACTTTTTGGACGAAATTTCTCAGGTGGTTTACTCTGATCCTGTTCCTGTGTAGTGGAAAAGAAAAACCATCTTAATCTAAGTTTACGCATAAACTTAAACAGAGACACTTCTGTTTCTAGTGCATTTGATGAATACGTTGGAACATATGACATGCCTTTATTTAGTACTCCAATTTCTTCTGAGCTGAAGTGTCTTTTGGATATGTTCATCACTAAGTCCCTCCTTTCTTCAGATTTCTTTGTGGTCTGCCCGATTCCGTTACTTTTTTTAACTTGTCCCCTGCGGGTTCGTTTTCTCTGTTGGGGATGATTTTGTCCGGAGGGTGATTTGATGATTGGCCCTGTGCCAAAAAAGGAATCTTATCACTGGATGTCGATGCTGTGCTCTCTGTTAGTCTGTGACTTTGCTCCATAGTAGATGGTACTGGTGGTCTGAGCAAGGACAGTTCCTGGTCGGTCACTACACTTTCTTCTGAAGATGCATTGCCAGGTTTTTTAAAGAATCTCTTCTGGGCATACGTCTCCGCCCAAGAGTATACCTCATCTAGTTTGTAGTCTATGGTGTCCCTCCTGAACTTGCGTATCTTACGATCGTGTACCTCTTTTGCATGTGCATCTAGTCTTCTATTGATATCACTTAGTACCTTTGTCCAGTCCTCTTGCTCCATCCGTTCTATAATTTCATCTTTCAGTTTTGTGATGTCATGCGCTAATTCATTGAGTATAGAGGAAAGTTCTTCAATTATTAGGAGGATCAAATCAAGAGAGCACTTATTTAGTATCGCATACCAACGTGCCATGAATGTTTTGTTGAACTTAAATAACATGGGTTTTAATGCAATTCCCAGGATAGTGAGTGGGTTGTAGGGCCTCACATCCTATCCATAGGAAGGAGTGAGACGGGGAGGTGTCCCGAGGTGCCCCAACCGCAGTCTCAGGGCCTGGAGAGTTCCATAAGGGAACCCCAGGTTGGGAGCCCAGGCTGTCCCGATGGGCCATCCATGGTAGGGGATCCCCCAGTGACAGGAGAACCCGGGGCGTATGTGTTGGAACCGGGGTTACCGAGTCCGACACGGTAGCATGGCGTGAAGCGGGAAAGGCACGCGAAGGCAATGTGTAAGGCAGTTGTGCAGCACACTCTCACTTTGACTCACCAATGCGAACGCAATAACATGACACCACACCAGGCTTTTGTATTTAAAATCAAGATCTTTTATAAATAAATTAAGTTGGCATCAGGTAAGATAGGTTAATTCAGATCTACATTCAAATTTCATTATATTACTCAACTGGTGCACATTTTAAATAAAGCTGCATAGCTCATCAACATTGTAGGCCACTAAGAGGCCGCAGGAATTATCTCCTACACGTAGCACTTAATAATGATCTCAAGGTACGTTAATAAAACATAGGCCTAAACATACAGTTCACTTTAGCATATTCAATTATTTAAAAGAAGGCTTTTCACGTTACATTTAAATAGGCCTGCATTAATCTAGGCGCACCCACATTCAGTACAGTGGGCGTCGCAACTCCAGTACACCTGTAACATAAAATACTTCAACTCTTGGTGGTGTACACTTCAGCTCAACTCCATTAAACACTTTCCCCTTGTGGTAAAGACTCAACAGTTAAAACCATGGCCTAGGCAGTAATTATAATAGGCATCGGCATAAATTATTAAATACTGTGGGCATCATCATTACCTGAATGAACTATGTGGGGAATCCCTCAACATGTCCTGTATTCTGGGGCTTCTAGGTCCCTCAGGGGTTAACTCAGGCCATGCCCACTCCTCTCTGGGGCCTCGCAGGACTAAATTCGTAAGGGTTAATAGTGGCCCCCAGCCCCCAGTGGTGTCTTATGGGCCCTAGGGGCCTCCAGGGCTCACCTGCGGTGTGGTCGTTGGTCGCGCTTCAGGGCGACTGGCGATCTTCCGGGCCGGCCCGTGTTCTGTCGGGCGGGGCCCGGTCGGGGGTGCCTCGGCCTTCTGGCCGGTGTTGCGGGTCGTTGCGGGGGCCGGTATTGCCTTCCTCCGGCCCCCGGGATCAGGGAGTAACTATGCGGCACGTTGCGGGGGCCGGGATCACCCTCCTTCGGCCCCCGGGATCAGGGTAAGTGCAGGTGGGGGCTCAGGGTTGCTGGGGAAGGGAGCGGGAGCCGGCAGTCCTCTCCGGCCGGCTCCCCGTCTCCCTCTGCACTGCCGGGGCTCTTCCCGGGCTTCCTTCGGCGCTGGGGCGTGACTGGGGGCCGGCGCCCAATCGGTGCGCGGCCTTCCTGGGTCACGCCCGGCGACCCCTGGTTGCTCGGCAACGGCGTCGGCGGGGCCTGGAGGCCTCGCTGTTGATCGCGTCGGCGATTTCTTGGGCCGCGACGGCGGCAGTGGCAATTCTTTGGCCGCGACGGCGGCGGGTGCAATTCTTGGGCCGCTTCGGCGGCGGCGACGATTCTTCGGCCGCTTCGGCGGCGGGGGCAATTCTTGGGCCGCTTCGGCGGCGGAGACGATTCTTTGGCCGCGACGGCGGCGGAGACGATTCTTCGGCCGCGACGGCGGCGGGGGCAATTCTTTGGCCACTTCGGCGGCGGCGATGATTCTTTGGCCGCGACGGCGGCGATGAGGGCCCAGGGCCCAGTCTCTGGAGGCTTCGGTGAGGGCGCGGACGGCGCTCCTCACCTCACACACCTGAGGGGCTTCCTTTACCTCAGCGCTTCCCCCGATGAGGGTGCGACGGCGCACCTCACCACACGGTGCCTCTTCTCAGGCGGCGGCGGCCGCGGCGGTGATCTCCTTCATAAGGTCAGTGACCTGAGGGGCAACAGAAAGCAGGGTGCACCAGCAGCCTGTGGGCAGGGCTGACTGGCAAAGTACTTGGGGGCAGCCCAGCAACAGGCAAAAGTGAATAGGGGGTGAAGATTTAGCGCTTCAGGGTACGGCGCTTTACCTGGTGATCCCCAGTTGGGCAGTTTTAGGCTTTAGGCCTTGCTGGACGGTCAGGCCTCCTCAAGTTAAGGGGTCTTGCGACTGCTTCAGCTTGGTTGCTTCTTAGGCGCTTCTAGTTGTAAGTTTCCTGTCAGAAGTTCCTTGTTATAGGTTCCTTGTCAAAGTTTCCTGTCAGAAGTTTCTTCTTATGAGGGGGGGGGATGAGTTGGTGGTCTGGGAGTGCTTGATGTTCCTCCCCGCACGCTGAAGGTGGTTCCCTGGGTCCCCTCACACTGGGCAAGGTCAGCGGGTGGTGGGCGTTCCTCAGCTATCTTACTACAGCAGGGCCTCAACCCTGTCAGCAGCAGTAGTGTAGGTCTCCCCCTAGGCCCTAAAGCCTATACTCCGGCGGAGGTTCTCCCAGGTTCAGTGGTGCCTCATCAACTGACTAGAAAGTTTTCCCTCCAAGCCTTTTATACTCCTAGGTCAGGTGACTCTCCCAAAGGCGGCAAAACATAACTCCTCCCACAGCCCGGAAGGTTCTGGAACCTTCTACATGCCTGGCTATGTGGCCCAGAGGCGGGGATGGAATGGATACTGTATCCCTATACCCCAGCCTGACCCTGGCTACTAGTGTGTATGCGTGTCAGGCCCCTCTGCAGTAGCAGGGGCCTGTGGCAGCCATCTTGAGTGAGAGAGAGCACCTGCACCTCAGCACTGGCTAGCAGTGGCAAGGTGCCCAGAGACCTAGGTCCAGTAAAAATATGGTGGCAAAAAGGAGGCGAAAAAGGAAAAAAAATAGGGAAAGACCACCCTAGGGCTGACAGGTCTAACACGCGTCCCCCCCCAGCCGAAAGATGGGAGAGCTTCCCAACCTCTAGGGAGTTCTCTTCGCTAAGGCGGAAAAACCGGGAGAGACCGTCAGCGTTGGCGTGGTCTACACCGGGTCGATGTTCCACCCGAAAGTCCATCCCCTGGAGGGAAATGGACCACCTCAATAATTTGGGGTTTTCGCCTCTCATCTGCATGAGCCAGCGAAGGGGTCTGTGGTCGGTCTGGATCAGGAAGTGACAACCTAAAAGGTATGGCCTCAACTTCTTGACAGCCCAAACCACAGCAAAGGCTTCTCGTTCGATGGTACTCCACCGCTGTTCCCGGGGGAGTAGTCTTCGGGAAATGAAGGCCACTGGCTGGTCTTGGCCATCGTCATTCAGCTGCGAGAGCACAGCTCCTATGCCATGCTCAGAAGCGTCTGTCTGTACAATAAATTCCTGTCCAAAGTCTGGAGTCCTGAGCACCGGTGAGGTGCACATTGCACGTTTGAGGGTCTCAAAGGCTTCCTGGCAGGCAGCCGTCCAGATGACTCTGCGTGGCTGCTTCTTTGAAGTCAATTCCGTCAATGGGCCCACGATGGTTCAATATCCCTTGACGAACCGGCGGTAATACCCCGTGAGGCCGAGAAAAGCTCGGACCTCTGTTTGGGTCTTGGGGGGCTCCCAGGCCAAGATGGTCTCAATCTTGGCTTGGAGGGGTTGCACCTTACCTCCGCCCACCAGATGTCCCAGGTACACGACAGATCCCTGTCCAATCTGGCACTTGCTGGCCTTGATGGTTAGACCAGCCCGTTGCAAAGCCCGTAGCACCTCCTGGAGATGCTCCAGATGGTCCTCCCAGCTGCTACTGAAGACAGCTATGTCATCCAGGTAGGCAGCAGAGAAGGCCTCTAGGCCAGACAGCACCTGGTTCACCAACCGCTGGAAAGTGGCTGGAGCATTTTTCAACCCGAAGGGCATCACCCGAAATTGAAAGTGGCCCTCGGGGGTGGAGAACGCAGTCTTCTCCCTTGCTCCTTCCGCCATGGCTATCTGCCAATAGCCTGACGTCAAATCAATGGTACTCAAATACCGGGCTGCTCCCAGCCGGTCAATGAGCTCATCCGCCCGAGTGATCGGGTGAGCGTCGGTCTTAGTGACTGAGTTGAGTCCACGGTAATCCACACAGAACCGAAGTTCTGGTGTGGTGCCCGGTGGGGCCGCTTTCGGCACCAACACCACCGGACTAGCCCAAGGGCTACTGGAAGGCTCAATCACTCCCAGTTCTAGCATCTTGGTAACCTCACCCTGGATACTAGCCTTGACTTTAACGGACAGCCGGTAAGACTTGGTTTTTACTGGCGGACTGTCCCCTGTGTCCACATCATGGGTACACATGTGCGTGATTCCAGGCGTGAGGGAGAACAACGAGGCGTACTGCCCCAAGACCTGGCGGCAGTCCCTCTGTTGCTCTGGGGTCAAGGATGGGGCGAGGACCACTCCCTCTACCGAACCATCCTTCTCATGGGCCGCCAGAAGGTCTGGAAGAGGCTCACTCTCCTCCTCCTCACTTCCATCTGTTATCATTAGGAGAGTGAGTTCTGAACGCTCCTGGTGGGGCTTCAGGCGGTTGACGTGGAACACCCTGTGGGGGTGACGTGGGGTCTTCACATCGACGACATATGTGGTCTGGCCTTTCCTTTCCAAGATCTCAAACGGCCCAGTCCACCGGTCCTGGAGGGCGCTAAGCTCTCCTGGCTCCATGACCCACACCTTCTGTCCAGCGTCTAACTCTACCGTCCGCGCGTTCCGGTCATACCATTTCTTCATGACGGCTTGACTTGCCTCTAGATTGTCCGAGGCCTCTTTCCACAGCTTGGCCACCTGGCTGCGGAATGCCAGCATATAGCTGACCACATCACGGGGAAGCTTCGAGGAAGACTTCTCCCACCCCTCCTTGACAAGACTGAGGGCCCCCGAACGGGGTGGCCATAGAGCAGCTCAAAGGGGCTGAAACCGACCCCCTTCTGCGGCACCTCTCGGTAGGAGAAGAGCAGACAGGGTAAGAGGACGTCCCACTTTCTTCTCAAGTCCTCGGGTAGGCTCCTGATCATCCCCTTCAAGGTTTTGTTAAAGCGCTCCACAAGCCCGTTCGTCTGGGGGTGGTAAGGAGTGGAGAACCGGTAGGTCACTCCACACTCCTTCCACATGGCCTGCATGTAGGCCGACATGAAATTCGTGCCCCTATCTGACACCACGACCTTGGGGAATCCCACTCGGGTAAAAATCCCCATCAGGGCCCGCGCCACCACCGGTGCAGTGATGGTCCTCAGAGGGATTGCCTCTGGGTACCGGGTGGCGTGGTCTACCAGCACCAAAATGAACCTATGTCCTGCAGAAGTCGGCGGGTCCAATGGCCCGACAATGTCAATCCCTACCCGCTCAAAAGGGGTATCGACAACTGGGAGAGGTTCTAGAGGGACCTTCACTTTAGTCCCTGTCTTGCCGCTCGCTTGGCAAGTGGTGCAAGTCTTGCAAAAAATGTCAGAAGTGACGCGCATCCTGGGCCAGTAAAAATGTGGGACTAGACGCGCAAACGTCTTGTCTTGGCCCAGGTGTCCTGCTAGTGGTATCTCGTGTGCCAACTCTAGCAGAAAGGCTCGGTAGCATTGGGGGACCACCACGGCTCGGGCGGACCCATGCACCGGAGCCTTAGGCTCACTGTAGAGGAGACCATCCTCCCAGTAGACATGGTAATTACCAGTCTCGTTTCCAGCTGCTTGGGCTTCGGCCTGTTGCCGCATGCCTTCAAGCGTAGGGCACTCCTTCTGCACCCGGCAAAATTCCTCCCGGGTAGGCCCTCCTTCCACCTGCCACTCTGCAGGGGTCGGCAGGTCCCCCACGGGAACACCAACCACCTCAGCGGACTCCGGGGTCACCTCCACGGGCTCCCCATCCATCTCACCGGGTGTCTCCTCCTGGACATCTCCTCGTTCAGCAGTGGGCTGGGCCATTATTCCAGGCTCCAACCCCAGCTGAGTTCCTTGTCGGGCAGCCATAGACCGCGTGACAACGCAAGTCCATCCTGGTAATCCCAACATCTCAGCATGGGCATTGAACTCTACCTCCCTCCAGGCAGTATGTTCCAAGTCGTTGCCCAGCAGAAAGTCAACTGGCATGGCAGGGCTCACCGCAACCTTCAACAGACCTGATACTCCTCCCCACTCAAAGGGAACTTGGGCCACGGGGTAATGACCCAGGCTATTATCAGCCATAACAACCGGGTGGAATTCCTCAGGATTCAGCTGCTCTGGGGACACCAGCTGACGTCTCACCATCGTCATGCTGGCACCTGTGTCCCTCAGAGCCTCCACCTCCTCCCCGTTCACCAGGACCCTCTGCCGATACTTGGCAGTGTTCGCGGGTACCTGAACCCGTGGGATGATCTCTCTATCCCCCAGGGAAACTAAGGTCAAGCCTGTCCACTCACCTCCCCTACCTAGGGACAACTCCTCCCCAAGCGCTACACTGGCAACCCCGGGGCTCTTACCTCCTGTGGGGGCTGGGGTTCTCTTGCGACACTTGTCATCCCCCTTATAATGTCCAACCTCCCCGCACTCGTAGCACCGGACAGTTCTGGGCTGCTGACTCCTGTCAGGATAAGTGGGTTTCTAAGATCCAGATTGGGATGGGGAACCTACCCCTCTCCCAGGCGGTTTATTTTGGGGACCTTTAAAGAACTCCCTTTTTTTATCTCCCCCCTCTTTCTTCTGGGGGAGCCCCTGTCCACCTTTCGGGGGGTCCGCCCCGGCTCCCTTGTGGGACTCCCGAGTGCTGACCCACGTGTCTGCCTCCTCCGCAAGCTCCCTAGGATTGGTCAGCTTGCGGTCCACCAAGTACTGGCGCAGCTCCGGAAAACATTTCTCTAGGAGGTGCTCTCTCAAGAATAGGTCGTACAGCCCTTTGTAATTGTCAACGTTGCTGCCACGCACCCAACCCTCCAATGCCTTCCGGGCATAGTCAAAAAAATCTACCCAGTTTTGTGTGTGAAGCTTGTGGCTGTTGCGGAACTTTTGGCGGTACTTCTCTGGGGTGAGGCCAAACTTCTTGAGCAGGGCCTCCTTCATGATAGGGTAGTTAGTCTGCTCCCCCTTATCCAAAGTTAAAAGTGTGTCCCTTACTAGTGGAGGTATGTACCTATAAAGACCTCCCCCCAGTAGCTCTCAGGAACTCTATGGGCCACCAGAGCCACCTCGTAGGCCGCCAACCACTTGTCGATGTCATCACCTACACTAAAACTGGCCATCACCTCTCTCGGTAAATAGAATTTGGGCTCCTGTGGAACCCCAGCAGGTACGCTGCCACCATTCATTTTGCCCTGCATCTCCACCTGCAAGGTCCGGAGCTCTAGCTCCTTCAGGCTAAGCTCATGTACAAGCTTCCTTTCCTCCATGGCTCTTTCCATCCTAGCAAGTTCTAATGTTAATTGCCTCTGCTCCCTTCTGTCCTCCAATTCCTCTTGTGACAAACTTCCCCCTGACGCACTACTGCCTGCCCTGGAACGTCTTCCTGGCAACACATTCTCGCTAACATCAATGCTCAGTAGGTCCAGTTCTCCTGGGTTGTCTGTCTCCCCCTGCTCCTCATCCCCTCTTCCCTCCGGGTGGGCCATTACCCATTACCCATGCCCTCAAAGCTTTCTGAAGCACCTCCTTCCTGGCGCCTCGCTTGACGGCCACCCCCCTCTCTAGGCAGAACTCCTTGAGCTGTGTCACCGTATACCTTTCTAGGTTGGCTAACTCAAACTCCATCCTCCTAGGTGGGGTCCCCGACAATTCAAGGAAGGGGTTCTAAACTGTAGGTAACAGGTCTACCGCAGGAATGTACACAGTCGGCAATTACCATAGAATTCCTAGCACTCTCATTACAATAGGTGTCTAATTGCGGCGCACATTGAGTCACTGTAGGGTGCTGCACAAGCACCAGTCCTTATCCAACCGCTGAACACCAAATGTTGGAACCGGGGTTACCGAGTCCGACACGGTAGCATGGCGTGAAGCGGGAAAGGCACGCGAAGGCAATGTGTAAGGCAGTTGTGCAGCACACTCTCACTTTGACTCACCAATGCGAACGCAATAACATGACACCACACCAGGCTTTTGTATTTAAAATCAAGATCTTTTATAAATAAAATAAGTTGGCATCAGATAAGACAGGTTAATTCAGATCTACATTCAAATTCATTATATTACTCAACTGGTGCACATTTTAAATAAAGCTGCATAGCTCATCAACATTGTAGGCCACTAAGAGGCCGCAGGAATTATCTCCTACACGTAGCACTTAATAATGATCTCAAGGTACGTTAATAAAACATAGGCCTAAACATACAGTTCACTTTAGCATATTCAATTATTTAAAAGAAGGCTTTTCACGTTACATTTAAATAGGCCTGCATTAATCTAGGCGCACCCACATTCAGTACAGTGGGCGTCGCAACTCCAGTACCTGTAACATAAAATACTTCAACTCTTGGCGGTGTACACTTCAGCTCAACTCCATTAAACACTTTCCCCTTGTGGTAAAGACTTAACAGTTAAAACCATGGCCTAGGCAGTAATTATAATAGGCATCGGCATAAATTATTAAATACTGTGGGCATCATCATTACCTGAATGAACTATGTGGGGAATCCCTCAACATGTCCTGTATTCTGGGGCTTCTAGGTCCCTCAGGGGTTAACTCAGGCCAGGCCCACTCCTCTCTGGGGCTTCGCCTCGTAGGACTAAATTCTTAAGGGTTAATAGTGGCCCCCGGCCCCCAGTGGCGTCTTATGGGCCCTAGGGGCCTCCAGGGCTCACCTGCGGTGTGGTCGTTGGTCGCGCTTCAGGGCGACTGGCGATCTTCCGGGCCGGCCCGTGTTCTGTCGGGCGGGGCCCGGTCGGGGTGCCTCGGCCTTCTGGCCGGTGTTGCGGGTCGTTGCGGGGGCCGGTATTGCCTTCCTCCGGCCCCCGGGATCAGGGAGTAACTATGCGGCACGTTGCGGGGGCCGGGATCACCCTCCTTCGGCCCCCGGGATCAGGGTAAGTGCAGGTGGGGGCTCAGGGTTGCTGGGGAAGGGAGCGGGAGCCGGCAGTCCTCTCCGGCCGGCTCCCCGTCTCCCTCTGCACTGCCGGAGTCTCTTCCCGGGCTTCCTTCGGCGCTGGGGCGTGACTGGGGGCCGGCGCCCAATCGGTGCGCGGCCTTCCTGGGTCATGCCCGGCGACCCCTGGTTGCTCGGCAACGGCGTCGGCGGGGCCTGGAGGCCTCGCTGTTGATCGCGTCGGCGATTTCTTGGGCCGCGACGGCGGCGGTGGCAATTCTTTGGCCGCGGCGGGTGCAATTCTTGGGCCGCTTCGGCGGCGGCGACGATTCTTCGGCCGCTTCGGCGGCGGGGGCAATTCTTGGGCAGCTTCGGCGGCGGAGACGATTCTTTGGCCGCGACGGCGGCGGAGACGATTCTTCGGCCGCGACGGCGGCGGGGGCAATTCTTTGGCCACTTCGGCGGCGGCGATGATTCTTTGGCCGTGACGGCGGCGATGAGGGCCCAGGGCCCAGTCTCTGGAGGCTTCGGTGAGGGCGCGGACGGCGCTCCTCACCTCACACACCTGAGGGGCTTCCTTTACCTCAGCGCTTCCCCCGATGAGGGCGCGACGGCGCACCTCACCACGCGGTGCCTCTTCTCAGGCGGCGGCGGCAGCGGCGGTGATCTCCTTTATAAGGTCAGTGACCTGAGGGGCAACAGAAAGCAGGGTGCACCAGCAGCCTGTGGGCAGGGCTGACTGGCAAAGTACTTGGGGGCAGCCCAGCAACAGGCAAAAGTGAATAGGGGTGAAGATTTAGCGCTTCAGGGTACGGCGCTTTACCTGGTGATCCCCAGTTGGGTAGTTTTAGGCTTTAGGCCTTGCTGGACGGTCAGGCCTCCTCAAGTTAAGGGGTCTTGCGACTGCTTCAGCTTGGTTGCTTCTTAGGCACTTCTAGTTGTAAGTTTCCTGTCAGAAGTTCCTTGTTATAGGTTCCTTGTCAATGTTTCCTGTCAGAAGTTTCTTCTTATGAGGGGGGGGGATGAGTTGGTGGTCTGGGAGTGCTTGATGTTCCTCCCCGCACGCTGAAGGTGGTTCCCTGGGTCCCCTCACACTGGGCAAGGTCAGTGGGTGGTGGGCGTTCCTCAGCTATCTTACTACAGCAGGGCCTCAACCCTGTCAGCAGCAGTAGTGTAGGTCTCCCCCCTAGGCCCTAAAGCCTATACTCCGGCGGAGGTTCTCCCAGGTTCAGTGGTGCCTCATCAACTGACTAGAAAGCTTTCCCTCCAAGCCTTTTATACTCCTAGGTCAGGTGACTCTCCCAAAGGCGGCAAAACATAACTCCTCCCACAGCCCGGAAGGTTCTGGAACCTTCTACATGCCTGGCTATGTGGCCCAGAGGCGGGGATGGAATGGATACTGTATCCCTATACCCCAGCCTGACCCTGGCTACTAGTGTGTATGCGTGTCAGGCCCCTCTGCAGTAGCAGGGGCCTGTGGCAGCCATCTTGAGTGAGAGAGAGCACCTGCACCTCAGCACTGGCTAGCAGTGGCAAGGTGCCCAGAGACCTAGGTCCAGTAAAAATATGGTGGCAAAAAGGAGGCGAAAAAGGAAAAAAAATATAGGGAAAGACCACCCTAGGGCTGACAGGTCTAACAGTATGTATTCAGAGCTCCAGGGGTTCTGGGGTCTGCCCAGCCACAGGATTTAGATCCTGGGCTGGGGTGCCAGGTTCAGGGGCTGCCTGACCTGGTGGGAGGGACGTCTGTAAGCAGTGTCCCTCCGGAGCTGACTCCCAGGCGTGCTTCTCCAGGTGGGAGGGTGCTGAACTCTGGGAGGGGGTGCAGAGGAAGGGAGGACTCGCCTCTGGCACCGGGGCAACCTAATTGTTTAGACCCTGGGTTGGTGGATCGGATGCAGGGTCACGGCCCTGGAAGAGTGAGAGAGGTGTGGTCTGAGGGTGCCCCGCATAGGAGGAGAGGGCGGAACCCCAGAAGGAAAGGTAGGGGGAGGAGAGCCTCGCCCCTGACTGCTGGTCAGCCTGAGGGTGCGGACCCCAGGTGGGTGGACCAGTGGCAGTTTGGAACTGCAATGAGGAGAAGGAGAGTGGCCAACGGGCCTGGGGCTACTGCCCCCCACTCTGTGAGACCGCAAGGGCCAGAGACATCTGGACGGCCTAGCGCCTGGTCCTGGCCGCGGACAACTAGGGAGCACCAGTGGGGTGGCTTCGTTGGTCCAGGGAGGTTTGAGAGCGGGAACCACCGGGTTCCAGAGTGGAGAAGGACCTGCAGGACCTTCCTGCAGCTGGGGAAAAGGCCTGCGTACAAGTTTTCTCGCCCGAAGCAGGGAAGCCCATCAAGGCATTGATCGGTCTACCCTGGCTTTTGGCTGGGAGGGGGTTGTGTTGGACTTGGCCCTTTTTCCCAGAAATTTTTCGTTTTTCCCCTAGCCGTTTTACCATGTATGAAACTCACTCAAGATGGCTGCCACAGGTCCCTGCTACTGCAGAGGGGCCTTACACGCATACACACTAGTAGCCAGGGTCAGGCTGGGACATAGGGATACAGTATCCATTCCGTCCCCGCCTCTGGGCCATATAGCCAGGCATGTAGAAGGTTCCAGAACCTTCCGGGCTGTGGGAGGAGTTATGTTTTGCCGCCTTTGGGAGAGTCACCTGACCTAGGAGTATAAAAGGCTTGGAGGGAAAACTTTTAGTCAGTTGGAGTTGGAGTCAGTTGATGAGGCACCACTGAACCTGGGAGAACCTCCGCCGGAGTATAGGCTTTAGGGCCTAGGGGGGAGACCTACACTACTGCTGCTGACAGGGCTGAGGCCCTGCTGTAGTAAGATAGCTGAGGAACGCCCACCACCCACTGACCTTGCCCAGTGTGAGGGGACCCAGGAAACCACCTTCAGCGTGCGGGGAGGAACATCAAGCACTCCCAGACCACCAACTCATCCCCCCCTCATGACAAGAAACTTCTGACAAGAAACTTCTGACAAGAAACTTTGACAAGAAACTTTGACAAGAAACTTATAATAAGGAACTTCTGACAAGAAACTCCTAACCAGAAGCGCCTAAGAAGCAACCAAGCTGGAGCAGTCGCAAGACACCTTAATTTGAGGAGGCCTGACCGTCCTGCCAGGCCTGAAGCCTAAACTGCCCAACTGGGGATCACCAGGTAAAGCGCCGTACCCTGAAGCGCTAGACCTTCACCCCCTGTTCATTCCTGCCTGCTGCTGGGCTGCCCCCAAGTACTTTTCCAGTCAGCCCTGCCCACAGGCTGCTGGTGCGCCCTGTTTTCTGTCACCTCTCAGGTCACTGACCTTGTGTGGAGATCACCGCCACGGCCGTCGCCGCCTGAGGAGAAGTGCCGTGAGGTGAGGTGCGCCGTCGCGCCCTCACCGAAGGGAGCGCTGAGGTGAGGGAAGCCCCTCGAGTTTCTGTGGTGAGGTGCGCCGTCCGCGCCCTCACCGAAGCCTCCACAGATTGCCCCCATCGCCGCCGTCGCGGCCGAAGAAATTGCCACTGGGCCCTGGGCCCTCATCGCCGCTGTCGCGGCCGAAGAAATTGTCATCGCCGCCGTCGCGGCCGAAGAAATTGTCCCCGCCGCCGTCGCGGCCGAAGAAATTGCCCCCGCCGCCATCGCGGCCCAAGAAATCGCCAGCGCGATCAACGAGGCCTCCAGGCCCCGCCGACGCCGTCTCCAGGCAACCGGGGTCGCCGGGCGTGACCCCAGGAAGGCCGCGCAACGATTGGGCGCCGGCCCCGGTCACGCCCCCAGCGCCGACGGAAGCCCGGGAAGAGCCCCGGCAGTGCAGAGGGAGACGGGGAGCCGGCCGGAGAGGACTGCCGGCTCCCGCTCCCTTCTCCAAGACCCTGAGCCTGCGCACAGACCTTACCTGAACCCGGGGGCCGGAGGAAGGTGATCCCGGTCCCCGCAACGTGCCGCAGCTGCATCCCCTTGATCCCGGGGGCCGGAGGAAGGTGATACCGGCCCCCGCAATGTCCTGACAGTCCGGCCTGAAGGCCGAAGCACCCCGACCGGTCCCCACCCTCCAGAACACGGGCCGGGCCTGGGGAGTGCCAGTCGCAAAGGAAGCGCGACCAACAAACCAGCGACAGGTGAGCCCAGGAGGCCCCTAGGGCCCACAAACGCCACTGGGGGCCGGGGGCCACCATTAACCCTATAATTAATTGGGTACACTTTCCCCATGAGGCGAGGCCCCGGAGAGGAGTGGGCCTAGCCTAGAGTTAACCCCTAAGGGTCATAGAAGCCCCAGGATACTGGACATGTTGAGGGGTTCCCTACAGTATTTAATAACTTATTGCAGATGCCTATTGTAATTACTGCCTAGGCCATGCTTTTAACTGCGAAGTCTTTTACCACAGGGGGAAAGTATTTAATTGAATTGAGCTGAAGTGTACACCGCCAAGAGTTGAAGTGTTTTATGTTACAGCTGTACTGGAATTGCGACGCCCACTGTACTGAATGTGGGCGCGCCTAGATTAATGCAGGCCTATTTAAATGTAAAGTGAAAAGCCTTCTTTTAAGTAATTGAATATGCTGAAGTGAACTGCATGTCTAGGCCCCTGTTTTATTAACGTACCTTGAGATCATTATTAAGTGCTACGTGTAGGAGATAATTCCTGCGGCCTCTTAGTGGCCTACAATGTTGATGAGCTTTGATGCTTTATTTAAAATGTGCACCAGTTGAGTAATGCAATGAATTTGAATGTAGATCTGAATTAATCTGCCTCATCTGATGCCAACTTAATTTATTTATAAAAGATCTTGATTTTAAATACAAAAGCCTGGTGTGGTGTCATGTTATTGCGTTCGCATTTCTGAGTCAAAGTAAGAGTGTGCTGCACAACTGCCTTACACATTGCCTTCGCGTGCTTTCCCGCTTCGCGCCATGCTACCGTGGCGGACTCGGTAAACCCGGTTCCAACACATGGATACTGATTTTTATGAACAAAGCGTGAACTCACATGTCAACGACATTGAGACTTACATCCCGTTAGACACAGACCCAACCAAGGAATTGATAAAGCTGCTTGGTTCCATTTTGTCTAAAGCTGAAGACATGGGCTGGATTAACTCCACCACTAGAAAGTTCCTACAAAACAACACACCTAAAGCACCGCATATATACATGCTCCCCAAGATTCACAAAGATGCGGCAAATCCTCCTTTTCGACCAATCGTGGCTGGGTGTGGATCCATTCATGAACCAATTGGACAATATCTGGATTACCATTTACAACCGCTGGTACAAACTTGGGATACATATGTTAAAGATACCACTGACTGCCTAAAAAAATTAGAAGCCATAAATCATCATTTCAAAGAAGAGATCTTACTTTGCACTATAGATGTAGTGTCTTTATACACTTCTATTCCCCATGATGAGGGCTTAGAGGCAGTAGAATGGAGACTCCTACAGGACTCTACACATGATTATAATGGGGTATTTTTGTTGGAATTGCTCCATTTCTCGCTTTACCACAGATATTTTTCTTGGAAAGAAAAGTTTTTCTACAACGCACAGGAACTTCTATGGGTTTTCCAGGAGCCCCTTCGTATGCGAATACGTATATGGCACATTTTGAAGAGAAGCATATATTACACAATGAAAGGTGGCAGAAAAACCTCATCACATATATGCGTTATATTGATGACATTCTTGCAATATGGAAAGGAACCCATGACGAGCTGGAAGGATGCATCAATGAACTTAACCAATGCAATCCACGTATTCAATTCACGTTTAACATTCATTCTGAGACAATTCACTTCTTGGACATAGAAATACGGAAGACATCTATGGGTCTACAAACATCTGTATATAGAAAACCAACTGATGTAAACAATACCTTACACTTCACAAGTGCTCATCCAATGTCTTTAAAAAAACATCTGCCCGTATCACAATTCATCAGGATCAAAAGAATCACATCCCAAAAGGAGCATACTGAATCGCTCATCCAGGAACAACTGAACAGATACAAAGAAAGGGGATACCCTCTGAAAGTTCTCAGTTCAGCTAAAGAAGTGGTAGCACAGAAAAGACGTGAAGCCCTGCTACGAAAATCCGTCAAAACCCATAAGACACGAGAAGTATTTGTTATAAAACATTCAGAGCAATCAACAAAAATCAAAAAAATCATCACTAAGCGCTGGGAAATCATAGAACAAGAGATTGATTTTACATCTGTGTTTGTGGAGAAGCCTATGTTCGTTTACACTCGCTCTAAGAACTTGAGGGAATTGCTAAAACCCAAACGTATTTCGTTGACACAGACACAAAGGCATGAGAAGATGTTGGAACTGTGGTCAGTGTGGAAACATAATGCAGGGGAATACTTTTTCTCATCCACACACAGGTCAAAAGATTCAATTAAGACACACATCAGATTGCAACACTGAGGGTGTAATTTACGCAATTCAATGTCCGTGCGGACTTACATATGTAGGTAGAACATCACGCAAAATTAAAACCCGCATAATAGAACATAAAAGTATGATTCGCAACAAAAATTGCAATTCCTCTTTATCTGTTCATTGGGTTAACACTATGCATACCATCCCCCAGATCAGGTTCACCATATTGGAAAAAGTTGACGTGGTTTCAGGAACAGACCATAATGTTTCGCTAGCACGCAGGGAAACGTTTTGGATCAAATATTTAGGTACCATTATTCCTGGAGGGCTTAATGATCATTATGAATTACAGTGTTTTCTGTAAACATAAGTAGTAACTTGGAATCATACAGGATTAGCATGTGAAGATGAATTATAACCACTGCAACTTACATGTTCACTAACATATTCAGATTTTCTTTCTTGTTTCTGCTTTCACAATTTTCCTGTACTGTGTTTTACTTGATAATTCAGTCACGAAGTATTATTTCGTTATGGGAGATTTTTTGTTACACGTGGTCTCCCAGTATTATTTATTTTTGGAAGTACAGCGTTGAGCACATCACGGCTTGTAGTTATTATGGTTACGGTGACACAGGGTATTTTTTGGAACAGGGTTATCTTGCATGCGAACACGTCATGAGGTTTGGGGCTTGTCACTTGTTGGGATTGTCGGGTTTGGAGTTTGAGTACCGGTGTTTACACAGAGAGCAGTCAATAAAGTTATCCCTGAATAGCTTTCCCTTCTTAAACCGCATACGTCATGGCGCACGTATTCCCGATAGCGGTCACGAGGTTCACTTTCCTTTTTGAAAACACGGAGCTTTTCAACGGTGAGTTTCGAATGTTGGGAATACTCTTTTCGGAAACGTATTTGTGAGTAGGGTTATTTTTAAACTGGTGCTCTGTTACTTTTTCAGATAAGGAACGCGTATTTTCTGCTCTTGGTAAGATGTTTTTGCACATGTAGTTCACTGGGTGAAACTATCGGTTGGGATTACCCGATGTCAGTATAACTTCAAGTCTGTTTATATTCATATAGCGTCCTAGGTTCGCACTTTGCTACAATTGCGGTAAGCGCTTGTTTATATTGTTTGCACGCTTGTCTTTTAATGACACACCAGCTCTCTTCATTGCGGATATGCATGGACACATGTGGTTAGAGGATACATTACGGTGGCTGTTGGTAGAGATATAGATTTACCCTCATTTGTTTGGATTATATCATTATATGACTCAGTCACGAATCCATGGTCACAGTGGTATGCAGAGGCACTTTAATTCATTATTCACACTTTTGAGTTTTTCTCACTTTTTGAATATGGTCATGGTGGTACGCAGTGGCGTTTTTATTCATTATTCACACTTTCAAGTTCTTTTCACTTACTGAATATCTTTTTCTGACTTTTGACCTGTGTTTAGTATGTCACTAATTGGATTCCACTCACGGAATGTGAAGATACTATTTGTTTTTCTGTAATAGCTTAATATGAAAGTATGAATTTGACTTTGCTTTCCATTTTACTTTTGTAGTTCCGAACGGCGGCAGCTATCTGTTATTCATCTAATGTTCGATATATTGTTACTTCAACACATGTACCCCTGAAGAAGGGTTTTTCAAAACCCGAAATGCATTGGGTCGTCTTTTGATTTGTATTTGTTAAGAACATATTGAATATAAGGATTGTATTTAAGTTCAGTTACTAATCAATGTTCTTGTTCAAATGATGTTTGTTAGACCTGTCAGCCCTAGGGTGGTCTTTCCCTGTTTTTTTCCCTTTTGCGCCTCATTTTTGCCACCATATTTTTACTGGACCTAGGTCTCTGGGCACCTTGCCACTGCTAGCCAGTGCTGAGGTGCAGGTGCTCTCTCTCACTCAAGATGGCTGCCACAGGCCCCTGCTACTGCAGAGGGGCCTTACACGCATACACACTAGTAGCCAGGGTCAGGCTGGGGTATAGGGATACAGTATCCATTCCATCCCCGCCTCTGGGCCACATAGCCAGGCATGTAGAAGGTTCCAGAACCTTCCGGGCTGTGGGAGGAGTTATGTTTTGCCGCCTTTGGGAGAGTCACCTGACCTAGGAGTATAAAAGGCTTGGAGGGAAAACTTTCTAGTTAGTTGATGAGGCACCACTGAACCTGGGGGAACCTCCGCCGGAGTATAGGCTTTAGGGCCTAGGGGGGAGACCTACACTACTGCTGCTGACAGGGCTGAGGCCCTGCTGTGGTAAGATAGCTGAGGAACGCCCACCACCCACTGACCTTGCCCAGTGTGAGGGGACCCAGGTGTTGGAACCGGGGTTACCGAGTCCGACACGGTAGCATGGCGTGGAGCGGGAAAGGCACGCGAAGGCAATGTGTAAGGCAGTTGTGCAGCACACTCTCACTTTGACTCACAAATGCGAACGCAATAACATGACACCACACCAGGCTTTTGTATTTAAAATCAAGATCTTTTATAAATAAATTAAGTTGGCATCAGATAAGGCAGGTTAATTCAGATCTACATTCAAACTCATTAAATTATTCAACTGGTGCACATTTTAAATAAAGCTGCATAGCTCATCAACATTGTAGGCCACTAAGAGGCCGCAGGAATTATCTCCTACACGTAGCACTTAATAATGATCTCAAGGTACGTTAATAAAACATAGGCCTAAACATACAGTTCACTTTAGCATATTCAATTATTTAAAAGAAGGCTTTTCACGTTACATTTAAATAGGCCTGCATTAATCTAGGCGCACCCACATTCAGTACAGTGGGCGTCGCAACTCCAGTACACCTGTAACATAAAATACTTCAACTCTTGGCGGTGTACACTTCAGCTCAACTCCATTAAACACTTTCCCCTTGTGTTAAAGACTTAACAGTTAAAACCATGGCCTAGGCAGTAATTATAATAGGCATCGGCATAAATTATTAAATACTGTGGGCATCATCATCACCTGAATGAACTATGTGGGGAATCCCTCAACATGTCCTGTATTCTGGGGCTTCTAGGTCCCTCAGGGGTTAACTCAGGCCAGGCCCATTCCTCTCTGGGGCCTCTCAGGACTAAATTCGTAAGGGTTAATAGTGGCCCCCGGCCCCCAGTGGCGTCTTATGGGCCCTAGGGGCCTCCAGGGCTCACCTGTGGTGTGGTCGTTGGTCGCGCTTCAGGGCGACTGGCGATCTTCCGGGCCGGCCCGTGTTCTGTCGGGTGGGGCCCAGTCGGGGGTGCCTCGGCCTTCTGGCCGGTGTTGCGGGTCGTTGCGGGGGCCGGTATTGCCTTCCTCCGGCCCCCGGGATCAGGGAGTAACTATGCGGCACATTGCGGGGGCCGGGATCACCCTCCTCCGGCCCCCGGGATCAGGGTAAGTGCAGGTGGGGGCTCAGGGTTGCTGGGGAAGGGAGCGGGAGCCGGCAGTCCTCTCCGGCCGGCTCCCCGTCTCCCTCTGCACTGCCGGGGCTCTTCCCGGGCTTCCTTCGGCGCTGGGGCGTGACTGGGGGCCGGCGCCCAATCGGTGCGCGGCCTTCCTGGGTCACGCCCGGCGACCCCTGGTTGCTCGGCAACGGCGTCTGCGGGGCCTGGAGGCCTCGCTGCTGATCGCGTCGGCGATTTCTTGGGCCGCGACGGCGGCGGTGGCAATTCTTTGGCCGCGACGGCGGCGGGTGCAATTCTTGGGCCGCTTCGGCGGCGGCGACGATTCTTCGGCCGCTTCGGCGGCGGGTGCGTTTTTTGGGCCGCTTCGGCGGCGGCGACGATTCTTCGGCCGCTTCGGCGGCGGGGGCAATTCTTGGGCCGCGACGGCGGCGGCGATGATTCTTTGCCCGCTTCGGCGGCTTTCTTGGGCCGCGACGGCGGCGGCGATGATTCTTTGGCCGCGACGGCGGCGGATACGATTCTTTGGCCGCGACGGCGGCGATGAGGGCCCAGGGCCCAGTCTCTGGAGGCTTCGGTGAGGGCGCGGACGGCGCTCCTCACCTTACACACCTGAGGGGCTTCCTTTACCTCAGCGCTTCCCCCGATGAGGGCGCGACGGCGCACCTCACCACACGGTGCCTCTTCTCAGGCGGCGGCCGCGGCCGCGGCGGTGATCTCCTTCATAAGGTCAGTGACCTGAGGGGCAACAGAAAGCAGGGTGCACCAGCAGCCTGTGGGCAGGGCTGACTGGCAAAGTACTTGGGGCAGCCCAGCATCAGGCAAAAGTGAATAGGGGGTGAAGGTTTAGCGCTTCAGGGTACGGCGCTTTACCTAGTGATCCCCAGTTGGGCAGTTCTAGGCTTTAGGCCTTGCTGGACGGTCAGGCCTCCTCAAGTTAAGGGGTCTTGCGACTGCTTCAGCGTGGTTGCTTCTTAGGCGCTTTTAGTTGTAAGTTTCTTGTCAGAAGTTCCTTGTTATAAGTTCCTTGTCAAAGTTTCCTGTCAGAAGTTCCTTCTTATGAGGGGGGGGATGAGTTGGTGGTCTGGGAGTGCTTGATGTTCCTCCCCGCACGCTGAAGGTGGTTCCCTGGGTCCCCTCACACTGGGCAAGGTCAGTGGGTGGTGGGCGTTCCTCAGCTATCTTACTACAGCAGGGCCTCAGCCCTGTCAGCAGCAGTAGTGTAGGTCTCCCCCTAGGCCCTAAAGCCTATACTCCGGCGGAGGTTCTCCCAGGTTCAGTGGTGCCTCATCAACTGACTAGAAAGTTTTCCCTCCAAGCCTTTTATACTCCTAGGTCAAGTGACTCTCCCAAAGGCGGCAAAACCTAACTCCTCCCACAGCCCGGAAGGTTCTGGAACCTTCTACATGCCTGGCTATGTGGCCCAGAGGCGGGGATGGAATGGATACTGTATCCCTATACCCCAGCCTGACCCTGGCTACTAGTGTGTATGCGTGTCAGGCCCCTCTGCAGTAGCAGGGGCCTGTGGCAGCCATCTTGAGTGAGAGAGAGCACCTGCACCTCAGCACTGGCTAGCAGTGGCAAGGTGCCCAGAGACATAGGTCCAGTAAAAATATGGTGGCAAAAAGGAGGCGAAAAAGGAAAAAAAATAGGGAAAGACCACCCTAGGGCTGACAGGTCTAACACGCGTCCCCCCCCAGCCGAAAGAGGGGAGAGCTTCCCAACCTCTAGGGAGTTCTCTTCGCTAAGGCGGAAAAACCGGGAGAGACCGTCAGCGTTGGCGTGGTCTACACCGGGTCGATGTTCCACCCGAAAGTCCATCCCCTGGAGGGAAATGGACCACCTCAACAATTTGGGGTTTTCGCCTCTCATCTGCATGAGCCAGCGATGGGGTCTGTGGTCGGTCTGGATCAGGAAGTGACAACCAAAAAGGTATGGCCTCAACTTCTTGACAGCCCAAACCACAGCAAAGGCTTCTCGTTCGATGGTACTCCACCGCTGTTCCCGGGGAGTAGTCTTCGGGAAATGAAGGCCACTGGCTGGTCTTGGCCATCGTCATTCAGCTGCGCGAGCACAGCTCCTATGCCATGCTCAGAAGCGTCTGTCTGTACGATAAATTCCCGTCCAAAGTCTGGAGTCCTGAGCACCGGTGCGGTGCACATTGCACGTTTGAGGGTCTCAAAGGCTTCCTGGCAGGCAGCCGTCCATATGACTCTGCGTGGCTGCTTCTTTAAAGTCAATTCCGTCATTGGGCCCACGATGGTTCCATATCCCTTGACGAACCGGCGGTAGTATCCCGTGAGGCCGAGAAAAGCCCAGACCTCTGTTTGGGTCTTGGGGGGCTCCCAGGCCAAGATGGTCTCGATCTTGGCTTGGAGGGGTTGCACCTTACCTCCGCCCACCAGATGTCCCAGGTACACGACAGATCCCTGTCCAATCTGGCACTTGCTGGCCTTGATGGTTAAACCAGCCCGTTGCAAAGCCTGTAGCACCTCCTGGAGATGCTCCAGATGGTCCTCCCAGCTGCTACTGAAGACAGCTATGTCATCCAGGTAGGCAGCAGAGAAGGCCTCTAGGCCAGACAGCACCTGGTTCACCAACCGCTGGAAAGTGGCTGGAGCATTTTTCAACCCGAAGGGCATCACCCGAAATTGAAAGTGACCCTCGGGGGTGGAGAACGCAGTCTTCTCCCTTGCTCCTTCCGCCATGGCTATCTGCCAATAGCCTGACGTCAAATCAATGGTACTCAAATACCGGGCTGCTCCCAGCCGGTCAATGAGCTCATCCGCCCGAGGGATCGGGTGAGCGTCGGTCTTAGTGACTGAGTTGAGTCCACGGTAATCCACACAGAACTGAAGTTCTGGTGTGGTGCCCGGTGGGGCCGCTTTCGGCACCAACACCACCGGACTAGCCCAAGGGCTACTGGAAGGCTCAATCACTCCCAGTTCTAGCATCTTGGTAACCTCACCCTGGATACTAGCCTTGACTTTATCGGACAGCCGGTAAGACTTGGTTTTTACTGGCGGACTGTCCCCTGTGTCCACATCATGGGTACACATGTGCGTGATTCCAGGCGTGAGGGAGAACAACGAGGCGTACTGCCCCAAGACCTGGCGGCAGCCCCTCTGTTGCTCTGGGGTCAAGGATGGGGCGAGGACCACTCCCTCTACCGAACCATCCTTCTCATGGGCCGCCAGAAGGTCTGGAAGAGGCTCACTCTCCTCCTCCTCACTTCCATCTGTTATCATTAGGAGAGTGAAATTCGTGCCCCTATCTGACACCACGACCTTGGGGAATCCCACTCGGGTAAAAATCCCCATCAGGGCCCGCGCCACCACCGGTGCAGTGATGGTCCTCAGAGGGATAGCCTCTTGGTACCGGGTGGCGTGGTCTACCAGCACCAAAATGAACCTATGTCCTGCAGAAGTCGGCAGGTCCAATGGCCCGACAATGTCAATCCCTACCCGCTCAAAAGGGGTATCGACAACTGGGAGAGGTTCTAGAGGGACCTTCACTTTAGTCCCTGTCTTGCCGCTCGCTTGGCAAGTGGTGCAAGTCTTGCAAAAAGTGTCAGAAGTGACGCGCATCCTGGGCCAGTAAAAATGTGGGACTAGACGCGCAAACGTCTTGTCTTGGCCCAGGTGTCCTGCTAGTGGTATTTCGTGTGCCAACTCTAGCAGAAAGGCTCGGTAGCATTGGGGGACCACCACGGCTCGGGCGGACCCATGCACCGGAGCCTTAGGCTCACTGTAGAGGAGACCATCCTCCCAGTAGACATGGTAGTTACCAGTCTCTGTTCCAGCTGCTTGGGCTTCGGCCTGTTGCCGCATGCCTTCAAGCGTAGGGCACTCTTTCTGCGCCCGGCAAAATTCCTCCCGAGTAGGCCCTCCTTCCACCTGCCACTCTGCAGGGGTCGGCAGGTCCCCCACGGGAACACCAACCCCCTCAGCGGACTCCGGGGTCACCTCCACGGGCTCCCCATACATCTCACCGGGTGTCTCCTCCTGGACATCTCCTCGTCCAGCAGTGGGCTGGGCCATTATTCCAGGCTCCAACCCCAGCTGAGTTCCTTGTCGGGCAGACATGGACCGCGTGACAACACAAGTCCATCCTGGTAATCCCAACATCTCAGCATGGGCATTGAACTCTACCTCCCTCCAGGCAGTATGTTCCAAGTCGTTGCCCAGCAGACAGTCAACTGGCATGGCAGGGCTCACCGCAACCTTCAACAGACCTGATACTCCTCCCCACTCAAAGGGAACTTGGGCCACGGGGTAATGACCCAGGCTATTATCAGCCATAACAACCGGGTGGAATTCCTCAGGAATCACCTGCTCTGGGGACACCAGCTGACGTCTCACCATCGTCATGCTGGCACCTGTGTCCCTCAGAGCCTCCACCTCCTCCCCGTTCACCAGGACCCTCTGCCGATACTTGGCAGTGTTCGCGGGTACCTGAACCCGTGGGATGATCTCTCTAACCCCAGGGAAACTAAGGTCAAGCCTGTCCACTCACCTCCCCTACCTAGGGACAACTCCTCCCCTAGTGCTACACTGGCCACCCCGGGGCTCTTACCTCCTGTGGGGGCTGGGGTTCTCTTGCGACACTTGGGATCCCCCTTATAATGTCCAACCTCCCCGCACTCGTAGCACCGGACAGTTCTGGGCTGCTGACTCCTGTCAGGATAAGTGGGTTTCTGGAATCCAGATTGGGATGGGGAACCTACCCCTCTCCCAGGCGGTTTATTTTGGGGACCTTTAAAGAACTCCCTCTTTTTATCTCCCCCCTCTTTCTTCTGGGTTAGCCCCTGTCCACCTTTCGGGGGGTCCGCCCCGGCTCCCTTGTGGGACACCCGAGTGCTGACCCGCGTGTCTGCCTCCTCCGCAAGCTCCCTAGGATTGGTCAGCTTGCGGTCCACCAAGTACTGGCGCAGCTCCGGAAAACATTTGTCTAGGAGGTGCTCTCTCAAGAATAGGTCGTACAGCCCTTTGTAATTGTCAACGTTGCTGCCACGCACCCAACCCTCCAATGCCTTACGGGCATAGTCAAAAAAATCCACCCAGTTTTGTGTGTGAAGCTTGTGGCTGTTGCGGAACTTTTGGCGGTACTTCTCTGGGGTGAGGCCAAACTTCTTGAGCAGGGCCTCCTTCATGATAGGGTAGTTAGTCTGCTCCCCCTTATCCAAAGTTAAAAGTGTGTCCCTTACGTACCTATAAAGACCTCCCCCCCCAGTAGCTCTCAGGAACTCTATGGGCCACCAGAGCCACCTCGTAGGCCGCCAACCACTTGTCGATGTCATCACCTACACTAAAACTGGCCATCACCTCTCTGGGTAAATAGAATTTGGGCTCCTGTGGAACCCCAGCAGGTACGCTGCCACCATTCATTTTGCCCTGCATCTCCATCTGCAAGGTCCGGAGCTCTAGCTCCTTCAGGCTAAGCTCATGTACAAGCTTCCTTTCCTCCATGGCTAGCCTTGCCTGTTCTCCGTCTCTTTCCATTCTAGCAAGTTCTAATGTTAATTGCCTCTGCTCCCTTCTGTCCTCCAATTCCTCTTGTGACAAACTTCCCCCTGACGCACTACTGCCTGCCCTGGAACGTCTTCCTGGCAACACATTCTCGCTAACATCAATGCTCAGTAGGTCCAGTTCTCCTGGGTTGTCTGTCTCCCCTGCTCCTCATCCCCTCTTCCCTCCGGGTGGGCCATTACCCATGCCCTCAAAGCTTTCTGAAGCACCTCCTTCCTGGCGCCTCGCTTGACGGCCACCCCCTCTCTAGGCAGAACTCCTTGATCTGTGTCACCGTATACCTTTCTAGGTTGGCTAACTCAAACTCCATCCTCCTAGGTGGGGTCCCAGACAATTTAAGGAAGGGGTTCTAAACTGTAGGTAACAGGTCTAACACAGGAATGTACACAGTCGGCAATTACCATAGAATTCCTAGCACTCTCATTACAATAGGTGTCTAATTGCGGCGCACATTGAGTCACTGTAGGGTGCTGCACAAGCACCAGTCCTTATCCAACCGCTGAACACCAAATGTTGGAACCGGGGTTACCGAGTCCGACACGGTAGCATGGCGTGGAGCGGGAAAGGCATGCAAAGGCAATGTGTAAGGCAGTTGTGCAGCACACTCTCACTTTGACTCACAAATGCGAACGCAATAACATGACACCACACCAGGCTTTTGTATTTAAAATCAAGATCTTTTATAAATAAATTAAGTTGGCATCAGATAAGGCAGGTATTTTCAGATCTACATTCAAACTCATTAAATTATTCAACTGGTGCACATTTTAAATAAAGCTGCATAGCTCATCAACATTGTAGGCCACTAAGAGGCCGCAGGAATTATCTCCTACACGTAGCACTTAATAATGATCTCAAGGTACGTTAATAAAACATAGGCCTAAACATACAGTTCACTTTAGCATATTCAATTATTTAAAAGAAGGCTTTTCACGTTACATTTAAATAGGCCTGCATTAATCTAGGCGCACCCACATTCAGTACAGTGGGCGTCGCAACTCCAGTACACCTGTAACATAAAATACTTCAACTCTTGGCGGTGTACACTTCAGCTCAACTCCATTAAACACTTTCCCCTTGTGGTAAAGACTTAACAGTTAAAACCATGGCCTAGGCAGTAATTATAATAGGCATCGGCATAAATTATTAAATACTGTGGGCATCATCATTACCTGAATGACCTATGTGGGGAATCCCTCAACATGTCCTGTATTCTGGGGCTTCTAGGTCCCTCAGGGGTTAACTCAGGCCAGGCCCACTCCTCTCTGGGGCCTCGCCTCGTAGGACTAAATTCGTAAGGGTTAATAGTGGCCCCCGGCCCCCAGTGGCGTCTTATGGGCCCTAGGGGCCTCCAGGGCTCACCTGCGGTGTGGTCGTTGGTCGCGCTTCAGGGCGACTGGCGATCTTCCGGGCCGGCCCGTGTTCTGTCGGGCGGGGCCCGGTCGGGGGTGCCTCGGCCTTCTGGCCGGTGTTGCGGGTCGTTGCGGGGGCCGGTATTGCCTTCCTCCGGCCCCCGGGATCAGGGAGTAACTATGCGGCACATTGCGGGGGCCGGGATCACCCTCCTCCGGCCCCCGGGATCAGGGTAAGTGCAGGTGGGGGCTCAGGGTTGCTGGGGAAGGGAGCGGGAGCCGGCAGTCCTCTCCGGCCGGCTCCCCGTCTCCCTCTGCACTGCCGGGGCTCTTCCCGGGCTTCCTTCGGCGCTGGGGCGTGACTGGGGGCCGGCGCCCAATCGGTGCGCGTCCTTTCTGGGTCACGCCCGGCGACCCCTGGTTGCTCGGCAACGGCGTCTGCGGGGCCTGGAGGCCTCGCTGCTGATCGCGTCGGCGATTTCTTGGGCCGCGACGGCGGCGGTGGCAATTCTTTGGCCGCGACGGCAGCGGGTGCAATTCTTGGGCCGCTTCGGCGGCGGCGACGATTCTTCGGCCGCTTCGGCGGCGGGTGCAATTCTTGGGCCGCTTCGGCGGCGGCGACGATTCTTCAGCCGCTTCGGCGGCGGGGGCAATTCTTGGGCCGCGGCGGCGATAATTCTTTTGCCGCGACGGCGGCGGAGACGATTCTTTGGCCGCGACGGCGGCGATGAGGGCCCAGGGCCCAGTCTCTGGAGGCTTCGGTGAGGCGCGGACGGCGCTCCTCACCTCACACACCTGAGGGGCTTCCTTTACCTCAGCGCTTCCCCCGATGAGGGCGCGACGGCGCACCTCACCACACGGTGCCTCTTCTCAGGCGGCGGCGGCCGCGGCGGTGATCTCCTTCATAAGGTCAGTGACCTGAGGGGCAACAGAAAGCAGGGTGCACCAGCAGCCTGTGGGCAGGGCTGACTGGCAAAGTACTTGGGGGCAGCCCAGCATCAGGCAAAAGTGAATAGGGGGTGATGGTTTAGCGCTTCAGGTTACGGCGCTTTACCTGGTGATCCCCAGTTGGGCAGTTCTAGGCTTTAGGCCTTGCTGGACGGTCAGGCCTCCTCAAGTTAAGGGGTCTTGCGACTGCTTCAGCTTGGTTGCTTCTTAGGCGCTTCTAGTTGTAAGTTTCTTGTCAGAAGTTCCTTGTTATAAGTTCCTTGTCAAAGTTTCCTGTCAGAAGTTCCTTCTTATGAGGTGGGAGGGATGAGTTGGTGGTCTGGGAGTGCTTGATGTTCCTCCCCGCACGCTGAAGGTGGTTCCCTGGGTCCCCTCACACTGGGCAAGGTCAGTGGGTGGTGGGCGTTCCTCAGCTATCTTACTACAGCAGGGCCTCAGCCCTGTCAGCAGCAGTAGTGTAGGTCTCCCCCCTAGGCCCTAAAGCCTATACTCCGGCGGAGGTTCTCCCAGGTTCAGTGGTGCCTCATCAACTGACTAGAAAGTTTTCCCTCCAAGCCTTTTATACTCCTAGGTCAGGTGACTCTCCCAAAGGCGGCAAAACCTAACTCCTCCCACAGCCCGGAAGGTTCTGGAACCTTCTACATGCCTGGCAATGTGGCCCAGAGGCGGGGATGGAATGGATACTGTATCCCTATACCCCAGCCTGACCCTGGCTACTAGTGTGTATGCGTGTCAGGCCCCTCTGCAGTAGCAGGGGCCTGTGGCAGCCACCTTGAGTGAGAGAGAGCACCTGCACCTCAGCACTGGCTAGCAGTGGCAAGGTGCCCAGAGACCTAGGGCCAGTAAAAATATGGTGGCAAAAAGGTGGCGAAAAAGGAAAAAAAATAGGGAAAGACCACCCTAGGGCTGACAGGTCTAACAGCAGGGAACCACCTTCAGCGTGCGGAGAGGAACATCAAGCACTCCCAGACCACCAACTCATCCTCCCCCCCTCATGACAAGAAACTTCTGACAAGAAACTTTGACAAGAAACTTATAATAAGGAACTTCTGACAAGAAACTCCTAACCAGAAGCGCCTAAGAAGCAACCAAGCTGGAGCAGGCGCAAGACACCTTAATTTGAGGAGGCCTGACCGTCCTGCCAGGCCTGAAGCCTAAACTGCCCAACTGGGGATCACCAGGTAAAGCGCCGTACCCTGAAGCGCTAGACCTTCACCCCCTCTTCATTCCTGCCTGCTGCTGGGCTGCCCCCAAGTACTTTTCCAGTCAGCCCTGCCCACAGGCTGCTGGTGCGCCCTGCATTCTGTCACCCCTCAGGTCACTGACCTTGCGTGGAGATCACCGCCGCAGCCGCCGCCGCCTGAGGAGAAGTGCCGTGAGGTGAGGTGCGCCGTCGCGCCCTCACCGAAGGGAGCGCTGAGGTGAGGGAAGCCCCTCGAGTATCTGTGGTGAGGTGCGCCGTCCGCGCCCTCACCGAAGCCTCTGCAGAGTTGCCCCCAAGTTGTTGCCACCGGGCCCTGGGCCCCATCGCCGCCGTCGCGGCCGAAGAAATCACCCCCTGCCGCCGTCGCGGCCGAAGAAATTGACATCGCCGCCGTCGCGGCTGAAGAAATTGCCCCCGCCGCCGTAGCAGCCCAAGAAATCGCCAGCGCAATCATCGAGGCCTCCAGGCCCCGCCGACGCCGTCTCTAAGCAGCCGGGGACGCCGGCTGCGCCCCCACGAAGGCCGCGCAGCGATTGGGCGCCGGCTCCGGTCCCGCCCCCAGCGCCGACGGAGGCCCAGGAAGAGCCCCGGCCGTGTAGAGGGAGACGGGGAGCCGGCCGAAGAGGACTGCTGGCTCCCGCTCCCTTCCCCGAAGTCCTGGAAGCCGCGGCTTCACTTACCTGATCCCGGGGGCTGGAGGAGTGAGATCCCAGCCCCCGCAACGTGCCCACAGTCACTCCTTGATCCCGGGGGCCGGAGGAAGGTGATACCGGCCCCCGCAACGTCCCGACAGTCCGGCCTGAAGGCTGAAGCACCCCGACCGGGCCCCGCCCTCCAGAACACGGGCCGGGCCTGGGGGAGTGCCAGTCGCAAAGGAAGCGCGACCAACAAACCAGCAACAGGTGAGCCCAGGAGGCCCCTAGGGCCCACAAAACGCCACTGGGGGCCGGGGGCCACCATTAACCCCATAATTAATTGTGCAAACTTTCCCCATGAGGCGAGGCCCCGGAGAGGAGTGGGCCTAGCCTAGAGTTAACCCCTAAGGGTCATAGAAGCCCCAGGATACTGGACATGTTGAGGGTTCCCTACAGTATTTAATAACTTATTGCAGATGCCTATTGTAATTACTGCCTAGGCCATGCTTTTAACTGCGAAGTCTTTTACCACAGGGGGAAAGTATTTAATTGAATTGAGTTGAAGTGTTTTATGTTACAGGTGTACTGGAATTGCGACGCCCACTGTACTGAATGTGGGCGCGCCTAGATTAATGCAGGCCTATTTAAATGTGAAGTGAAAAGCCTTCTTTTAAGTAATGGAATATGCTAAAGTGAACTGCATGTCTAGGCCCCTGTTTTATTAACGTACCTTGAGATCATTATTAAGTGCTACGTGTAGGAGATAATTCCTGCGGCCTCTTAGTGGCCTACAATGTTGATGAGCTTTGATGCCTTATTTAAAATGTGCACCAGTTGAGTAATGCAATGAATTTGAATGTAGATCTGAATTAATCTGCCTCATCTGATGCCAACTTAATTTATTTATAAAAGATCTTGATTTTAAATACAAAAGCCTGGTGTGGTGTCATGTTATTGCGTTCGCATTTCTGAGTCAGAGTAAGTGTGTGCTGCACAACTGCCTTACACATTGCCTTCGCGTGCTTTCCCGCTTCGCGCCATGCTACCGTGGCGGACTCAGTAAACCCGGTTCCAACATTTGGTGTTCAGCGGTTGGATAAGGACTGGTGTTTGTGCAGCACCCTACAGTGACTCAGTGTGCGCCGCAATTAGACACCTATTGTAATGCAAGTGCTAGGAATTCTTTGGTAATTGCCGACTGTGTACATTCCTGCGTTAGACCTGTTACCTACAGCTTAGAACCCCTTCCTTAAATTGTCTGGGACCCCACCTAGGAGGATGGAGTTTGAGTTAACCAACCTAGAAAGGTATACGGTGACAAAGCTCAAGGAGTTCTGCCTAGAGAGGGGGGTGGCCGTCAAGCGAGGCGCCAGGAAGGAGGTGCTTCAGAAAGCTTTGAGGGCATGGGTAATGGCCTACCCGGAGGGAAGAGGGGATGAGGAGCAGGGGAGGCAGACAACCCAGGAGAACTGGACCTACTGCACATTGATGTTAGCGAGAATGTGTTGCCAGGAAGACGTTCCAGGGCAGGCAGTAGTGCGTCAGGGGGAAGTTTGTCGCCAGAGGAATTTGAGGACAGAAGGGAGCAAAGGCAATTAACATTAGAACTTGCTAGAATGGAAAGGGAGCGAGAACAGGCAAGGCTAGCCATGGAGGAAAGGAAGCTTGTACATGAGCTTAGCCTGAAGGAACTAGAGCTCCGGACCTTGCAGATGGAGATGCAGGGCAAAATGAATGGTGGCAGCGTACCTGCTGGGGTTCCACAGGAGCCCAAATTCTATTTACCCAGAGAGGTGATGGCCAGTTTTAGTGTAGGTGATGACATCGACAAGTGGTTGGCGGCCTACGAGGTGGCTCTGGTGGCCCATAGAGTTCCTGAGAGCTACTGGGGGAGGTCTTTATAGGTACATACCTCCACTAGTGAGGGACACACTTTTAACTTTGGATAAGGGGGAGCAGACTAACTACCCTATCATGAAGGAGGCCCTGCTCAAGAAGTTTGGCCTCACCCCAGAGAAGTACCGCCAAAAGTTCCGCAACAGCCACAAGCTTCACACACAAAACTGGGTGGATTTTTTTGATTATGCCCGGAAGGCATTGGAGGGTTGGGTGCGTGGCAGCAACGTTGACAATTACAAAGGGCTGTACGACCTATTCTTGAGAGAGCACCTCCTAGAGAAATGTTTTCCGGAGCTGCGCCAGTACTTGGTGGACCGCAAGCTGACCAATCCTAGGGAGCTTGCAGAGGAGGCAGACACGTGGGTCAGCACTCGGGTGTCCCACAAGGGAGCCGGGGCGGACCCCCGAAAGGTGGACAGGGGCTCTC
This sequence comes from Calotriton arnoldi, assembly GCA_963921515.1. Taxonomy (NCBI): domain Eukaryota; kingdom Metazoa; phylum Chordata; class Amphibia; order Caudata; family Salamandridae; genus Calotriton; species Calotriton arnoldi. The sequence continues at coordinate 377,573 of CAWUFW010010723.1, read as the reverse complement.
CCAGAAGAAAGAGGGGGGAGATAAAAAGAGGGAGTTCTTTAAAGGCCCCCAAAATAGACCGCCTGGGAGAGGGGTAGGTTCCCCATCCCAATCTGGATCTCAGAAACCCACTTATCCTGACAGGAGTCAGCAGCCCAGAACTGTCCGGTGCTACGAGTGCGGGAGGTTGGACATTACAAGGGGATCCCCAGTGTCGCAAGAGAACCCCAGCCCCCACAGGAGGTAAGAGCCCCGGGGTGGCCAGTGTAGCGCTTGGGGAGGAGTTGTCCCTAGGTAGGGGAGGTGAGTGGACAGGCTTGACCTTAGTTTCCCTGGGGGATAGAGAGATCATCCCACGGGTTCAGGTACCCGCGAACACTGCCAAGTATCGGCAGAGGGTCCTGGTGAACGGGGAGGAGGTGGAGGCTCTGAGGGACACAGGTGCCAGCATGACGATGGTGAGACGTCAGCTGGTGTCCCCAGAGCAGGTGATTCCTGAGGAATTCCACCCGGTTGTTATGGCTGATAATAGCCTGGGTCATTACCCCGTGGCCCAGGTTCCCTTTGGGTGGGGAGGAGTATCAGGTCTGTTGAAGGTTGCGGTAAGCCCTGCCATGCCAGTTGACTGTCTGCTGGGCAACGACTTGGAACATACTGCCTGGAGGGAGGTAGAGTTCAATGCCCATGCTGAGATGTTGGGATTACCAGGATGGACTTGCGTCGTCACGCGGTCCATGGCTGCCCGACAAGGAACTCAGCTGGGGTTGGAGCCTGAAATGATGGCCCAGCCCACTGCTGGACGAGGAGATGTCCAGGAGGAGACACCCGGTGAGATGGATGGGGAGCCCGCGGAGGTGACCCCGGAGTCCGCTGAGGTGGTTGGTGTTCCCGTGGGGGACCTGCCGACCCCTGCAGAGTGGCAGGTGGAAGGAGGGCCTACCCGGGAGGAATTTTGCTGGGCGCACAAGGAGTGCCCTATGCTTGAAGGCATGCGGCAACAGGCCGAAGCCCAAGCAGCTGGAACGGAGACTGGTAACTACCATGTCTACTGGGAGGAGGGTCTCCTCTACAGTGAGCCTAAGGCTCCGGTGCATGGGTCATCAAGGGCCGTGGTGGTCCCCCAATGCTACCGAGCCTTTCTGCTAGAGTTGGCACACGAAATACCACTAGCAGGACACCTGGGCCAAGACAAGACGTTTGCGCGTCTGGTCCCACATTTTTACTGGCCCAGGATGCGCGTCACTTCTGACACTTTTTGCAAGACTTGCACCACTTGCCAAGCGAGCGGCAAGACAGGGACGAAAGTGAAGGTCCCTCTAGAACCTCTCCCAGTTGTCGATACCCCTTTTGAGCGGGTAGGGATTGACATTGTCGGGCCATTGGACCCGCCGACTTCTGCAGGACATAGGTTCATTTTGGTGCTGGTAGACCACGCCACCCGGTACCCAGAGGCAATCCCTCTGAGGACCATCACTGCACCGGTGGTGGCGCGGGCCCTGATGGGGATTTTTACCCGAGTGGGATTCCCCAAGGTCGTGGTGTCAGATAGGGGCACGAATTTCATGTCGGCCTACATGCAGGCCATGTGGAAGGAGTGTGGAGTTACCTACCGGTTCTCCACTCCTTACCACCCCCAGACGAACGGGCTCGTGGAGCGCTTTAACAAAACCTTGAAGGGGATGATCAGGAGCCTACCCGAGGACTTGAGAAGGAAGTGGGACGTCCTCTTACCCTGTCTGCTCTTCTCCTACCGAGAGGTGCCGCAGAAGGGGTCGGTTTCAGCCCCTTTGAGCTGCTCTATGGCCACCCCGTTCGGGGGCCCCTCAGTCTTGTCAAGGAGGGGTGGGAGAAGTCTTCCTCGAAGCTTCCCCGTGATGTGGTCAGCTATATGGTGGCATTCCGCAGCCAAGTGGCCAAGCTGTGGAAGGAGGCCTCGGACAATCTAGAGGCAAGTCAAGCCGTCATGAAGAAATGGTATGACCGGAACGCGCGGACGGTAGAGTTAGACGCTGGACAGAAGGTGTGGGTCATGGAGCCAGGAGAGCTTAGCGCCCTCCAGGACCGGTGGACTGGGCCGTTTGAGATCTTGGAAAGGAAAGGCCAGACCACATATGTCGTCGATGTGAAGACCCCACGTCAACCCCACAGGGTGTTCCACGTCAACCGCCTGAAGCCCCACCAGGAGCGTTCAGAACTCACTCTCCTAATGATAACAGATGGAAGTGAGGAGGATGAGAGTGAGCCTCTTCCAGACCTTCTGGCGGCCCATGAGAAGGATGGTTCGGTAGAGGGAGTGGTCCTCGCCCCATCCTTGACCCCAGAGCAACAGAGGGACTGCCGCCAGGTCTTGGGGCAGTACGCCTCGTTGTTCTCCCTCACGCCTGGAATCACGCACCTATGTACCCATGATGTGGACACAGGGGACAGTCCGCCAGTAAAAACCAAGTCTTACCGGCTGTCCGATAAAGTCAAGGCTAGTATCCAGGGTGAGGTTACCAAGATGCTAGAACTGGGGGTGATTGAGCCTTCCAGTAGCCCTTGGGCTAGTCCGGTGGTGTTGGTGCCGAAAGCGGCCCCACCGGGCACCACACCAGAACTTCGGTTCTGTGTGGATTACCTTGGACTCAACTCAGTCACTAAGACCGACGCTCACCCGATCCCGCGGGCGGATGAGCTCGTTGACCGGCTGGGAGCAGCCCAGTATCTGAGTACCATTGATTTGACATCAGGCTATTGGCAGATCGCCATGGCGGAAGGAGCAAGGGAGAAGACTGCGTTCTCCACCCCCGAGGGCCACTTTCAATTTCGGGTGATGCCCTTCGGGTTGAAAAATGCTCCAGCCACTTTCCAGCGGTTGGTGAACCAGGTACTGTCTGGCCTAGAGGCCTTCTCTGCTGCCTACCTGGATGACATAGCTGTCTTCAGTAGCAGCTGGGAGGACCATCTGGAGCATCTCCAGGAGGTGCTACAGGCTCTGCAACGGGCTGGTCTAACTATCAAGGCCAGCAAGTGCCAGATTGGACAGGGATCTGTCGTGTACCTGGGACATCTGGTGGGCGGAGGTAAGGTGCAACCCCTCCAAGCCAAGATTGAGACCATCTTGGCCTGGGAGCCCCCAAGACCCAAACAGAGGTCCGAGCTTTTCTCGGCCTCACGGGGTACTACCGCCGGTTCGTCAAGGGATATGGAACCATCGTGGGCCCATTGACGGAATTGACTTCAAAGAAGCAGCCACGCAGAGTCATCTGGACGGCTGCCTGCCAGGAAGCCTTTGAGACCCTCAAACGTGCAATGTGCACCGCACCGGTGCTCAGGACTCCAGACTTTGGACGGGAATTTATTGTACAGACAGACGCTTCTGAGCATGGCATAGGAGCTGTGCTCTCGCAGCTGAATGACGATGGCCAAGACCAGCCAGTGGCCTTCATTTCCCGAAGACTACTCCCCGGGAACAGCGGTCGAGTACCATCGAACGAGAAGCATTTGCTGTGGTTTGGGCTGTAAAGAAGTTGAGGCCATACCTTTTGGTTGTCACTTCCTGATCCAGACCGACCACAGACCCCTTCGCTGGCTCATGCAGATGAGAGGCGAAAACCCCAAATTGTTGAGGTGGTCCATTTCCCTCCAGGGGATGGACTTTCGGGTGGAACATCGACCCGGTGTAGACCACGCCAACGCTGACGGTCTCTCCCGGTTTTTCCGCCTTAGCGAAGAGAACTCCCTAGAGGTTGGGAAGCTCTCCCCTCTTTCGGCTGGGGGACGCGTGTTAGACCTGTCAGCCCTAGGGTGGTCTTTCCCTGTTTTTTTTCCCTTTTGCGCCTCATTTTTGCCACCATATTTTTACTGGACCTAGGTCTCTGGGCACCTTGCCACTGCTAGCCAGTGCTGAGGTGCAGGTGCTCTCTCTCACTCAAGATGGCTGCCACAGGCCCCTGCTACTGCAGAGGGGCCTTACACGCATACACACTAGTAGCCAGGGTCAGGCTGGGGTATACGGATACAGTATCCATTCCATCCCCGCCTCTGGGCCACATAGCCAGGCATGTAGAAGGTTCCAGAACCTTCCGGGCTGTGGGAGGAGTTATGTTTTGCCGCCTTTGGAAGAGTCACCTGACCTAGGAGTATAAAAGGCTTGGAGGGAAAACTTTCTAGTTAGTTGATGAGGCACCACTGAACCTGGGGGAACCTCCGCCGGAGTATAGGCTTTAGGGCCTAGGGGGGAGACCTACACTACTGCTGCTGACAGGGCTGAGGCCCTGCTGTGATAAGATAGCTGAGGAACGCCCACCACCCACTGACCTTGCCCAGTGTGAGGGGACCCAGGGAACCACCTTCAGCGTGCGGGGAGGAACATCAAGCACTCCCAGACCACCAACTCATCCCCCCCCCTCATGACAAGAAACTTCTGACAAGAAACTTTGACAATAAACTTATAATAAGGAACTTCTGACAAGAAACTCCTAACCAGAAGCGCCTAAGAAGCAACCAAGCTGGAGCAGGCGCAAGACACCTTAATTTGAGGAGGCCTGACCGTCCTGCCAGGCCTGAAGCCTAAACTGCCCAACTGGGGATCACCAGGTAAAGCGCCGTACCCTGAAGCGCTAGACCTTCACCAGCTCTTCATTCCTGCCTGCTGCTGGGCTGCCCCCAAGTACTTTTCCAGTCAGCCCTGCCCACAGGCTGCTGGTGCGCCCTGCATTCTGTCACCCCTCAGGTCACTGACCTTGCGTGGAGATCACCGCCGCGGCCGCCGCCGCCTGAGGAGAAGTGCCATGAGGTGAGGTGCGCCGTCGCGCCCTCACCGAAGGGAGCGCTGAGGTGAGGGAAGCCCCTCGAGTATCTGTGGTGAGGTGCGCCGTCCGCGCCCTCACCGAAGCCTCTGCAGAGTTGCCCCCAAGTTGTTGCCACCGGGCCCTGGGCCCCATCGCCGCCGTTGCGGCCGAAGAAATCACCCCCCGCTGCCGTCGAAGAAATTGACATCGCCGCCGTCGCGGCTGAAGAAATTGCCCCCGCCGCCGTAGCGGCCAGCGCGATCATCGAGGCCTCCAGGCCCCGCCGACGCCGTCTCTAAGCAGCCGGGGACGCCGGCCGCGCCCCCACGAAGGTCACGCAACGATTGGGCGCCGGCTCCGGTCCCGCCCCCAGCGCCGACGGAGGCCCAGGAAGAGCCCCGGCCGTGTAGAGGGAGACGGGGAGCCGGTCGAAGAGGACTGCTGGCTCCCGCTCCCTTCCCCGAAGTCCTGGAAGCCGCGGCTTCACTTACCTGATCCCGGGGCTGGAGGAGTGAGATCCCAGCCCCGCAACGTGCCCACAGTCACTCCTTGATCCCGGGGGCCGGAGGAAGGTGATACCGGCCCCCGCAACGTCCCGACAGTCCGGCCTGAAGGCCGAAGCACCCGACCGGGCCCCGCCCTCCAGAACACGGGCCGGGCCTGGGGAGTGCCAGTCGCAAAGGAAGCGCGACCAACAAACCAGCGACAGGTGAGCCCAGGAGGCCCCTAGGGCCCACAAAACGCCACTGGGGCCGGGGGCCACCATTAACCCCATAATTAATTGTGCAAACTTTCCCCATGAGGCGAGGCCCCGGAGAGGAGTGGGCCTAGCCTAGAGTTAACCCCTAAGGGTCATAGAAGCCCCAGGATACTGGACATTTTGAGGGTTCCCTACAGTATTTAATAACTTATTGCAGATGCCTATTGTAATTACTGCCTAGGCCATGCTTTTAACTGCGAAGTCTTTTACCACAGGGGAAAGTATTTAATTGAATTGAGTTGAAGTGTTTTATGTTACAGGTGTACTGGAATTGCGACGCCCACTGTACTGAATGTGGGCGCGCCTAGATTAATGCAGGCCTATTTAAATGTGAAGTGAAAAGCCTTCTTTTAAGTAATGGAATATGCTAAAGTGAACTGCATGTCTAGGCCCCTGTTTTATTAACGTACCTTGAGATCATTATTAAGTGCTACGTGTAGGAGATAATTCCTGCGGCCTCTTAGTGGCCTACAATGTTGATGAGCTTTGATGCCTTATTTAAAATGTGCACCAGTTGAGTAATGCAATGAATTTGAATGTAGATCTGAATTAATCTGCCTCATCTGATGCCAACTTAATTTATTTATAAAAGATCTTGATTTTAAATACAAAAGCCTGGTGTGGTGTCATGTTATTGCGTTCGCATTTCTGAGTCAGAGTAAGAGTGTGCTGCACAACTGCCTTACACATTGCCTTGGCGTGCTTTCCCGCTTCGCGCCATGCTACCGTGGCGGACTCGGTAAACCCGGTTCCAACAATGTTGTTGTACACAAGGATGAAATAAGCAATATATATTGAGAAATGATTTTTGTGTAAGAGATTTAATCGTTACCATGAAAAATTGCATAAAGAGAATTTACATATGTTGAAACCTTAGGGACATCAGTTGTGCACTGCGCAGGCACGGATCATTCCGTGTCCCCACAGAGGCCTGCCAGCACTGCCAGAGGCGTAGGTAAGTCACTTCACCCCTACAGCATGCCTCACATCCCTCTGCGCCAGGCCTATCAGCACTGTCAGAAGCTTAGGTAAGTCACCCCTACAGCAAGCCTCACATCCCTGTGAGCCAGGCCTGCCAGCACTGCCAGAGGCGTAGGTAAGTCACTTCACCCCTACAGCAGGCCTCGCATCCCTCTGCGCCAGACCTGCCAGCACTGCCAGTCGTAGGTAAGTCACCCCTACAGCAGACCTCACATCCCTGTGTGCCAAGCCTGCCAGCACTGCGAGAGGCGTAGGTAAGTCACTTCACCACTACAGCAGGCCTTATATCCCTGTGTGCCAGGCCTGCCAGCACTGCCAGAGGCGGAGGTAAGTCACCTCTACAGCAGCCCTCACATCCCTGTGTGCCATGCCTGCCAGCACTGCCAGAGGCGGGGGTAAGTCACCCCCTCAGCAGGCCTCTCATCCCTTTGTGCCAGGCCTGCTAGCACTGCCAGATGAATGGGTAAGTCACCCTTACAGCAGGCCTCACATCCCTGTGCGCCAGGCGTGCCAGCACTGCTAGAGGCGTAGGTAAGTCACCCTTACAGCAGGCCTGACACCCCTCTGCGCCAGGCCTGCCAGCACTGCCAGAGGCGTAGGTAAGGCACCCCTACAGCAGACCTCACATCCCTCTGTGCCAGGCCTCCCAGCACTGCCAGAGGCGTAGGTAAGTCACATCTAGAGCGGGCCTCACAACCTTGTGCGCCAGGCCTACCAGCATTGCCAGAAGCTTAGGTAAGTCACCCCGACAGCAGGCCTCACATCCCTGTGAGCCAGGCCTGCCAGCACTGCCATAGACGTAGGTAAATCTCCCCTGCAGGCGGCCTCACAGCCCTGTGCACCAGACCTACCAGCACTGCCAGAAGCGTAGCTAAGTCACCCCTACAGCAGGCCTCACAGCCCTGTGTGCCAGGCCTGCCAGCACTGCCAGAGGCGTAGGTAAGTCACCCCCTCAGCAGGCCTCACATTCCCTGTGCAACAGGCCTCACAGCACTGCCAGAGGCGTAGGTAAGTCACCTCTACAGCAGGCCTCACATCCCTGTGCGCCAGGCCTGCCAGCACTGCCAGAGGCGTAGGTAATTCACTTCACCCCTACAGCGGGCCTTGCATCCTTGTGTGCCTGGCCTGCCAGCACTGCCAGAGGCGGAGGTAAGTCACCTACAGAGCAGGCCTCACATCCCGGTGTGCCACGCCTGCCAGCACTGCCAGAGGCATGGTTAAGTCACCTCTACAGAAGGCCTCACAGCCCTATGCACCAGACCTGCCAGCACTGCCAGAGGCGTAGGTAAGTCACCTCTACGGCAGGTCTCACATCCCTGTGCGCCAGGCCTGCCAGCACTGCCAGATGCGTAGGTAAGTCACCTCCACAACAGGCCTCACAACCCTGTGCGCCAGGCGTGCCAGCACTGCCAGAGGCATGGTTAAGTCACCTCTACAGTAGGCCTCACAGCCCTATGCACCAGACCTGCCAGCACTGCCAGAGGCGTAGGCAAGTCACCTCTACAGCAGGCCTCACATCCCTGTGTGCGAGGCCTGCCAGCACTGCCAGAGGCGTAGGTGAGTCACTCCACCCCTACAGCAGGTCTTACTTCCCTGTGTGCCAGGCCTGCAAGCAATGCCAGAAGCGTAAGTAAGTCACCCCTACAGCAGGCATCACATCCCTGTGTGCCAGGCCTGCCAGCACTGCCAGAGATTTAGGTAATTCACTACACCCGTACAGCGGGCCTTACATCCCTGTGTGCCAGGCCTGCCAGCACTGCCAGAGGCGTATGTAAGTTACCTCTACAGCAGGCCTCACATCCCTGTGCGCCAGGCCTGCCAGCACTGCCAGAAGCGTAGGTAAGTCACCCCTATAGCAGGCCTCACAGCCCTGTGTGCCAGGCCTGCCAGCACTGCAAGAGGCGTAGGTAAGTCACCCCTTCAGCAGGCCTCGCATCCCTGTGTGCCAAGCCTGCTAGCACTGCCACAGTCGTAGGTAAGTCACATCACCCCTACAGCAGGCCTCCCATCCCTGTGTGCCAGGCCCAGCAGCACTACCAGAGGCAAAGGTAGGTCACCCTCTCAGCAGGACTCGCATCCCTGTGTGCCAGTCCTGCCTGCACTGCCAGAAGCGTAGGTAAGTCACCCCTACAGCAGGCCTCAAATCCCGGTGCGTCCGGCCTGCCAGGCCTGCCAGAGGCATAGGTAAGTCACTTCTACAGCAGGCCTCACAGCCCTGTGGGCCAGGCCTGCCACAACTGCCAGAGGCGTAGGTAAGGCACCTCTACAGCAGGCCTCACATCCCGGTGCGCCAGGCCTGCCAGAAGCGTAGGTAACACACCCCCTCAGCAGGCCTCACATCCCTGTGAGCCAGGCCTGCCAGCACAGCCATACGCATAGGTAAGTCACCCCTACAGCAAGCCTCACATCCCTCTGCCCCAGGCCTGCCAGCACTGCCAGGGGCATAGGTAAGTCCCCTCTACAGCAAGCCTCACATCCCTGTGTGCCAGGCCTGCCAGCACTGCCAGAGGCGTATGTAAGTCCCCTGTACAGCAGGCCTCGCATCCCTGTGCGCCAGGCCTGCCAGCACAGCCAGAAGCTTAAGTAAGTCACCCCTACAGCAGGCCTCACATCCCTGTGCCAGGCCTGCCAGCACTGCCAGAGGCGTAGGTAATTCACTTCACCCCTACAGCGTGCCTTGCATCCTTGTGTGCCAGGCCTGCCAGCACTGCTAGAGGCGGAGGTAAGTCACCTATAGAGCAGGCCTCACATCCCGGTGTGCCAGGCCTGCCAGCACTGCCAGAGGCATGGGTAAGTCACCTCTACAGTAGGCCTCACAGCTTTATGCACCAGACCTGCCAGCAGTGCCAGAGGCGTAGGCAAGTCACCTCTACGTCAGGCCTCACTTCCCTGTGCGCCAGGCCTGCCAGCACTGCCAGAAGCGTAGGTAAGTCACCTCTACAACAGGCCTCACATCCCTGTGCGCCAGGCCTGCCAGCACTGCCAGAGGCGTAGGTAAGGCACCTCTACAGCAGACCTCACGTCCCTGTGCGCCAGGCCTGCCAGCACTGCCAGAGGCGTAGGTAAGGCACCTCTGCACTAGGCCTCACAGCCCTGTGCGCCAGGCCGGCCAGCATTGCCAGAGTTGTATGTAAGTCACCCCTATAGGAGGCCCCACATCCCTGTGTGCCAGGCCTCCCAGCACTGCCAAAGGCGTAGGTAAGTCACATCTAGAGCGGGCCTCACAACCCTGTGCACCAGGCCTACCAGCACTGCCAGAAGCTTAGGTAAGTCACCCCGACAGCAGACCTCACATCCCTGTGAGCCAGGCCTGCCAGCACTGCCATAGACGTAGGTAAGTCTCCCCTACAGGCGGCCTCACAGCCCTGTGCACCAGACCTGCCAGCACTACCAGAAGCGTAGCTAAGTCACCCCTACAGCAGGCCTCACAGCCCTGTGTGCCAGGCCTGCCAGCACTGCCAGAGGCGTAGGTAAGTCACCCCCTCAGCAGGCCTCACATTCCCTGTGCAACAGGCCTCACAGCACTGCCAGAGGCGTAGGTAAGTCACCTCTACAGCAGGCCTCACATCACTGTGTGCCAGGCCTGCCAGCACTGCCAGAGGCGTAGGTAATTCACTTCACCCCTACAGCGGGCCTTGCATCCTTGTGTGCCAGGCCTGCCAGCACTGCCAGAGGTGGAGGTAAGTCACCTATAGAGCAGGCCTCACATCCCGGTGTGCCAGGCCTGCCAGCACTGCCAGAGGCATGGTTAAGTCACCTCTACAGTAGGCCTCACAGCCCTATGCACCAGACCTGCCAGCACTGCCAGAGGCGTAGGTAAGTCACCTCTATGGCAGGCCTCACTTCCCTGTGTGCCAGGCCTGCCAGCACTGCCAGAGGCGTAGGTGAGTCACTTCACCCCTACAGCGGGCCTTACATCCCGGTGTGCCAGGCCTGCCAGCACTGCCAGAAGCATAGGTAAGTGACCTCTGCAGCAGGCCTCACATCCCTGTGCGCCAGGCCTGCCTGCACTGCCAGAGGCATGGGTAAGTCACCTCTACAGCAGGCCTTGCATCCCTCTGCTCTGGGCCTGCATGCGCTGCCAGAAGCGTAAGTAAGGCACCTCTACAGCAGGCCTCACATCCCTGTGTGCCAGGCCTGCCAGCACTGCCAGAAGCGTAGGTAAATCACTTCACCCCTACAGCAGGCCTTATTTCCCGGTGCGCCAGGCCTACCAGCACTGCCAGAGGCGCAGGTAAGGCACCCCCTCAGCAGGCCGAACATCCCTTTGTGCCATGCCTGCCAGCACTGCCAGAGGCGAAGGTAAGGCACCCCTACAGCAGTTGTCACATCCCTGTGTGCCTGGCCTGCCAGCACTGCCAGAGGCATAGGTAAGGCACCCCTACAGCAGGCCTTACATCCCTCTGTGCCAGGCCTTCCAGCACTGCCAGAGGCGTAGGTAAATCACATCTAGAGTGGGCCTCACAACCCTGTGCGCCAGGCCTACCAGCACTGCCAGAAGCTTAGGTAAGTCACCTCTACAGCAGGCCTCTCATCCCTGTGTGCCAGGCCTGCTAGCACTGCCAGATGAATGGGTAAGTCACCTCTACAGCAGGCCTCACATCCCTGTGCACCAGGCCTGCCAGCACTGCCAGAGGCGTAGGTAAGTCACCCTTACAGCAGGCCTCACATCCCTGTGCGCCAGGTCTGCCAGCACTACCAGAGGCGGAGGTAAGTCACCCTTACAGCAGGCCTCACATCCCTGTGCGCCAGTCCTGACAGCACTGCTAGAGGGGTAGGTAAGTCACCCTTACAGCAGGCCTGACACCCCCTCTGCGCCAGGCCTGCCAGCACTGCCAGAGGCGTAGGTAAGGCACCCCTACAGCAGACCTCACATCCTCTGTGCCAGGCCTCCCAGCACTGCCAAAGGCGTAGGTAAGTCACATCTAGAGCGGGCCTCACAAACCTGTGCGCCAGGCCTACCAGCACTGCCAGAAGCTTAGGTAAGTCACCCCGACAGCAGACCTCACATCCCTGTGAGCCAGGCCTGCCAGCACTGCCATAGACGTAGGTAAGTCTCCCCTACAGGCGGCCTCACAGCCCTGTGCACCAGACCTGCCAGCACTACCAGAAGCGTAGCTAAGTCACCCCTACAGCAGGCCTCACAGCCCTGTGTGCCAGGCCTGCCAGCACTGCCAGAGGCGTAGGTAAGTCACCCCCTCAGCAGGCCTCACATTCCCTGTGCAACAGGCCTCACAGCACTGCCAGAGGCGTAGGTAAGTCACCTCTACAGCAGGCCTCACATCCCTGTGTGCCAGGCCTGCCAGCACTGCCAGAGGTGTAGGTAATTCACTTCACCCCTACACGGGCCTTGCATCCTTGTGTGCCAGGCCTGCCAGCACTGCCAGAGGCGGAGGTAAGTCACCTATAGAGCAGGCCTCACATCCCGGTGTGCCAGGCCTGCCAGCACTGCCAGAGGCATGGTTAAGTCACCTCTACAGTAGGCCTCACAGCCCTATGCACCAGACCTGCCAGCACTGCCAGAGGCGTAGGTAAGTCACCTCTACGGCAGGCCTCACATCCCTGTGCGCCAGGCCTGCCAGCTCTGCCAGAAGCGTAGGTAAGTTACCTCTACAACAGGCCTCACAACCCTGTGCCCCAGGCGTGCCAGCACTTCCAGAGGCGTAGGTAAGTCACCTCTACAGCAGGCCTCACTTCCCTGTGTGCCAGGCCTGCCAGCACTGCCAGAGGCGTAGGTAAATCACATCTAGAGCGGGCCTCACAACCCTGTGCGCCAGGCCTACCAGCACTGCCAGAAGCTTAGGTAAGTCACCTCTACAGCAGGCCTCTCATCCCTGTGTGCCAGGCCTGCTAGCACTGCCAGATGAATGGGTAAGTCACCTCTACAGCAGGCCTCACATCCCTGTTGTTGGACTCGGCCCTTTTTCCCAGAAATTTTTCGTTTTTCCCCTAGCCGTTTTACCATGTATGAAACTCACTCAAGATGGCTGCCACAGGTCCCTGCTACTGCAGAGGGGCCTTACACACATACACACTAGTAGCCAGGGTCAGGCTGGGACATAGGGATACAGTATCCATTCCGTCCCCGCCTCTGGGCCACATAGCCAGGCATGTAGAAGGTTCCAGAACCTTCCGGGCTGTGGGAGGAGTTATGTTTTGCCGCCTTTGGGAGAGTCACCTGACCTAGGAGTATAAAAGGCTTGGAGGGAAAACTTTTAGTCAGTTGGGTTTAGTCAGTAGTTGATGAGGCACCACTGAACTTGGGAGAACCTCCGCCGGAGTATAGGCTTTAGGGCCTAGGGGGGAGACCTACACTACTGCTGCTGACAGGGCTGAGGCCCTGCTGGAGTAAGATAGCTGAGGAACGCCCACCACCCACTGACCTTGCCCAGTGTGAGGGGACCCAGGGAACCACCTTCAGCGTGCAGGGAGGAACATCAAGCGCTCCCAGACCACCAACTCATTCCCCCCTCATAAGAAGAAACTTCTGACAAGAAACTTTGACAAGAAACTTATAATAAGGAACTTCTGACAAGAAACTCCTAACAAGAAGCGCCTAAGAAGCAACCAATCTGGAGCAGTCGCAAGACACCTTAACTTGAGGAGGCCTGACCGTCCAGCCAGGCCTAAAGCCTAAACTGCCCAACTGGGGATCACCAGGTAAAGCGCCGTACCCTGAAGCGCTAGACCTTCACCCCTATTCATTTCTGCCTGTTGCTGGGCTGCCCCCAAGTACGTTGCCAGTCAGCCCTGCCCACAGGCTGCTGGTGCCCCCTGCGTTCTGTCGCCCCTCAGGTCACTGACCTTGTGAGGAGATCGCGGCCGCCGCCGCCTGAGAAGAGGCACCGTGTGGTGAGGTGCGCCGTCGCGCCCTCACCGGAGGAAGCGCTGAGGTGAGGGAAGCCCCTCAGGTGTGTGTGGTGAGGTGCGCCGTCCGCGCCCTCACCGAAGCGGCCAAAGAGTTGCCCCCGCCGCCGTCGCGGCCGAAGAGGTGCCACTGCCGCCGTCGCGGCCGAAGAGGTGCCACCGCTGCCGTCGCGGCCCAAGAAATCGCCAGCGCGATCACCAGCGAGGCCTCCAGGCCCCGCAGACGCCGTTGCCGAGCAAAGGGGGTCGCCGGGCGTGACCCAGGAAGGCCGCGCAACAATTGGGCGCCGGCCCCGGTCACGCCCCCAGCGCCGACGGAAGCCCGGGAAGAGCCCCGGCAGTGCAGAGGGAGACGGGGAGCCGGCCGGAGAGGACTGCCGGTTCCCGCTCCCTTCCCCCGCGACCCTGAGCCCGCGCACTTACCCTACTTGATCCCGGGGGCCGGAGGAAGGTGATCCCGGCCCCCGCAACGTCCCGTTCACAGTCCCGGAAGCCCGCAACGTGCCGTGCAGGCATACCCTGATCCCGGGGGCCGGGTAAGGTGATACCGGCCCCCGCAACGTCCAGCTAGTCCGGCCTGAAGGCCGAGGTACCCCTACCGGGCCCCGCCCTCCAGAACACGGGCCGGGCCTGGGGAGTGCCAGTCGCCCTGAAGCGCGACCAACGATCAACACCACAGGTGAGCCCAGGAGGCCCCTAGGGCCCACAAAACGCCACTGGGTGCCGGGGGCCACCATTAACCCCATAAGTAATTGTATAACTTTCCCCATGAGGCGAGGCCCCGGAGAGGAGTGGGCCTAGCCTAGAGTTAACCCCTAAGGGTCATAGAAGCCCCAGGATACTGGACATGTCGAGGGTTCCCTACAGTATGTAATAACTTATTGCAGATGCCTATTGTAATTACTGCCTAGGCCATGCTTTTAACTGCGAAGTCTTTTACCACAGGGGGAAAGTATTTAATTGAATTGAGTTGAAGTATTTTATGTTACAGGTGTACTGGAATTGCGACGCCCACTGTACTGAATGTGGGCGCGCCTAGATTAATGCAGGCCTATTTAAATGTAAAGTGAAAAGCCTTCTTTTAAGTAATTGAATATGTTAAAGTGAACTGCATGTCTAGGCCCCTGTTTTATTAACGTACCTTGAGATCATTATTAAGTGCTACGTGTAGGAGATAATTCCTGCGGCCTCTTAGTGGCCTACAATGTTGATGAGCTATGATGCTTTATTTAAAACGTGCACCAATTGAGTAATGCAATGAATTTGAATGTAGATCTGAATTAATCTGCCTCATCTAATGCCAACTTAATTTATTTATAAAAGATCTTGATTTTAAATACAAAAGCCTGGTGTGGTGTCATGTTACTGCGTTCGCATTTCTGAGTCAAAGTAAGAGTGTGCTGCACAACTGCCTTACACATTGCCTTCGCGTGCCTTCCCCGCTTCACGCCATGCTACCGTGTCGGACTCGGTAACCCCGGTTCCAACACCTGTGCACCAGGCCTGCCAGCACTGCCAGAGGCGTAGGTAAGTCACCCTTACAGCAGGCCTCACATCCCTGTGCGCCAGGTCTGCCAGCACTGCCAGAGGCGTAGGTAAGTCACCCTTACAGCAGACCTCACATCCATCTGTGCCAGGCCTGCCAGCACTGCCAGAGGCGTAGGTAAGTCACATCTAGAGCGGGCCTCACAACCCTGTGCTCCAGGCCTGCCAGCACTGCCATAGACGTAGGTAAGTCTCCCCTACAGGCGGCCTCACAGCCCTGTGCACCAGGCCTGCCAGCGCTGTGCACCAGGCCTGCCAGCGCTGCCAGGGGCGTAGGTAAGGCACCCCTATAGTAGGCCTCACATCCCTGTATGCCAGGCCTGCCAGCACTGCCAGAGGCGTATGTAAGTCACCTCTACAGCAGTCCTCACAGCCCTGTGTGCCAGGCCTGCCAGCACTGCCAGAGGCGTAGGTAAGTCACCCACTCAGCAGGCCTCGCATTCCTTGTGCAACAGGCCTCACAGCACTGCCAGAGGCGAAGGTAAGGCACCCCTACAGCAGTTGTCACATCCCTGTGTGCCTGGCCTGCCAGCACTTCCAGAGGCGTAGGTAAATCACTTCACCCCTACAGCAAACCTTACATCCTTGTGTGCCAGGCCTGCCAGCACTGCCAGAGGCATGGGTAAGTAACCTCTACAGCAGGCCTCACAACCCTGTGCACCAGACCTGCCAGCACTGCCAGAAGCGTAGCTAAGTCACCCCTACAGCAGGCCTCACAGCCCTGTGTGCCAGGCCTGCCAGCACTGCCAGAGGCGTAGGTAAGTCACCCACTCAGCAGGCCTCGCATTCCTTGTGCAACAGGCCTCACAGCACTGCCAGAGGCGAAGGTAAGGCACCCCTACAGCAGTTGTCACATCCCTGTGTGCCTGGCCTGCCAGCACTGCCAGAGGCGTAGGTAAGGCACCACTACAGCAGGCCTTACAACCCTCTGTGCCAGGCCTGCCAGCACTGCCAGAGGCGTAGGTAAATCACATCTAGAGCGCGCCTCACAACCCTGTGCGCCAGGCCTACCAGCACTGCTAGAAGCTTAGGTAAGTCACCTCTACAGCAGGCCTCTCATCCCTGTGTGCCAGGCCTGCTAGCACTGCCAGATGAATGGGTAAGTCACCTCTACAGCAGGCCTCGCATCCCTGTGCACCAGGCCTGCCAGCACTGCCAGAGGCGTAGGTAAGTCACCCTTACAGCAGGCCTCACATCCCTGTGCGCCAGGTCTGCCAGCACTGCCAGAGGCGTAGGTAAGTCACCCTTACAGCAGGCCTCACACCCCTCTGCCCCAGGCCTGCCAGCACTGCCAGAGGCGTAGGTAAGTCACCCCTACAGCAGACCTCACATCCCTCTGTGCCAGGCCTGCCAGCACTGCCAGAGGCGTAGGTAAGTCACATCTAGAGCGGGCCTCACAACCCTGTGCGCCAGGCCTGCCAGCACTGCCATAGACGTAGGTAAGTCTCCCCTACAGGCGGCCTCACAGCCCTGTGCACCAGGCCTGCCAGCGCTGCCAGGGGCGTAGGTAAGGCACCCCTATAGTAGGCCTCACATCCCTGTATGCCAGGCCTGCCAGCACTGCCAGAGGCGAATGTAAGTCACCTCTACAGCAGTCCTCGCGTAGCTGTGCGCCAGGCCAGCCAGCACTTCCAGAGGCGTAGGTAAATCACTTCACCCCTACAGCAAACCTTACATCCTAGTGTGCCAGGCCTGCTAGCACTGCCAGAGGCATGGGTAAGTAACCTCTACAGCAGGCCTCACAACCCTGTGCACCAGACCTGCCAGCACTGCCAGAAGCGTAGCTAAGTCACCCCTACAGCAGGCCTCACAGCCCTGTGTGCCAGGCCTGCCAGCACTGCCAGAGGCGTAGGTAAGTCACCCCCTCAGCAGGCCTCGCATTCCTTGTGCAACAGGCCTCACAGCACTGCCAGAGGCGTAGGTAAGTCACCTCTACAGCAGGCCTCACATCCCTGTGCCCCAGGCCTGCCAGCACTGCCGGAAGCGTGGGTAAGTCACCTCTACAACAGGCCTCACAACACTGTGCGCCAGGCCTGCCTGCACTTCCAGAAGCGTAGGTAAGTAACCTCTACAGCATTCCTCACATCCCTGTGTGCCAGGGCTGCCAGCACTGCTAGAGGCGTAGGTAAGTCATGTGACTCACGTCACCCCTACAGCAGGCCTCACATCCCTGTGTGCCAGGTCTGCCAGCACTGCCAGAGGCGTAGGTAAGTCACCCTTACAGCAGGCCTCACAGACCTGTGCGCCAGGCCTGACAGCACTGCCATAGGCGTAGGTAAGTCACCCCTACAGGCGGCCTCACATCCCTCTGTGCCAGGCCTGCCAGCAATGCCAGGGGCGTAGGTAAGTCACCCCTACAGGCGGCCTCACAACCCTGTGCGCCAGGCCTACCAGCACTGCCAGAAGCTTAGGTAAGTCACCCCTACAGCAGGCCTCACATCCCTGTGAGCCAGGCCTGCCAGCACTGCCAGAGGCGTAGGTAAGTCACTTCACCCCTACAGCATGCCTCACATCCCTCTGCGCCAGGCCTGCCAGCACTGCCAGAGGCGTAGGTAAGTCACTTCACCCCTACAGCAGGCCTCACATCCCTCTGTGCCAGGCCTGCCAGCACTGCCAGAGGCAGAGGTAAGTCACCTCTACAGCAGGCCTCACATCCCTGTGTGCCAGGCCTGCCAGCACTGCCAGAGGCGGGGTTAAGTCACCCCCTCAGCAGGCCTCTCATCCCTGTGTGCCAGGCCGGCTAGCACTGCCAGATGAATGGGTAAGTCACCTCTACAGCAGGCCTTACATCCCTCTGTGCCAGGCCTGCCAGCACTGCCAGAGTCGTAGGTTACTCACCCCTATAGGAGGCCACACATCCCTGTGTGCCAGACCTGCCAGTGCTGCCAGATGCGTAGGTAAGGCACCCACTTAGCAGACCTCACATCCCTGTGCGCCAGGCCTGCCAGCACTGCCAGAGGCGTAGGTAAGTCACCCTTACAGCAGGCCTCACATCCCTGTGCGCCAGGCCTGCCAGCACTGCCAGAGGCGTAGGTAAGGCACCCCTACAGCAGACCTCACATCCCTCTGTGCCAGGCCTCCCAGCACTGCCAAAGGCGTAGGTAAGTCACATCTAGAGCGGGCCTCACAACCCTGTGCGCCAGGCCTACCAGCACTGCCAGAAGCTTAGGTAAGTCACCCCGACAGCAGACCTCACATCCCTGTGAGCCAGGCCTGCCAGCACTGCCATAGACGTAGGTAAGTCTCCCCTACAGGCGGCCTCACAGCCCTGTGCACCAGACCTGCCAGCACTACCAGAAGCGTAGCTAAGTCACCCCTACAGCAGGCCTCACAGCCCTGTGTGCCAGGCCTGCCAGCACTGCCAGAGGCGTAGGTAAGTCACCCCCTCAGCAGGCCTCACATTCCCTGTGCAACAGGCCTCACAGCACTGCCAGAGGCGTAGGTAAGTCACCTCTACTGCAGGCCTCACATCCCTGTGTGCCAGGCCTGCCAGCACTGCCAGAGGCGTAGGTAATTCACTTCACCCCTACAGCGGGCCTTGCATCCTTGTGTGCCAGGCCTGCCAGCACTGCCAGAGGCGGAGGTATGTCACCTATAGAGCAGGCCTCACATCCCGGTGTGCCAGGCCTGCCAGCACTGCCAGAGGCATGGTTAAGTCACCTCTACAGTAGGCCTCACAGCCCTATGCACCAGACCTGCCAGCACTGCCAGAGGCGTAGGTAAGTCACCTCTACGGCAGGCCTCACATCCCTGTGCGCCAGGCCTGCCAGCTCTGCCAGAAGCGTAGGTAAGTCACCTCTTCAACAGGCCTCACAACCCTGTGCCCCAGGCGTGCCAGCACTTCCAGAGGCGTAGGTAAGTCACCTCTACAGCAGGCCTCACTTCCCTGTGTGCCAGGCCTGCCAGCACTGCCAGAGGCGTAGGTGAGTCACTTCACCCCTACAGCGGGCCTTACATCCTTGTGTGCCAGGCCTGCCAGCACTGCCAGAGGCGGAGGTAAGTCACCTATAGAGTAGGCCTCACATCCCGGTGTGCCAGGCCTGCCAGCACTGCCAGAGCCATGGGTAAGTGTTGGACTTGGCCCTTTTTCCCAGAACTTTTTCGTTTTTCCCCTAGCCGTTTTACCATGTGTGAAACTCATTCAAGATGGCTGCCACAGGTCCCTGCTACTGCAGAGGGGCCTTTCACACATACACACTAGTAGCCAGGGTCAGGCTGGGACATAGGGATACAGTATCCATTCCGTCCCCGCCTCTGGGCCACATAGCCACACATGTAGAAGGTTCCAGAACCTTCCGGGCTGTGGGAGGAGTTATGTTTTGCCCCCTTTAGGAGGGTCACCTGACCTAGGGGTATAAAAGGCTTGGAGGGAAAACTTTTAGTCAGTTGAGTTGGGGCACCACTGATCCTGGGAGAACCTCTGCCGGAGTACAGGCTTTAGGGCCTAGGGGGGAGACCTACACTACTGCTGCTGACAAGGCTGAGGCCCTGCTGTAGTAAGTTAGCTGAGGAACGCCCACCACCCACTGACCTTGCCCAGCGTGAGGGGACCCAGGGAACCACCTTCAGCGTGCTGGGAAGAACATCAAGCACTCCCAGAACCACCAACTTATCCCCCCCCTCATAAGAAGAAACTTCTGACAAGAAACTTTTGACAAGAAACTTATAATAAGAAACTTCTGACAAGAAACTCCTGACAAGAAACTCCTAAGAAGCAACCAATCTGAACCAGCCGCAAGAAACCTTAATTTGAGGAGGCCTGACCGTCCAGCAAGGCCTGAAACCTAAACTGCCACACTGGGGATCACCAGGTAAAGTGCCGTGCCCTGAAGCGCTAGACCTTCACCCCCTATCTATTCCTGCCTGCTGCTGGGCTGCCCCCCAAGTACTTTTCAAGTCAGCCCTGCCCACAGGCTGCTGGTGCGCCCCGCGTTCTGTCTCCACGAGGGAGAAACTGCCCCCCTCAGGTCACTGACCTCGTGAGGGAATCACCGCCGCCGCGGCCGCCGCCGCGTGAGGAGAAGTGCTGCTGTGAGGAAGGCCCTCCTCGGGGCCGTGTGGTGAGGTGCGCCGTCCGCGCCCCCACCGAAGGAAGCGCTGTGGTGAGGGAGGCCCCTCGAGTGGATGTGGTGAGGTGCGCCGTCCGAGCACTCACCGAAGCCTCTATATATCCCCAAAGACATCGCCGCCGGGCCCGGGGCCCCACCGCCGCCGTCGCGGCCGAAGAAATCACCGCCGCAGCCCAAGGGGGCCGCGTGGAGCAGCCGCGGCCTAGCGCGATCCGCGAGGCCTCCAGGCCCCGCCGACGCCGTTGCTGGGCAACCGGGGACGCCGGCCGCGCCCGGGAAGGCCGCGCAGCGGTTGGGCGCCGGCTGCCGCCACGCCCCCAGCGCCGACGGAGGCCGAGGAAGAGCTCCGGCCGTGCAGAGGGAGACGGGGAGCCAGCCGGAGAGGACTGCCGGCTCCCGCTCCCCTTCCCGAAGGCCCGCAAAGTCACTTCCCTGATCCCGGGGGCCGGAGGAGGGTGATACCGGCCCCCGCAACGTCCCTGAAGCCCGCAAAGTCACTCACCTGATCCCGGGGGCCGGAGGAGGGTGATACTGGCCCCCGCAACGACCCGTAATTCCGGCCAGAAGGCCGAGGTACCCCGACCGGGCCCCGCCCTCCAGAACACGGGCCGGGCCTGAGATTGCCAGTCGCTAGGAAGCGCGACCAACGACCACGCATGAGGTGAGCCCAGGAGGCCCCTAGGGCCCACAGAAACGCCACTGGGGGCCGGGGGCCACATTAACCCTTACAGTAAACCTGTGTAACTTTCCCCATGAGGCGAGGCCCCGGAGAGGAGTGGGCCTAGCCTGGAATTAACCCCTGAGGGACACAGAAGCCCCAGAATACAGGACATGTTGAGGGGTTCCCCACAGTGTTTATTAACTTAATGCTGATGCCTATTGTAATTACTGCCTAGGCCTATGCTTATACTGCAAAGTCTTTACCTAAGGGGGAAAGTGATTAATTGAATTGAGCTGAAGTGTACACCGCCAAGAGTTGAAGTGTTTTATGTTACAGCTGTACTGGAATTGCGACGCCCACTGTACTGAATGTGGGTGCGCCTAGATTAATGCAGGCCTATTGAAATGTAACGTGAAAAGCCTTCTTTTAAGTAATTGAATATTCTTGAAGTGAACTGCATGTTTAGGCCCATGTTTTATTAATGCACCTTATGATCATTATTGGTGCTACGTTTAGGAGATGATTCCTGCGGCCTCTTAGTGGCCTACAATGTTGATGAGCTATGATGCTTTATTAAGAATGTGCACCAGTTGAGTAATGCAATGATTTTCAATGTAGATCTGAATTAATCTGCCTCATCTGATGCTACCTTGATTTATATATAAAAGATCTTGATTTTAAATACACAAGCCTGGCGTGGTGTCATGTTCTTGCGTTCGCATTCCTGAGTCAAAGTAAGAGTGTGCTGCACAACTGCCTTACACATTGCCTTCGCGTGCTTTCCCGCCTCGCGCCATGCTACCGTGGCGGACTCGGTAAACCCGGTTCCAACAGTAAGTCACCTCTAAAACAGGCCTCACAGCCCTGTGTGCCAGGCCTGCCAGCACTGCCAGAGCATAGGTAAGTGACCTCTACAGCAGGCCTCACATCCCTGTGCGCCAGGCCTGCCTGCACTGCCAGAGGCATGGGTAAGTCACCTCTACAGCAGGCCTCGCATCCCTCTGCGCTGGGCCTGCATGCGCTGCCAGAAGCGTAAGTAAGGCACCTCTACAGCAGGCCTCACATCCCTGTGTGCCAGGCCTGCCAGCACTGCCAGAAGCGTAGGTAAATCACTTCACCCCTACAGCAGGCCTTATTTCCCGGTGCGCCAGGCCTACCAGCACTGCCAGAGGCGCAGGTAAGGCACCCCCTCAGCAGGCCGCACATCCCTTTGTGCCATGCCTGCCAGCACTGCCAGAGGCGAAGGTAAGGCACCCCTACAGCAGTTGTCACATCCCTGTGTGCCTGGCCTGCCAGCACTGCCAGAGGCGTAGGTAAGGCACCCCTACAGCAGGCCTTACATCCCTCTGTGCCAGGCCTGCCAGCACTGCCAGAGGCGTAGGTAAATCACATCTAGAGCGGGCCTCACAACCCTGTGCGCCAGGCCTACCAGCACTGCCAGAAGCTTAGGTAAGTCACCTCTACAGCAGGCCTCTCATCCCTGTGTGCCAGGCCTGCTAGCACTGCCAGATGAATGGGTAAGTCACCTCTACAGCAGGCCTCACATCCCTGTGCACCAGGCCTGCCAGCACTGCCAGAGGCGTAGGTAAGTCACCCTTACAGCAGGCCTCACATCCCTGTGCGCCAGGTCTGCCAGCACTGCCAGAGGCGTAGGTAAGTCACCCTTACAGCAGGCCTCACACCCCTCTGCGCCAGGCCTGCCAGCACTGCCAGAGGCGTAGGTAAGTCACATCTAGAGCGGGCCTCACAACCCTGTGCGCCAGGCCTGCCAGCACTGCCATAGAGGTAGGTAAGTCTCCCCTACAGGCGGCCTCACAGCCCTGTGCACCAGGCCTGCCAGCGCTGCCAGGGGCGTAGGTAAGGCACCCCTATAGTAGGCCTCACATCCCTGTATGCCAGGCCTGCCAACACTGCCAGAGGCGTATGTAAGTCACCTCTACAGCAGTCCTCGCGTACCTGTGCGCCAGGCCTGCCAGCACTTCCAGAGGCGTAGGTAAATCACTTCACCCCTACAGCAAACCATACATCCTTGTGTGCCAGGCCTGCCAGCACTGCCAGAGGCATGGGTAAGTAACCTCTACAGCAGGCCTCACAACCCTGTGCACCAGACCTGCCAGCACTGCCAGAAGCGTAGCTAAGTCACCCCTACAGCAGGCCTCACAGCCCTGTGTGCCAGGCCTGCCAGCACTGCCAGAGGCGTAGGTAAGTCACCCCCTCAGCAGGCCTCTCATTCCTTGTGCAACAGGCCTCACAGCACTGCCAGAGGCGAAGGTAAGGCACCCCTACAGTAGTTGTCACATCCCTGTGTGCCTGGCCTGCCAGCACTGCCAGAGGCGTAGGTAAGGTACCCCTACAGCAGGCCTTACATCCCTCTGTGCCAGGCCTGCCAGCACTGCCAGAGGCGTAGGTAAATCACATCTAGAGCGGGCCTCACAACCCTGTGCGCCAGGCCTACCAGCACTGCCAGAAGCTTAGGTAAGTCACCTCTACAGCAGGCCTCTCATCCCTGTGTGCCAGGCCTGCTAGAACTGCCAGATGAATGGGTAAGTCACCTCTACAGCAGGCCTCACATCCCTGTGCACCAGGCCTGCCAGCACTGCCAGAGGCGTAGGTAAGTCACCCTTACAGCAGGCCTCACATCCCTGTGCGCCAGGTCTGCCAGCACTGCTAGAGGCGTAGGTAAGTCACCCTTACAGCAGGCCTCACACCCCTCTGCGCCAGGCCTGCCAGCACTGCCAGAGGCGTAGGTAAGGCACCCCTACAGCAGACCTCACCTCCCTCTGTGCCAGGCCTGCCAGCACTGCCAGAGGCGTAGGTAAGTCACATCTAGAGCGGGCCTCACAACCCTGTGTGCCAGGCCTGCCAGCACTGCCATAGACGTAGGTAAGTCTCCCCTACAGGCGGCCTCACAGCCCTGTGCACCAGGCCTGCCAGCGCTGCCAGGGGCGTAGGTAAGGCACCCCTATAGTAGGCCTCACATCACTGTATGCCAGGCATGCCAGCACTGCCAGAGGCGTATGTAAGTCACCTCTACAGCAGTCCTCGCGTACCTGTGCGCCAGGCCTGCCAGCACTTCCAGAGGTGTAGGTAAATCACTTCACCCCTACAGCAAACCTTACATCCTTGTGTGCCAGGCCTGCCAGCACTGCCAGAGGCATGGGTAAGCAACCTCTACAGCAGGCCTGACAACCCTGTGCAACAGACCTGCCAGCACTGCCAGAAGCGTAGCTAAGTCACCCCTACAGCAGGCCTCACAGCCCTGTGTGCCAGGCCTGCCAGCACTGCCAGAGGCGTAGGTAAATCACCTCTACAGCAGGCCTCACATCCCTGTGCCCCAGGCCTGCCAGCACTGCCGGAAGCGTGGGTAAGTCACCTCTACAACAGGCCTCATAACCCTGTGCGCCAGGCCTGCCAGCACTTCCAGAAGCGTAGGTAAGTAACCTCTACAGCAGTCCTCACATCCCTGTGTGCCAGGGCTGCCAGCACTGCTAGAGGCGTAGGTAAGTCATGTGACTCACGTCACCCCTACAGCAGGCCTCACATCCCTGTGTGCCAGGCCTGCCAGCACTGCCAAAGGCGTAGGTAAGTCACCCTTACAGCAGGCCTCACAGCCCTGTGCGCCAGGCCTGACAGCACTGCCATAGGCGTAGGTAAGTCACCCCTACAGGCGGCCTCACATCCCTCTGTGCCAGGCCTGCCAGCACTGTCAGGGGCGTAGGTAAGTCATCCCTTCAGTAGGCCTCACATCCCTGTGTGCCAGGCCTGCCAGCACTGCCAGAAGTGTAGGTAAGTGACCTCTACAGCAGGCCTCACATCCCTGTGCGCCAGGCCTACCAGCACTGCCAGAGGCGAAGGTAAGTCACCCCTCCAGCAGGCCTCACATCCCTGTGCGCCAGGCCTGCCTGCACTGCCAGAGGCGTGGGTAAGTCACCACTACAGCAGGCCTCACATCCTTCTGCGCCAGGCCTGCCTGCACTGCCAGAGGCGTAGGTAAGGCACCACCTCAGAAGGCATCCCATCCCTGTGTGCCAGGCCTAGCAGCACTGCCAGGGGCGTATGTAAGTTACCTCTACAGCAGGCCTCACATCCCTGTGCGCCAGGCCTACCAGCACTGCCAGAGGCGAAGGTAAGTCACCCCTCCAGCAGGCCTCACATCCCTGTGCGCCAGGCCTGCCTGCACTGCCAGAGGCGTGGGTATGTCACCACTACAGCAGGCCTCACATCCTTCTGCGCCACGCCTGCTTGCACTGCCAGAGGCGTAGGTAAGGCACCCCTACAGCAGGCCTCACATCCCTGTGTGCCAGGCCTAGCAGCACTGCCAGAAGCGTAAGTAAGTAACCCCTGCAGCAGGCCTCACATCCCTGTGTGCCAGGCATGCCAGCACTGCCAGAGGTGTAGGTAAGTCACTTCACCCCTACAGCAGGCCTGTCTTCCCTGTGTTCCAGGCCTGCCTGCACTGCCAGAGGCGTAGGTAAGGCACACCTACAGGAGGCCTCACATCCCGGTGCGCCAGGTCGACCAGCACTGCCAGAGGTGTAGGTAAGGCACCCCCTCAGCAGGCCGCACATCCCTGTGTGCCATGCCTGCCAGCACTGCCAGAGGCGAAGGTAAGTCACCCCTACAGCAGGTCTCACATCCCTGTGTGCCAGGCCTGCCAGCACTGCCAGATGAATGGGTAAGTCACCTCTACATCAGGCCTCACAGCCCTGTTCGCCAGACCTGCCAGCACTGCCAGAGTTGTAGGTAAGTCACCACTATAGGAGGCCCCACATCCCTGTGTGCCAGACCTGCCAGCACTGCCAGAGGCGTAGGTAAGTCACTTCACCCCTACAGCAGGCCTCACATCCCTCTGTGCCAGGCCTGCCAGCACTGCCAGAGGCGTAGGTAAGGTACCCCTACAGCAGGCCTCACATCCCTCTGTGCCAGCACTGCCAGAGGCGTAGGTAAGTCACATCTAGAGCGGGCCTCACAACCCTGTGCGCCAGGCCTGCCAGCACTGCCATAGACGTAGGTAAGTCTCCCCTACAGGCGGCCTCACAGCCCTGTGCACCAGGCCTGCCAGCGCTGCCAGGGGCGTAGGTAAGGCACCCCTATAGTAGGCCTCACATCCCTCTATGCCAGGCCTGCCAGCACTGCCAGAGGCGTATGTAAGTCACCTCTACAGCAGTCCTCGCGTACCTGTGCGCCAGGCCTGCCAGCACTTCCAGAGGTGTAGGTAAATCACTTCACCCCTACAGCAAACCTTGCATCCTTGTGTGCCAGGCCTGCCAGCACTGCCAGAGGCATGGGTAAGCAACCTCTACAGCAGGCCTGACAACCCTGTGCACCAGACCTGCCAGCACTGCCAGAAGCGTAGCTAAGTCACCCCTACAGCAGGCCTCACAGCCCTGTGTGCCAGGCCTGCCAGCACTGCCAGAGGCGTAGGTAAGTCACCTCTACAGCAGGCCTCACATCCCTGTGCCCCAGGCCTGCCAGCACTGCCGGAAGCGTGGGTAAGTCACCTCTACAACAGGCCTCACAACCCTGTGCGCCAGGCCTGCCAGCACTTCCAGAAGCGTAGGTAAGTAACCTCTACAGCAGTCCTCACATCCCTGTGTGCCAGGCCTGCCAGCACTGCCAGAGGCGTAGGTAAGTCACCCTTACAGCAGGCCTCACAGCCCTGTGCGCCAGGCCTGACAGCACTGCCATAGGCGTAGGTAAGTCACCCCTACAGGTGGCCTCACATCCCTCTGTGCCAGGCCTGCCAGCACTGCCAGGGGCGTAGGTAAGTCACCCCTACAGTAGGCCTCACATCCCTGTGTGCCAGGCCTGCCAGCACTGCCAGAAGTGTAGGTTAGTGACCTCTACAGCAGGCCTCACATCCCTGTGCGCCAGGCCTACCAGCACTGCCAGAGGCGAAGGTAAGTCACCCCTCCAGCAGGCCTCACATCCCTGTGCGCCAGGCCTACCTGCACTGCCAGAGGCGTGGGTAAGTCACCACTACAGCAGGCCTCACATCCTTCTGCGCCAGGCCTGCCTGCACTGCCAGAGGCGTAGGTAAGGCACCGCCTCAGAAGGCATCACATCCCTGTGTGCCAGGCCTAGCAGCACTGCCAGGGGCGTATGTAAGTTACCTCTACAGCAGGCCTCACATCCCTGTGCGCCAGGCCTACCAGCACTGCCAGAGGCGAAGGTAAGTCACCCCTCCAGCAGGCCTCACATCCCTGTGCGCCAGGCCTGCCTGCACTGCCAGAGGCGTGGGTATGTCACCACTACAGCAGGCCTCACATCCTTCTGCGCCACGCCTGCTTGCACTGCCAGAGGCGTAGGTAAGGCACCCCTACAGCAGGCCTCACATCCCTGTGTGCCAGGCCTAGCAGCACTGCCAGAAGCGTAAGTAAGTCACCCCTGCAGCAGGCCTCACATCCCTGTGTGCCAGGCATGCCAGCACTGCCAGAGGTGTAGGTAAGTCACTTCACCCCTACAGCAGGCCTGTCTTCCCTGTGTTCCAGGCCTGCCTGCACTGCCAGAGGCGTAGGTAAGGCACACCTACAGGAGGCCTCACATCCCGGTGCGCCAGGTCTACCAGCACTGCCAGAGGTGTAGGTAAGGCACCCCCCTCAGCAGGCCGCACATCCCTGTGTGCCATGCCTGCCAGCACTGCCAGAGGCGTAGGTAAGGCACCCCTACAGCAGGCCTCACATCCCTCTGTGCCAGCACTGCCAGAGGCGTAGGTAAGTCACATCTAGAGCGGGACTCGCAACCCTGTGCGCCAGGCCTACCAGCACTGCCAGAAGCTTAGGTAAGTCACCCCTACAGCATGCCTCACATCCGTGTGTGCAAGGCCTGCCAGCACTGCCAGAGGCATAGGTAAGCCACTTCACCACTACAGCAGGCTTTATATCCATGTGTGCCAGGCCTGCCAGCACTGCCAGAGGCGGAGGTAAGTCACCTCTACAGCAGGTCTCACATCCCTGTGAGCCAGGCCTGCCAGCACTGCCAGAGGCATAGGTAAGTCACTTCACCCCTACAGCAGGCCTCACATCCCTCTGCCCCAGGCCTACCAGCACTGCCAGAAGCCTAGGTAAGTCACCCCTACAGCAGGCCTCACGTCCCTGTGAGCCAGGCCTGCCAGCACTGCCAGAGGCGTAGGTAAGTCACTTCACCCCTACAGCAGGCCTCACATCCTTCTGCGCCACGCCTGCTTGCACTGCCAGAGGCGTAGGTAAGGCACCCCTACAGCAGGCCTCACATCCCTGTGTGCCAGGCCTAGCAGCACTGCCAGAAGCGTAAGTAAGTCACCCCTGCAGCAGGCCTCACATCCCTGTGTGCCAGGCATGCCAGCACTGCCAGAGGTGTAGGTAAGTCACTTCACCCCTACAGCAGGCCTGTCTTCCCTGTGTTCCAGGCCTGCCTGCACTGCCAGAGGCGTAGGTAAGGCACACCTACAGGAGGCCTCACATCCCGGTGCGCCAGGTCTACCAGCACTGCCAGAGGTGTAGGTAAGGCACCCCCCTCAGCAGGCCGCACATCCCTGTGTGCCATGCCTGCCAGCACTGCCAGAGGCGAAGGTAAGTCACCCCTACAGCAGGTCTCACATCCCTGTGTGCCAGGCCTGCCAGCACTGCCAGATGAATGGGTAAGTCACCTCTACATCAGGCCTCACAGCCCTGTTCGCCAGACCTGCCAGCACTGCCAGAGTTGTAGGTAAGTCACCACTATAGGAGGCCCCACATCCCTGTGTGCCAGACCTGCCAGCACTGCCAGAGGCGTAGGTAAGTCACTTCACCCCTACAGCAGGCCTCACATCCCTCTGTGCCAGGCCTGCCAGCACTGCCAGAGGCGTAGGTAAGGCACCCCTACAGCAGGCCTCACATCCCTGTGTGCCAGCACTGCCAGAGGCGTAGGTAAGTCACATCTAGAGCGGGACTCGCAACCCTGTGCGCCAGGCCTACCAGCACTGCCAGAAGCTTAGGTAAGTCACCCCTACAGCATGCCTCACATCCGTGTGTGCAAGGCCTGCCAGCACTGCCAGAGGCATAGGTAAGCCACTTCACCACTACAGCAGGCTTTATATCCATGTGTGCCAGGCCTGCCAGCACTGCCAGAGGCGGAGGTAAGTCACCTCTACAGCAGGTCTCACATCCCTGTGAGCCAGGCCTGCCAGCACTGCCAGAGGCATAGGTAAGTCACTTCACCCCTACAGCAGGCCTCACATCCCTCTGCCCCAGGCCTACCAGCACTGCCAGAAGCCTAGGTAAGTCACCCCTACAGCAGGCCTCACGTCCCTGTGAGCCAGGCCTGCCAGCACTGCCAGAGGCGTAGGTAAGTCACTTCACCCCTACAGCAGGCCTCACATCCCTCTGCGCCAGGCCTGCCAGCACTGCCAGTGGCGTAGGTAAGGCACCCCTACAGCAGGCCTCACATCCTTCTGCCCCAGACCTGCCAGCACTGCCAGAGGCGTAGGTAAGTCACCCCTACAGCAGGCCTCACATCCCTGTGTGCCAGGCCTGCCAGCACTGCGAGAGGCGTAGGTAAGTCACTTCACCACTACAGCAGGCCTTATATCCCTTTGTGCCAGGCCTGCCAGCACTGCCAGATGCGGAGGTAAGTCACCTCTACAGCAGGCCTCACATCCCTGTGCGCCAAGCCTGCCAGCACTGCGAGAGGCGTAGGTAAGTCACTTCACCACTACAGCAGGCCTTATATCCCTGTGTGCCGGACCTGCCAGCACTGCCAGATGTGTAGGTAAGACACCCACTTAGCAGGCCTCACATCCCTGTGCGACAGGCCTGCCAGCACTGCCAGAGGCGTAGGTAAGTCACCTTTACAGCAGGCCTCAAATCACTGTGTGCCAGGCCTGCCAGCACTGGCAGAGGCATAGGTAACTCACTTCACCCCTACAGCAGGCCTCACATCCCTCTGCGCCAGGCCTGCCAGCACTGCCAGAGGCGTAGGTAAGGCACCCCTACAGCAGGCCTCACAACCCTGTGCGCCAGGCCTACCAGCACTGCCAGAAGCTTAGGTAAGTCACCCCTACAGCAGGCCTCACATCCCTGTGAGCCAGGCCTGCCAGCACTGCCAGAGGCGTAGGTAAGTCACCTTTACAGCAGCCCTCACAGCCCTCTGCGCAAGGCCTGCCAGCACTGCCATAGGCGTAGGTAAGTCTCCCCTACAGTAGGCCTCACAGCCCTGTGCGCCAGGACTGCCAGCACTGCCAGGGGCGTAGGTAAGGCACCCCTACAGCAGGCCTCTCATCCCTGTGTGCCAGGCCTGCCAGCACTGCGAGAGGCATAGGTAAGTCACTTCACCACTACAGCAGGCCTTATATCACTTTGTGCCAGGCCTGCCAGCACTGCCAGAGGCATAGGTAAGTCACCTATACAGCAAGAGCTTACAGCCCTGTGCGCCAGGTTTGCCAGCACTGCCAGAGGTGTAGGTAAGTCACCCCTATAGGAGGCCCCACATCCCTGTGTGCCGGACCTGCCAGCACTGCCAGATGCGTAGGTAAGGCACCCACTTAGCAGGCCTCACATCCCTGTGCGCCAGGCCTGCCAGCACTGCCAGAGGCGTAGGCAAGTCACCCTTACAGCAGGCCTCAAATCACTGTGCGCCAGGCCTGCCAGCACTGCCAGAGGCGTAGGTAAGTCACCCTTACAGCAGGCCTCACATCCCTCTGTGCCAGGCCTGCCAGCACTGCCAGAGGCGTAGGTAAGTCACATCTAGAGCAGGCCTCACAACCCTGTGCGCCAGGCCTACCAGCACTGCCAGAAGCTTAGGTAAGTCACCCCTACAGCAGGCCTCACATCCCTGTGTCACCCCGAGTGGGACGGGTATGCCCAGACGTGGGATTTGCATATGGCTGGGTCCAAACTGGAATGGCATGGTGAGCAAAAAAACGATGGATTTAGGCCCAGATCTCTGTACTGGGGTGAATGTATGACATTGTTCTGCATTCTGTCCATCAATTGTTCTTTTTGAATTTGTCACATCCCTAAGAGCCAGGCCTGCCAGCACTGCCAGAGGCGTAGGTAAGTCACCTTTACAGCAGGCCTCACAGCCCTGTGCGCCAGGCCTGCCAGCACTGCCATAGGCGTAGGTAAGTCTCCCCTACAGGCGGCCTCGCAGCCCTGTGCGCCAGGACTGCCAGCACTGCCAGGGGCGTAGGTAAGGCACCCCTACAGTAGGCCTCCCATCCCTGTGTGCCAGGCCTGCCAGCACTGCCAGAGGCGTATGTAAGTCACCTCTACAGCAGGCCTCCCGTCCCTGTGCGCCAGGCCTGCCAGCACTTCCAGAGGCGTAGGTAATTCACTTCACCCCTACAGCAAACCTTACATCCTTGTGTGCCAGGCCTGCCAGCACTGCCAGAGGCATGGGTGAGTCACCTCTACAGCAGGCCTCACAGCCCTGTGCACCAGACCTGCCAGCACTGCCAGGAGCGTAGCTAAGTCACCCCTACAGCAGGCCTCACAGCCCTGTGTGCCAGGTCTGCCAGCACTGCCAGAGGCATAGGTAAGTCACCCCCTCAGCAGGCCTCACATTCCCTGTGCAACAGGCCTCACAGCAATGCCAGAGGCATAGGTAAGTCACCTCTACAGCAGGCCTCACATCC
The DNA here is from genome assembly GCA_963921515.1 of Calotriton arnoldi. Classification (NCBI taxonomy): domain Eukaryota; kingdom Metazoa; phylum Chordata; class Amphibia; order Caudata; family Salamandridae; genus Calotriton; species Calotriton arnoldi. The sequence continues at coordinate 346,348 of CAWUFW010010723.1, read as the reverse complement.
CTGTGCGCCAGGCCTGCCAGAAGCGTGGGTGTCACCTCTACAGCAGGCCTCACATCCCTGTGCCCCAGGCCTGCCAGCACTGCCAGAAGCATGGATAAGTCACCTCTACAACAGGCCTCACAACCCTGTGCGCCAGGCCTGCCAGCACTTCCAGAAGCGTAGGTAAGTCACCTCTACAGCAGGCCTCACATCCCTGTGTGCCAGGCCTGCCAGCACTGCTAGAGGCGTAGGTAAGTCATGTTACTCACGTCACCCCTACAGCAGGCCTCACATCCCTGTGTGGCAGGCCTGCCAACACTGCCAGAAGCGTAGGTAAGTCACCCACTCATCCAGGCCTCACATCCCTGTGTGCCAGGCCTGCCAGCACTGCCAGAGGCGTGGGTAAGTCACCCTTACAGCAGGCCTCGCATCCCTGTGTGCCAGGCCTGCCAGCAGTGCCAGAGGCGAATGTAAGTCACCTCTAGAGCAGGCCTCGCATACCTGTGCGCCAGGCCTGCCTATGCTGCCATAAGCGTAAGTAAGTCACCCCTATAGCAGGCCCCACATCCCTGTGTGCCAGGCCTCCCAGCACTGCCAGAGGCGGAGGTAAATCACCTATAGAGCAGGCCTCACATCCCGGTGTGCCAGGCCTGCCAGCACTGCCAGAGGCATGGGTAAGTCACCTCTACAGCAGGCGTCACAGCCCTCTGCACCAGACCTGCCAGCACTGCCAGAAGCGTAGGTAAGTCACCTCTACAGCAGGCCTAACATCCCTGTGTGCCAGGCCTGCCAGCACTGCCAGAAGCGTGGGTAAGTCACCTCTACAACAGGCCTCACAACCCTGTGCGCCAGGTCTGCCAGTACTTCCAGAAGCGTAGGAAAGTCACCTCTACAGCAGGCCTAACATCCCTGTGTGCCAGGCCTGCCAGCACTGCTGAGGCGTGGTAAGTCACATGACTCACGTCACCCCTACAGCAGGCCTCACATCCCTGTGTGCCATGCCTGCCAGCACTGCCAGAAGCGTAGGTAAGTCACCCCCTCAGCAGGCCTCACATCCCTGTGTGCCACGCCTGCCAGCACTGCCAGAAGCGTAGGTAAGTGACATCTACAGCAGGCCTCACATCCCTGTGCGCCAGGCCTACCAGCACTGCCAGAGGCGAATGTAATTTACCTCTCCAGCAGGCCTCACATCCTGCCACAGGCCTGCCACCACTGCCAGAAGTGCAAGTAAGTCACCCCTACAGCAGGCCTCGCATCCCTGTGTGCCTGACCTGCCAGCCCTGCCAGAGGCGTAGGTAAGTCACTTCACCCCTACAGCAGGGCTTACTTCCCAGTGTCCCAGGCCTGCCAGCACTGCCAGAGGCAGAAGTAAGTCACCTCTACAGGAGGCCTCGCATCCCGGTGCGCCAGGCCTGCCAGCACTGCCAGAGGCGTAGGTAAGGCACCCCCTCAGCAGGCCGCACATCCCTGTGTGCCATGCCTGCCAGCACTGCCAGAGGCGAAGGTAAGTCACCCCTACAGCAGTGCTCACATCCCTGTGTGCCAGGCCCGTCAGCTCTGCCAGAGGCGTAGGTAAGTCACCTCTACAGCAGGACCTTACAGCACTGTGCGCCAGGCCTGCCAGCACTGGCATCGGCGTATGTAAGTCACCCCTAACGTAGGCCTCACACCCCCTGCGCCAGGCCTGCCAGCATTGCCAGGGGCGTGGGTAAGGCACCCATACAGTAGGCCTCACATCCCTGTGTGCAAACCCTGCCAACACTGCCAGAGGCGTATGTAAGTCACCTTTACAGCAGGCCTCACATCCCTGTGCACCAGGCCTGCCAGCACTGACAGAGGCGTAGGTAATTCACTTCACCCCTACAGTGGGCCTTACATCCTTGTGTGCCAGGCCTGCCTGCACTGCCAGAGGCAGATGTAAGTCACCTATAGAGTAGGCCCCAAATCCTGGTGTGCCAGGCCTGCCAGCACTGCCAGAGGCATGGGTGAAGTCACCTCTAAAACAGGAATCACAGCCCTGTGCACGAGACTTGCCAGAAGCATGGCTAAGTCACCCCTAGAGCAGGCCTCACAGCCCTGTGTGCCAGGCCTGCCACCACTGCCAGAAGCGTAGGTAAGTCACCCCTTCAGCAGGACTCACATCCCTGTGTGCCAGGCCTGCCACCACTGCCAGAAGCGAAGGTAAGTCACCCCTTCAGCAGGCCTCACATCCCTGTGTGCCAGGCCTGCCAGCACTGCCAGAAGCGTAGGTAAGTGACCTCTACAGCAGGCCTCACATCCCTGTGAGCCAGGCCTACCAACACTGCCAGAGGCGAAGGTAAGTCACCCCTCCAGCAGGCCTCACATCCCTGTGCGCCAGGCCTGCCAGCACTGCCAGAGTCGTAGGTAAGTCACTTCACCCCTACAGCAGGCCTTACTTCCCTGTGTGCCTGGCCTGCCAGCACTGCCAGAGCGTGGGTGAAGTCACCACTACAGCAGGCCTCACATCCTTCTGCGCCAGGCATGCCTGCACTGCCAGAGGCGTAGGTAAGGCACCCCCTCAGCAGGCCACACATCCCTGTGTGCCATGCCTGCCAGCACTGCCAGAGGTGAAGGTAAGTCACCCCTACAGCAGGCCTCACATCCCTGTGTGCCAGGCCTGCCAGCACTGCCAGATGAATGGGTAAGTCACCTCTACAGCAGGCCTCACACCTCAGTGCTGCAGGCCTGCCAGCACTGCCAGAGTTGTGGGTAAGTCACCCCTATACGAGGCCCCACATCCCTGTGTGCCAGACCTGCAAGCACTGCCAAAGGCGTAGGTAAGTCACTTCACCACTACAGCAGGCCTCACATGCCTCTGCACCAGGCCTGCCAGCACTGCCAGAGGCGTGGGTAAGTCACATTTAGAGCGGGCCTCACAACCCTGTGCGCCAGGCCTACCAGTACTGCCAGAAGCTTAGGTAAGTCACCCCTACAGCAGGCCTCACATCCCTGTGAGCCAGGCCTGCCAGCACTGCTAGAGGCGTGAGGTAAGTCACATTTAGAGCGGGCCTCACAACCCTGTGCGCCAGGCCTACCAGTACTGCCAGAAGCTTAGGTAAGTCACCCCTACAGCAGGCCTCACATCCCTGTGAGCCAGGCCTGCTAGCACTACCAGAGGCGTAGGTAAGTCACTTCACGCCTACAGCAGGACTCACATCCATCTGCACCAGGCCTGCCAGCACTGCCAGAGGCGTAGGTAAGGCACCCCTACAGCAGGCCTCACATCCCTGTGTGCCAGGCCTGCCAGCACTGCCAGAAGCTTAGGTAAGTCACCCCTACAGCAGGCCTCACGTCCCTGTGAGCCAGGCCTGCCAGCACTGCCAGAGGCGTAGGTAAGGCACTTCACCCCTACAGCAGGCCTCACATCCCTGTGTTCCAGGCCTGCCAGCACTGCCAGAAGCGTAAGTCACCCCTACAGCAGGCCTCACATCCCTGTGTGCCAGGCCTGCCAGCACTGCCAGAGGCGTAGGTAAGTCACTTCACCCATACAGCAGGCCTTACTTCCCTGTGTGCCAGGCCTGCCAGCACTGCCAGGGCCGAGGGTAAGTCACCTCTACAGGAGGACTCACATCCCGGTGCGCCAGGCCTACCAGCACTGCCAGAGGCGTAGGTAAGGCACCCCCTCAGCAGGCCGCACATCCCTGTGTGCCATGCCTGCCAGCACTGCCAGAGGCGAAGGTAAGTCACCCCTACAGCAGGGCTCACATCCCTGTGTGCCAGGCCTGCCAGCACTGCCAGATGAATGGGTAAGTCACCTCTACAGCAGGCCTCACACCCCTGTGCGCCAGACCTGCCAGTACTGCCAGAGGCATAGGTAAGCCACTTCACCACTACAGCAGGCCTTATATCCCTGTGTGCCAGGCCTGCCAGCACTGCCAGAGGCGGAGGTAAGTCACCTCTACAGCAGGTCTCACATCCCGGTGCGCCAGGCCTGCCATCACTGCCAGAGGCGTATGTAAGGCACCCCTACAGCAGGCCTCACATCCCTCTGTGCCAGGCCTACCAGCACTGCCAGAAGCTTAGGTAAGTCACCCCTACAGCAGGCCTCACATTCCTGTGAGCCAGCACTGCCAGAGGCGTAGGTAAGTCACTTCACCCCTACAGCAGGCCTCACATCCCTCTGCGCCAGGCCTACCAGCACTGCCAGAAGCTTAGGTAAGTCACCCCTACAGCAGGCCTCACATCCCTGTGTGCCATGCCTGCCAGCACTGCCAGAAGCGTAGGTAAGTCACCCCCTCAGCAGGCCTCACATCCTTGTGTGCCAGGCCTGCCAGCACTGCCAGAAGCGTAGGTAAGTGACATCTACAGCAGGCCTCACATCCCTCTGCGCCAGGCCTACCAGCACTGCCAGAGGCGTAAGTAAGTCACCCCTACAGCAGGCCTCACATCCCTGTGTGCCAGGCCTGCCAGCCCTGCCAGAGGCGTAGGTAAGTCACATCACCCTTACAGCAGGGCTTACTTCCCAGTGTCCCAGGCCTGCCAGCACTGCCAAAGGCAGAAGTAATTTACCTCTACAGGAGGCCTCACATCCTGGTGCGCCAGGCCTGCTAGCACTGCCAGAGGCGTAGGTAAGGCATCCCTCAGCAGGCCGCACATCCATGTGTGCCATGCCTGCCAGAGGCCAAGGTAAGTCACCTCTACAGCAGGCCTCACATCCCTGTGTGCCAGGCCCATCAGCACTGCCAGAGGCGTAGGTAAGTCACCTCTACAGCAGGACCTTACAGCACTGTGCGCCAGGCCTGCCAGCACTGGCATCAGCGTATGTAAGTCACCCCTAACGCAGGCCGCACATCCCTGTGTGCCATGCCTGCCAGCACTGCCAGAGGCGAAGGTAAGTCAGCCCTACAGCAGGGCTCACATCCCTGTGTGCCAGGCCTGCCAGATGAATGGGTAAGTCACCTCTACAGCAGGCCACACACCCCTGTGCGCCAGGCCTGCCAGCAGTGCCAGAGTTGTAGGTAAGTCACCCCTATAGGAGGCCCCACATCCCTGTGTGCCAGATTTGCCAGCACTGCCAGAGGCGTAGGTAAGTCACTTCACCCCTACAGCAGGCCTCACAACCCTCTGCGCCAGGCCTGCCAGCACTGCCAGAGGCGTAGGTAAGGCACTCCTACAGCAGGCCTCACATCCCTCTGTGCCAGGCCTGCCAGCATTGCCAGAGGCGTAGGTAAGTCACATCTAGAGTGGGCCTCACAACCCTGTGCGCCAGGCCTACCAGTACTGCCAGAAGCTTAGGTAAGTCACCCCTACAGCAGGCCTCGCATCCCTGTGTGCCAGACCTGCCAGCACTGCCAGAGGCATAGGTAAGCCACTTCACCACTACAGCAGGCCTTATATCCCTGTGTGCCAGGCCTGCCAGCACTGCCAGAGGCAGAGATAAGTCACCTCTACAGCAGGTCTCACATCCCGGTGCGCCAGTCCTGCCAGCACTGCCAGAGGCGTAGGTAAGGCACCCCTACAGCAGGCCTCACATCACTCTACGCCAGGCCTGCCAGCACTGCCAGAGGCGTAGGTAAGTCACATCTAGAGCGGCCTCACAACCCTGTGCACCAGGCCTACCAGCACTGCCAGAAGCTTAGGTAAGTCACCCCTACAGCAGGCCTCACATCCCTCTGCGCCAGGCCTACCAGCAGTGCCAGAAGCTTAGGTAAGTCACCCCTACAGCAGGCCTCCCATCCCTGAGAGCCAGGCCTGCCAGCACTGCCAGAGGTGTAGGTAAGGCACCCCTACAGCAGACCTCACATCCCTCTGCGCCAGGCCTGCCAGCCTTGCCAGAGGTGTAGGTAAGGCACCCCTACAGCAGGCCTCACATCCCTCTGCGCCAGGCCTGCCAGCACTGCCAGGAGCGTAGCTAAGTCACCCCTACAGCAGGCCTCACAGCCCTGTGTGCCAGGTCTGCCAGCACTGCCAGAGGCATAGGTAAGTCACCCCCTCAGCAGGCCTCACATTCCCTGTGCAACAGGCCTCACAGCAATGCCAGAGGCATAGGTAAGTCACCTCTACAGCAGGCCTCACATCCCTGTGCGCCAGGCCTGCCAGAAGCGTGGGTGTCACCTCTACAGCAGGCCTCACATCCCTGTGCCCCAGGCCTGCCAGCACTGCCAGAAGCATGGATAAGTCACCTCTACAACAGGCCTCACAACCCTGTGCGCCAGGCCTGCCAGCACTTCCAGAAGCGTAGGTAAGTCACCTCTACAGCAGGCCTCACATCCCTGTGTGCCAGGCCTGCCAGCACTGCTAGAGGCGTAGGTAAGTCATGTTACTCACGTCACCCCTACAGCAGGCCTCACATCCCTGTGTGGCAGGCCTGCCAACACTGCCAGAAGCGTAGGTAAGTCACCCACTCATCAGGCCTCACATCCCTGTGTGCCAGGCCTGCCAGCACTGCCAGAGGCGTGGGTAAGTCACCCTTACAGCAGGCCTCGCATCCCTGTGTGCCAGGCCTGCCAGCAGTGACAGAGGCGAATGTAAGTCACCTCTAGAGCAGGCCTCGCATACCTGTGCGCCAGGCCTGCCTATGCTGCCATAAGCGTAAGTAAGTCACCCCTATAGCAGGCCCCACATCCCTGTGTGCCAGGCCTCCCAGCACTGCCAGAGGCGGAGGTAAATCACCTATAGAGCAGGCCTCACATCCCGGTGTGCCAGGCCTGCCAGCACTGCCAGAGGCATGGGTAAGTCACCTCTACAGCAGGCGTCACAGCCCTCTGCACCAGACCTGCCAGCACTGCCAGAAGCGTAGGTAAGTCACCTCTACAGCAGGCCTAACATCCCTGTGTGCCAGGCCTGCCAGCACTGCCAGAAGCGTGGGTAAGTCACCTCTACAACAGGCCTCACAACCCTGTGCGCCAGGTCTGCCAGTACTTCCAGAAGCGTAGGAAAGTCACCTCTACAGCAGGCCTAACATCCCTGTGTGCCAGGCCTGCCAGCACTGCTAGAGGCGTGGTAAGTCACATGACTCACGTCACCCCTACAGCAGGCCTCACATCCCTGTGTGCCATGCCTGCCAGCACTGCCAGAAGCGTAGGTAAGTCACCCCCTCAGCAGGCCTCACATCCCTGTGTGCCACGCCTGCCAGCACTGCCAGAAGCGTAGGTAAGTGACATCTACAGCAGGCCTCACATCCCTGTGCGCCAGGCCTACCAGCACTGCCAGAGGCGAATGTAATTTACCTCTCCAGCAGGCCTCACATCCTGCCACAGGCCTGCCACCACTGCCAGAAGTGCAAGTAAGTCACCCCTACAGCAGGCCTCGCATCCCTGTGTGCCTGACCTGCCAGCCCTGCCAGAGGCGTAGGTAAGTCACTTCACCCCTACAGCAGGGCTTACTTCCCAGTGTCCCAGGCCTGCCAGCACTGCCAGAGGCAGAAGTAAGTCACCTCTACAGGAGGCCTCGCATCCCGGTGCGCCAGGCCTGCCAGCACTGCCAGAGGCGTAGGTAAGGCACCCCCTCAGCAGGCCGCACATCCCTGTGTGCCATGCCTGCCAGCACTGCCAGAGGCGAAGGTAAGTCACCCCTACAGCAGTGCTCACATCCCTGTGTGCCAGGCCCGTCAGCTCTGCCAGAGGCGTAGGTAAGTCACCTCTACAGCAGGACCTTACAGCACTGTGCGCCAGGCCTGCCAGCACTGGCATCGGCGTATGTAAGTCACCCCTAACGTAGGCCTCACACCCCCCTGCGCCAGGCCTGCCAGCATTGCCAGGGGCGTAGGTAAGGCACCCATACAGTAGGCCTCACATCCCTGTGTGCAAACCCTGCCAACACTGCCAGAGGCGTATGTAAGTCACCTTTACAGCAGGCCTCACATCCCTGTGCACCAGGCCTGCCAGCACTGACAGAGGCGTAGGTAATTCACTTCACCCCTACAGTGGGCCTTACATCCTTGTGTGCCAGGCCTGCCTGCACTGCCAGAGGCAGATGTAAGTCACCTATAGAGTAGGCCCCAAATCCTGGTGTGCCAGGCCTGCCAGCACTGCCAGAGGCATGGGTAAGTCACCTCTAAAACAGGAATCACAGCCCTGTGCACGAGACTTGCCAGAAGCATGGCTAAGTCACCCCTAGAGCAGGCCTCACAGCCCTGTGTGCCAGGCCTGCCACCACTGCCAGAAGCGTAGGTAAGTCACCCCTTCAGCAGGACTCACATCCCTGTGTGCCAGGCCTGCCACCACTGCCAGAAGCGAAGGTAAGTCACCCCTTCAGCAGGCCTCACATCCCTGTGTGCCAGGCCTGCCAGCACTGCCAGAAGCGTAGGTAAGTGACCTCTACAGCAGGCCTCACATCCCTGTGAGCCAGGCCTACCAACACTGCCAGAGGCGAAGGTAAGTCACCCCTCCAGCAGGCCTCACATCCCTGTGCGCCAGGCCTGCCAGCACTGCCAGAGTCGTAGGTAAGTCACTTCACCCCTACAGCAGGCCTTACTTCCCTGTGTGCCTGGCCTGCCAGCACTGCCAGAGGCGTGGGTAAGTCACCACTACAGCAGGCCTCACATCCTTCTGCGCCAGGCATGCCTGCACTGCCAGAGGCGTAGGTAAGGCACCCCCTCAGCAGGCCACACATCCCTGTGTGCCATGCCTGCCAGCACTGCCAGAGGCGAAGGTAAGTCACCCCTACAGCAGGCCTCACATCCCTGTGTGCCAGGCCTGCCAGCACTGCCAGATGAATGGGTAAGTCACCTCTACAGCAGGCCTCACACCTCAGTGCTGCAGGCCTGCCAGCACTGCCAGAGTTGTAGGTAAGTCACCCCTATACGAGGCCCCACATCCCTGTGTGCCAGACCTGCAAGCACTGCCAAAGGCGTAGGTAAGTCACTTCACCACTACAGCAGGCCTCACATGCCTCTGCACCAGGCCTGCCAGCACTGCCAGAGGCGTAGGTAAGTCACATTTAGAGCGGGCCTCACAACCCTGTGCGCCAGGCCTACCAGTACTGCCAGAAGCTTAGGTAAGTCACCCCTACAGCAGGCCTCACATCCCTGTGAGCCAGGCCTGCCAGCACTGCTAGAGGCGTAGGTAAGTCACATTTAGAGCGGGCCTCACAACCCTGTGCGCCAGGCCTACCAGTACTGCCAGAAGCTTAGGTAAGTCACCCCTACAGCAGGCCTCACATCCCTGTGAGCCAGGCCTGCTAGCACTACCAGAGGCGTAGGTAAGTCACTTCACGCCTACAGCAGGACTCACATCCATCTGCACCAGGCCTGCCAGCACTGCCAGAGGCGTAGGTAAGGCACCCCTACAGCAGGCCTCACATCCCTGTGTGCCAGGCCTGCCAGCACTGCCAGAAGCTTAGGTAAGTCACCCCTACAGCAGGCCTCACGTCCCTGTGAGCCAGGCCTGCCAGCACTGCCAGAGGCGTAGGTAAGGCACTTCACCCCTACAGCAGGCCTCACATCCCTGTGTTCCAGGCCTGCCAGCACTGCCAGAAGCGTAAGTCACCCCTACAGCAGGCCTCACATCCCTGTGTGCCAGGCCTGCCAGCACTGCCAGAGGCGTAGGTAAGTCACTTCACCCATACAGCAGGCCTTACTTCCCTGTGTGCCAGGCCTGCCAGCACTGCCAGGGCCGAGGGTAAGTCACCTCTACAGGAGGACTCACATCCCGGTGCGCCAGGCCTACCAGCACTGCCAGAGGCGTAGGTAAGGCACCCCCTCAGCAGGCCGCACATCCCTGTGTGCCATGCCTGCCAGCACTGCCAGAGGCGAAGGTAAGTCACCCCTACAGCAGGGCTCACATCCCTGTGTGCCAGGCCTGCCAGCACTGCCAGATGAATGGGTAAGTCACCTCTACAGCAGGCCTCACACCCCTGTGCGCCAGACCTGCCAGTACTGCCAGAGGCATAGGTAAGCCACTTCACCACTACAGCAGGCCTTATATCCCTGTGTGCCAGGCCTGCCAGCACTGCCAGAGGCGGAGGTAAGTCACCTCTACAGCAGGTCTCACATCCCGGTGCGCCAGGCCTGCCATCACTGCCAGAGGCGTATGTAAGGCACCCCTACAGCAGGCCTCACATCCCTCTGTGCCAGGCCTACCAGCACTGCCAGAAGCTTAGGTAAGTCACCCCTACAGCAGGCCTCACATTCCTGTGAGCCAGCACTGCCAGAGGCGTAGGTAAGTCACTTCACCCCTACAGCAGGCCTCACATCCCTCTGCGCCAGGCCTACCAGCACTGCCAGAAGCTTAGGTAAGTCACCCTACAGCAGGCCTCACATCCCTGTGTGCCATGCCTGCCAGCACTGCCAGAAGCGTAGGTAAGTCACCCCCTCAGCAGGCCTCACATCCTTGTGTGCCAGGCCTGCCAGCACTGCCAGAAGCGTAGGTAAGTGACATCTACAGCAGGCCTCACATCCCTGTGCGCCAGGCCTACCAGCACTGCCAGAGGCGTAAGTAAGTCACCCCTACAGCAGGCCTCACATCCCTGTGTGCCAGGCCTGCCAGCCCTGCCAGAGGCGTAGGTAAGTCACATCACCCTTACAGCAGGGCTTACTTCCCAGTGTCCCAGGCCTGCCAGCACTGCCAAAGGCAGAAGTAATTTACCTCTACAGGAGGCCTCACATCCTGGTGCGCCAGGCCTGCTAGCACTGCCAGAGGCGTAGGTAAGGCATCCCTCAGCAGGCCGCACATCCATGTGTGCCATGCCTGCCAGAGGCCAAGGTAAGTCACCTCTACAGCAGGCCTCACATCCCTGTGTGCCAGGCCCATCAGCACTGCCAGAGGCGTAGGTAAGTCACCTCTACAGCAGGACCTTACAGCACTGTGCGCCAGGCCTGCCAGCACTGGCATCAGCGTATGTAAGTCACCCCTAACGCAGGCCGCACATCCCTGTGTGCCATGCCTGCCAGCACTGCCAGAGGCGAAGGTAAGTCAGCCCTACAGCAGGGCTCACATCCCTGTGTGCCAGGCCTGCCAGATGAATGGGTAAGTCACCTCTACAGCAGGCCACACACCCTGTGCGCCAGGCCTGCCAGCAGTGCCAGAGTTGTAGGTAAGTCACCCCTATAGGAGGCCCCACATCCCTGTGTGCCAGATTTGCCAGCACTGCCAGAGGCGTAGGTAAGTCACTTCACCCCTACAGCAGGCCTCACAACCCTCTGCGCCAGGCCTGCCAGCACTGCCAGAGGCGTAGGTAAGGCACTCCTACAGCAGGCCTCACATCCCTCTGTGCCAGGCCTGCCAGCATTGCCAGAGGCGTAGGTGAAGTCACATCTAGAGTGGGCCTCACAACCCTGTGCGCCAGGCCTACCAGTACTGCCAGAAGCTTAGGTAAGTCACCCCTACAGCAGGCCTCGCATCCCTGTGTGCCAGACCTGCCAGCACTGCCAGAGGCATAGGTAAGCCACTTCACCACTACAGCAGGCCTTATATCCCTGTGTGCCAGGCCTGCCAGCACTGCCAGAGGCAGAGATAAGTCACCTCTACAGCAGGTCTCACATCCCGGTGCGCCAGTCCTGCCAGCACTGCCAGAGGCGTAGGTAAGGCACCCCTACAGCAGGCCTCACATCACTCTACGCCAGGCCTGCCAGCACTGCCAGAGGCGTAGGTAAGTCACATCTAGAGCGGCCTCACAACCCTGTGCACCAGGCCTACCAGCACTGCCAGAAGCTTAGATAAGTCACCCCTACAGCAGGCCTCACATCCCTCTGCGCCAGGCCTACCAGCAGTGCCAGAAGCTTAGGTAAGTCACCCCTACAGCAGGCCTCCCATCCCTGAGAGCCAGGCCTGCCAGCACTGCCAGAGGTGTAGGTAAGGCACCCCTACAGCAGACCTCACATCCCTCTGCGCCAGGCCTGCCAGCCTTGCCAGAGGTGTAGGTAAGGCACCCCACAGCAGGCCTCACATCCCTCTGCGCCAGAACTGCCAGCACTGCTAGAGGCGTAGGTAAGTCACCCCTACAGCAGGCCTCACATCCCTGTGTGCCAGGACTGCCAGCACTGCGAGAGGCGTAGGTGAGTCACTTCACCACAACAGCAGGCCTTATATCCCTGTGTGCCAGGCCTGCCAGCACTGACAGAGGCGGAGGTAAGGCACCTCTACAGCATGCCTCACATCCCTGTGTGCCAGGCCTCCCAGCACTGCCAGAGGCGGAGGTAAGTCACCCCCTCAGCAGGCCTCTCATCCCTGTGTGCCAGGCCTGCTAGCACTGCCAGATGAATGGGTAAGTGACCTCTACAGCTGGTCTCACAGCCCTGTGCACCAGGCCCGTGAGCACTGCCAGAGGCGTAGGTAAGTCACCTCTACAGCAGGACCTTACAGCACTGTGCGCCAGGCCTGCCAGCACTGCCATTGGCGTAGGTAAGTCACCCCTACAGCAGGCCTCACATCCCTGTGTGCCACGCCTCCCAGCACTGCCAGAAGCGTAGGTAGGTCACCCCTTCAGCAGGCCTCACATCCCTGTGTGCCACGCCTCCCAGCACTGCCAGAAGCGTAGGTAAGTGACCTCTACTGCAGGCCTCACATCCCTGTGCGCCAGGCCTACCAGCACTGCCAGAGGCAAAGGTAAATCACCCCTCCAGCAGGCCTCACGTCCCTGTGCGCCAGGCCTGCCTGCACTGCCAGAGGCGTAGGTAAGGCACCCCCTCAGAAGGCATCACATCCCTGTGTGCCAGGCCTGCCAGCACTGCCAGAAGCGTAGTTAAGTCACTTCACCCCTTCAGCAGGCCTTACTTCCCTGTGTGCCAGGTCTGCCAGCACTGCCAGAGGCGTAGGTAAGGCACCCCCTCAGCAGGCCGCACATCCCTGTGTGCCATGCCTGCCAGCACTGCCAGAGGCGAAGGTAAGTCACCCCTACAGCAGGGCTCACATCTTTTGTGCCAGGCCTGCCAGCACTGCCAGAGGTGTAGGTAAGGCACTCCTACAGCAGGCCTCACATCCCTCTGTGCCAGGCCTGCCAGCACTGCCAGAGGCGTAGGTAAGTCACATCTAGAGCGGGCCTCACAACCCTGTGCGCCAGGCCTACCACTACTGCCAGAAGCTTGGGTAAGTCACCCCTACAGCAGGCCTCGCATCCCTGTGTGCCAGACCTGCCAGCACTACCAGAGGCATAGGTAAGCCACTTCACCACTACAGCAGGCCTTATATCCCTGTGTGCCAGGCCTGCCAGCACTGCCAGAGGCGGAGGTAAGTCACCTCTACAGCAGGTCTCACATCCCGGTGCGCCAGGCCTGCCAGCACTGCCAGAGGCGTAGGTTAGGCACCCCTACAGCAGGCCTCACATCTCTCTACGCCAGGTCTGCCAGCACTGCCAGAGGCGTAGGTAAGTCACATCTAGAGCGGCCTCACAACCCTGTGCCCCAGGCCTACCAGCACTGCCAGAAGCTTGGGTAAGCCACCCCTACAGCAGGCCTCACATTCCTGTGAGCCAGGCCTGCCATCACTGCCAGAGGCGTAGGTAAGTCACTTCACCCCTACAGCAGGCCTCACATCCCTCTGCGCCAGGCCTACCAGCACTGCCAGAAGCTTAGGTAAGTCACCCCTACAGCAGGCCTCACATCCCTGTGAGCCAGGCCTGCCAGCACTGCCAGAGGTGTAGGTAAGTCACTTCACCCCTACAGCAGGCCTCACATCCCTCTGCGCCAGGCCTGCCAGCACTGCCAGAGGCGTAGGTAAGTCACCCCTACAGCAGGCCTCACATCCCTGTGTGCCAGGCCTGCCAGCAATGCGAGAGGCGTAGGTGAGTCACTTCACCACAACAGCAGGCCTTATATCCCTGTGTGCCAGGCCTGCCAGCACTGCCAGAGGCGGAGGTAAGGCACCTCTACAGCATGCCTCACATCCCTGTGTGCCAGGCCTCCCAGCACTGCCAGAGGCGGAGGTAAGTCACCCCTCAGCAGGCCTCTCATCCCTGTGTGCCAGGCCTGCTAGCACTGCCAGATGAATGGGTAAGTGACCTCTACAGCTGGTATCACAGCCCTGTGCACCAGGCCCGTGAGCACTGCCAGAGGCGTAGGTAAGTCACCTCTACAGCAGGACCTTACAGCACTGTGCGCCAGGCCTGCCAGCACTGCCATTGGCGTAGGTAAGTCACCCCTACAGCAGGCCTCACATCCCTGTGTGCCACGCCTCCCAGCACTGCCAGAAGCGTAGGTAGGTCACCCCTTCAGCAGGCCTCACATCCCTGTGTGCCAGGTCTGCCAGCACTGCCAGAAGCGTAGGTAAGTGACCTCTACTGCAGGCCTCACATCCCTGTGCGCCAGGCCTACCAGCACTGCCAGAGGCAAAGGTAAATCACCCCTCCAGCAGGCCTCACGTCCCTGTGCGCCAGGCCTGCCTGCACTGCCAGAGGCGTAGGTAAGGCACCCCCTCAGAAGGCATCACATCCCTGTGTGCCAGGCCTGCCAGCACTGCCAGAAGCGTAAGTAAGTCACCCCTACAGCAGGCCTCACATCCCTGTGTGCCAGGCCTGCCAGCACTGCCAGAGTCGTAGTTAAGTCACTTCACCCCTTCAGCAGGCCTTACTTCCCTGTGTGCCAGGTCTGCCAGCACTGCCAGAGGCGTAGGTAAGGCACCCCCTCAGCAGGCCGCACATCCCTGTGTGCCATGCCTGCCAGCACTGCCAGAGGCGAAGGTAAGTCACCCCTACAGCAGGGCTCACATCTTTTGTGCCAGGCCTGCCAGCACTGCCAGAGGTGTAGGTAAGGCACTCCTACAGCAGGCCTCACATCCCTCTGTGCCAGGCCTGCCAGCACTGCCAGAGGCGTAGGTAAGTCACATCTAGAGCGGGCCTCACAACCCTGTGCGCCAGGCCTACCACTACTGCCAGAAGCTTGGGTAAGTCACCCCTACAGCAGGCCTCGCATCCCTGTGTGCCAGACCTGCCAGCACTACCAGAGGCATAGGTAAGCCACTTCACCACTACAGCAGGCCTTATATCCCTGTGTGCCAGGCCTGCCAGCACTGCCAGAGGCGGAGGTAAGTCACCTCTACAGCAGGTCTCACATCCCGGTGCGCCAGGCCTGCCAGCACTGCCAGAGGCGTAGGTTAGGCACCCCTACAGCAGGCCTCACATCTCTCTACGCCAGGCCTGCCAGCACTGCCAGAGGCGTAGGTAAGTCACATCTAGAGCGGCCTCACAACCCTGTGCGCCAGGCCTACCAGCACTGCCAGAAGCTTGGGTAAGTCACCCCTACAGCAGGCCTCACATTCCTGTGAGCCAGGCCTGCCATCACTGCCAGAGGCGTGGGTAAGTCACTTCACCCCTACAGCAGGCCTCACATCCCTCTGCGCCAGGCCTACCAGCACTGCCAGAAGCTTAGGTAAGTCACCCCTACAGCAGGCCTCACATCCCTGTGAGCCAGGCCTGCCAGCACTGCCAGAGGTGTAGGTAAGTCACTTCACCCCTACAGCAGGCCTCACATCCCTCTGCGCCAGGCCTGCCAGCACTGCCAGAGGCGTAGGTAAGTCACCCCTACAGCAGGCCTCACATCCCTGTGTGCCAGGCCTGCCAGCAATGCGAGAGGCGTAGGTGAGTCACTTCACCACAACAGCAGGCCTTATATCCCTGTGTGCCAGGCCTGCCAGCACTGCCAAAGGCGGAGGTAAGGCACCTGTACAGCAGGCCTCACATCCCTGTGTGCCAGGCCTGCCAGCACTGCCAGAGGCGGAGGTAAGTTACCCCCTCAGCAGGCCTCTCATCCCTGTGTGCCAGGTCTGCCAGCACTGCCAGAAGCGTAGGTAAGTGACCTCTACAGCAGGCCTCACATCCCTGTGCGCCAGGCCTACCAGCACTGCCAGAGGCAAAGGTAAATCACCCCTCCAGCAGGCCTCACGTCCCTGTGCGCCAGGCCTGCCTGCACTGCCAGAGGCGCAGGTAAGTCACCACTACAGCAGGCCTCACATCCCTCTGCGCCAGGCCTGCCTGCACTGCCAGAGGCGTAGGTAAGTCACTTCACCCCTACAGCAGGCCTTACCTCTCTGTGTGCCAGGCCTGCCAACACTGTCAGAAGCGTAGGTAAGTCACCCGTTCAGCAGGCCTCACATCCCTGTGTGCCTGGTCTGCCAGCAATGCCAGAAGCGTAGGTAAGTGACCTCTACAGCAGGCCTTACCTCCCTGTGTGCCAGGCCTGCCAGCACTGCCAGAGGCAGAAGTAATTCACCTCTGCTGGAGGCCTCACATCCCGGTGCGCCAGGCCTGCCAGCACTGCCAGAGGCGTAGGTAAGGCACCCCCTTAGCAGGCCGCACATCCCTGTGTGCCATGCCTGCCAGCACTGTCAGAGGCGAAGGTAAGTCACCCCTACAGCAGGCCTCACATCCCTGTGTGTCAGGCGTGCCAGCACTGCCAGATGAATGGGTAAGTCACCTCTACAGCAGGCTTCACAGCCCTGTGCACCAAGACCGTCAGCACTGCCAGAGGCATTGGTAAGTCAAATCTACAGCAGGACCTTACAGCACTGTGCGCCAGGCCTGCCAGCACTGCAATCGGCGTAGATAAGTCACCCTTACAGCAGGCCTCACATCCCTGTGCGCCAGGCCTGCCAGCCCTGCCAGAGGCGTAGGTAAGTCACTTCACCCTTACAGCAGGGCTTACTTCCCAGTGTCCCAGGCCTGCCAGCACTGCCAAAGGCAGAAGTAATTTACCTCTACAGGAGGCCTCACATCCTGGTGCGCCAGGCCTGCTAGCACTGCCAGAGGCGTAGGTAAGGCATCCCCTCAGCAGGCCGCACATCCCTGTGTGCCATGCCTGCCAGAGGCCAAGGTAAGTCACCTCTACAGCAGGCCTCACATCCCTGTGTGCCAGGGCCATCAGCACTGCCAGAGGCGTAGGTAAGTCACCTCTACAGCAGGACCTTACAGCACTGTGCGCCAGGCCTGCCAGCACTGGCATCAGCGTATGTAAGTCACCCCTAACGCAGGCCGCACATCCCTGTGTGCCATGCCTGCCAGCACTGCCAGAGGCGAAGGTAAGTCACCCCTACAGCAGGGCTCACATCCCTGTGCCAGGCCTGCCAGATGAATGGGTAAGTCACCTCTACAGCAGGCCACACACCCCTGTGCGCCAGGCCTACCAGCACTGCCAGAAGCTTAGGTAAGTCACCCCATCAGCAGGCCTCACATCCCTGTGTGCAAGACCTGCCAGCACTGCCAGAGGCATAGGTAAGTCACTTCACCAGTTCAGCAGGCCTTATATCCATGTGTGCCAGGCCTGCCAGCACTGCCAGAGGCGGAGGTAAGTCACCTCTACAGCAGGTCTCACATCCCGGTGCGCCAGGCCTGCCAGTACTGCCAGAGGCGTAGGTAAGGCAACCCTACAGCAGGCCTCACATCCCTCTGTGCCAGGCCTGCCAGCACTGCTAGAGGCGTAGGTAAGTCACATTTAGAGCGGGCCTCACAACCCTGTGCGCCAGGCCTACCAGTACTGCCAGAAGCTTAGGTAAGTCACCCCTACAGCAGGCCTCACATCCCTGTGAGCCAGGCCTGCTAGCACTACCAGAGGCGTAGGTAAGTCACTTCACGCCTACAGCAGGACTCACATCCATCTGCACCAGGCCTGCCAGCACTGCCAGAGGCGTAGGTAAGGCACCCCTACAGCAGGCCTCACATCCCTGTGTGCCAGGCCTGCCAGCACTGCCAGAAGCTTAGGTAAGTCACCCCTACAGCAGGCCTCACGTCCGTGTGAGCCAGGCCTGCCAGCACTGCCAGAGGCGTAGGTAAGGCACTTCACCCCTACAGCAGGCCTCACATCCCTGTGTGCCAGGCCTGCCAGCACTGCCAGAAGCGTAAGTCACCCCTACAGCAGGCCTCACATCCCTGTGTGCCAGGCCTGCCAGCACTGCCAGAGGCGTAGGTAAGTCACTTCACCCATACAGCAGGCCTTACTTCCCTGTGTGCCAGGCCTGCCAGCACTGCCAGGGCCGAGGGTAAGTCACCTCTACAGGAGGACTCACATCCCGGTGCGCCAGGCCTACCAGCACTGCCAGAGGCGTAGGTAAGGCACCCCCTCAGCAGGCCGCACATCCCTGTGTGCCATGCCTGCCAGCACTGCCAGAGGCGAAGGTAAGTCACCCCTACAGCAGGGCTCACATCCCTGTGTGCCAGGCCTGCCAGCACTGCCAGATGAATGGGTAAGTCACCTCTACAGCAGGCCTCACACCCCTGTGCGCCAGACCTGCCAGTACTGCCAGAGGCATAGGTAAGCCACTTCACCACTACAGCAGGCCTTATATCCCTGTGTGCCAGGCCTGCCAGCACTGCCAGAGGCGGAGGTAAGTCACCTCTACAGCAGGTCTCACATCCCGGTGCGCCAGGCCTGCCATCACTGCCAGAGGCGTATGTAAGGCACCCCTACAGCAGGCCTCACATCCCTCTATGCCAGGCCTACCAGCACTGCCAGAAGCTTAGGTAAGTCACCCCTACAGCAGGCCTCACATTCCTGTGAGCCAGCACTGCCAGAGGCGTAGGTAAGTCACTTCACCCCTACAGCAGGCCTCACATCCCTCTGCGCCAGGCCTACCAGCACTGCCAGAAGCTTAGGTAAGTCACCCCTACAGCAGGCCTCACATCCCTGTGTGCCATTCCTGCCAGCACTGCCAGAAGCGTAGGTAAGTCACCCCTCAGCAGGCCTCACATCCTTGTGTGCCAGGCCTGCCAGCACTGCCAGAAGCGTGGGTAAGTGACATCTACAGCAGGCCTCACATCCCTGTGCGCCAGGCCTACCAGCACTGCCAGAGGCGTAAGTAAGTCACCCCTACAGCAGGCCTCACATCCCTGTGTGCCAGGCCTGCCAGCCTCTGCCAGAGGCGTAGGTAAGTCACATCACCCTTACAGCAGGGCTTACTTCCCAGTGTCCCAGGCCTGCCAGCACTGCCAAAGGCAGAAGTAATTTCCCTCTACAGGAGGCCTCACATCCTGGTGCGCCAGGCCTGCTAGCACTGCCAGAGGCGTAGGTAAGGCATCCCCTCAGCAGGCCGCACATCCATGTGTGCCATGCCTGCCAGAGGCCAAGGTAAGTCACCTCTACAGCAGGCCTCACATCCCTGTGTGCCAGGCCCATCAGCACTGCCAGAGGCGTAGGTAAGTCACCTCTACAGCAGGACCTTACAGCACTGTGCGCCAGGCCTGCCAGCACTGGCATCAGCGTATGTAAGTCACCCCTAACGCAGGCCGCACATCCCTGTGTGCCATGCCTGCCAGCACTGCCAGAGGCGAAGGTAAGTCACCCCTACAGCAGGGCTCACATCCCTGTGTGCCAGGCCTGCCAGATGAATGGGTAAGTCACCTCTACAGCAGGCCACACACCCCTGTGCGCCAGGCCTGCCAGCAGTGCCAGAGTTGTAGGTAAGTCACCCCTATAGGAGGCCCCACATCCCTGTGTGCCAGACCTGCCAGCACTGCCAGAGGCGTAGGTAAGTCACTTCACCCCTACAGCAGGTCTCACAACCCTCTGCGCCAGGCCTGCCAGCACTGCCAGAGGTGTAGGTAAGGCACTCCTACAGCAGGCCTCACATCCCTCTGTGCCAGGCCTGCCAGCATTGCCAGAGGCGTAGGTAAGTCACATCTAGAGTGGGCCTCACAACCCTGTGCGCCAGGCCTACCAGTACTGCCAGAAGCTTAGGTAAGTCACCCCTACAGCAGGCCTCGCATCCCTGTGTGCCAGACCTGCCAGCACTGCCAGAGGCATAGGTAAGCCACTTCACCACTACAGCAGGTCTTATATCCCTGTGTGCCAGGCCTGCCAGCACTGCCAGAGGCAGAGATAAGTCACCTCTACAGCAGGTCTCACATCCCGGTGCGCCAGTCCTGCCAGCACTGCCAGAGGCGTAGGTAAGGCACCCCTACAGCAGGCCTCACATCACTCTACGCCAGGCCTGCCAGCACTGCCAGAGGCGTAGGTAAGTCACATCTAGAGCGGCCTCACAACCCTGTGCGCCAGGCCTACCAGCACTGCCAGAAGCTTAGGTAAGTCACCCCTACAGCAGGCCTCACATCCCTCTGCGCCAGGCCTACCAGCAGTGCCAGAAGCTTAGGTAAGTCACCCCTACAGCAGGCCTCCCATCCCTGAGAGCCAGGCCTGCCAGCACTGCCAGAGGTGTAGGTAAGGCACCCCTACAGCAGACCTCACATCCCTCTGCGCCAGGCCTGCCAGCCTTGCCAGAGGTGTAGGTAAGGCACCCCTACAGCAGGCCTCACATCCCTCTGCGCCAGAACTGCCAGCACTGCTAGAGGCGTAGGTAAGTCACCCCTACAGCAGGCCTCACATCCCTGTGTGCCAGGACTGCCAGCACTGCGAGAGGCGTAGGTGAGTCACTTCACCACAACAGCAGGCCTTATATCCCTGTGTGCCAGGCCTGCCAGCACTGACAGAGGCGGAGGTAAGGCACCTCTACAGCATGCCTCACATCCCTGTGTGCCAGGCCTCCCAGCACTGCCAGAGGCGGAGGTAAGTCACCCCTCAGCAGGCCTCTCATCCCTGTGTGCCAGGCCTGCTAGCACTGCCAGATGAATGGGTAAGTGACCTCTACAGCTGGTCTCACAGCCCTGTGCACCAGGCCCGTGAGCACTGCCAGAGGTGTAGGTAAGTCACCTCTACAGCAGGACCTTACAGCACTGTGCGCCAGGCCTGCCAGCACTGCCATTGGCGTAGGTAAGTCACCCCTACAGCAGGCCTCACATCCCTGTGTGCCACGCCTCCCAGCACTGCCAGAAGCGTAGGTAGGTCACCCCTTCAGCAGGCCTCACATCCCTGTGTGCCAGGTCTGCCAGCACTGCCAGAAGCGTGAGGTAAGTGACCTCTACTGCAGGCCTCACATCCCTGTGCGCCAGGCCTACCAGCACTGCCAGAGGCAAGGTAAATCACCCCTCCAGCAGGCCTCACGTCCCTGTGCGCCAGGCCTGCCTGCACTGCCAGAGGCGTAGGTAAGGCACCCCCTCAGAAGGCATCACATCCCTGTGTGCCAGGCCTGCCAGCACTGCCAGAAGCGTAAGTAAGTCACCCCTACAGCAGGCCTCACATCCCTGTGTGCCAGGCCTGCCAGCACTGCCAGAGTCGTAGTTGTCACTTCACCCCTTCAGCAGGCCTTACTTCCCTGTGTGCCAGGTCTGCCAGCACTGCCAGAGGCGTAGGTAAGGCACCCCCTCAGCAGGCCGCACATCCCTGTGTGCCATGCCTGCCAGCACTGCCAGAGGCGAAGGTAAGTCACCCCTACAGCAGGGCTCACATCTTTTGTGCCAGGCCTGCCAGCACTGCCAGAGGTGTAGGTAAGGCACTCCTACAGCAGGCCTCACATCCCTCTGTGCCAGGCCTGCCAGCACTGCCAGAGGCGTAGGTAAGTCACATCTAGAGCGGGCCTCACAACCCTGTGCGCCAGGCCTACCACTACTGCCAGAAGCTTGGGTAAGTCACCCCTACAGCAGGCCTCGCATCCCTGTGTGCCAGACCTGCCAGCACTACCAGAGGCATAGGTAAGCCACTTCACCACTACAGCAGGCCTTATATCCCTGTGTGCCAGGCCTGCCAGCACTGGCGGAGGTAAGTCACCTCTACAGCAGGTCTCACATCCCAGTGCGCCAGGCCTGCCAGCACTGCCAGAGGCGTAGGTTAGGCACCCCTACAGCAGGCCTCACATCTCTCTACGCCAGGCCTGCCAGCACTGCCAGAGGCGTAGGTAAGTCACATCTAGAGCGGCCTCACAACCCTGTGCGCCAGGCCTACCAGCACTGCCAGAAGCTTGGGTAAGTCACCCCTACAGCAGGCCTCACATTCCTGTGAGCCAGGCCTGCCATCACTGCCAGAGGCGTAGGTAAGTCACTTCACCCCTACAGCAGGCCTCACATCCCTCTGCGCCAGGCCTACCAGCACTGCCAGAAGCTTAGGTAAGTCACCCCTACAGCAGGCCTCACATCCCTGTGAGCCAGGCCTGCCAGCACTGCCAGAGGTGTAGGTAAGTCACTTCACCCCTACAGCAGGCCTCACATCCCTCTGCGCCAGGCCTGCCAGCACTGCCAGAGGCGTAGGTAAGTCACCCCTACAGCAGGCCTCACATCCCTGTGTGCCAGGCCTGCCAGCAATGCGAGAGGCGTAGGTGAGTCACTTCACCACAACAGCAGGCCTTATATCCCTGTGTGCCAGGCCTGCCAGCACTGCCAAAGGCGGAGGTAAGGCACCTGTACAGCAGGCCTCACATCCCTGTGTGCCAGGCCTGCCAGCACTGCCAGAGGCGGAGGTAAGTCACCCCTCAGCAGGCCTCTCATCCCTGTGTGCCAGGTCTGCCAGCACTGCCAGAAGCGTAGGTAAGTGACCTCTACAGCAGGCCTCACATCCCTGTGCGCCAGGCCTACCAGCACTGCCAGAGGCAAAGGTAAATCACCCCTCCAGCAGGCCTCGCGTCCCTGTGCGCCAGGCCTGCCTGCACTGCCAGAGGCGCAGGTAAGTCACCACTACAGCAGGCCTCACATCCCTCTGCGCCAGGCCTGCCTGCACTGCCAGAGGCGTGGGTAAGTCACTTCACCCCTCCAGCAGGCCTTACCTCTCTGTGTGCCAGGCCTGCCAACACTGTCAGAAGCGTGGGTAAGTCACCCGTTCAGCAGGCCTCACATCCCTGTGTGCCTGGTCTGCCAGCAATGCCAGAAGCGTAGGTAAGTGACCTCTACAGCAGGCCTTACCTCCCTGTGTGCCAGGCCTGCCAGCACTGCCAGAGGCAGAAGTAATTCACCTCTGCTGGAGGCCTCACATCCCGGTGCGCCAGGCCTGCCAGCACTGCCAGAGGCGTAGGTAAGGCACCCCCTTAGCAGGCCGCACATCCCTGTGTGCCATGCCTGCCAGCACTGTCAGAGGCGAAGGTAAGTCACCCCTACAGCAGGCCTCACAT
Source organism: Calotriton arnoldi (assembly GCA_963921515.1). Lineage (NCBI taxonomy): Eukaryota > Metazoa > Chordata > Amphibia > Caudata > Salamandridae > Calotriton > Calotriton arnoldi. The sequence continues at coordinate 323,558 of CAWUFW010010723.1, read as the reverse complement.
CCCTGTGTGTCAGGCGTGCCAGCACTGCCAGATGAATGGGTAAGTCACCTCTACAGCAGGCTTCACAGCCCTGTGCACCAAGACCGTCAGCACTGCCAGAGGCATTGGTAAGTCAAATCTACAGCAGGACCTTACAGCACTGTGCGCCAGGCCTGCCAGCACTGCAATCGGCGTAGATAAGTCACCCTTACAGCAGGCCTCACATCCCTGTGCGCCAGGCCTGCCAGCCCTGCCAGAGGCGTAGGTAAGTCACTTCACCCTTACAGCAGGGCTTACTTCCCAGTGTCCCAGGCCTGCCAGCACTGCCAAAGGCACAAGTAATTTACCTCTACAGGAGGCCTCACATCCTGGTGCGCCAGGCCTGCTAGCACTGCCAGAGGCGTAGGTAAGGCATCCCCTCAGCAGGCCGCACATCCCTGTGTGCCATGCCTGCCAGAGGCCAAGGTAAGTCACCTCTACAGCAGGCCTCACATCCCTGTGTGCCAGGGCCATCAGCACTGCCAGAGGCGTAGGTAAGTCACCTCTACAGCAGGACCTTACAGCACTGTGCGCCAGGCCTGCCAGCACTGGCATCAGCGTATGTAAGTCACCCCTAACGCAGGCCGCACATCCCTGTGTGCCATGCCTGCCAGCACTGCCAGAGGCGAAGGTAAGTCACCCCTACAGCAGGGCTCACATCCCTGTGTGCCAGGCCTGCCAGATGAATGGGTAAGTCACCTCTACAGCATGCCACACACCCCTGTGCGCCAGGCCTGCCAGCAGTGCCAGAGTTGTAGGTAAGTCACCCCTATAGGAGGCCCCACATCCATGTGTGCCAGAGCTGCCAGCACTGCCAGAGGCGTAGGTAAGTCACTTCACCCCTACAGCAGGCCTCACAACCCTCTGCGCCAGGCCTGCCAGCACTGCCAGAGGCGTAGGTAAGGCACTCCTACAGCAGGCCTCACATCCCTCTGTGCCAGGCCTGCCAGCATTGCCAGAGGCGTAGGTAAGTCACATCTAGAGTGGGCCTCACAACCCTGTGCGCCAGGCCTACCAGTACTGCCAGAAGCTTAGGTAAGTCACCCCTACAGCAGGCCTCGCATCCCTGTGTGCCAGACCTGCCAGCACTGCCAGAGGCATAGGTAAGCCACTTCACCACTACAGCAGGCCTTATATCCCTGTGTGCCAGGCCAGCCAGCACTGCCAGAGGTAGAGATAAGTCACCTCTACAGCAGGTCTCACATCCCGGTGCGCCAGTCCTGCCAGCACTGCCAGAGGCGTAGGTAAGGCACCCCTACAGCAGGCCTCACATCACTCTACGCCAGGCCTGCCAGCACTGCCAGAGGCGTAGGTAAGTCACATCTAGAGCAGGATCTTACAGTCCTGTGCACCAGGCCTGCCAGCACTGCCATAGGCGTAGGTAAGTCACCTCTAGAGCAGGATCTTACAGTCCTGTGCACCAGGCCTGCCAGCACTGCCAAAGGTGTAGGTAAGTCACCCCTGTAGGAGGCCCCACATCCCTCTGCGCCAGGCCTGCCAGCACTGCCAGAGGCGTAGGTAAGGCACCCCTACAGCAGGCCTCACATCCCTCTGTGCCAGAACTGCCAGCACTGCCAGATGCGTAGGTAAGGCATCCACTCAGCAGGCCTCACATCACTGTGCGCTAGGCCTGCCAGCACTGCCAGAGGCGTAGGTAAGGCACCCTTACAGCAGGCCTCACATCCCTCTGCACCAGGCCTGCCAGCACTGCCAGAGGCGTAGGTAAGGCACCCCTACAGCAGGCCTCACATCCCTCTGCACCAGGCCTGCCAGCACTGCCAGCGGCGTAGGTAAGGCACCCCTACAGCAGGCCTCACATCCCTCTGTGCCAGGCCTGCCAGCACTGCCAGAGGTGTAGGTAAGTCACATCTAGAGCTGGCCTCACAACCCTGTGCGCCAGGCCTACCAGCACTGCCAGAAGCTTAGGTAATTCACCCCTACAGCAGGCCTCACATCTGTGTGTGCCAGGCCTGCCAGCACTGCGAGAGGCATAGGTAAGTCATTTCACCCCTACAGCAGGCCTCACATCCCAGTGCGCCAGGCCTGCCAGCACTGCCAGAGGTGTAGGTAAGTCACCCCTATAGGTGGCCCCACATCCCTGTGTGCCAGACCTGCCAGCACTGCCAGATGCGTAGGTAAGGCACCCCCTGAGCAGGCCTCACATCACTGTGCGCCAGGCCTGCCAGCACTGCCAGAGGGGCAGGTAAGTCACTTCACCCCTACAGCAGGCCTCACATCCCGGTGCGCCAGGCTTGCCAGCACTTCCAGAAGCGTAGGTAAGGCACCCCCTCAGCAGGCCTCACATCCCTTTGTGCGAGGCCTGCCAGCACTGCCATCGGCATAGGTAAATCACCCCTACAGCAGGCCTCACATCCCTGTGTGCCAGGCCTGCCAGCACTGCCAGAGACGTAGGTAAGGCACCCCTGCAGTAGGCCTCACATCCCTGTGTGCCAGGCCTGCCAGCACTGCCAGAAACATAAGTAAGTTACCCCTACTGCAGGCCTCACATTCCTGTGTGCCAGGCCTGCCAGCACTGCCAGAGGCGTAGGTAATTCATGTCACCCTTACAGCGGGCCTTACATCCCTGTGTGCCAGGCCTGCCAGCTCTGCCATAAGCGCAGCTAAGTCACCTCTACAGCAGGCCTCACAGCCCTGTGTGCCAGGCCTGCCAGCACTGCCATAGATGTAGGTAAGTCACCCATACAGGCGGCCTCACATCCCTCTGCGCCAGGCCTGCCAGCACTGCCAGATGAATGGGTAAGTCACCTCTACAGCAGGCCTCACAGCCCTGTGCACCAGGCCCGTCAGCACTGCCAGAGGCGTAGGTAAGTCACCTCTACAGCAGGACCTTACAGCACTGTGCGCCAGGCCTGCCAGCACTGCCATCGGCATAGGTAAGTCACCCCCTACAGCAGGCCTCACATCCCTGTGCGCCAGGCCTGCCAGCACTGCCAGAAGCGTAAGTAATTCACCGCTACAGCAGGCCTCACATCCCTGTGTGCCAGGCCTGCCAGCACTGCCAGAAGCGTAGGTAAGTCACCCCCTCAGCAGGCCTCACATCCCTGTGTGCCAGGCCTGCCAGCACTGCCAGAGTCGTAGGTAAGTCACCCTTACAGCAGGCCTCACACCACTGTGCGCCAGGCCTGCCAGCAATGGCAGAGGCATAGGTAAGTCACTTCACCCCTACAGGAGGCCTCACATCCCTCTGTGCCAGTACTGCCAGAGGCGTAGGTAAGTCACATCTAGAGCGAGCCTCACAACCCTGTGCGCCAGGCCTACCAGCACTGCCAGAAGTTTAGGTAAGTCACCCCTACAGCAGGCCTCACATCCCTGTGCGCCAGGCCTGCCAGCAATGGCAGAGGCATAGGTAAGTCACTTCACCCCTACAGGAGGCCTCACATCCCTCTGCGCCAGCACTGCCAGAGGCCTAGGTAAGTCACATCTAGAGCGAGCATCGCAACCCTGTGCGCCAGGCCTACCAGCACTGCCAGAAGCTTAGGTAAGTCACCCCTACAGCAGGCCTCACATCCCTGTGAGCCAGGCCTGCCAGCACTGCCAGAGGCGTAGGTAAGTCACTTTTACAGCAGGCCTCACAGCCCTGTGCGCCAGGCCTGCCAGCACTGCCATAGGCGAAGGTAAGTCACCCCTACAGGCGGCCTCACATCCCTCTGCGCCAGGCCTGCCAGCACTGCCAGGGGCGTAGGTAAGGCACCCCTACAGTAGGCCTCACATCCCTGTGTGCCAGGCCTGCCAGCACTGCCAGAGGCGTATGTAAGTCACCTCTACAGCAGGCCTCACATCCCTGTGCGCCAGGCCTGCCAGCACTGCCAGAGGCGTAGGTAATTCACTTCACCCCTACAGCGGGCCTTACCTCCTTGTGTGCCAGGCCAGCCAGCACTGCCAGAGGCGTAGGTAAGTCACCTCTACAGCAGGCCTCGCATCCCTGTGCGCCAGGCCTGCCAGTACTTCCAGAAGCGTAGGTAAGTCACCTCTACAGCAGGCCTCGCATCCGTGTGCCAGGCCTGCCAGCACTGCGAGAGGCGTAGGTAAGTCGCGTGACTCACGTCACCCCTACACCAGGCCTCACATCCCTGTGTGCCAGGCCTGCCAGCACTGCCAGAAGCGTAGGTAAGTGACCTCTAGAGCAGTCCTCACATCCCTGTGTGCCAGGCCTGCCAGCACTGCCGAAAGCGTAATTGTCACCCCTACAGCAGGCCTCATATCCCTGTGTGCCAGGCCTGCCAGCACTGCCAGAGGCGGAAGTAAGTCACCTCTACAGGAGGCCTCACATCCCGGTGCGCCAGGCCTGCCAGCACTGCCAGATGCGTAGGTAAGGCACCCCCTGAGCAGGCCTCACATCCCTGTGCGCCAGGCCTGCCAGCACTGCCAGAGGCGTAGGTAAGTCACTTCACCTCTACAGCAGGCCTCACATCCCTCTGCGCCAGGCCTGCCAGCTCTACCAGAGGCGTAGGTAAGGTACCCCTACAGCAGGCCTCACACCACTGTGCGCCAGGCCGGCCAGCACTGCGAGAGGCGTAGGTAAGTCACTTCACCACTACAGCAGGCCTTGTATCCCTGTGTGCCAGGCCTGCCACCACTGCCAGAGGCTTAGGTAAGGCACCCCCTCAGCAGGCCTCACATCCCTATGTGCCAGGCCTGCCAGCACTGCGAGATGCGTAGGTAAGGCACCCCCTTAGCAGGCCTCACATCCCTGTGTGCCAGGCCTGCCAGCACTGCCAGAGGCGTATGTAAGTCACCTCCACAGCAGGCCTGACATCCCAGTGTGCCAGGCCTGCCAGCACTGCCAGAAGCATAAGTAAGTTACCCCTACAGCAGGCCTCACATTCCTGTGTGCCAGGCCTGCCAGCACTGCCAGAGGCGTAGGTAATTCATGTCACCCTTACAGCGGGCCTTACATCCCTGTGTGCCAGGCCTGCCAGCTCTGCCATAAGCATAGCTAAGTCACCACTACGGCAGGCCTCCCAGCCCTGTGTGCCAGGCCTGCCAGCACTGCCATAGGCGTAGGTAAGTCACCCCTACAGGCGGCCTCACATCCCTCTGCGCCAGGCCTGCCAGCACTGCCAGGGGCATAGGTAATTCACTTCACCCCTACAGCAGGCCTCACATCCCTGTGTGCCAGGCCTGCCAGCACTGCCAGAGCTATGGGTAAATCACCTCTACAGCAGGCCTCACAGCCCTGTGCACCAGACCTGCCAGCACTGCCAGAAGCGTGGGTAAGTCACCTCTACAGCAGGCCTCGCATCCCTGTGCGCCAGGCCTACCAGCACTGCCATAGGCGAATGTAAGTCACCCCTACAGCAGGCCTCACATCCCTGTGCACCAGGCATGCCAGCACTGCCAGAGGCGTAGGTAAGGCACCCCTACAGCAGGCCTCGCATCCCTGTGTGCCAGGCCTGCCAGCACTGCCAGAGGCGTAGGTAAGGCACCCCTACAGCAGGCCTCACATCCCTCTGCGCAAGGCCTGCCAGCACTGCCAGAGGCGTAGGTAAGGCACCCCTACAGCAGGACCTTACAGCACTGTGCGCCAGGCCTGCCAGCACTGCCAGAGGCGAAGTAATTCACCTCTACCGCAGGCCTCACAGCCCTGTGCACCAGGCCCGTCAGCACTGCCAGAGGCGTAAGTAAGTCACCTCTACAGCATGACCTTACAGCACTGTGCGCCAGGCCTGCCAGCACTGCCATCGGCATAGGTAACTCACCCCTACAGCAGGCCTCACATCCCTGTGCGCCAGGCCTGCCAGCACTGCCAGAAGCGTAAGTAATTCACCGCTACAGCAGGCCTCACATCCCTGTGTGCCAGGCCTACCAGCAATGCCAGAAGCGTAGGTAAGTGACCTCTACAGCAGGCCTCACATCCCTGTGAGCCAGGCCTACCAGCACTGCCAGAGGCGAAGGTAAGTCACCACTACAGCAGGCCTCACATCCCTCTGCGCCAGGCCTGCCTGCACTGCCAGAGGCGTAGGTAAGTCACCCCTACAGCAGGGCTCACATCCCTGTGCCCGAGGCCTGCCAGCACTGCCAGAGGCGTAGGTAAGTCACTTCACCCCTACAGCAGGCCTTACCTCCCTGTGTGCCAGGACTGCCAGCACTGCCAGAGGCGGAGGTAAGTCACCTCTACAGGAGGACTCACATCCCGGTGTGCCAGGCCTGCCAGCACTGGCAGAGGCGAATGTAAGTCACCCCTACAGCAGGCCTCACAGCCCTGTGCACCAGGCGTGCCAGCACTGCCACAGGCGTAGGTAAGTCACCTCTACAGCAGGATCTTACAGCCCTGTGCACCAGGCCTGCCAGCACTGCCAGAGGTGTAGGTAAGTCACCCCTGTAGGAGGCCCCACATCCCTGTGTGCCAGACCTGCCAGCACTGCCAGATGCGTAGGTAAGGCACCCCCTTAGCAGGCCTCACATCACTGTGCGCCAGGCCTGCCAGCACTGCCAGAGGCGTAGGTAAGGCACCCCTACAGCAGGCCTCACATCCCTCTGCGCCTGGCCTGCCAGCACTGCCAGAGGCGTAGGTAAGGCACCCCTACAGCAGGCTTCACATCCCTCTGTGCCAGGCCTGCCAGCACTGCCAGAGGTGTAGGTAAGTCACATCTAGAGTGGGCCTCACAACCCTGTGCGCCAGCACTGCCAGAAGCTTAGGTAATTCACCCCTACAGCAGGCCTCACATCCATGTGTGCCAGGCCTGCCAGCACTGCGAGAGGCGTAGGTAAGTCACTTCACCCCTACAGCAGGGCTTACTTCCCTGTGTGCCAGGCCTGCCAGCACTGCCCGAGGCGGAAGTAAGTCACCTCTACAGGAGGCCTCACATCCCGGTGCGCCAGGCCTGCCAGCACTGCCAGAGGTGTAGGTAAGTCACCCCTATAGATGGCCCCACATCCCTGTGTGCCAGACCTGCCAGCACTGCCAGATGCGTAGGTAAGGCACCCCCTGAGCAGGCCTCACATCCCTGTGTGCCAGGCCTGCCAGCACTGCCAGAGGCAGAGGTAAGTCACCTATAAAGTAGGCCTCACATCCCGGTGTGCCAGGCCTGCCAGCTCTGCCAGAGGCATGGGTAAGTCACCTCTAAAACAGGCCTCGCAGCCCTGTGCACGAGACCTGCCAGCACTGCCAGAAGCGTAGCTATGTCACCCCTCCAGCAGGCCTCACAGCCCTGTGTGCCAGGCCTGCCAGCACTGCTAGAGGCGTAGGTAAGTCACGTGACTCACGTCACCCCTACAGCAGGCCTCACATCCCTGTGTGCCAAATCTGACAGCAATGCCAGAAGCGTAAGTAAGTGACCTCTACAGCAGGCCTCACATCCCTGTGCGCCAGGCCTACCAGCACTGCCAGAGACGAAGGTAAGTCACCACTACAGCAGGCCTCTCATCCCTCTGCGCCAGGCCTGCCTGCACTGCCAGAGGCGTAGGTAAGTCACCCCTAGAGTAGGTCTCACATCCCTGTGCCCCAGGCCTGCCAGCACTGCCAGAGGCGGAGGTAAGTCACCTCTACAGTAGGCCTCACATCCCGGTGCGCCAGGCCTGCCAGCACTGCCAGAGGCGAAGGTAAGTCACCCCTACAGCAGGCCTAACAGCCCTGTGCACCAGGCGTGCCAGCACTGCCACAGGCGTAGGTAAGTCACCTCTACTGCAGGACCTTACAGCCCTGTGCGCCAGGCCTTCCAGCACTGCCAGAGGTGTAGGTAAGTCACCCCTGTAGGACGCCCCACATCCCTGTGTGCCAGACCTGCCAGCACTGCCAGATGCGTAGGTAAGGCACCCCCTTAGAAGGCCTTACATCACTGTGCGCCAGGCCTGCCAGCACTGTCAGATGCGTAGGTAAGGCACCACTACAGCAGGCCTCACATCCCTCTGCGCCAGGCCTGCCAGCACTGCCAGAGGAGTAGGTAAGGCAGCCCTACAACAGGCCTCCCATCCCTCTGTGCTAAGCCTGCCAGCACTGCCAGAGGTGTAGGTAACGCATCTAGAGCGGGCCCACAACCCTGTGCGCCAGGCCTACCAGCACTGCCAGAAGCTTAGGTAAGTCACCCCTACAGCAGGCCTCACATCCCTGTGTGCCAGGCCTGCCAGCACTGCGAGAGGCATAGGTAAGTCACTTCACCAGTACAGCAGGCCTTATATCCCTGTGTGCAAGGCCTGCCAGCACTGCCAGAGGCAGAGGTAAGTCACCTCTACAGCAGGTCTCACATCCCGGTGCACCAGGCCTGCCAGCACTGCCAAAGGCGTAGGTAAGTCACTTCACCCCTACAGCAGGCCTCACATCCCTCTGCGCCAGGCCTCCCAGCACTGCCAGAGGCATAGGTAAGGCACTCCTACAGCAGGCCTCACATCCCTCTGTGCCAGGCCTGCCAGCACTGCCAGCGGCGTAAGTAAGTCACATCTAGAGGGGGCCTCACAACCATGTACGCCAGGCCTACCAACACTGCCAGAAGCTTAGGTAAGTCACCCCTACAGCAGGCCTCACATCCGTATGTGCCAGGCCTGCCAGCACTGCGAGAGGCGTAGGTAAGTCACTTCACCACTACAGCATGCCTTATATCCCTGTGTGCCAGGCCTGCCAGCTCTGCGAGAGGTGTAGGTAAGTCACTTCACCACTACAGCAGGCCTCACATCCCTGTGTGCTTGGCCTCCCAGCACTGCCAGAGGCGTAGGTGAGGCACCCTACAGCAGGCCTCACATCCCTGTGCCCCAGGCCTGCCTGCACTGCCAGAAGCTTAGGTAAGGCACCCCTACAGCACGCCTCACATCCCTGTGCCCCAGGCCCGCCAGCACTGCCAAAAGCGTAAGTAAGTCACCCCTAAAGCAGGCCTCACATCCCTGTGTGCCAGGCCTGCCAGCACTGCCAGAGGCGGAGGTAAGTCACCTCTACAGGAGGCCTCGCATCCCGGTGCGCCAGGCCTGCCAGCACTGCCAGAAGCGTAGGCAAGGCACCCCCTCAGCAGGCCGCACATCCCTGTGTGCCATGCCTGCCAGCACTGCCAGAGGCGAAGGTAAGTCACCCCTACAGCAGGCCTCACATCCCTGTGTGCCAGGCCTGCCAGCACTGCCAGATGAATGGGTAAGTCACCTCTACAGCAGGCCTCACAGCCCTGTGCACCAGGCGTGCCAGCACTGCCACACCGTAGGTAATTCACCTTTACAGCAGGACCTTACAGCCCTGTATGCCAGAGGTGTAGGTAAGTCACTCCTATAGGACGCCCCACATCCCTGTATGCCAGACCTGCCAGCACTGCCAGATGCGTAGGTAAGGCACCCCCTTAGCAGGCCTCAAATCACTCTGTGCCAGAACTGCCAGCACTGCCACAGGCATAGGTAAGGCACCCCTACTGCAGGCCTCACATCCCTCTGTGCCAGGCCTGCCAGCACTGCCACAGGCATAGGTAAGGCACCTCTACAGCAGGTCTCACATCCCGGTGCGCCAGGCCTGCCAGCACTGCCAGAAGCGTAAGTAATTCACCGCTACAGCAGGCCTCACATCCCTGTGTGCCAGGCCTGCCAGCACTGCCAGAAGCGTAGGTAAGTCACCCACTCAGCAGGCCTCACATCCCTGTGTGCCAGGCCTGCCAGCACTGCCAGAGGCGTAGGTAAGTCACCCTTACAGCAGGCCTCACACCACTGTGCGCCAGGCCTGCCAGCAATGGCAGAGGCATAGGTAAGTCACTTCACCCCTACAGGAGGCCTCACATCCCTCTGCGCCAGCACTGCCAGAGGCCTAGGTAAGTCACATCTAGATCGAGCCTCACAACCCTGTGCGCCAGGCCTACCAGCACTGCCAGAAGCTTAGGTAAGTCACCCCTACAGCAGGCCTCACATCCCTGTGAGCCAGGCCTGCCAGCACTGCCAGAGGCGTAGGTAAGTCACTTTTACAGCAGGCCTCACAGCCCTGTGCGCCAGGCCTGCCAGCACTGCCATAGGCGAAGTAAGTCACCCCTACAGGCGGCCTCACATCCCTCTGCGCCAGGCCTGCCAGCACTGCCAGGGGCGTAGGTAAGGCACCCCTACAGTAGGCCTCACATCCCTGTGTGCCAGGCCTGCCAGCACTGCCAGAGGCGTATGTAAGTCACCTCTACAGCAGGCCTCACATCCCTGTGCGCCAGGCCTGCCAGCACTGCCAGAGGCGTAGGTAATTCACTTCACCCCTACAGCGGGCCTTACCTCCTTGTGTGCCAGGCCTACCAGCACTGCCAGAGGCGTAGGTAAGTCACCTCTACAGCAGGCCTCGCATCCCTGTGCGCCAGGCCTGCCAGTACTTCCAGAAGCGTAGGTAAGTCACCTCTACAGCAGGCCTCGCATCCGTGTGCCAGGCCTGCCAGCACTGCGAGAGGCGTAGGTAAGTCGCGTGACTCACGTCACCCCTACACCAGGCCTCACATCCCTGTGTGCCAGGCCTGCCAGCACTGCCAGAAGCGTAGGTAAGTGACCTCTAGAGCAGTCCTCACATCCCTGTGTGCCAGGCCTGCCAGCACTGCCGAAAGCGTAATTGTCACCCCTACAGCAGGCCTCACATCCCTGTGTGCCAGGCCTGCCAGCACTGCCAGAGGCGTAGGTAAGTCACTTCACCACTACAGCAGGGCTTACTTCCCTGTGTGCCAGGCCTGCCAGCACTGCCAGAGGCGGAAGTAAGTCACCTCTACAGGAGGCCTCACATCCCGGTGCGCCAGGCCTGCCAGCACTGCCAGAGGCGTAGGTAAGTCACTTCACCTCTACAGCAGTGTTGGAAACGGGGTAGCGTGGTGCGGAGCGGGAAGGCTAAACTAGGAGCATTGTGTTGAGCATCCGCGCAGCACACACAGGCGACACACCAGGCACACTACAAAAAGGAGACCACACCAGTTGGAGTAAGAAAAATAGCATCTGTATTGGGCAACAGCCTAGCAGATGGTAAATCACAGCGGTAACACGGCGCCAACCGGCAACCGGTATACATAAAACAGTGGGAACTATGTACAGGGCAGCGCCAATCGGGCCGCTGCCAGCATCAACAAAAGCATGGGATGAATCAGGTTCAATTCAGGTAGGTACATTCAATTTGGTGAAAGTCATAATGCCGGTAAATCATACAGCAGTTGTGCTTAGGCCCCTATTCAATTTAGTAAAGGCCTTACAAGCCTGGCATAACCCCTCGCTGCAGATTAGCCTGCGCGCCACTTCACACAGGGGAGCCCGACTCCCGGGCCCCTGGCAAGACAATGTCCCTCAACGTTGCAGCTGCCCACTGTGATCCGGGGCAGCTGTAAAGACAGTGCAACACAGGGGGAAGGCGGGCACCGACAATGTGCCCGACACCACCCCCCGACCAAGTCAAGGGCAGGGTAAATATGCCCAATCGTTGCAGCGGCCCGCTACTGCGGTGCCGCTGTGTGTCCCCAAGGGTCACTGGCACTTTCGGTGCCTCTGGGACCCCCTAAACATCAAGTGCCTCCTACGTCGCAGCTGCCCACTGTCAGACGGGGCAGCTGTACGGATTCGCCCGACACCGGGGGCGGGCTCCGGCAATGTGCCCCGTAGCCCCCTCCCTGCTGCTACTGGTTCCTTCAAGGCAGCTGCCCACTGGCAGGCGGGGCAGCTGTGCAGGACGTTCACACGGGCCCTCCTGGAGGCCCTCCTGGCACCCGCAATTCTCTACGAGCCCCCCTCCGGGACTCGGGGTGTAAAGTTATGCCCCAACACGTTGCAGCTGCCCACTGTTATACGGGGCAGCTGTGAAGTCAGCGCGGCACACCGGTGCCCTCTTAGCAACAAGGGGGAGGTGGGCACCGACAATGTGCCCCGACGTCACCCCCAACCACCAGCAGACTTGGCCCCACTCACCGGCTTTCCTGCAGGCGTCGCGCTGCTTCAGGTGGCCCTCTCTCTTCACCCGGGGCCCTTCCTGGGAACCGGGACTTGGTCCTGGAGCCGGCGAGGCTCCACACTACTCCGGCGGCGCCTGCGAGGATCCCGACGGCCTCCCTCAGCCGCTGGCCTCTCTTCACACGCGGGCCCCAGCTACCACACACGCGGGGCTCTCCTCTCCTCACGAGAGCCCCGCCAACACCGGCGCTTCTCCCGTCTTCACCCGGGCCCCCTCCTGGGAACCGGGACTGGGATCGAGAGCCCGCGAGGCTCCGGACCTCCCTCTCTTCCGGAGCGAAGTCTCCGGCGGCGTTGGCCAGCGCGGGGTGGGCTCCCGCCTGGATCCTTCTTCCGGCGCCTCTCTCCTCATGCGGGGCTCTCCTCAGCTCAGGGGAGCCCCCACCTTCTTCCGGCAGACCTCGGCCGAGGTCTGTCTTCTTCCGGGTCGCCGCAGGCAGAGCGGCGGCCCTCCGCAGATCCCGTAGTGCGGGGTGGGCTCCCGCTCGGGTTTTCTCAAGGCAGGAAGGCGCGGGGTAGGCTCCCGCGGCACTTCCCAATAAGCCGCCCTTCCTCACGGCCACACGCGCTCCTTCTCTCTAGTGCACGACAGCGCTCCCGAGGCCGCGGCGGGGATCCTGGGCGATTTCCTCTTGCGCTGGGCAATACGGGGTAGGCTCCCGTTTAAGGAGTCTCAAAACCACGGGGTGGCCTCCCGCTGGTTTAATTAGCACCACAGGGCAGCACACACACGCGGGGTGGGCACCCGCTGGTAGGCAAAGCTTAGGGGGTTCCCCCACGCTGGGTTCTCCTCGGGGCACGTGGCAGCACAGCGCTGCAGTCACGGCGGCGACAGGGACTCCCAGCGCTTCCTTCCTCATGGCGCTTGACCTCACAGCGCCCAGGGGCCACGGTGGTGATGCCTTCCACAGCGCTTCTTCAGGGCATAGCACTTCTTCAGGCCCACAGAACTTCTGGGTAGCCCAGCGCTTGGGCAGCATACAGCGCTTCCAGGTCCTAGCACGTTGAAGTCACCGCGCTTCTTCAGGCACCGTAGATATAGCGCTCCCCAGGCGCTAGGGTGCCGGCAGTCCAAATATGGCGCTCACAGGGCGCTAGAGGCCCTGGGGACAACAGAGGGGGCAGATGGGCACAGGGGCCAGCACACAGGCCCAATGTGGCGGTCTCCCCTGGCAGAAGGTCCCTTCCCCTTCAGTCCAGGCTCTGCACTGCCTCAGTCTCCTCACATGGCAGCTTAGAAGGTTCTCTCCGGAACCGGTTCTATCTGGTTCAGGGGAGGAGAAGAGCACCTCGGTGCGACGCTTCCCTCCAAAAGCAGGGGGCGCTGGGGGACAAACCACTAGGCTGCCAACCCACCTCAGTCAGGCGTCACATGGGCAGGCAGGCATGGCGTCCATTTTAACAGTGACATTTTTCCACAGTGCTTTTCTAAAATGGCGGCGCTAACAGTGTGTACCATATTACACAGCATTTGTTATGTTCTGTTCAGACACACCATATTTTATTGTCACACAAGCGAAAAAAATTCAGGGCAAAAGGGCCAAGTCCAACACAACCCCCTCCCAGCCAAAAGCCAGGGTAGACCGATCAATGCCTTGATGGGCTTCCCTGCTTAGGGCGAGAGAACTTGGACGCGGGCCCACAACTGCAGGAACACCCGCAGGTTCTTCTCCACTCTGGAACCCGATGGTTCCCTCTCTCAACTCCTCTTGACCCAACTAGGCCACCCCACTGGTGCTCCCTAGTTGGCTGCAGCCAGGACCGGGCCCTAGGCCATCCAGATGTCTCTGGCCCTAGCTGTCTCACAGAGTGGGGGGCAGTAGCCCCAGGCCCGTAGTACCCGTTGACCACTCTCCTCTTCCTCCGTGCAGTCCCAAACTGCCAATGGTCTTCCAACCTAGGGACCACACTCTCACACTGTCCACCAGGTAGGGGCGAGGCTCTCCTCCCCCTACCTCTCCTTCTGGGGTTCCGCCCTCTCCTCCTCTGCGGGGCACCCTCAGAACACCACTCTCTCCCAGGGCCGTGACCCTGCATCCGATCCACCAACCTAGGGTCTAAACCCTTAGGTTGCCCCGGTGCCAGAGGCGAGTCCTCCCTCCCTCTGCACCCCCTCCCAGAGTTCCGCACCCTCCCACCTGGAGAAGCACCCCTGGGAGTCAGTTCCGGAGGGACACTGGTTACAGACGTCCCTCCTGCCAGGTCAGGCAATCCCTGCCCCTGGCCTCCCAACCCAGGATCTAAGCCCTGTGGCTGAGCCGGTGCCAGAGGAGAGTCCTTCCTCCCTCGGCACCCCCTTCCAGAGTTCCGCACCCTCCCACTTGGAGAAGTACCCCTGGAAGTGAAACCAGTAGGGACCTTGCTTACAAGTGCCCCTCCCTCCAGGTCAGGCAGCCCCTGAACCTGGCACCCCAGCTCAGGATCTAAACCCTGTGGCTGGGCAGACCCCAGAACCCCTGGAGCTCGGATTACCGACGCCCCGGGTTCTCCTGACACTAGGGGATCCCCTTTCCTGGACGTCCCATCGGGACAGCCTAGGCTCCCAACCTGGGGTTCCCTTATGGAACTCTCCAGGCCCTGAGACTGCGGTTGGGGCACCTCGGGACACCTCCCCGTCTCACTCCTTCCTATGGATAGGATGTGAGGCCCTACAACCCTCTCACCTTCCTGGGACCTAGCTGGGCGATTCTCCACCTCTCCCACCTCGCTGGGTTGGAAGATCCCTGCACCACTCCCTTCAGGATCACTCCCCACTGCCCTCTCAGACTCTCTGGCACTCACCCAAAGGTCTGCCTCCCGTGCAAGCTCCCTGGGGTCGGAGAGCCCACACTGCAACAGGTGGTGGCGCAACCCGGGAAAACAACTCTTGAGCACATGCTCCCTGATAATCAGGCGGAACAGCTCTTCCCCATCTGTCACCGCGCCACCCACCATCCACTCCTCCAGTGCAGTCCAACACCCGTCCACATACTCCCCCAAGACTGATGGGACAGTTTTCCCCTGCCCTTGAACTCCAACCTCTCCCCTCCTCCTGGGGATCAGGCACCATCTCCCGGGCTCTGGGAGTGGGACTTCCTGCACTGGCTTCACTCTCGCTGCCACCACTGGATCCCACCCTCACTGGTGAATCCAGGCCACAGACACCACTCTCAGGGGACAACCTACCCACCTGAGCTAGTCTCTCCCTGGCGAAGGCCCTCTCCGCCTTAGCCATCCTCTCCTGTGCTAGGACCCTCTCGGTCTCTAGCCTTTTTCCTCAACCCTCAGCTGCGCTAGCTCCACTCTGAGCCTTTCCAGCGCCAGCTGATACTCCCTTTCTTCCCTCCTATCTACCCACTCTTCTGGGGACAGGGAAAGGGGTGGGGCAGTGCCCCTGGGGCTGGACCCAGCACGGGACTCCCTGTCTATGGTGTCCTCCCTCGCTACCGGTGTCTCTGCCCTCACATCCTCTTCCTCCTCAAAGTCACCACCCTCCAGGGTTATGGACTGGGACCTCTCACTCTCAGAGTCCTCCTCACGGTCTCTACCAAATCCATCCCTTAAATATGCCGAGGGGTAATCGGAAAGGTCCCCGTGGGGCTCTAAGGGTTCCCCTCTTCAGGGCCTCATAGAGGAACAACTTCCTGAGGGTGTTGCCTACTGTGGGTATCCCTCTCTCTCGGCAGAGGTCTATCACCTCCTGCTCAGTGTACTCCCCCAGGCAATCCTCGTCATAGGTTAACCCCATCCTGGTGAGACACCCTCGGGATACACCACCCACAGTGCAACAGGGAGACACAATCCCCAAAACAACACTTTTAGGAGGCAAGTACAATCAGGAAAACAGTCCCCAAATCTGTGATTACTCTCAGGTGCACCCTTTGTAGTGCACCCAGTTGCCGCCGTGGTACTGCGCAAACACAAGTCCTATCCCACCGCTGAGCACCAATGTTGGAAACGGGGTAGCGTGGTGCGGAGCGGGAAGGCTAAACTAGGAGCATTGTGTGAAGCATCCGCGCAGCACACACAGGCGACACACCAGGCACACTACAAAAAGGAGACCACACCAGTTGGAGTAAGAAAAATAGCATCTGTATTGGGCAACAGCCTAGCAGATGGTAAATCACAGCGGTAACACGGCGCCAACCGGCAACCGGTATACATAAAACAGTGGGGACTATGTACAGGGCAGCGCCAATCGGGCCGCTGCCAGCATCAACAAAAGCATGGGATGAATCAGGTTCAATTCAGGTAGGTACATTCAATTTGGTGAAAGTCATAATGCCGGTAAATCATACAGCAGTTGTGCTTAGGCCCCTATTCAATTTAGTAAAGGCCTTACAAGCCTGGCATAACCCCTCGCTGCAGATTAGCCTGCGCGCCACTTCACACAGGGGAGCCCGACTCCCGGGCCCCTGGCAAGACAATGTCCCTCAACATTGCAGCTGCCCACTGTGATCCGGGGCAGCTGTAAAGACAGTGCAACACAGGGGGAAGGCGGGCACCGACAATGTGCCCCGACACCACCCCCGACCAAGTCAAGGGCAGGGTAAATATGCCCAATCGTTGCAGCGGCCCGCTACTGCGGTGCCGCTGTGTGTCCCCAAGGGTCACTGGCACTTTCGGTGCCTCTGGGACCCCTAAACATCAAGTGCCTCCTACGCCGCAGCTGCCCACTGTCAGACGGGGCAGCTGTACGGATTCGCCCGACACCGGGGCGGGCACCGGCAATGTGCCCCGTAGCCCCCTCCCTGCTGCTACTGGTTCCTTCAAGGCAGCTGCCCACTGGCAGGCGGGGCAGCTGTGCAGGACGTTCACACGGGCCCTCCTGGAGGCCCTCCTGGCACCCGCAATTCTCTACGAGCCCCCCTCCGGGACTCGGGGTGTAAAGTTATGCCCCAACACGTTGCAGCTGCCCACTGTTATACGGGGCAGCTGTGAAGTCAGCGCGGCACACCGGTGCCCTCTTAGCAACAAGGGGGAGGTGGGCACCGACAATGTGCCCCGACGTCACCCCCAACCACCAGCAGACTTGGCCCCACTCACCGGCTTTCCTGCAGGCGTCGCGCTGCTTCAGGTGGCCTCTCTCTTCACCCGGGGCCCTTCCTGGGAACCGGGACTTGGTCCTGGAGCCGGCGAGGCTCCACACTACTCCGGCGGCGCCTGCGAGGCTCCCGACGGCCTCCCTCAGCCGCTGGCCTCTCTTCACACGCGGGCCCCAGCTACCACACACGCGGGGCTCTCCTCTCCTCACGAGAGCCCCGCCAACACCGGCGCTTCTCCCGTCTTCACCCGGGCCCCCTCCTGGGAACCGGGACTGGGATCGAGAGCCCACGAGGCTCCGGACCTCCCTCTCTTCCGGAGCGAAGTCTCCGGCGGCGTTGGCCAGCGCGGGGTGGGCTCCCGCCTGGATCCTTCTTCCGGCGCCTCTCTCCTCACGCGGGGCTCTCCTCAGCTCAGGGGAGCCCCCACCTTCTTCCGCCAGACCTCGGCCGAGGTCTGTCTTCTTCCGGGTCGCCGCAGGCAGAGCGGCGGCCCTCCGCAGATCCCGTAGTGCGGGGTGGGCTCCCGCTCGGGTTTTCTCAAGGCAGGAAGGCGCGGGGTAGGCTCCCGCGGCACTTCCCAATAAGCCGCCCTTCCTCACGGCCACACGCGCTCCTTCTCTCTAGTGCACGACAGCGCTCCCGAGGCCGCGGCGGGGATCCTGGGCGATTTCCTCTTGCGCTGGGCAATACGGGGTAGGCTCCCGTTTAAGGAGTCTCAAAACCACGGGGTGGCCTCCCGCTGGTTTAATTAGCACCACAGGGCAGCACACACACGCGGGGTGGGCACCCGCTGGTAGGCAAAGCTTAGGGGGTTCCCCCACGCTGGGTTCTCCTCGGGGCACGTGGCAGCACAGCGCTGCAGTCACGGCGGCGACAGGGACTCCCAGCGCTTCCTTCCTCATGGCGCTTGACCTCACAGCGCCCAGGGGCCACGGTGGTGATGCCTTCCACAGCGCTTCTTCAGGGCATAGCACTTCTTCAGGCCCACAGAACTTCTGGGTAGCCCAGCGCTTGGGCAGCATACAGCGCTTCCAGGTCCTAGCACGTTGAAGTCACCGCGCTTCTTCAGGCACCGTAGATATAGCGCTCCCCAGGCGCTAGGGTGCCGGCAGTCCAAATATGGCGCTCACAGGGCGCTAGAGGCCCTGGGGACAACAGAGGGGGGCAGATGGGCACAGGGGCCAGCACACAGGCCCAATGTGGCGGTCTCCCCTGGCAGAAGGTCCCTTCCCCTTCAGTCCAGGCTCTGCACTGCCTCAGTCTCCTCACATGGCAGCTTAGAAGGTTCTCTCCGGAACCGGTTCTATCTGGTTCAGGGGAGGAGAAGAGCACCTCGGTGCGACGCTTCCCTCCAAAAGCAGGGGGCGCTGGGGGACAAACCACTAGGCTGCCAACCCACCTCAGTCAGGCGTCACATGGGCAGGCAGGCATGGCGTCCATTTTAACAGTGACATTTTTCCACAGTGCTTTTCTAAAATGGCGGCGCTAACAGTGTGTACCATATTACACAGCATTTGTTATGTTCTGTTCAGACACACCATATTTTATTGTCACACAAGCGAAAAAATTCAGGGCAAAAGGGCCAAGTCCAACACAACCCCCTCCCAGCCAAAAGCCAGGGTAGACCGATCAATGCCTTGATGGGCTTCCCTGCTTAGGGCGAGAGAACTTGGACGCGGGCCCACAACTGCAGGAACACCCGCAGGTTCTTCTCCACTCTGGAACCCGATGGTTCCCTCTCTCAACTCCTCTTGACCCAACTAGGCCACCCCACTGGTGCTCCCTAGTTGGCTGCAGCCAGGACCGGGCCCTAGGCCATCCAGATGTCTCTGGCCCTGGCTGTCTCACAGAGTGGGGGGCAGTAGCCCCAGGCCCGTAGTACCCGTTGACCACTCTCCTCTTCCTCCGTGCAGTCCCAAACTGCCAATGGTCTTCCAACCTAGGGACCACACTCTCACACTGTCCACCAGGTAGGGGCGAGGCTCTCCTCCCCCTACCTCTCCTTCTGGGGTTCCGCCCTCTCCTCCTCTGCGGGGCACCCTCAGAACACCACTCTCTCCCAGGGCCGTGACCCTGCATCCGATCCACCAACCTAGGGTCTAAACCCTTAGGTTGCCCCGGTGCCAGAGGCGAGTCCTCCCTCCCTCTGCACCCCCTCCCAGAGTTCCGCACCCTCCCACCTGGAGAAGCACCCCTGGGAGTCAGTTCCGGAGGGACACTGGTTACAGACGTCCCTCCTGCCAGGTCAGGCAATCCCTGCCCCTGGCCTCCCAACCCAGGATCTAAGCCCTGTGGCTGAGCCGGTGCCAGAGGAGAGTCCTTCCTCCTCGGCACCCCCTTCCAGAGTTCCGCACCCTCCCACTTGGAGAAGTACCCCTGGAAGTGAAACCAGTAGGGACCTTGCTTACAAGTGCCCCTCCCTCCAGGTCAGGCAGCCCCTGAACCTGGCACCCCAGCCCAGGATCTAAACCCTGTGGCTGGGCAGACCCCAGAACCCCTGGAGCTCGGATTACCGACGCCCCGGGTTCTCCTGACACTAGGGGATCCCCTTTCCTGGACGTCCCATCGGGACAGCCTAGGCTCCCAACCTGGGGTTCCCTTATGGAACTCTCCAGGCCCTGAGACTGCGGTTGGGGCACCTCGGTACACCTCCCCGTCTCACTCCTTCCTATGGATAGGATGTGAGGCCCTACAACCCTCTCACCTTCCTGGGACCTAGCTGGGCGATTCTCCACCTCTCCCACCTCGCTGGGTTGGAAGATCCCTGCACCACTCCCTTCAGGATCACTCCCCACTGCCCTCTCAGACTCTCTGGCACTCACCCAAAGGTATGCCTCCCGTGCAAGCTCCCTGGGGTCGGAGAGCCCACACTGCAACAGGTGGTGGCGCAACCCGGGAAAACAACTCTTGAGCACATGCTCCCTGATAATCAGGCGGAACAGCTCTTCCCCATCTGTCACCGCGCCACCCACCATCCACTCCTCCAGTGCAGTCCAACACCCGTCCACATACTCCCCCAAGACTGATGGGACAGTTTTCCCCTGCCCTTGAACTCCAACCTCTCCCCTCCTCCTGGGGATCAGGCACCATCTCCCGGGCTCTGGGAGTGGGACTTCCTGCACTGGCTTCACTCGCTGCCACCACTGGATCCCACCCTCACTGGTGAATCCAGGCCACAGACACCACTCTCAGGGGACAACCTACCCACCTGAGCTAGTCTCTCCCTGGCGAAGGCCCTCTCCGCCTTAGCCATCCTCTCCTGTGCTAGGACCCTCTCGGTCTCTAGCCTTTTTCCTCAACCCTCAGCTGCGCTAGCTCCACTCTGAGCCTTTCCAGCGCCAGCTGATACTCCCTTTCTTCCCTCCTATCTACCCACTCTTCTGGGGACAGGGAAAGGGGTGGGGCAGTGCCCCTGGGGCTGGACCCAGCACGGGACTCCCTGTCTATGGTGTCCTCCCTCGCTACCGGTGTCTCTGCCCTCACATCCTCTTCCTCCTCAAAGTCACCACCCTCCAGGGTTATGGACTGGGACCTCTCACTCTCAGAGTCCTCCTCACGGTCTCTACCAAATCCATCCCTTAAATATGCCGAGGGGTAATCGGAAAGGTCCCCGTGGGGCTCTAAGGGTTCCCCTCTTCAGGGCCTCATAGAGGAACAACTTCCTGAGGGTGTTGCCTACTGTGGGTATCCCTCTCTCTCGGCAGAGGTCTATCACCTCCTGCTCAGTGTACTCCCCAGGCAATCCTCGTCATAGGTTAACCCCATCCTGGTGAGACACCCTCGGGATACACCACCCACAGTGCAACAGGGAGACACAATCCCCAAAACAACACTTTTAGGAGGCAAGTACAATCAGGAAAACAGTCCCCAAATCTGTGATTACTCTCAGGTGCACCCTTTGTAGTGCACCCAGTTGCCGCCGTGGTACTGCGCAAACACAAGTCCTATCCCACCGCTGAGCACCAATGTTGGAAACGGGGTAGCGTGGTGCGGAGCGGGAAGGCTAAACTAGGAGCATTGTGTGAAGCATCCGCGCAGCACACACAGGCGACACACCAGGCACACTACAAAAAGGAGACCACACCAGTTGGAGTAAGAAAAATAGCATCTGTATTGGGCAACAGCCTAGCAGATGGTAAATCACAGCGGTAACACGGCGCCAACCGGCAACCGGTATACATAAAACAGTGGGGACTATGTACAGGGCAGCGCCAATCGGGCCGCTGCCAGCATCAACAAAAGCATGGGATGAATCAGGTTCAATTCAGGTAGGTACATTCAATTTGGTGAAAGTCATAATGCCGGTAAATCATACAGCAGTTGTGCTTAGGCCCCTATTCAATTTAGTAAAGGCCTTACAAGCCTGGCATAACCCCTCGCTGCAGATTAGCCTGCGCGCCACTTCACACAGGGGAGCCCGACTCCGGGCCCCTGGCAAGACAATGTCCTCAACATTGCAGCTGCCCACTGTGATCCGGGGCAGCTGTAAAGACAGTGCAACACAGGGGGAAGGCGGGCACCGACAATGTGCCCCGACACCACCCCCGACCAAGTCAAGGGCAGGGTAAATATGCCCAATCGTTGCAGCGGCCCGCTACTGCGGTGCCGCTGTGTGTCCCCAAGGGTCACTGGCACTTTCGGTGCCTCTGGGACCCCTAAACATCAAGTGCCTCCTACGTCGCAGCTGCCCACTGTCAGACGGGGCAGCTGTACGGATTCGCCCGACACCGGGGCGGGCACCGGCAATGTGCCCCGTAGCCCCTCCCTGCTGCTACTGGTTCCTTCAAGGCAGCTGCCCACTGGCAGGCGGGGCAGCTGTGCAGGACGTTCACACGGGCCCTCCTGGAGGCCCTCCTGGCACCCGCAATTCTCTACGAGCCCCTCCTCCGGGACTCGGGGTGTAAAGTTATGCCCCAACACGTTGCAGCTGCCCACTGTTATACGGGGCAGCTGTGAAGTCAGCGCGGGCACACCGGTGCCCTCTTAGCAACAAGGGGGAGGTGGGCACCGACAATGTGCCCCGACGTCACCCCCAACCACCAGCAGACTTGGCCCCACTCACCGGCTTTCCTGCAGGCGTCGCGCTGCTTCAGGTGGCCTCTCTCTTCACCCGGGGCCCTTCCTGGGAACCGGGACTTGGTCCTGGAGCCGGCGAGGCTCCACACTACTCCGGCGGCGCCTGCGAGGCTCCCGACGGCCTCCCTCAGCCGCTGGCCTCTCTTCACACGCGGGCCCCAGCTACCACACACGCGGGGCTCTCCTCTCTCACGAGAGCCCCGCCAACACCGGCGCTTCTCCCGTCTTCACCCGGGCCCCCTCCTGGGAACCGGGACTGGGATCGAGAGCCCACGAGGCTCCGGACCTCCCTCTCTTCCGGAGCGAAGTCTCCGGCGGCGTTGGCCAGCGCGGGGTGGGCTCCCGCCTGGATCCTTCTTCCGGCGCCTCTCTCCTCACGCGGGGCTCTCCTCAGCTCAGGGGAGCCCCCACCTTCTTCCGCCAGACCTCGGCCGAGGTCTGTCTTCTTCCGGGTCGCCGCAGGCAGAGCGGCGGCCCTCCGCAGATCCCGTAGTGCGGGGTGGGCTCCCGCTCGGGTTTTCTCAAGGCAGGAAGGCGCGGGGTAGGCTCCCGCGGCACTTCCCAATAAGCCGCCCTTCCTCACGGCCACACGCGCTCCTTCTCTCTAGTGCACGACAGCGCTCCCGAGGCCGCGGCGGGGATCCTGGGCGATTTCCGCTTGCGCTGGGCAATACGGGGTAGGCTCCCGTTTAAGGAGTCTCAAAACCACGGGGTGGCCTCCCGCTGGTTTAATTAGCACCACAGGGCAGCACACACACGCGGGGTGGGCACCCGCTGGTAGGCAAAGCTTAGGGGGGGTTCCCCCACGCTGGGTTCTCCTCGGGGCACATGGCAGCACAGCGCTGCAGTCACGGCGGCGACAGGGACTCCCAGCGCTTCCTTCCTCATGGCGCTTGACCTCACAGCGCCCAGGGGCCACGGTGGTGATGCCTTCCACAGCGCTTCTTCAGGGCATAGCACTTCTTCAGGCCCACAGAACTTCTGGGTAGCCCAGCGCTTGGGCAGCATACAGCGCTTCCAGGTCCTAGCACGTTGAAGTCACCGCGCTTCTTCAGGCACCGTAGATATAGCGCTCCCCAGGCGCTAGGGTGCCGGCAGTCCAAATATGGCGCTCACAGGGCGCTAGAGGCCCTGGGGACAACAGAGGGGGCAGATGGGCACAGGGGCCAGCACACAGGCCCAATGTGGCGGTCTCCCCTGGCAGAAGGTCCCTTCCCCTTCAGTCCAGGCTCTGCACTGCCTCAGTCTCCTCACATGGCAGCTTAGAAGGTTCTCTCCGGAACCGGTTCTATCTGGTTCAGGGGGAGGAGAAGAGCACCTTCGGTGCGACGCTTCCCTTCAAAAGCAGGGGGCGCTGGGGGACAAACCACTAGGCTGCCAACCCACCTCAGTCAGGCGTCACATGGGCAGGCAGGCATGGCGTCCATTTTAACAGTGACATTTTTCCACAGTGCTTTTCTAAAATGGCGGCGCTAACAGTGTGTACCATATTACACAGCATTTGTTATGTTCTGTTCAGACACACCATATTTTATTGTCACACAAGCGAAAAAAAAATCAGGGCAAAAGGGCCAAGTCCAACAAGCAGGCCTCACATCCCTCTGCGCCAGGCCTGCCAGCTCTACCAGAGGCGTAGGTAAGGTACCCCTACAGCAGGCCTCACACCACTGTGCGCCAGGCCGGCCAGCACTGCGAGAGGCGTAGGTAAGTCACTTCACCATTACAGCAGGCCTTGTATCCCTGTGTGCCAGGCCTGCCACCACTACCAGAGGCGTAGGTAAGGCACCCCCTCAGCAGGCCTCACATCTCTGTGTGCCAGGCCTGCCAGCACTGCGAGATGCGTAGGTAAGGCACCCCCTTAGCAGGCCTCACATCCCTGTGTGCCAGGCCTGCCAGCACTGCCAGAGGCGTATGTAAGTCACCTCCACAGCAGGCCTGACATCCCTGTGTGCCAGGCCTGCCAGCACTGCCAGAGGCGTAGGTAATTCATGTCACCCTTACAGCGGGCCTTACATCCCTGTGTGCCAGGTCCGCCAGCTCTGCCATAAGCATAGCTAAGTCACCACTACGGCAGGCCTCCCAGCCCTGTGTGCCAGGCCTGCCATCACTGCCATAGGCGTAGGTAAGTCACCCCTACAGGCTGCCTCACATCCCTCTGCGCCAGGCCTGCCAGCACTGCCAGGGGCATAGGTAATTCACTTCACCCCTACAGCAGGCCTCACATCCCTGTGTGCCAGGCCTGCCAGCACTGCCAGAGCTATGGGTAAATCACCTCTACAGCAGGCCTCACAGCCCTGTGCACCAGACCTGCCAGCACTGCCAGAAGCGTGGGTAAATCACCTCTACAGCAGGCCTCGCATCCCTGTGCGCCAGGCCTACCAGCACTGCCATAAGCGAATGTAAGTCACCCCTACAGCAGGCCTCACATCCCTGTGCACCAGGCATGCCAGCACTGCCAGAGGCGTAGGTAAGGCACCCGTACAGCAGGCATCGCATCCCTGTGTGCCAGGCCTGCCAGAGGCGTAGGTAAGGCACCCCTACAGCAGGCCTCACATCCCTCTGCGCAAGGCCTGCCAGCACTGCCAGCGGCGTAGGTAAGGCACCCCTACAGCAGGCCTCGCATCCCTGTGTGCCAGGCCTGCCAGCACTGCCAGAGGCGTAGGTAAGTCACCTCTACAGCAGGACCTTACAGCACTGTGCGCCAGGCCTACCAGCACTGCCATCGGCATAGGTAACTCACCCCTACAGCAGGCCTCACATCCCTGTGCGCCAGGCCTGCCAGCACTGCCAGAAGCGTAAGTAATTCACCGCTACAGCAGGCCTCACAGCCCTGTGCACAAGGCCCGTCAGCACTGCCAGAGGCGTAGGTAAGGCACCCGTACAGCAGGCATCGCATCCCTGTGTGCCAGGCCTGCCAGAGGCGTAGGTAAGGCACCCCTACAGCAGGCCTCACATCCCTGTGCGCCAGGCCTGACAGCACTGCCAGAAGCGTAAATAAGTCACCCCTACAGCAGGCCTCACATACCTGTGTGCCAGGCCTGCCAGCACTGCCAGAGGCGGAAGTAATTCACCTCTACCGCAGGCCTCACAGCCCTGTGCACAAGGCCCGTCAGCACTGCCAGAGGCGTAAGTAAGTCACCTCTACAGCATGACCTTACAGCACTGTGCGCCAGGCCTGCCAGCACTGCCATCGGCATAGGTAACTCACCCCTACAGCAGGCCTCACATCCCTGTGCGCCAGGCCTGCCAGCACTGCCAGAAGCGTAAGTAATTCACCGCTACAGCAGGCCTCACATCCCTGTGTGCCAGGCCTACCAGCAATGCCAGAAGCGTAGGTAAGTGACCTCTACAGCAGGCCTCACATCCCTGTGCGCCAGGCCTACCAGCACTGCCAGAGGCGAAGGTAAGTCACCACTACAGCAGGCCTCTCATCCCTCTGCGCCAGGCCTGCCTGCACTGCCAGAGGCGTAGGTAAGTCACCCCTAGAGTAGGTCTCACATCCCTGTGCCCCAGGCCTGCCAGCACTGCCAGAGGCGTAGGTAAGCCACTTCACCCCTACAGCAGGCCTTACCTCCCTGTATGCCAGGCCTGCCAGCACTGCCAGAGGCGGAGGTAAGTCACCTCTACAGGAGGCCTCACATCCCGGTGCGCCAGGCCTGCCAGCACTGCCAGAGGCGAAGGTAAGTCACCCCTACAGCAGGCCTAACAGCCCTGTGCACCAGGCGTGCCAGCACTGCCACAGGCGTAGGTAAGTCACCTCTACTGCAGGACCTTACAGCCCTGTGCGCCAGGCCTTCCAGCACTGCCAGAGGTGTGAGGTAAGTCACCCCTGTAGGACGCCCCACATCCCTGTGTGCCAGACCTGCCAGCACTGCCAGATGCGTAGGTAAGGCACCCCCTTAGCAGGCCTCACATCACTGTGCGCCAGGCCTGCCAGCACTGCCAGATGCGTAGGTAAGGCACCACTACAGCAGGCCTCACATCCCTCTGCGCCAGGCCTGCCAGCACTGCCAGAGGAGTAGGTAAGGCAGCCCTACAACAGGCCTCCCATCCCTCTGTGCTAAGCCTGCCAGCACTGCCAGAGGTGTAGGTAACGCATCTAGAGCGGGCCTCACAACCCTGTGCGCCAGGCCTACCAGCACTGCCAGAAGCTTAGGTAATTCACCCCTACAGCAGGCCTCACATCCCTGTGTGCCAGGCCTGCCAGCACTGCGAGAGGCATAGGTAAGTCACTTCACCAGTACAGCAGGCCTTATATCCCTGTGTGCAAGGCCTGCCAGCACTGCCAGAGGCAGAGGTAAGTCACCTCTACAGCAGGTCTCACATCCCGGTGCACCAGGCCTGCCAGCACTGCCAGAGGCGTAGGTAAGTCACTTCACCCCTACAGCAGGCCTCACATCCCTCTGCGCCAGGCCTCCCAGCACTGCCAGAGGCGTAGGTAAGGCACCCCTACAGCAGGCCTCACATTCCTCTGTGCCAGGCCTGCCAGCACTGCCAGAGGCGTAGGTAAGTCACATCTAGAGGGGGCCTCACAACGATGTACGCCAGGCCTACCAACACTGCCAGAAGCTTAGGTAAGTCACCCCTACAGCAGGCCTCACATCCGTATGTGCCAGGCCTGCCAGCACTGCGAGAGGCGTAGGTAAGTCACTTCACCACTACAGCATGCCTTATATCCCTGTGTGCCAGGCCTGCCAGCACTGCGACAGGTGTAGGTAAGTCACTTCACCACTACAGCAGGCCTCACATCCCTGTGTGCTTGGCCTCCCAGCACTGCCAGAGGCGTAGGTAAGGCACCCCTACAGCAGGCCTCACATCCCTGTGCCCCAGGCCTGCCTGCACTGCCAGAAGCTTAGGTAAGGCACCCCTACAGCACGCCTCACATCCCTGTGCCCCAGGCCTGCCAGCACTGCCAGAAGCGTAAGTAAGTCACCCCTAAAGCAGGCCTCACATCCCTGTGTGCCAGGCCTGCCAGCACTGCCAGAGGCGGAGGTAAGTCACCTCTACAGGAGGCCTCGCATCCCGGTGCGCCAGGCCTGCCAGCACTGCCAGAAGCGTAGGTAAGGCACCCCCTCAGCAGGCCGCACATCCCTGTGTGCCATGCCTGCCAGCACTGCCAGAGGCGAAGGTAAGTCATCCCTACAGCAGGCCTCACATCCCTGTGTGCCAGGCCTGCCAGCACTGCCAGCACTGCCAGATGAATGGGTAAGTCACCTCTACAGCAGGCCTCACAGCCCTGTGCACCAGGCGTGCCAGCACTGCCACACCGTAGGTAAGTCACCTTTACAGCAGGACCTTACAGCCCTGTATGCCAGAGGTGTAGGTAAGTCACTCCTATAGGACGCCCCACATCCCTGTATGCCAGACCTGCCAGCACTGCCAGATGCGTAGGTAAGGCACCCCCTTAGCAGGCCTCAAATCACTCTGTGCCAGGCCTGCCAGCACTGCCACAGGCATAGGTAAGGCACCCCTACTGCAGGCCTCACATCCCTCTGTGCCAGGCCTGCCAGCACTGCCACAGGCATAGGTAAGGCACCTCTACAGCAGGTCTCACATCCCGGTGCGCCAGGCCTGCCAGCACTGCCAGAGGCGTAGGTAAGTCACCCCTACAGCAGGCCTCACATCTGTGTGCCAGGCCTGCCAGCACTGTGAGAGGCGTAGGTAAGTCACTTCACCACTACAGCAGGCCTCACATCCCTGTGTGCCAGGCCTGCCAGCACTGCCAGAGGCGTAGGTAAGTAACCTCTACAGCAGGACCTTACAGCCCTGTGAGCCAGGCCTGCCAGCACTGCCAGAGGCGTAGGTAAGTCACTCCTATAGGACGCCCCACATCCCTGTGTGCCAGACCTGCCAGCACTGCCAGATGCGTAGGTAAGGCACCCCCTTTGCAGGCCTCGCATCCCTCTGTGCCAGGCCTGCCAGCACTGCCAGAGGTGTAGGTAAGGCACCCCTAAAGCAGGACTCACATCCCTGTGTGCCAGGCCTACCAGCACTGCCAGAAGCTTAGGTAAGTCACCCCTAAAGCAGGACTCGCATCCCTGTGTGCCAGGCCTGCCAGCACTGCGAGAGGCATAGGTAAGTCACTTCACCACTACAGCAGGCCTTATATCCGTGTGTGCCAGGCCTGCCAGCACTGCCAGAGGCGGAGATAATTCACCTCTACAGCAGGTCTCACATCCTGGTGCGCCAGGCCTGCCAGCACTGCCAGAGGCGTAGGTAAGTTACCCCACAGCAGGCCTCACATCCCTGTGCGCCAGGCCTGCCAGCACTGCTAGAGGCATAGGTAAGGCACCCTCTCAGCAGGCCTCACATCACTGTGCGCCAGGCCTGCCAGAGGTGTAGGTAAGTCACCCCCACAGTAGGCCTCACATCCCTGTGTGCCTGGCCTGCCAGCACTGCCAGAGGCGTAGGTAAGGCACCCTCTCAGCAGGCCTTACATCCCTGTGTGCCAGCACTGTCAGAGGCGTAGGTAAGTCACCCCCTCAGCAGGCCTCACATACCTGTGCGCCAGGCGTGCCAGCACTGCCAGAGGCATAGTTAAGTCGCCCTCTCAGCAGGCCTCACATCCCTGTGCGCCAGACCTGCCAGCACTGCCAGAGGCGTAGGTAAGTCACCCCCACAGCTGGCCTCACTTCCCTGTGCCAAGCCTGCAAGCACTGCCAGAGGCGTAGGTAAGTCACGGTAATAGCAGGACTCTCATCCCTGTGCGTCAGGCGTGTCAACACTGCCAGAGGCATAGGTAAGTCACCCCTACAGCTGGCCTCACAGCCCTGTGCACCAGGCCTGCCAGCACTGCCAGAGGCATAGGTAAGTCACCTCTACAGCAGGCCTCACGTCCCTGTGTGCCAGACCTGCCAGCACTGCCAGAGGCGTAGGTACGGGGCCCCCTCAGCAGGCCTCACATCCGTGTGCGCCAGGCCTGCAAGAGGCATAGGTAAGTCACCCCCACAGCAGGCCTCACATCCCTGTGCTCCAGGCCTGCCAGCACTGCCAGAGGAGCAGGTAAGTAACCCCTACAGCAGGCCTCACATCCCTGTGTGCCAGCACTGCCAGAGGCATAGGTAAGTCACCCCATCAGCAGGCCTCACATCCCTGTGCTACAGGCCTGCCAGCACTGCCAGAGGTGTAGTTTAAGTCACCCCCACAGCAGGCCTCACATCCCTGTGAGCCAAGCCTCCTAGCACTGCCAGTGGCGTAGGTAAGTCACCCCCACAGCAGGCCTCACATCCCTGTGTGGCAAGCCTGCCAGCACTGTCAGCAGCATAGGTAAGTCACCCCCACAGCAGGCCTCACATCCCTGTGCGCCAGACTTGCCAGCACTGCCAGAGGCGTAGGTTAGTCACCCCTACAGCAGGCCTCACATCCCTGTGCGCCAGACCAGCCACCACTGCCAGAAGCGTAGGGAAGGCACCCCCACAGCAGGCCTCACAGCCCTGTGTGCAAGCCTGCCAGCACTGCCAGAGGTGTAGGTAAGTGTGGGAATAGAAATGTTTCCGTTTTACTTGCTTGTGCATTATACTATGTAAGTTAGCATTCGCGGCACCATTTTATGTTTGGCCGCCATTTTGAATGATGTTCGAAACTGCTCCTCGCCTTCTCCAGGAACGGGTTGTGGTAAGTTTCGTTTCTCCAAGGTTGGGCCTTGTTTTGCTAATGAATACACTGTTCTTATTAGCGCATACCTTTCTCACTAGATAGAGGCCTTCTCCTCCTAGTCTAGTGGCAGGCACGGACAGAACGACCTTGAGTAGGAGATAATGTGTGCCCGGCCTCAGAATCAAAACCTATACTTCTTTGTTTAGCTGCATCTGCTTGGAAAATTCCATTGTGGGCTTGCCTTTGTTGGTTCTGAAATGTACATAATGTATCGTTATGCTGATGTCAGTCCGTCTCTGCAGCACTCCTAAGAGACTGGGCAGACCGGGCTCCGCTCAAGCGTATCTGAATAAACATATACTGGTTTGTATTCTCTACTGTCTGACCGACTCTTCATTTGTATTGGAAGGCAGAGAGGTGGTCGCGAGTGACCCGGGTGACCCTAATCAGTTCACTTCCTTCAGTTGGCGCCCGAACCGGAACTCCTTCGGGTGAGTGACCCATCCCCTTCAGCGGACGAGTGGGGAGGTCAAGGCTATTGTCGGGTCGGATGGACGGATCTGGGATCCCTGAATGAGTTCCTGTACTCGCAGCTGCCCCTTCTGTCCCGCCGGACAGTGCCTCGCCCAGTGGTCATCCTGACTGGAGTCCTGAACGGCGAAACCCTTGGATCTGACCGTTTGGTCTGAAGAGTCGGCAGTGGAGAATAAATTTGTTTTGACCTGCATACATCAGGTGAGTTTGTTTTGGTTCTTTTCGGATATGGTACCATTTTGGTTTGTATGTGGTATGGTCTAAGGGCCATCTTTTGGATAAAACGTTTGCAAATGTTTTGCCAGGCATAGAATAGTGAATTTGTTTTCTTTGAAAATGCCTGTAATAAGTAAATTGGTTTCTTTGTTCTGTCGCTGTTGTTCTGCAGATGCTAGATTGGAAGAAGCTCAGCCGGCGCCTCCGGAAGGCACTCCTAATTTTGATATGTATGTGAAACATGGTCTTGGCCCTATAATGTTTAGTACATTATGGCACACACATACGAGGGACAATGACAAATTGCAGTGGCCATTGACGGGCACTTTTGATGAACAAAAAATTGGGTTTTTACAGGAAAAATTGTTTGCGAAGCGAATTAGGCAGTCTGTTTGATTCTCTTCGAACGTGGCAAAAGGAGGCTAAACAGAGACGATTAAAGATGGAAGCACGAAAGGGGAGAATGCAAACATTGACTCCGAAAGCTGTAGCACATGAAAGAGAGAAATAAGAGATAGGAATTGAACGTGACAATAGGAGGTTTCGATTACACATTGATAAATCTTATGTAGCCCAAGAAGAAAATGATACTTTTGTGGAGGAATTATTAGATAGTCGACCCCCACCTCCGTACGCCCCACAAAAGATATATCCCACTGTTCCCTTGCCCTCACAGCCGCCTGTTACTGTTGCTTCTACTGTCTCTTTTCCTGTATCTGCTGCTGCTTTTTTGACATCAATGGCATCGGCTCCTTCTCCTCTTTCTCTTCCTCCTGCTTCCTTACCGTCCACAGCAACTGTGACTGTTAGCACCCCCCTCACACCCATTGTTTCAGCATCCTTCTCACCAGCTTTATCCCCTGTGACGCAGCCCTCCGCATCACTGATACCTGTCACTCTAGTTGCCTCTCCTTCCCTGGTTTTTCATCCCCCGGTTTCCTTGAGTGATGAGACGCCAGTGCGCGGGTTTGGAGACGGAGATTGGATAAAGTTTAAAGGGCGCATGGGTCCGTATGTGCGATCTGAAGTGGGAGATGCAGAGAGCCCGAAACCCCATTTACAGTGTGGAAGTTGTGTGGAATGTGATGAAAGATTATGAGCCTTTTGTACAACAGCATGACCGTAAGCATATGTCTGCTACTCTGATTGGTCTTTGGGAGCAGTGTTTCAAAGATTCAGCACCACAGATTTTATATGATATTAAAGATCATGTATGTTACTAATATGGAGCCTGGTCAAGCTTTTGGTAGTATTACGACATTGATTGCTTGCCGGGGTAGGCTACTTGAGAAGAGCCCCACTTCGGTATCTCAGTTCTCGATGCGGGAGGTTCATCCTATATATCACCCCGAAATACCAGAGCTAACGGATCAGCACGGTATTGTCACTAAACCAGGTGTGGCGGCCCGTTTCCAAGAACAATGGGTTTATACTCCATGGAAAAGGAGAGAAGTTTTGTCTCTTAAGACTCAGTTACCTGATCCTAGGAAAAATCCTACTGCATATTATAAAGAATTGACGGAAGCTGCCTCTTCAACAGTAATGACGCTTGCGGATATTGAAATGTTCTTTGGTTTACTGGTTCCGATTGATATTTGGAGGCAGGTGCACACACAAGATCATGTAGCGGAACTGGGTGGTGCATGGGATCAAATTAAAGTATGGGATCAAGAGAGGAAGCCCGGCGATAAGCCTAAGGCAGAGATACTTGCCTTGCCAGGCCGCATTATCACGTATATACATTCTCTTATTCCGCCGAGAAAGGTTGATTGGACAAGTTAACGGCTTGTCGCCAGAAGAAAGATGAGAGCGTGTCTGATTTTTTTCACTCGGTTTGAAGACGTGTTTCTGGATTATAGTGGGCAGGATTTGTCTATTGAGGGAGGTGTCCGGTTGTTTAATAGATTTGTTTCCAATTTGCTTCCCAAAATTGCGACTCGATTGCAGGCTTCCGAAAGCACTTGGTCCACCTCTTCCCCTTCTGTTATTTTGAATATGGCGCAGTATTATGAGCATAGGGAAAATGAGGAAAAGGAGAGGACAGAGAAGAAGCACAAGGATTTGAAGACAAAGGTGTTGTTGCAGCAGGCTTCTAGAGGAAATGGTAGAGGACGTGGTGGTTTGGCCTGTGAGCTTCCACGTACT
The DNA here is from genome assembly GCA_963921515.1 of Calotriton arnoldi. Classification (NCBI taxonomy): domain Eukaryota; kingdom Metazoa; phylum Chordata; class Amphibia; order Caudata; family Salamandridae; genus Calotriton; species Calotriton arnoldi. The sequence continues at coordinate 291,078 of CAWUFW010010723.1, read as the reverse complement.
GGCCGGCCGGCGAATACTACGCCTTTATGGCCGAATCAGTGTGTGTATTGTAAGGAGCAGGGGCACTGGTGTAGCGAGTGTCCTGTGTTGTTGCAGAAGGTGGCAGTCCCTGGAGGACGAGGTTCTCGTGGACGGGGTCGGGGAGCTGGTGGGGCAGGCAGGGCTCCAAATGCTGCGGCCTCACAGGGTCATTCTGATAATTACTTTGATGACCCTCGGGCGGACAGTATTATCATGATGATTATGACACAGATGAGGTGACAGGAATGTCTTACAGCTAGGACAACCAGGGACAGAGTGAGGGACCAGTTTCGATACCTGTAGACCAGCACAGTCCTTATGATACTGCGGATTTGAATGGCTCGGCTAATTAATTTTTGGTGGATACAGGTGCAACGAACAGTTCTATTTCTCGTTCTTTGGTCCCTGGGGTGGCTCTGTCTGGCCATAATAATGTTTCGGTAGGTTTCTCTGGTGTACCGGTTGTGAACCCCATTTCAAGACCTCTTGTATTGACTATTGGTCCTTTCACCGTGGATTCGCCGTTCTTACTGACATCTAATTGTGGAGAGAATTTGATGGGTTTGGATTTGTTGAAGAAATTGCATGCTACGATCTATTGCTCCCCGGCAGGTGTTCACATGACAATCGGTCCGGATGTGGCACGCGCTAAACGGTGTCTGTCCAAAGATGCCCCATTCCTGCTGAGTTCATAGCTGTGCCACCCACTTTGTGGGCAACAGGCGACACAGATGTGGGACTGTTACAGATATCGCTGGTTTCGATCAAAGTTAAAGACAATGCTATTTTGCCTCGTATCCCTCAGTATAAAATACCGCAGGCAGGTGAGCGAGCTTTATTGCAAATTGTACAGGATTTGATTGAAAATGGTGTGGTTGAGGAAACGTCTGCAAATATTTGTAATAGCCCTATTCTTCCCATTCTAAAACGGACACATTTGGGTTCCTCTGATGATCATGCAGATGTTTATCGTTTTGTGATTGATTTGCGCGAAGTTAATAAAATAGTAGTTCCCCAGTTTCCTGTGGTCCCCGACATTACTACTCTCTTAACAATGATTCCTTCTATTGCCAAATTCTTCTCTGTCATCGATTTGACAAATGCATTCTTAAGTGTTCCTATCCATCCAGATAGCAGGTATTTGTTCGGTTTTACACTAGCTGGCAGAAGTTTTAGATTCTGTTGAGCTCCTCAGGGCTATACTGAGAGTCCAAGTATCTATAGTGAAACTTTACAGAGCCAATTGGATTGCCTTTCACTTCCTACAGGTAATGTATTGGTTCAGTACGTTGACTATCTCCTCATCGCTTCTGACACAGAACAAGGTTGTAGGGATAGTGCAGTTAAATTGTTGTTGCATTTGACACAGCACGGACATAAAGTGTCCCTTTCCAAATTTCAGTATTGTCGATGGAAGGTCACCTATTTAGCTCACCTACTTTCGAAGGAGGGTAGGAGATTGACTCCTGAACGCATCAGTACCATTGTTAAAATGCCCATCCCACAGACTCAGAAAGATGTGCATGCTTTTATAGGTATCACTTCCTATTGTCAGCCGTGGATACCTGGCTACTCGTTACTAATAAAACCCCTGCTTGCCCTAACACTAAAAGATGTGCATGAGCCTCTGCCTTGGACGCCTGACTGTCAGCAGTCTTTTGAGCAATTGAAAACTGTGCTTTGTTCGGCTTCAGTACTCAGCACTCCAGACTATACTAAACCATTTGTGTTGTACGTTCATGAGATGGCTGGTTGCGCACTTTCTGTTTCAACACAAAAATTTGGAGATAACCAAAGACCATGTGCTTATTTCTCTGCTGTTCTTGACCTTGTCGCAAGAGCCCTCCTGAGCTGTCTAAGAGCGGTTGTGGCTGTGGCTGTTAGTCTAGTCAAATTAGTTCAAAAAATGGGCTAACCTAGAACTCATTGCACTACAATTTCTGTGAGTGGATTGTTATTGAAATTTTTCCGTAGAAAACGATGGTGAAAAGTCTACCACTCTATCATGACGCGTTAATCCAATATGGCGGATTTTTCAAAATGGCTGCCCATTATTTGAGATATAGGGTATAACTGTTTATATGCCCATGTGTGGTATCATTTTATATGTTTTTAGGGACGGGAAAGTCAAAAATAACATCAAAAATTGTTTCTGATGACTATAACATCAAATTGGGATTAATACAATAAACAACGATAATTATATGTTAATATGCCAAACATAGTTTTGACATTATTTTTATTTAAATTTTTTTAACATCATTTGAAAAGGATAAACAAATTTCAACTAGATAATATAGCACTTCTCAATATGACACTGACAAATGAAAATTGTTAAAGAGATAAATTCAAACAGCACTCCTCAGTATAAGAATAGTATGATTTCAATCATCGTCCATGTCCACTTCCATGGAATTGCAACAGCTTATTCCTCGACAATCCGTGCACGCATCTGTGCACACTATTCCCTGTCTTTTGCATATACATTGCAGAGTCGCACATTGACTCTTGATACAGCCACATTTCACAAATTTTAATAAATGATCTGGTGCTGGTGCTTGACACATTCTAATGGGAGCCAATCTTCCATCTTTCACTTCAAATCCCCACTGTAATGGATCCATATGAATACCCATCCACTGCTGCACCTGATATACTCTGAGCGAATGAAATTTGCAGGCATGCTCTGTAGGAGGCAAGACTTCCGGTTTCACATGTATTGTTGATTTTGTTGCCTTTGAAGTGAAAGTTCGAAGTCTCATATCATGTAGTGTGCTGTCTCCTGTTATTCCTCCATACAACTCTATAATAGCATTAAGACCAGCATTTTCAATTTCTTCTGTTGATTTTCGTGAAGTTTGGAATACGGCAGCACTTTCTTTGAAGCTGTATGATTTTCTTAGCAACTTTATGGAGTCACGTTTTCCTAATCCAAATGGTTTGGAGGTGGTATCACATCCTAATACGGCGTGAGCAAATAAGATGTGAGAGCAGACGTCATTACCTAAAGCTTTTGCTAATTTCCTAATATCATACACAGTTATGTTTTTGGAAGATTTCTTAGGTTCTGGGCAAAGGAAAATATCAAATTGGTTTTCTTGAAAATGATGAAGGAGTAGTATGAGAAGATCGGTGTCCTCGCCAACAATGGCTGTAGGATGAGTTTTGGCCGACTCAATAGCCTCCAAAACGACCATGAAGTCTGCATCACTATGAGCTTGCTTTGTTTTACACCCAGCTTCTTGTAACTTTTGCGATAATTGATCAATGAAGGCTTGTTTATTTTCATTATTACTCAGAAATAATTGTTTCTGGATGGCGATGGAGGTAGAAGTTATGAAATTTACTTTAGGTCCTACAATACCTCTGTTTCTTTTTAGATGGGCTTCTGATTTTGTAGAAAACGTATATCCATATCCGTCGAATACTATTATTGCCTGGCCATACTTTGTTAGCACATATCTCTCATAGGCACAAAGCAGCTCATGGAATGTCTGATTCGGACTCCAAGGAAGGCGATGTAGTAACCACCCACCATCAATGACGTAACTGCATATTTTCGGGCATGTTAGCAACGGCTGGTACTTGCTCTTTAATATAATTGGCAAGCTGCGACTTCCCAGATTCCCTCATAAGTCCATGCTTATTGAATAAACTAGCTGGGTATGAGCAAAGCTCATAACGAACCACCTCCTGCAAATCCACGCCACTAGTCTGAGCACAAAGCAACAAGCGCTGAAACAATAGTTCAGGATCCATAACAAAGGTTTCTTCTTTCAATTTAACAGATTGAACTGATTTCATTACCTTCACCTGGTTGCTTTTTCTGAAAGAGAACTCAGAGACTCTTTTGTCCGTCATCTCATTAAGAATTCTATTTCCACTTTCTTCTGCAAGTTCAGGATTAACATCACTGCCATAAGTAACACCTGTGACAATGTTACGCAGGTTGCTGTCTCGCTCAAAAACATTGAGCTGTTCTACATATACCAGTACTTTCTGTGTATCTCCTTTATCGCGTTCAATTCTTGAACTGGTCATAGTAACATGTTGGTTCTACAGGGATGTCTTTAATATCATTTCTTATTATTTCAGCAGCTGCCATAAGGAGATTGTTGCGATCCTCTTCAACATCTTCATGGCTATGACTGTGGTACTCTTGCAATACATGAGCAGCTGTACTTTTAAAAGTAATCGACATCAGCAGTCCCTGCAACTGTTCCTATGAAGATTTCATCTTCAAAATGCTCTTTGAATTTTTGTTTCATATACTTCGAACTGTATGGTTCGCTATCTTCTGGCAGTAATTCTCGCATTTTATTAACAAGTTCTTTAACAGTAGTTTGTTCTTCATCATTTTCCTCCATGTATTTAACTACTTGAAGAAAAGTTTCCTGGCGAACTGAGTCCTCTGGTCGACCTGAAGATATTGGAGGGTTATCAGTGAACTGCCCGGGAATGAATTTTCCAGTATAAAAATTGACGTAACACTGTTTGTGGTAGCATGCATCTACAGCATGTAAATCAGACACATTGTGGATACGTCTCTTAACTTTGTCAGCCCATTCATCATTGCGTTCGTTGCATTTTTGTAAAACTGATGATTTGAATTCAACTGTTCGTGCATTAAACCACGCATTTTTTTTCCTCTCCCTGAAGAATAAACTTAACTCAGTACCACAGAAAAAACAATTTTTTCTAAAATCAAATGGGGTTTCACACGACCGTAGAACACGAGAAGTTGTGGGATCTGATTCTTTCTCCTGGAACGGAGTTTTCAAGTTAACAAAACGCGCTCTACATTTCTTGTGAACTTTCTGCCCAACACAAACGTGAAACTTAGATATTTTTCTCTCCTTGCATGTTTTTTGAATTCCAGTCACTCCTCTTTCAGTGAGTACAGATACATCGTCATCTTCTTGAAACACCACATCACAAATGAAACACTTTTCTACGTCCATTTTCACTGTATCTCACAGCAACTCGCAAGAACCTGTAACACATAAATGAAACATTTTTGATTAACAAAAAACAAACAATAACAACAAAGTTACAAAACACAAACAATAGCAAACTTTTTATTTCAAAAGTTAATTGTAATATTTACGTTCCTTCACACTTTGTCATATAAGGCAACGAAAAAATTATACAAACTTTGTCTATCTGATATATTCCGCAATTATTTGATATTATGGTCATCAGAAACAATTTTTGATGTTATTTTTGACTTTCCCGTCCCTAAAAACATATAAAATGATACCACACATGGGCATATAAACAGTTATACCCTATATCTCAAATAATGGGCAGCCATTTTGAAAAATCCGCCAAATTGATTAACGCGTCATGATAGAGTGGTAGACTTTTCACCATCGTTTTCTATGGAAAAATTTCAATAACAATCCACTCACAGAAATTGTAATGCAATTAGTTCTAGGTTCCGCAACAAATTGACTAGTTTATGTCTCCATAAGACAATCGGCTGGACTCATACTTGATACTGACCTCACAGTCATGGTACCCCATGCTGTGGATACACTTTTGAATAAGACAAAGACACTTTTACGAAGTCACCCACCTGTTCTCTGGTTTGTTCCTTCCGCGATGCTGCTTGTTCCCAACTCTCTCTGAAATCCACCAGAAGGGCAGGGATATAATACGCCCACCGCTCTGACTCCCGGGGGAAGGGGGAAAAGGGGACGAGAAACAAAGACACACCGGACTCTTGCAGGTTGAGTCGTGTTGAATGCTTCTCAGTTGAAGTGTGACTGGGCCTCAGAGTTTCCAGCTCGTGAATATTCTGGTATATGTACCTATTAGGAAAGACCAATGGGTGACATCGTGAGAATATCTTCTAATCTGGCCTGAACACCTCAAAGATCTTGTTTCGATCTACAACCTACCCGATATGTCTGAATGCCCAAAATCACTTCTTTTGGTCATACATCATTTTGTGGTCTCTTAATTCTGTACACCTTCAATAAACGTAAAAACACAATGTAATCAAAACTAGTTGTTTAAGTTGCCTTTTTTTTGTTTCATATACTGTAATTCCTTTATTGAATTCACATACCTGAAATTGACTGCGAATATAGCCCAAAAGGATCCGTATGACTAAATAAATAAAGAAAGAAAACAATAGGAACACCTATGCACAGTGTCTTTTGATAATAATCACAAGAGTTACTGAATAGCAATCTTTAACTCAGTAACCTTTAACATTTATAAGCATGTTTCCTTTAGTTCGTGTTGGTCTACTTAAGCAGACCCCCAGATAATGTCTCAGAAACTCTGCATTCACTCAATGTCTTCAAAGTCGAAATATAGTTCATTGAAGTTCAACAGAGTTCAGGCAATTCCACAAAGTTCTATTTACCTATATTGTCCATCAAGTATTCCTCGTTATTATTTTAAAGTAAGGATTCTTACCGTAATGTCCTTTTAAAATAAACACTGTTCACACGATCGTGTTACCGTTTGTTTGAGGCGGGCAACCTTTTTGTTGATGTTCTCTGTTTGTTCACTTTCAGGAAACCGGAAGGAAGAGGCCGGAAGATTGTTGAGGGCGAGCCGAGGAACAGGATGAAGTGTCTGGATGACGTCCCGCGGTGAAATTCCTCCGGAGCTGCGCAACGAAGACGGGAAGGAAGCAGGATGGAGGACCGAAGCAACAGAGCCTCGCCGATCAGGGGCGGAGTCAGGTGAGTAATGGGATCACGAAGCGAAGCATTGGGAGCAAGGCGGGTGGGGTTTTTATAGCTTGGTGATTTGGTTTCAGCAATGTGTTCCACGTGTACACGTGACAGCTATCTGGTCTTTGATTCTCTCATTAGAATTTTCACGTGTGCGAACCGAGACCGTTACCACGTGTAGGAAACGCCTGCATAAGATAATTACTTGATTCTTTAACATTCTAGAAAGTCAGTTGCTGAGGAAAAGGTTCTTGAATAACAATAAGCATTGGTTGCTACAATTCTTGTTACTGCTTAGCCAACTCAAGAAGAATCTAACATGTTAACAGCCTAGTGCATATAAATGAAACAGAAGTTAAACATAGCATGCATACCTCACGTAAAATGTCCCATTGATTGGATTAGTGCTGAGTTTAGTTTTCTCGTAACACAGTACATCACCAGTGCACGTCTAACTGGCTATGAATTTACCTGGTTCGCCAAACACATTACAAGTAAAAGATGTGCCACTCTGAACCCAGCCACGTTACTACCCATCCATTCTGAAAATGATGAAAATGAGAAACATGATTGTATCTTCCGGACGGAAGAAGAGACGAAAGGACGGGTAGACTTGACTGACCCACAAGGGGAACTATGTGTTGATGGCTCTTGTTTCAAATTACCAGATGGTACTGATCCAGCGGTGTACTAACAACAGATACTCTACTACCATATACTCACCTGGGCCCATAAACACTTACACAGATCCAAGTAGACCGCTGGGTTTAGATTATAATTTCCATATTTCAGGTTTAGTTAATACTTGTTCCTAATTAACCTTTCACTGATCAAAAAGTTCTTTCCAATGGTCGATGGACCATTAGTTGTACTAGTTGATGGTGATAATGAACATAACTTTAATTATTCTTTGTTTAAAGAAAAATCACCACAAACTCGGGAAGTTTTAAAGTCTTTATCTAAATTATGAATGTGAACCATCAAAATTACAGTACAGTCACCCTTAACCTCGAAGCGAGAAATTCAATCGTATTAAACTTACACTTCGGACTCATGCAATGACTAATGCTTAGGAAGGGAGAGGATAGAGAGAAAAGAACATCTATAAACGAACAATGAATGATAATTACCCAGAATGGTGTGAAGACCAGACCCTCTGGCCAAAGGGCTGGTAAGGGTCCCCCGGGATAGATCAGGAAACAAAGATTTCAGGACAGGATACTTAACCTCTCTAGAATACCGACGTCTGCGTCACACCCCTCTCTGACACTCTCTTCCTCCTCGAGATTCTTCCGCAATCTTCTTCTAACCCAATTAAATTAAGATAGATGGTTCAGCATCCGACGTCATCAGCATCAGCATCAGCACCACCCACCGCACCAACAGCATCCTGAGCTCTGCAGCATTCAGCAAATCTCTGTTCCTCTAACTAAAGTACCTCAATTATACCCTTCATTGGCCACGGACCACCCACTAAAGTTTCAATATCTCAAAAATACTCATTCTGATTGGACAGGCAAGGGGGGATGATCATCACACCATGCTTACACATCACTTTTTCATTGCACTATTGTTCGCAAAACCCATCCCCTTAAACTTTATTCTTTTATTTGGTTCCCATACATATCCCAACTTTATATAATACAATAATTTCAACACCATGAATACACATTTTTCTTGGATGAACTCTTCACCCTTCGTTCACAGTGCTCATCATCCTCGGACGGCTGTCAAATCCTGACTCATCCTTCCAGGTTCACTCTTGTGTAGGCATGCTCAGTTTAGATCAACGTGAAAGGCCCAAATGCGCACTAATAAAGTCAAAAGAGGAAATGTTACTTTCACAAATAAATGGTTTCACTGTATACCACCCATCTCTACTCTAACCCAATACATTTATTAATGTCCCTTTCTGCATTAGCATTAGTAAAAATAGCTTATTTCTATTTAGCTAAGCAGGTGCCATGCATGTGAGCTTTCAAGCCGCCATTTTAGTGCCTTCTGCTCATGCGCAAGAGTTTTCCCTCCAAGCATTAAACGTCATACTATGTAGATGCAGTTGACGCATGGGCAGTAAAGATTCCCTAGTTATAGCGATCTTAGTCCTTTGTTCATTTTGTTAGCGTTAGTAAACACCTATGCAAGCTTCTCTAACCCGTGTGTCTTCTGTTTTTGCGTTTTATTATTCACAAGACATTATTGGTAATTCGTTAGCGGGTTAAATGAGAGGATCGCTTCCAAGCAAGTCTCTTTTACGAGTCCTTGCTCCATCAGTACCACAATTGCTGCTTATGCCATCACTACATTGCGTACAGTCGTAGAGACATCACGAGTCCCTTATCAGTCAGCCCAAGCAGCTGAGTTAGCCACCCTTATTCGAGCTTGTGAGCGAGGGACTGATTGTCAATATTTATACTGACAGTCAGTATGCCTTCGGGGTCGCGCACAATTTCGGGTGACTCTGGGCTGAGAGAGGGTTCTTTACTTCCCATGGTACAAAGATCCAACATGGTCACCTTATATTAAGGCTTTTGTCTGCGTTGACGCTTCCTAAGAAGTTGGCAATAAGTGTAGGGCCCATAGGAAAATTACTGATGTAGGGAGGGGGAATGCTGTTGTTGATCAGGCAGCTAAGGAAACGGCATGGACTAAAATGAAGAAAATGTTTGTAGCAAGTCCCGCTAGGTGGGTACCTGAAGTTACCATGTTTGAGGATACGTTTGAGAATGTGAAAGAAATACAGGGTGAGGCTACAATAGAAGAATTAACAGTGTGGCAAGAAAGTACAGCACAATTTAACGATGAGGGATGTTGGATTGAAAAGTCAGGAAAGCAGAGATGGATGTTGCCAGATGCATATGTTCTCCCTGTAGTCACCATGGCCCAGCCCATATCAGCGCTAAAGGTATTTGCAAGTTGTTAGACCCTGTACGGCAAAATGACAACATTTCAAAAACAGCTGCACATTTAGTGAAATACTGTATGGTGTAATTTTGCACCACCTATTTTCCCTTTTGAGGTCCTTCAGATGGACTACATAGAGCTAGACAGGTGTAATAATTTGAAGTATGTGCTGGTGGTTGTCTGTGCATTTAGTAAATGGGTTGAGGCTTATCCTACTAAAGACAATACAGCTGTTACGACTGCAAAGGTACTCCTGAAGGAGTTCTTTCCTCGTTTCGGCTTGCCCCGTTTGATTTGGAGTGATAACGGAAGTCATTTTAATGCCAAGGTCATTCAGCTAATCTGTGATGGTTTGCACATAAAACAGAAGTTTCATGCTGCAAATCACCCACAGTCAGCAGGATTGGTTGAGAAGTACAATGGTACTCTCAAACTGAAATTGGCAAAGATTCAGGAGACAACAGGGTTACAATGGCCAGATGCTCTACCATTAGCTCTTTTGTCGACAAGAACAACAGCACATTCTAGAACAGGATTGTCACCATACGAGGTCGTGTTTGGACTCCCGGCAAATGTATGGGGCGTCCCGCGACCTCATCGGTTCTCTGATATCGAGTACCCCTTGTTAATTGACTTCCTGTGCCAGCTAACTGAAAATTTGTGTTCTGTTCACCAACAGGTCCATGAGTCCCTGCCCGCTGCACCAGAGGGACCCGGACCCGACATTCGGCCGGGAGATTTCATACTCATCAGAAACTTCCAGCGGAAGAAGAGTTTGGAGCCTCGTTAGAAGGGACCAGAACAGGTCCTCCTGGCCACTCGTACTGCTGTGAAGGTCGCTGGCCAAAAGAACTGGGTGCACGCTACCCACTGCCGCAGGATGCCTTTGCCCTTGAACTATGATCAATGAGTGAGGGACGGAATAGGGGACACTGAGTGCGAGAAGGTACCTCAGTTCGTCCCCTTCAGTGATGCAAAGATAACTTGGATTTGGAAAATGATGAAGTGCTAAATGCAGCGGTCCCCCCAGAAATACGAGCTATTAAGGAGCCGCTGTTTGTTGATCCAACGGTGCCTGGGGATGCCAGGTACAATTTGCGTCCTCGGTTGAGGAACAGTGCACAAAAGGAGAAGTCGGATTAGATAGGGATGGACTGTGTAAGTCAGGTGTACTTTGTCATAGTACCAACGGAATTAGTTTAGGGTGATGTGAGACATGTGCACTGTTTGTTTTTGAACATTGGACAGGATAGCTCAAAAGGTATCCCTTTGGGGGTACATCATCCTGATCTACGTGGGATACATCAAGAGCTTAGGACAGAGCAAGCTCCACCGCCGGTGCTCGAGCGCCAACGTATTGGTGAACAATAGGAGCCTGTACCAGTGAGGCTCTGACGGACACTGGGAACACTTACATTTACTATTATTTTTGTTGCACTCACTATCATTCCTGTGGCATTTCTCTCCTTGCTTAATTATGGATCCCTTTGGTCGGCCTATTGATGAGGAGGAACAGCCCTTTGACCACCGCGTTCAATGAGGGGTTGGTCGACAAAGAGTAAAATAGTCTGCATACTAATTGTTGTGATCGCAATAGTGACAATATTTGGAATATCTTGGTTTTTAGAGGAGAAGTTTCCTGTACATTCCTTAGTAGGTACTACTCCAACTCCCCCTGAACACATTTTTGTTACTCTAGCCCCACACAAAGAAGTACATATGCAGTCCTACACAGATAATGTCTTCATACAAATGTTGCATCATGCTCATAATGTGTCCAATACGACTAATTGTTGGGTTTGTGGGTTGCTACCTTTGGTCACTCATAGGAGCGACAATCTGTTGTCTATGCCACTGTTGTATATTGGTAGCTGCGAGGGTTGGTATGAATTGTTTCGGTTGGTGTACTTCCAATTGTCTACTTTGAATATAACATCCACTGATTCTCACACTGCGAATGAATATTTACAATTCTACCAAGGATTTACCCCCATAGGACTGGCAGGACAAGTTACTCTAGGGACAATGTCCTCAAAGTCATGCTTGAAAACGTACCATAAAGTAAAAAATAATACCTGGTTTCGAATAGAAATGGCTGATTTTCAATGATTTAACACATCTGAGTACTTTCAATCCTTCTGAGCTCGGAATATTACCAAAGATAAACTGATACCTGTATCAGTGGTTAATAAGACAGCTGGGTTTTGCGTCCAGGGGACTGGGGAGATAATGGTGGGGGAGAGTAAATGCAATTTCACATACAAACTGCATACGACTAATAGTCCGCCTATGATCCTACCCCATAATGTCTATTTTGTCTGTGGGTCGCAAGCTCACGTCTGGCTCCCGAGGGGATGGTCAGGCACATGTTATCTCTTTCCTTTTTCCCCCTGTATATGTTGCCCCGTCTAATTATCACAAAACGCATCAGCTGCAACGTAGGAGTATATTCCTGCCCCGAGTCAAAAGGGTTGTTGACACAAAGGATATAGATCAGACTGACACCTCCGCACAACAATTTGGAGACGCTGTGAAGGGCCTACTACCTTTTTGAGGCCCCATGGCTAATAGCCTTCAAGTTCGTCAGTTAACAAGAGTTGTTGAGGCGGTTATCAATACAACAGCTGGGATAATGACAAATGTCACTGCTGAGCTCTAGGCTATGAGGTTAGCCACTTTTCAGAACAGGATGGTGCTAGACGTTATACTTGCAACTGGGGGTGGGGCCTGTCGCGTCATAGGCAGCAGCTGTTGTGTTTACATACCTGATAACGCTCCCAATGTTTATTCAGCCATACAAAAATTACATAGAATATCCACTGAAATACACCAAGAAGTAGGTACTTGGACACTGTCGGGGTGGTTTTGGAACATGCTAACTTCCTGGGGTTGGAAGATCCTCACTTTCTTGACTGTGGTTGCCGGTATCTTCTTCACATGTTGCCTATGCATACAATGTCTCCCTGCTTGTTGCTCCTATTGTGTTAATATCCTCACTCCCAAACAGAAAATGTCAATTCATGATACTAATGCTGCAATTATGCTACAAAAGGATATTGATGATTTGATGAAGATAGACGAAGGTATTTTTTAGACCACATCTTTCCTTGCAACCTCTATTACTGACACGGACTATATGAACTGCTGCTAATGCTGATATTCCTTTGTCCACGAGCATGTGATGTTTTCTTTGACCATCACCGAAACTGGTTAGCTCATGCTAAAAGGAGTGTCTGTGGGAATAGAAATGTTTCCATTTTACTTGCTTGTACATTATTCTATGTAAGTTAGCATTCGCTGCACCATTTTATGTTTGGCCGCCATTTTGAATCAGGTTCGAAACTGCCCCTCGCCTTCTCCAGGAACGGGTTGTGGTAAGTTTTGTTTATCCAAGGTTGGGCCTTGTTTTGCTAATGAATACACTGTTCTTATTAGCGCATACCTTTCACACTAGATAGAGGCCTTCTCCCCCTAGTCTATTGGCAGGCACGGACAGAACGACCTTGAGTAGGAGATATGTGCCCGGCCTCAGAATCGAAACCTATCCTTCTGTACTCCTTTGTTTAGCTGCATCTGCTTGGAAAATTCCATTGTGGGCGTGCCTTCGTTGGTTCTGAAATGTACATAATGTATCGTTATGCTTGCTGAGGTCAGTCCCTCTCTGCAGCACTCCTAAAACACTGGGCAGACCGGACTCCGCTCGAGCGTATCTGAATAAACATATATTGGTTTGTATTCTCTACTGTCTGACCGACTCTTCATTTCTATTGGATGGCTGAGAGGTGGTCACGAGTGACCCGGGTGACCCTAATCGGGTCGCTTCCTTCATAAGGCACCCCTACAGCAGGGCTCACATCCCTGTGTGCCAGGCCTGACAGCACTGCCAGAGGCGTAGGTAAGTCACCCCCACAGCAGGCCTCACATCCCTGTGCGCCAGACCTGCCAGCACTGCCAGAGGCATAGGTAAGTCACATCTACAGCAGGCCTCACATGCCTGTGCGCCAGACCTGCCAGAGGCGTAGGTACGTCACCCTATCGGCAGGCCTCACAGCCATGTGTGCCAGGCCTGCCAGCACTGCCAGAGGTGTAGGTATGTCATCTCTACGGCAGGCCTCACATCCCTGTGTGCCAGGCCTGCCAGGCCTGCCATAGGCATGGGTAAGTCACCCCTACAGCAGGCCTTACATCCCTGTGTGCCAGGTCTGCCACACTGCCAGAGGCGTAGGTAAGGCACCCCTACAGCAGGCCTCACAGCCCTGTGCGCCAGGCCTGCCAGCACTGCCAGAGGTGTAGGTAAGTCACCCCTACAGCAGGCCTCACAGCCCTGTGCGCCAGGCCTGCCAGCACTGCCAGAGGCATAAGTAAGTCACCTCTACAGCAGGCCTCACAGTCCTGTGCGCCAGGCCTGCCAGCAGTGCCAGAGGCAGAGGTAAGTCACCTATACAGCAGGCCTGAAAGCCCTGTGTGCCAGGCGTGCCAGCACTGCCAGAGGCGGAGGTAAGTCACCCCTACAGCAGGCCTCGCATCCCTGTGAGCCAGACCTGCCAGCTCTGCCAGAAGCGTAGGTAAGTCACCCCCACAGCAGGCCTCACAGCCCTGTGTGCAAGCCTGCCAGCACTGCCAGAGGTGTAGGTAAGGCACCCCTACAGCAGGCCTCACATCCCTGTGTGCCAGGCCTGCCAGCACTGCCAGAGGCATAGCTAAGTCACCCCCCCCAGCAGGCCTCACATCCCTGTGCTCCCAGCCTGCCAGCACTGCCAGAGGCGTAGGTAAGTCACCCCTACAGCAGGCCTCACACCCCTGTGCGCCAGACTGCCAGAGGGGTAGGTAAGTCACCCCTACAGCAGGCCTCACATCCCTGTGTTGAAGGAAGTGGCCCGATTCGGGTCACTGGGGTCACCAATGACCACCTCTCAGCCTTCCACTAAAATGAAGAGTCGGTCAGACAGTAGAGAATACAAACCAATAATAGTTTATTCAGAGTACACTCCGAGCGGAGCCCAATCTGCCCAGCCGCTAAGGAGTGCTGCAGAGGGACTGACGTCAGTAAGCATAATGATGCATTATGTGCATTTCAGAATCAATGAAAAAACACCCATCATGGAATTTTCCAGAGAGACGCAGCTGGACAGTAAATTACAAAGGAGTATTTTCGGTTCTGAAGCCGGGCACACATTATCTACTAGTCAAGGTCATTCCGCATGTGCCCGCCACTAGACAAGTGGGAGAAGGCTTGCATCTAAAGGAAAGGTATGCGCTAATCGGAACAGTGCATTCATTAGTGTGGCAGAACTCCACTCCAAAGAAACACAACCTTGAGAAGGCCGTTTCTGGGAAATAGCAAAGAATTTGTTTCGATCATGATACAAAATGGCGCCTGTACACAAAATGGCGTCGTGAATGCTAACTTACGTAAAACAATGAGAGCATAATTTTTATTCCTACAGTGTGCCAGGCCTGCCAGCACTGCCAGAGGCGTAAGTAAGGCACCCCCTCAGCAGGCCTCACATCCCTGTGTGCCAGGGTGCCAGGACTGCCAGAGAAGCAGGTAAGGCACCCCTACAGCAAGCCTCACATCCCTGTGTGCCAGCACTGCCGAAGGCGTAGGTGAGTCACCCCCTCAGCAGGCCTCACATCCCTGTGCACCAGGCCTGCCAGCACTGCCAGAGGCGTAGTTAAGTCACCCCCTCAGCAGGCCTCACATCTCTGTGCGCCAGGCCTGCCAGCACTGCCAGAGACGTAGGCAAGTCACCCCCTCAGCAGGCCTCGCATCCCTGTGCGCCAAGCCTGCCAGCACTGCCAGAGGCGTAGGTAAGTCACCCCCACAGCAGGCCTCACATCCCTGTGCGCCAAGCCTGCCAGCACTGCCAGATGTGAAGGTAAGTCACCCCCACAGCAGGCCTCACATTCCTGTGCACCAGGCCTGCGAGCACTGCCAGAAGCGTAGGCAAGTCACCTCTACAGCAGGCCTCGCAGCACTGTGCAAGGCCTGCCAGCACTGCCAGAGGCATAGGCAAGGCACCTCTACAGCAGGCCTCACATCCGTGTGCGCCAGGCCTGCCAGCACTGCCAGAGGCGTAGGTAAGTCATCCCTTCAGCAGGCCTCACATTCCTTTGCGCCAGGCCTGCCAGCAGTGCCAGAGGCGTAGGTAAGTCACCTCTACAGCAGGCCTCGCATCCCTGTGTGCCAGGCCTGCCAGCTCTGCCAGAAGCGTAGGTAAGTCACCCCCACAGCAGGCCTCACATCACTGTGCGCCAGGCCTGCCAGCACAGCCTGAGGCATAGGTAAGTCACCATTACAGCAGGCCTCTCATCCCTGTGCGCCAGGCCTGCCAGAGGCATAAGTAAGTCACCCCTTCAGTGGTACTCTCAGCCCTGTGCGCCAGGCCTGCCAGCACTGCCAGAGGCGTAGGTAAGTCACCTCTACAGCAGGCGTCACAGCCCTATGCGCCAGGCCTGCCAGCACTGCCAGAGGCGTAGGTAAGTCACCCCCACCCACAGCAGGCCTCACATCCCATGTTGATGACTTGCTCATCGCTACTGACACGGCAAGGTTGCAAAGACAGTACAGTTAAATTGTTGTTGCATTTGGCCCAACATGGACATAAGGTGTCCCTTTCTAAATTTCAGTGATGTCGACAAGAGGTCACCTATTTAGGTCACCTGCTGTTGAAGGAAGGTAGGAGACTGACCCCTGAACGCATCCGTACTATTGTTAAAATGCCCGTTCCACAAACTCAGAAAGATGTGCGTGCTTTTATAGGTATCACTTCCTACTGTCGGCAGTGGATACCTGGCTACTCGTTACTAATAAAACCCCTGCTTGCTCTAACGCTAAAAGATGTGCATGAGCCTTTGCCTTGGACGCCTGACTGTCAGCAGACTTTTGAGCAATTAAAAACTGCACTTTGTTCGGCTCCAGTACTCGGAACTCCAGACTATACTAAACCA
Source organism: Calotriton arnoldi (assembly GCA_963921515.1). NCBI lineage: Eukaryota > Metazoa > Chordata > Amphibia > Caudata > Salamandridae > Calotriton > Calotriton arnoldi. Next base: position 274,510 of record CAWUFW010010723.1, on the reverse strand, counting down.
TTTGTGTTGTACGTTCATGAGATGGCTGGTTGCGTGCTTTCTGTTTTAACACAAAAATTTGGAGATAAGCAACGGCCGTGTGCTTATTTCTCTGCTGTCTTTGACCCTGTCGCAAGAGCCCTCCCGAGCTGTCTAAGAGCGGTTGCAGCTGTGGTCGTCTCTACAAGACAATCGGCTGGACTCGTACTTGATACTGACCTCACAGTCATGGCACCCCATGTTGTGGATACACTTTTGAATAAGACAAAGACACAGCACCTCACCAGTGCACATCTAACAGGTTATGAATTAACAACAGCCCTTCCTTGCACGCCAGCACTTTGTTTTGGGGACTCCATTCCCCAGTGGGCATCGCGGCAGGAGCCGCCCATGTGGTCGTTTCGCGCCAGGAGGCGCATAAAGCTGCTCCTGGCTCCCGCAGCGCAGGAGCCCTTCCTTGCACTCCAGCACTTTGTTTTGGGGACTCTATTCCCCAGTGGGCATTGCGGCAGGAGCCGCCTACGTGGTCGTTTCGCGCCCAGAGGTGCATAAAGCTGCTCCGGGCTTCCGCGGCGCGGCACGCACGCGGGCGTGCCCGCGCCAGGCCCGGGCTAAGCCAGGGCTAAGGGCGGGCCCGTCTGCGCCCATCAGCACCAGGAAGAGGCAGGGCCGGGCCACCCCTCTTTCACCCATTAATAATTAAGAGACCTGAGGTGAGTGCCCATGTAACCGATTAGTAACTGATTAGGAATTGATAAGTATTGATTCCAAGTATCCACCATGGGGAAGCATACAGGGATACTGCCTTTGCGGCCTGTCACTACCAGCATTGACAGCATTTTGGAAAGGGCTGTCAGTATTGTGTCTAACAAAATCGAACTAACTGAGAGGCGCTTGTCCCTGGGAATTGAGGTACAACTAAATGGTCTCATAGCAGGAGCGGCCCCAGCTGATCCTGTTCTTCCACCTACAGCCAGTCATGTGCCCGCTATCACATCTAGCACCCCCCGCTCTTAGGACCCGGTTCCAATAATGTGGATCTCCCCAACGAGAACCATAAGGGAGATGATATCGCCAAGTCACTGTTAAACACGGGCACACCAACAACTGCCACAGTTTCAGGGGCTAAGCGCAAAAGGAAGCTTGGGAAGCCCATTAGTTCTAAATGGAAACAACCCATTTGCTCTAGCTCATCCCACATTGTCATGAGCTCGTGGATACAGCCTCCATTGAACGTTGGTATCCCAGAGGCTACACTAAATGAGGAACCGATTTGTTCTATTAGCACACAGACTGAGGTTGTACCTCCTACTTCTGATCGCAGTGGCTCTGGAGACACTCGTCAACATTGTTGTAGACACCATTTTTGCACGAATTAAAGACTTAATAGACAAGAACTTTTCCTGCCTATGGAAGCGATTAGATCATCTGGATACTCTTATGAACAAAATGAGCCAACAACAAGAGACCACCCAGATTGTTGCTATCACGGGGGAGGGCTCAAATCCGTCAACTGATGTTGTATCTAATTCTAATTTATCGACTATAACACCAACACCAACCGCGCCCAATGGTTCTTCAACTGGATGATCTTGTAGAACATGCAGTAAAGTGAAGGAATGCTTTTTACTAAAGTTTAATATTGTGCCAGAAAATCTTTCAATTTTTAGTGGCGCCCAAAGTCTGTCTCGGACTGCTAAGAACATGCCCCCTATTTCTCATTGTGAACCTTTGAACAGCCAAGCTAGCGTAAACCTAAAACCAGGCAGTATGAGCGAAGGCGTCCCAGACTCTCTGAGAATGAGAATCTTCGAGCCCAGCAGGGAGGTCTTGAGTTTACCACCAGCAGCGTGTCCCTATGTTCTGGTATTGGCAGGGGTACCAACTCTTAAGAAAAATCAAGAAGAAACGTAGGATCAACTGCGCAATAAATGCGTGGATTGGCTATCCAAACCAAAAAGGTTCAAGGTGTCAAACATGAATGATATCATAATGGTACGAAGAGTAGGGTGGGTGGGGGCATTGCTAAAGAACATAGGGGGGACTGCATAGTGATTAATTTTCACAGTCCGTTTATGGTCAGATCATTATTTAAGGTACAGGAGGATATTACCATTCATCCCACGCATATCTGGTCACTGCCACTGGGCTATTTCTATAAACCGACCTCCGGGCCTATAACAAATGATGCTCCCTTTCCAATCATACATAATAGGTTCTTAGCACTGTCTGGTGTGGATAACCAGGACTGACTGTCACCCTCACTGGTATCCAACGAGATCACTCTTACACCGAATACGCATCCATCAGAGCCAGGTGAGCATGATATCCTAACTAAGGCCACTATTGATTCAAATTTAAATATATTAAGCTGGAATGTCGCTGGTTTGGAGTAAAAAATAACTCTACCAGACTGGCTAGAAATAGTTCAGCAACAAGACATCCTTATGTTTCAGGAGACCTGGGCTACGCAAGATCTATATATTGAAGGGTTTGAATGTTTCAATACTGTTCCCTCAACCCCTAAGTTAGGCCGTCCATCTGGTGGCCTTTCAATCTGGGTCAATGTCTCTGCGGGAGGTAGTGTCAAGGTTCTAGACACAAAAAATGACAAATTTCAAGCATTAATATACAAAAGGGGAGTATCCATATGTTTACTTAATTTTTACAATAATGATTTTCATTCTACACCGAACATGAATTTTACCAACCTGTTTGACTTTATTACCACACTACAATATCGCACTTTGATAATCTAGCTGGCATTTGTTTGGGGGGAGATTTTAATGTCAAGATTCCCAGGGAAACTATCCCAATTATAGAACCTATCACTAAGGCGCACTCGTGCAATAGGGTGGTAGAATTATTGGATCATCTGCGTAACCATAATCTAATCAATGTGATGGAAATTGCCGCAATAACCAATAATAATAACCCTCCTGAACCAACATTCAGAGGTAGGGGCTGTGAGTCCACTATTGATTATGTCTTTATCTCCCCCACCCTCGAGGATTGCCTGTTGAAAGCTGAGGTGGTCCCAACCCTTCATGGTGACCATAATCCGATGAAAATAATATTGAGAATTGCCCCTAAGCCGATATATAACAAAGAGTGTGGTGCTAGGAATCTGACCCCCTCTACTGACAATTTGAGACTAGTCTGTCGAGGAGTCAATAATACTGATCTGTTTTATAGGATGGTAAGGGACTACCCGAGACGTATCGATTCGTGCCTGTCATTACAAGACCATAATCCTGAGGTAATTGGCGCTTTTTCCAAACTCTGTGAGGGTATTAAATCTATATTATCTAAACCAATTGTGGAAGCACAACATGGACCAAGATGGTTTAATAGTGACTGTTCATTAGTCAACAGACAGCTTCGAAAGGCTCTCTCATCAAATCCCAGAGATCCTTCTCTTATCAAATCGTTAAGGCAAAAGTACAAGGCAGCTATTTCACACAGGAAGGATGAAATTGTAAAAGAGCGCTGGCATGCCCTAGCGTGTGCTGCCACATTAAAGAACGGGAATGGTTTTTGGGCAGCTGTTAAAGGTATGAGATCCATGGGACAATCATTGACCCCGATAAGTTGCAATATAACTAGCGAGGCATGGGAAGCTCATTTTTCTATGATTTATTCAGCCCCAACACAAAATGAGGACCCCGCTGAACACCAGGTCCCTACCGGGATCCCAATATTCCTATCTGAAGTTGAAGACGCTATCCAACAGAGCCTGGGCAACAAAGCTCCCGGACCTGACAGGCTGCCAATCGATCTTATCAAACATAAACCTGAGTTCTGGGCGCCGCTTTTATTAAATGTTTTTAATAATTTAACTAACGCCCCGATTCCAAGCACATGGTCAACTAGCATCATTGTACCAATTTTTAAAAAGGGTGATCGATCCCAACCAAGCTGTTATAGACTGATCTCCTTGATAGATAACATGCTGAAAATATTAGGAAGGATCGTATATAATAAGATTAAGACACGGGCTGAGGAAGATCATATTTTACAACCATGCCAGTTAGGTTTTAGAAGCAAAATAGGCACAATTGAACAGTGCTTAAACCTCAACCTAATTATTGGAAAGTATACCATAGTCCAACAATCCCCTATATATCTGGCTTTTATGGACCTTACTTCAGCCTTTGATTTTGTCAATCGGTCACGTTTATGGTCCATTCTTTTAAAATATGGCTTGGATGAGGTTTTAATTCACTTTTTAGCTTACATACACAAGGATTTGAAAGCCCAGGTGAGGATCAATAAGGGTGGGGAGCTTTCAAACGATATTGGAGTTGGTAGAGGGGTCAGGCAGGGTTGTGTCCTGGCCTCTCTCCTCTTTATTTTATATATCAACGACTTTCATAAATCATTGATAGTACTCTCCAATGACATTCCTAAAATCAATGATAATACACTCCCCGCCCTATTGTATGCCGATGACGCGGTCTTAATGGGCCGCACACCCAATGCTTTACACATTTTAGTGCAGGGTTTCGTAGATTTTATGGCTAGTTTAGATTTACATACTAATTTTTTTTTTTAAATTATAATGGCTTGTGGGCCGAAAAAGTATCTCCTTAATTCCATTTTCATAGACAACCAAAGTTTACAACGCACTTGCACTTTTCCTTACTTGGGGCTGGTATTTGCAGCTAACGGTTCCTGGGTTGACCACGTGGTGCATAGCAGGAATATGTTTTCTAAACCCATCAACTCAATCCTTGGTCTCCCTCAGCCAAAAAGGACAGGGGTAGTTTTAGCTATTACGAATATTTTTAAATCCCAGTGTATCCCGACAGCAACATATGGTGCAGAGGTCTGGGGCTTCACAAAGAGTAACAGCATTCAGTGCGAAAACTCTTGGGAGCACCGATCTCTGCATCACAATATGTTTGCCATAGCGAATTGAAATTGTTCTACATTGAAAATTACATAAAGGCTCGCCCTGCCATATTTTGGCTAGCAATCTGGAAAAACCCGGCAGCGGCTCTCACCAGAGAGAGAATAGTAGATTGTCTCAAATGTGAGAATGGAAGGGAAATACCGTGGCTTGCCGCAGTGAGGGAGAGTTTGAGTAGCGTGAATTACGTGCAGGTCTTTTTAAATCCCACCGATTTAGATGGCATGAACAAAAAAGACCTTTAGGAGGCCCTATATGCACATTATAGCAAAGCAAGACTTGAAAAGGGTGGTCCAGAAAACAACCGTTGTCAAGTATGTCTATCGAGGATGTCTCCCATAAGCCATCTAGTTACCTTTTAAAACCGATAGGCCGCTGAGAGAGGACTTCTCTTTCGTTTAAGGGCTGGCACAGTTAAATTCCTAATTTGTTCTCCTCTGGGGTATAACGCTAATTTAGATCAGTTGCTAGGCCCTTGGGACGGCCCGTCGCGGACAAACAATGCTTCACTTTCTATTTTTTTGTAATTTTTATTCGAAATATGCAAAACGGCTTTTGATAACCGTTTTTTTTTTAAAAACTACCCCTGTCCATCTTGAAGCAGCTTACATGAAAATTCTCAAACTGGAAGAGGATGAATTAACTTTTTGTGTAGGCTCCTTTTGAAAGTTGCAGTCCATGCTCGTAACACAATGTGTACTTTATGAAGGTTGTTCTTACTGATTTTATATTTATATTGTAATTATGATTAATGTAAAATATATGGATACTTTTTACAGACCTGTCTTCTTAACCCCTCATTATGATTAAGTACAGGCATAAACCAAGAGGGCCCCAATTGAAAAATTGCTTTTCATGACGTTTGATTATGAATTGATTTTATCCTACTGTTTTTATGATCAATAAGACTTGAGTATTATTATGCTGCTATGTGACTTGTGCTTTTATGGATATATCTGTATCCGAATAAAGATTTTTGAAAGATGAAGGAAAAGATTAACATTGTTCGCAAAACACATTACGATTTAAAGATGTGCCACTCTGAACCCCGCCATGTTACTGCCCCTCCCTTCTGAGCACGATGAGATTGATAAACATGACTATCTTCCGGACGGAAGAAGAGGCAAAATGACGGGTAGACTTGACTGATGTTCCCTTATCCGATGCCCAAGGGGAACTATATGTTGATGGCTCTTGATTTAAATTACCAGATGGCACTACAACTGCTGCGTATGCTATTACTACACTGCGCACAATAGTTGAGACATCACGAGTTCCTATCAATCGGCCCAGGCCGCTGAGCTTGTCACTCTAATCCAGAGCTTGTGAATTAAGTGAGGGACTGGTTATCAATATTTATACTGACAGCCAGTACGCCTTTGGAGTTGCTCATAATTTCGGGTGACTCTGGGCTGAGAGAAGGTTTCTTACTTCCCAGGGTACTAAAATTCAGCACGGGCATCTCATACTGAGGCTTGCCGCTCCCTAAGAAATTGGCCATAGTAAAGTGTAGTGCACATCAGAAGGTCACTGATGACGTAGGTAGGGGGAATTGCTTTTGCCGATCAGACAGCTAAGGAAACAGCCCGGACCAAAATGAAAAGAATGTTTGTGGCAGGACCTGCTAGGTGGGTGCCTGAGGTTACTATGTTCGAAGACACACTTGAGAATGTGAAGGAGATTCAAAGCGAGGCCACAACAGAAGAGTTAGCAGTGTGGCAAGAAAGTACAGCGCAATTGAATGATGAGGGATGTTGGATTGACAAGTCAGGGAAGCAGAGATTGATGTTACCAGACGAATATGTTCTTCCTGTAGTCACCATGGCCCAGCGCATATTAGTGCTAAGGGTATTTGCAAGTTGTTAGACCCTGTATGGCAGAATAACAACATTTCTAAGACAGCTGCACATTTAGTGAAGTACTGTATGGTGAGCATGATGCATAGTCCTGGGAAGGGTACTCCTACATCCCCTTGTAATTTCGCACCACCCACCTTCCCTTTTGAAGTCCTACAAATTGACTATATTGAGTTGGAACGATGCAACAACTTGAAGTATGTCCTGGTGGTTGTTTGTGCGTTTAGTAAATGGGTGGAAGCTTATCCCACTAAAGATAATACAGCCATTACGACTGCAAAGGTACTCCTGAAGGAGTTCTTTCCTAGTTTCGGCTTGCCTTGTTTGTTTTGGAGTGATAACGAAAGTCATTTCAATGCCAAGGTTATTCAGTTAATTTGTGATGGTCTGCACATAAAACAGAAGTTTCATGCTGCAAACCATCCGCAGTCAGCAGGTTTGGTTGAGAGGTACAATGGTACTCTCAAACTGAATTTGACAAAGATCCAGGAGACCACAGGGTTGCAGTGGCCAGATGCATTACCATTAGCTCTTTTGTCGACAAGAACAACAGCACATTCTAGAACAGGATTGTCACCGTACGAGGTCGTGTTTGGATGCCCGGCAAATGTCTGGGGCGTCCCACGTCCTCGTCGGTTTGCCGATATTGAGTACCCATTATTGATTGATTACCTGTACCAGTTAACTGAAAATTTGCATTCTATTCACCAACAGGTCCGTGAGTCCCTACCAGCTACGCCAGAGGGGCCCGGACATGACCTCCAGCCAGTGGACTATGTCCTCATAAAGAATTATCAGCGGAAGAAGAGTTTGGAGCCACATTGGAAGGGGCAGGTCCTTTTAGCTATCCGTACTGCTGTCAAGGTCGCTGGTCGGAAGAATTGGGTGCATGGCGTGTATTGTAAAAAGGTGCCCCAACCGTTGCCCTATGATCAGTGGGTGAAGGAGGGGATACCTGACCAGGAGTTTGAGCAGATTCCTCATTTTGTTCCATTCAGCGATGCTGTCCTCACATGGACGCAAAGTGATAAGGAGAATGATGACATCTTGAATGAAGCTGTCCCGCCAGAAATAAGAGCTATTCAGGAGCCCCTTTTCACTGATCCTTCTGTGCCTGGAGTCACTAGGTACAATTTGCGTCCTCGGACGAAGAACAGTGCACCAAAGGAGAAGTTAGATTAGACAGGGATGGACTCTGCAAGTTTGGGTGTACTTTGCTGTAGTACCAATGGAGTTAGTTTAGGGTGATGTGAGATTGGTGCATTGTTGTGACATTGGACAGGATAGATTGAACGTACTCCCTTGGGGGGTACATTATCCTGATTGACGTGGGATGCATCCAGAGCTTAGGACAGAGCAAGCTCCACTGCCGGTGTTCAAGATCGCCAACGTTGATGAATAATAGGAGCCTGTACCAGTGAGGCTCTGACGGACACTGGGAACTTGTATACTTCCCATGTTGGAGATTTGCCCCTTTGCCTTATCATTTGCTATGCACCCCTTTGGCAGAATGGTTGCTGACGAGGAGCAGCCAGTAATTCCCTTTGTTCATACACGTGAATTTTGTTCTACTAAACAAAAAGCGTTATGTGCTGTTCTTGTGTTATTACTGCTGTTGGTTCTGGGCGGGGTGTCTTGGGTTTTGGAATGTAGTCACGATGCACAATTCTGTATTGCATATAAAATTGTTTCTCAAGTACGTACAAAAAGGACACTCCCGAGCAATGTATTTTTAGATACACACGAGATTTTTTGGTGAAGGTACAGCGTGTTACCCTACTGAATCTGTCACAAGTTTATGGACTGCCTACCCATTGTCATTGGTTAATTATACATATGTTCGCCCACCCCATTTTGTAGCGGTAAAGGGTGAGTTCGGGATGGGATATCCCGGTCCTTGTTTGTATTATAGGAAGCCACGAGGGAAGGGATATTCAGATTGCAATACTAATATGTATTATGATAATTTGTATATGGAGAAACAAAACATTACCTTAGTAGGCTGGCATTATCAAGATTTGACAGTTACCCGAAAGGCAGGTTACTATCCTGCATGTTGTTCGATAGTAAATAGTACAGATGCTTTCTTATACGTAAATTGTTCTGGAATAATACGGTTTAAAAATACAATGTCTTTAGTGAAAAAGGAAGATCCAAGTACAGTGGGAATGAATACCAGATATGCTCGTGTAGATTATCAAGGTCCACTTAATGCATTCAGGATTTTACTTTCTGTCTAATGGTACTTACTTGAATGTTTATAATGGTACAGAAGATGTTGCTTTGGGAATGGCGCTTCCTCTTGGTGTGCCTTGTAAGTACAGTACGCCGAATATAAGATGGGTTAAAAGGACTTTGACGAAGAAATTTTGTAATGGAGTGACAGACCTTAGGTCAATAATTATAGTAATGGTATAACCTTTGGGTATATTCTCTCCTCTATTATTACCTTTAGTGGTACCGCTATGGCCAGGGGTGAAAGGGCTAGGGAATATTTTGGATGCAAGCTACAGATACTGTCTAATTCTACAGCAGCAGCTTTGCGTGACATCACCACCCAATTAGAAAGTATGCGAATATATTCTGAGCAAACCAGATATGCAGTTGATTTTATCCTAGCTAAGAGCGGTGGTGTGTGCGCAGTAGTAGGAGACCAGTGTGTAGTCGGATCACTAATATGGAAAAGAACATTACCCAACATATTTTAGATATTTTGGAAAATGTCAAAGGAATGGAAAGTGGAAATTGGAGTTGGTCCCTTGAAAAGGTGATTTATTTTATTGTGATTTTGATTGCTTGCTGCATTCTGGTGCAGTGTCTTACCTTATGTTGTACTTACTGCACCACTCTTCTCGCTCCCAAGAAATTATCAATCCATGATACCAATGCGACCATTATGATCCAGAAGGAGGTGAACGATCTGATGCAGATTGATGAGGGTATTTTTGAGACTTCTTCCCTCCTTACTCTTTCTATCCCTGACGCTGAGGATATGGAATGCTCCTAAAATTAATTTACCATGTTTTTATTGAATGATATGTCCTTTGTAATCATATATATGGCTTAGCTCATGCTAAAAGGAGGGTCTGTTAGACTATAAATTGTGCTTTTGTATTCATCTACGTAAGTTAGCATTCGTGGCGCCATTTTGTGTATGGGCGCTAATTTGTATCATGATTGAAACTGATTCTTCTCTCTTTCCGAGAAACGACCTTCTCTAAGTTATGTTTCTTCGGAGATGGGTTTTGCCACACTAATGAATGCTTATTAGCGCATACCTTTCTTCTGAGATGTAAGCCTTCTCCCACTTATCTAGTGGTGGGCACAGGCAGAGTAACCTTGAGAGGCAAATAATGTGTGCCCGGCCTCAGAATCGAAACTTACTCCTTTGAAATTTACTGTCCAGCTGCAACCCTCTGGAAAATTCCATGGTGGGCGGGTTTTCATTGATTCTGAAATGTACATAATGTATTGTTATGCTTGTTGAAGTCAGACTCTCTCTGCAGCACTCTTAGCGACTGGGCAGACAGGGCTCTGTTCTGAGTAAACTTTGAATAAACTATTATTGGTTTGTATTCTCTACTGTTTGACTGACCAACTCTTCATTACGTAGAAGGCAAAGAGGTGGTCATTGGTGACCCGAATCGGGCCATTTCCTTCACAGCAGGCCTCACATCCTTGTGTGTCAGGCCTGCCAGCACTGCCAGAGACGTAGGTAAGTCACCCCCACAGCAGGCCTCACATCCCTGTGCGCCAGGCCTGCCAGCACTGCCAGAGGTGTAGGTTAGTCACCCCAACAGCAGGCCTCATATCCCTGTGCGCCAGACCTGCCAGCACTGCCAAAGACGTAGGTAAGTCACCCTTACAGCAGGCCTTACATCCTTTTGTGCCAGGCCTGCCAGCACTGCTAGAGGCGTAGGTAAGTCACCCCCACACCAGGCCTCACAGCCCTGTGTGCCAGGCCTGCCAGCACTGCCAGAGGTGTAGGAATGTCACCTCTATGGCAGCCCTAACATCCCTGTGCGCCAGGCCTGCCAGAAGCGTAGTTACGTCACCTCTACGGCAGGCCTCACATCCCTGTGTGCTAGGGCTGCCAGGCCTGCCAAAGATGTAGGTACGTCACTTCTACGGCAGGCCTCAAATCCCTATGCGCCAGACCTGCCAGGTCTGCCAGATGCTTAGGTAAGGCACCCCCGCAGCAGGCCTCACATCCCTGTGTGCCAGCACTGCCAGAGGCGTAGGTAAGTCACCCCCTCAGCAGGCCTCACATCCCGGTGCGCCAGGCCTGCCAGAAGTGTAGTTACGTCACCTCTACAGCAGGCCTCACATCCCTATGTGCCAGACCTGCCAGCACTGCCAGAGGCGTAGGTAAGTCACCCCCTCAGCAGGCCTCACATCCCTGTGTGCCAAGCTTGCCAGCACTGCCAGAGGCGTAGGCAAATTACCCGCAAAGCAGGCCTCGCATCCCTGTGTGCCAGGCCTGCTAGCACTGCCAGAGGTGTAGGTAAGTCCCCCCCTCAGCAGGCCTTACATCCCTTTGCGCCAGGCCTGCCAGCACTGCCGGAGGCGTAGGTAAGTCACCTCTACAACAGGCCTCACATCCTGTGCACCAGGTCTGCCAGCACTGCCTGAGGCATAGGTAAGTCACCTATACAGGAGGCTTCACATCACTGTGTGCCAGGCCTGCCAGCACTGCCAGAGGCTTAGGCAAGTCACCCCCTCAGCAGGCCTCTCATCCCTGTTTGCCAGGCCTGCCAGCACTGCCAGAGGCATAGGTAAGGCACCCCCCCAGCAGGCCTCACATCCCTGTGCGCCAGGGCAGCCGTAGGCGAGGTAAGTCACCCCTACAGCAAGCCTCACATCCTTGTGCGACAGGCCTGCCAGCACTGCCAGAGGCGTAGGTAAGGCACCCCCACAGCAGGCCTCACATCCCTGTGCGCCAGGCCTGCCAGCACTGCCAGAGGCGTAGGTAAGACACCCCCCCCAAGCAGGCCTCACATCCCTGTGCGCTAAGCCTGCCAGGCCTGCCAGAGGCGTAGGTAAGTTACCCCCTCAGCAGGCCTCACAGCCCTGTGTGCCAGGCCTGCCAGCACTTCCAGAGGTGTAGGAATGTCACCTCTATGGCAGCCCTAACATCCCTGTGCGCCAGGCCTGTCGGAAGCGTAGTTACGTCACCTCTACAGCAGGCCTCACATCCCTGTGCGCTAGACCTGCCAGGCCTGCCAGAGGCGTAGGTACGTCACCTCTATGGCAGGCCTCACATCCCTGTGCACCAGGCCTGCCACGTCTGCCACGTCTGCAAGATGCTTAGGTAAGGCACCCCCTCAGCAGAACTCACATCCATGTGTGCCAAGCCTGCCAGCACTGCCAGAGGTGTAGGCAAGTCACCCCCTCAGCAGGCCTCACATCCCTGTGTGCCAAGCCTGCCAGCACTGCCAGAGGCGTAGGCAAATTACCCGCACAGCAGGCCTCACATCCCTGTGTGCCAGGCCTGCTAGCACTGCCAGAGGTGTAGGTAAGTCACCCCCTCAGCAGGCCTCACATCCCTGTGTGCCAAGCCTGCCAGCACTGCCAGAGGCGTAGGTACGTCACCTCTACAGCAGGCCTCACATCCCTGTGCGCCAGGCCTGCCAGAACTGCCAGAAGCGTAGGCAAGTCACCCCCTCAGCAGGCCTCTCATCCCTGTGCGCCAGGCCTGCAAGTACTGCTAGAGGCGTAGGTAAGGCACCCCTACAGCAGGCCTCGCATCCCAGTGCACCAGGCCTGCCAGCACTTCCAGAGGCATAGGTAAGTCACCTTTACAGTAGGCCTCACATCCCTGTGCGCCAGGCCTAACAGCACTGTCAGAGGCGTAGGTAAGGCACCCCCCCAGCAGGCCTCACATCCCTGTGAGCTAAGCCTGCCAGGCCTGCCAGAGGCGTAGCTAAGTCACCCCCTCAGCAGGTCTCACAGCCCTGTGTGCCAGGCCTGCCAGCACTGCCAGAGGTGTAGGAATGTCACCTCTATGGCAGCCCTAACATCCCTGTGCGCCAGGCCTGTCAGAAGCGTAGTTACGTCACTTCTACAGCAGGCCTCACATCGCTGTGCGCTAAACCTGCCAGGCCTGCCAGAGGCGTAGGTACGTCACCTCTATGGCAGGCCTCATATCCCTGTGCGCCAGGCCTGCCACGTCTGCCAGATGCTTAGGTAAGGCACCCCCTCAGCAGAACTCACATCCATGTGTGCCAAGCCTGCCAGCGCTGCCAGAGGTGTAGGCAAGTCACCCCCACAGCAGGCCTCACATCCCTGTGTGCCAGGCCTGCCAGCACTGCCAGAGGTGTAGGCAAGTCACCCCCTCAGCAGGCCTCACATCCCTGTGTGCCAAGCCTGCCAGCACTGCCAGAGGCGTAGGCAAATTACCCGCTCAGCAGGCCTCACATCCCTGTGTGCCAGGCCTGCTAGCACTGCCAGATTCGTAGGTAAGTCACCCCCACATCAGTCCTCACATCCCTGTGGCCAGGAATGCCAGCACTGCCAGAGGCGTAGGTAAGTCACCCCTACAGCAGGCCTTATATCCCTTTGTGTCAGGCCTGCCAGCACTGCCAGAGGCGTAGGTAATTCACCTCTACAACAGGCCTCACATCCCTGTGCACCAGGTCTGCCAGCACTGCAAGAGGCATAGGTAAGGCCCCTCCACAGCAGACCTCAGATCCCTGTGCGCCAGGGCAGCCGGAGGTGTAGGTAAGTCACCCCTACAGCAAGCCTTACATCCTTGTGCGCCAGGCCTGCCAGCGTTGCCACCGGCGTAGGTAAGTCACCCCCACAGCAGGCCTCACATCCCTGTGCGCCAGGCCTGCAAGTACTGCCAGAGGCGTAAGTAAGGCACCCCTACAGCAGGCCTTGCATCCCTGTGCGCCAGGCCTGCCAGCACTTCCAGAGGCATAGGTGAGTCACTTCTACAGCAGGCCTCACATCCCTGTGCGGCCAGGCCTACCAGCACTGCCAGAGGCGTAGGTAAGGCACCCCCCCAGCAGGCCTCACATCCCTGTGCGCCAGGCCTGCCAGCCCTGCCAGAGGTGTAGGTAAGACACCCCCCCAGCAGGCCTCACATCCCTGTGCGCCAGACCTGCCAGCACTGCCAAAGGCATAGGTAAGTCATCCTTACAGCAAGTCTCTCATCCCTGTGCGCCAGGCCTGCCAGTGTCGTGTAGTTCTTATAAATCTATATAAGATCTGCGCGTTTGGACAACATATACTGCGGGCCTGGTGTCTGAATTGATTCCAGATACCCCCACCGGGTATGTTGGCCTGTAGGCCAGCTAGCTCACAGTGCCACTAGAAACTCCTCTTATCAAGGTGAGAATAGTTCTTGGCAACTATCAAACATGACAACCCTGATCCCTCAGAATCATGGAAACAGTGCAATACTTTTCGCTCAGTCACTCTTGCTCACTTAGTCTCAGAGATACACAGAACAAACGGTATGGACGTGTTCAATAAGAATTTATTGAACATTCGTCATTCTAGTGTAAAATAGATGCGCTGAGACAATCATCAGACAGTAACAGATATAAGTGATTAGAAGCACTAGAAAAGTGAAAGGATGGTAAATCTCTACCATTTTGCTATAATCATAAATACAGAGAAGTATATAAAATACATGACAATAAATTGCGTACTCCTACGATGTAATCCTAACTAGATGTACCTAAGTGTACCTAGCATGTGTGTAGGTGTTAAAGCCAAGAATCCCTCTAGGATAAAGTCAGCCCCATTACCTGAAGTGAGAGGCTGTGGGACCACATATTGGTCTAGAGTTGGACACCCCGCAAGGGATGTTCAGACCGCTGCGAGCTGGAGTGTCTGCTTGCAGGAATCTCAGCGTCTCGCGTCAGTGTGTCGGCATGGAAGTCGTGATCTCCTCTGACTATCTTAGCAAGATGTGATGTTTATATACCCGAAGGTATCCCCAGGGGTTCTACCTTGCTGTGCCACTGTTGGACTTAGGATGACGTCGGAAATGAGCCTTGTACATAGTTATTATGCAGGAGATGATAGTCCTGCTGAATTTACGAGAATCCTAAATCCTCATGCATAATGTATGAGGCTATTGTTCAGGGAAAACCCCACGTTCTGTAAGGAGTACTGTAACTAGGTGAAGGGTCATTCCTAGCAGCCGTTATGCATGTAATTTAGGAAGGAATATAGGTGAAAGGTTGTGATGTTACCTGGGCCTATATTGGGGTACCCACTCCTCACCCGACTGGATGACATAATCTAATACTGACGTACTACCCGTCTAGGTACCGGCACGCAAACATACGTATAAACAATAGTTCCATTAAAAAATGTTAAAAAACTCTAAAAAGGTGCTAAAAACAGAAATTGTCGCTCAAGCAACAGCTCTAATGTGTCTGTATATATAGTTTAAACTACTACAAGCATTAGAAAGCCATGCAGGTCATAAAAAGTGTCAATCTGTTTTGGAACTCCAACATGAGTATGTTTTAAAAAAGCTGAATTTTTCCCCAGCAAACGACTGGTCAAATGTTTGTGTCTAGGCTGGTAGACGCAACATCGCTGTTGCCTGCCTTCGCAGACGACAATCCCTGTAACACCTCGCAGATTACATCAATTGAGCACAGATGATCTTCCGCGCTGCCTGCAGCCGATGCTGGGGCAGCCTGTTCACTATCCAAAGCCTTGGTGTTCGTGGAGGAGCCGGTGTCCATACCAACAGGAGCAGAAATTTCCTGTGGTGGCTCCAAGAATGCCGCCATCAACATAGGAATATGCTGGGGACACTGCAGAACATGGGCCATTATCGGGTCCAGCAATGCATCAACGTCCGGTTGCGCAACTGATGGAAGTGTCAGACACAGATCTAACACGCATTCCTCTCCGTAGGACAGGCATCGGAGAACAGGTAAGATGCAGTCCATCCAGACTGGTCTAAATGACAGGAACCAAGAAGCACTTAGTTCTCGTAGGCGAGGTGTGCCCAGATGTTGTACCATGCGATCACGCTATTTGCAGTCCAGGAGTGCCTTTTCCATCTCCTTGGTGACTGGGACGTCCATTGCGTAGCCGTCGTATCAGACATGTTAAAGATACGATTTACCGTTTCTATGAAATAGAAGGGGCAATATGTTCGTATTAGTGCCTTTATCTCGGCCGAGGACCTTGCGATCTGGAGATCAAAAGTCTCCCGGGCGGAGGTTAAGGGCATGGTTTTCTGTAAAAGCATGGCTTTCATTCTGCTCAGAGTTTCAAACCGTATAAGAGAAACATTCAATGAAGGCCATAGCGGCGCCTCCATGACTGTATGTGTCGATTGAAACAATACTTGCATACAGCAAGTAACCCTGGAGCTCACGGTTACCAGATATGCGATACCCTTTAGCATCACACAACAACCTTGATCCTTCAGCATCAAGTAACTCCCATTCGAGAGAAGCCTGAATACCGGAGCGATCACAGCTGCCGGGGCACCTTTCAAATGACAGTACAGGTTTGCCACTGAACCATTACAAGCTCTGTGTAGCATAATATCCTGGCATATGAGAGATCCACTCAAAGCGTTCTCATAGTTAGTACTGCTTAGAAACACTTCAAGATCCCCACTCCTGTATCGAAATCTGTATGGTAATTCCCAAGATTTCCTGATGTATTCCTTACCCATCTTTTCATATCTGCCCGCCTGTTGTTCTAGGCAATATTGAAATTGGAAAGTTGTGACCGGTAGTGTTATGTGGCCATGGATTAACCATTCAGTGGACGGTGACTCAGCCACAGTAAAAGGTAATGTGTCCAGTTTTTCAACACACAGCATTGTATATTTTGCTCCCCTCTGTGCCATTTTCATCTGTTTTTCTGTTAGATTGTATGCAGAAAACAGGGACGTACTGTTTATAAACTGCCAAGGCACATAACCAGCGCACAATGATTGCAGCGTCCAGCTCAATAACATAATAGAACGTATTTGTGATTGCCCGTGCTGTAATATGGACAAGTCCTGTTCTAGTACGTCAATAGCAGAAGATACAATGTTGCCCAGTGAATATATCCTGGATGTTAACTTAGTCATGCCATTGTCAACTACAGCTAATGCCTTTTCTAGGTTAATCCTATCTATTTCTTTTAGTCTCTCAGCTGCTTCTTGTTGGGAGATTTTCCAAATTTCATTATAGACAGCATATATGAAACGTTTCTGACGTGGTTTTCTGGGACCTAATAAAAAATCCCTTATGTCCACATCCTCTGATAGTAAGGATAAGTGTTGTTTCACCTGTCTTAGTGTTGAGGTTTTTAGCCAATCGAGGCATAACTTCCCAACACTGTATGATGTCACCACCCCGGGATGTTCTCTTTGTACATAGCGTGGGTCTGGCCTATGGATACTATACCCTTTGGTGGTTCCCCTGAATCTTTCTTGACATCTGTCAGTGTCTGTGGGCCAAACCAACCATCCCTTCCAATTGGGGTCTGATCTATTGTATTGTAGGATGTCATCTAGCGCAGTCCCTTCATCTGATGTATGATTTTCCCCGTTATGTGTTGGAATCTGAGGTGTGCTCAAGGCCTTGTTCTTGGCTATCCCAAGACAGGAAGTCTGCTGCACAGTTTCATTTTAAAAAATCATCTGCTGTGGAATGAGGCATGCTCTAAATAGCGCTTCTGTTCCCTGGACTTGCCAATCCCTAGAACCCCAGACTGATTTTAAGTCTATAGTGTCTTTCCATAAGTCGAAACCCTGTTCAGACAGTTGAGTAATAAAGGAAGCAGAATAAATCTGTTTGGTGTTTGTTAGCATATTTTTCTGTGCAACCTTATAGTAATATGAGGTCGGATCTGAAATGTTAAACCCTGAAAAATATGAAAATGTCTGTGCAAACATTTTTGAACTGCTTTTTGGTGGTGTAGGGCAATGTTCCCATTGGTGATAAGTGAAAACGTTCCTAGGGCTGCTTGATTTGTGTAGAAAGTGATGACCATAATGTTGATAACAATACATAGTGTTAAAATCTGATGTGTCTTCCAACATTTCATTGCTAGAAAATGCAGCAGATTGTTCCAAATCAGACAACATATTATTCACAGTTTCAAAATCCCAATTGTCTGAGAATGTACTGGAGGTAATGATATCATTTAATGAAATTTTATATAAAGGTGGTACTTTTAAAAGTTCTGTTGTGCCAAATATATCATAATCAACCTTGTCCCACACTATACCATCAGGTATAGGAACTGCTGTAATGTTCACTGATGACAAGTCTCTTTGTTCACGATGTGATGAAACATGAGGTTTCAGGACCAAGTTCACTTTTGACGCTGCAGAGCTTTGACGTAGATAAGTTCCATTAATAATTAAGTGGAAAGTGGTCACTAAGACTACCCAGAAAAGAAAGAAAAGTATCCCGGTGAGTATCCAAAGTTCTATCCAAGGTGACACCAGGTAAGTCTTTTTAAGAAAGATGAAGAAATTTTTGATTTGTTTGAGTTTTTGGGGCTGGCGTTGTTTCAGGTTCACTTGGATCCAATGAAAAGGTATCAAAGTCGATGAAATAGCCTGATGCAGTTCAATCTATTTTTGGTAGCTCAGCAGATTTTGTTGAACTTGTTGAGGCATGTTTATGTAGAAATCAGTGTTAGGTTGAATTGAAAGTTGCCTTTCATTTTGATTTTCCGTTGCAAGAGGAACGAGTTCCATCACATTGTTGTTTATTCCAGTGCTTTGCAAAGGCGACTCTTCAAACATGATGAGCCTTTCTGTCTGAACTTCCTGTATAGTAGCGAGAGGAGGACGTCGGCTACTCAGGAGCTCACGAGGCCTACTATTCAGTATCTGTCACATAATGTGTTTTTATCAGATCAATGGAGACAAACCTTTTCTCCTTTTTTCGGGCAAGAGGGGGCAGAAGGACAGGTACAGGCTTTCTGTAAGATGGTCCAAATTCCCTTTTGTCCGTTATCTTTTCTCTGACCAGATCCCCTACTTTAGGAATCCAGACAGGTCTTGCTGTGACTGACTTGACTTCCCCAGTGGCAAACCTTTTCACCTGGACATTGCTCTGTAGAGCCATTGATTCATTTAGTTCCTGTAAAACAGCGAAACGTTTATTGATGTCAAAAGGTTTTTCATCCGCCACTGTGCCTTCACAATCTAGGTCAGGTACCCACATTCTCGTCCCAACAAGGACCTCATAAGGAGTGACCCCCCTAGAGAGCATCTTGGCATAATATTTAAGGCCCTCTGGACCCCATATAGGTGATTGACCCAACTACCACCCGCGCCTAATACCCTGGCTGTTAATGATTGCTTTAAGTCCCGGTTCTTCCTTTCCACAACCGAATTTCCCTCAGGATGGTACGGAGAGGAGTACAGCAGTGCTACACCCAAACCTCCCATGGCCTCCTTGTAATCCCTGGAGCTAAATGTGGGGCTGCGATCAGAATGTAATGTGCCAACTGCGTATGTCCCTATAAAGACTCTCAAATCTCTGATAACAGTTCGAGCATCAGCCGAGCGCTGAGGCCATACCCATAGGAATCTTGAGCAGGAATCCACTGCAACCATTATGTACTTGTAAGCCCCATCAGATTGCAAGGGGCCACAGTAGTCCAAATAGACACACGCGAGAGGTCTGTCTATCAATAATGGTGTCTGCGCTGGACGTGTTATTGTGGAGCCTCTCATCTGTTGACAGATGTCGCACTTTAAGACATAGTCTTTGGTCTGCTTCATTAACCCTGGCCACCAATGGCGTTGTTTCAGTAAAGAAACCGTTGCTGTAACTCCTGCGTGTGCAGAACCCAGACCCTCGTGTGCAGCTAAAATTAAGCCTAATCTGCGATCCATGTTTAGTATTACTCTATCCCCCACTCCGGGGATCTGAGCAAATGGAACGTTGTTTGCATGTAACTTGTAGGAGTACTTGAGTGGAAAACCTTTCGGAAGTGCTTTATTGTCTTTGGCTGAAGCAATGACAGCTACCATTATCTGTCCGTCTATTCTCGTTTTTGAACGAGTGATTGCAGCTACGGATGCAGTTCGTACTGCCCCCTTTGAGGCTTCATCAGCCAATTAATTCCCTTCAAAGTGAACGCCATCACGTTGGTGACTCAGCGTGTGCATCACGTGAGCTCTTGGTAGCTCGTTTTTCAACTCCGCTACCTGTTCCCATAGCATTTTGAGCTTTATTGTCCTACCTTTTGAGTCTTTAAACCCATTTTGTCCCCAATAGTTTAGATATTCATTGTATGACTGGACACAGTAAAACAAATTACACAATATCAGTGTGGGGAATTCTCGATCTGTGTTAATCAGTGCCAGTAAAAGAGCTTTTAGTTCTGCTAACTGAGCCGTGCAGTCTCCCAAGGACTGAGTCTTTGGACAGTCTTTGGACAGCTCGGATGGAATTTACCATCCTTCATCCGACCCTTAACAATTGCACATGCAGCTCTGTATTGTTTACTCCCTATGGCCGGTTGAGCAGATCTGTCAGTGTAAATTATAAATTCATACTGATCTAGAGACATAATTTCATTAAGGAGAGGATATTCTTGTTCGTATTGCAGGAATGCCTGTGTTTTTAAACTTGGGTCATACCTATATTCTACATATGATGCAGTGAGAGAATTAGCCCATTGTATCCATCAATGGCGTAGGTAAGTTACCCCTTCAGCAGGCCTCCCATTCCTGTGTGCCAGGCCTGGCAGCACTGCCAGAGGAATAGGTAAGTCACCTCTGCAGCAGGCCTCACAGCCCTGTGCGCCAGGCCTGCCAGCGCTGCCAGAGGCTTAGGAAAGTTACCCCTACAGCAGGCCTCACATCCCTACGTGCGAGGCCTGCAAGCACTGCCAGAGGCGTAGGTAAGTCACCTCTGCAGCAGGCCTCACATCCGTGTGTGCCAGGCCTGCCAGCATTGCCAGATGCGTGGGTAAGGCACCCCCACAGCAGGCCTCACATCCCTGTGCGCCAGACTTGCCTGCACTGTCAGAAGCGTATGTAAGTCACCTCTACAGCAGGCCTCACATCCCTGGGTGCCAGGTTTGCCAGCACTGCCAGAGGCGTAGGTAAGTCACCCCCACAGCAGGCCTCACATTCCTGTGCACTGGGCCTGCCAGCCCTGCCAGAAGTGTAGGTAAGTCACCTGTACAGCATGACTCGCATGCCTGTTTGTCAGGCCTGCCAGCACTGCCAGAGGCGTAGGTTAGTCACCTCTACAGCAGGCCTCACATCCCTGTGCGCCAGGCCTGCCTTCACTGCCAGAAGCATAGGTAAGGCACCCCCCAGCAGGCCTCACATCCCTGTGCGCGAGGCCTGCCAGCACTGCCAGAGGCGTAGGTAAGGCACCCCCCAGCAGGCCTCACATCCCTGTGCACCAGGACTGCCAGCATTGCCAGCAGCGTAGGTAAGTCACCTCTACAGCAGGCCTCACATCCCTGGGTGCCAGGCCTGCCAACACTGCCAGAGGCGTAGGTAAGGCACTCCCCAGCAGGCCTCACATCCCTGTGCGCCAGGGCTGCCAGAGGCGTAGGTAAGTTACCCCTACAGCAGGCCTCCCATCCCTGTGCGCTAGGCCTGCCAGCTCTTCCAGAAGAGTAGGTAAGTCACCTCTACAGCAGGCCTCACATCCCTGTGTGCCAGGCCTGCCAGCACTGCCAGAGGCCTAGGTAAGTCACCCCTGCAGCAGGCCTCACATCCATGAGTGCCAGGCCTGCCAGCACTGCCAGAGGAGTAGGGACATCACCTCTACAGCAGGCCTCACATCCCTGTGTGCCAGGTCTGCCAGCACTGCCAGAGGCCTAGGTAAGTCACCCCTGCAGCAGGCCTCTCAGCCCTGTGCACCAGGCCTGCCAGCGCTGCCAGAGGCTTAGAAAAGTCACCCCTACAGCAGGCCTCACATCCATGAGTGCCAGGCCTGCCAGCACTGCCAGAGGAGTAGGTACGTCACCTCTACAGCAGGCCTCACATCCCTGTGTGCCAGGCCTGCCAGCACGGCCACAGGCGTAGGTAAGTCACCCCTACAGCAGGCCTCGCATCACTCTGCACCAGGCCTGCCAGCACTGCCAGAGGCGTAGGTTAGGCACCCCTACAGCAGGCATCACATCCCTGTGTGCCAGGCCTGCCAGCACGGCCACAGGCGTAGGTAAGTCACCCCTACAGCAGGCCTCGCATCACTCTGCACCAGGCCTGCCAGCACTGCCAGAGGCGTAGGTTAGGCACCCCTACAGCAGGCCTCACATCCCTGTGTGCCAGGCCTGCCAGCACGGCCACAGGCGTAGGTAAGTCACCCCTACAGCAGGCCTCGCATCACTCTGCACCAGGCCTGCCAGCACTGCCAGAGGCGTAGGTAAGTCAAATCTACAGCAGGCATCACATCCCTGTGTGCCAGGCCTACCAGCACTGCCAAAAGCGTAGGTAAGTCACCCCTACAGCAGGCCTCACATCCCTCTGTGCCAGGCCTGCCAGCACTGCCAGAGGCATAGGTAAGTCACTTCACCCCTACAGCAGGGCTTACACTCCTATGTGCCAGGCCTGCCAGCACTGCCAGAGGCATAGGTAAGTCACCCCTACAGCAGGCCTCACATCCCTGTGTGCCAGGCCTGCCAGCACTGCCAGAGGCGTAGATAAGTCACCCCTACAGCAGGCCTCACATCCCTGTGTGCCAGGCCTGCCAGCACTGCCAGAGGTGTGGGTAAGTCACCTCTACAGCATGCCTCACATCCCTGTGCGCCACGCCTGCCAGCACTACCAGAACCATAGGTAAGGCACCCCTTCAGCAGGCCTAACAGCCCTGTGCGCCAGGCCCGCCAGCACTGCCAGAGGCGTAGGTAATGCACCCCCTCAGCAGGCCTCACATCCCTGTGCGCCAGGCCTGCCAGAGGTGTAGGTAAGTCAGCCCCACAGCAGTCCTCACATCCCTGTGTTCCAGGCCTGCCAGCACTGCCAGAGGCATAGTTAAGTCACCCCCTTAGCAGGCCTTACATCCCTGTGCGCCAAGCCTTCCTGCACTGACAGAGGCGTAGGTAAGTCACCCCCTTAGCAGTCCTCACAGCCCTGTGCGCCAAGCCTGCCAGCACTGCCAGAGGCATAGTTAAGTCACCCCCTTAGCAGTCCTCACAGCCCTGTGCGCCAAGCCTGCCAGCACTGCCAGAGGCATAGTTAAGTCACCCCCTTAGCAGGCCTTTCATCCCTGTGCGCCAAGCCTTCCTGCACTGCCAGAGGCGTAGGTAAGTCACCCCCACAGCAGTCCTCACAGCCCTGTGCGCCAAGCCTGCCAGCACTGCCAGAGGCATAGTTAAGTCACCCCCTTAGCAGGCCTTACATCCCTGTGCGCCAAGCCTTCCTGCACTGCCAGAGGCGTAGGTAAGTCACCCCCATAGCAGTCCTCACAGCCCTGTGCGCCAAGCCTGCCAGCACTGCCAGACTGTTAGAATAAAAATTATGCTTTTGTATTGCTTTTACGTAAGTTGGCATTCACGGCGCCATTTTATGTACAGTCGCCATTTTGTATCACGATTGAAACTAATTCTTCTCTATTACTGAGAAACGGCCTTCTCTAGGTTGTTTCTTCGGAGCTGGGTTTTGCCACACTAATGAATGCATTGCTCTTATTAGAGCATACCTTTCTTCTGAGATGTAAGCCTTCTCCCACTTGTCTAGTGGCGGGCACAGGCAGAGTAATCTTGAGAGATAGATAATGTGTGCCTGGCCTCCGAACCGAAACTTACTCCTTTGTAATTTACTGTCCAGCTGCGTCCCTCTGGAAAATTCCATGGTGGGCGGGTTTTTATTGATACTGAAATGTACATAATGTATCGTTATGCTTGCTGAAGTCAGACTCTCCCTGCAGCACTCTTAGTGACTGTGCAGACAGGGCTCCGCTCTGAGTGAACTTTGAATAAACTGTTATTGGTTTCTGTTCTCTGTCTGACCAACTCTTCATTTCGCAGAAGGCAAAGAGGTGGTCATTGGTGACCCGACTGACCCAATCGGGCCATTTCCTTCAGTTGGCGCCCGGACAGTGCGAGTGGCCCTTCCCCTTCCGCGGACGGGGGTGTTAGTTTTGAAAATCCCATTCTCGTTATACACTTGTTCTACGTTATATTAGGTTAGCAGTGTGCGGCTAAATGAGACACCATTCGTATTCACGCTATGCAACCCACTGAGTTATCCCTGCAGTGTGCAAGCTTCAGTTAGCGAGTGTGACTCCATTTTGAATTTCGTAATCCCTATTAGGCTGTGCCTGTACTAGGCCTCATTATTCGTATTGCTTCCTTCAGCAGAACACTGTATTCAGCTATTATTTTCTTTTCTGTTCAAGGTTGCCTTCTGACTTGCTAATGAATAGGCCATTCTGCCCTCGCATACCTATCCTTGGGTGTAGCTCTGCTCCCACGTTAGGAGATGCCGAAACCCAGCATGGCAACCTTAAGATAGTGATGGCATGTACCCATCTAGCAGGTGGTAGCCCATCCTTCTGTGCCTCCTTTATTCATGTTCGGCCTAAGCCGGTAACTTTCCATTGTGGGCGTGGTTGGGAGGCCCTTGGGAAGAATTATTATGCGTTGCAGACTGTTGGCGGGCCAGTCCCTCGGCAGACATCTTAGGGTGCAGGTCAGTTTGGACTCCTCTGCAGAATATTAGTAATAAACAACTGTTTGTATTCTCTACTGTCTGACCGACTATTCATTTTGTGGAAGGCGATTAGGAGGTTGTAAATAACCCGGGTGGCCCTTTTCGGGCCAATTTATTCAGGGGGGAGGTCGAGGTCATCGTCGGGTTGGACGGACGGACCAGGGATCCCTGCACAAAGAGTTCCTGATACTTGCAGCTGCCCCTTCTGTCCTACCAGACGTTGCCTCACCCAGTGGTCATCCCGACTGGAGTCCTATACGGCGAAACCCTTGAATCTGACCGTTTGGTCTGAAGAGTCGGCAGTGGAAAATAGATTTGTTTGACCTGCATATATCAGGTGAGTTTGTTTTGGTTCTTTGTAGATATGGTACCATTTTGGTTTGTATTTGGTACGATCTAAGGACCGTCTTTGGGACAAAAGCAATTGCAATTGTTTTGCTGGGCATAAATAGTGAACTTGCTTTCTTTTGAGAATGCCCAGTTTTAGTAAATTGTTTGTTTTGTGTTGCCGTTGTTGTTCTACAGATGCTTGATTGGAAGAAAGTTAGCCGGCGCTTCTAGAAGGCACTCCGAATTTTGATATATATGTGAAGTATGGTCTTGACCCTATTATGTTTAATACATTATGGCCCAAATATACGAGGGACAATGCCGAGTTGCAGTGGCCGTTAACGGGCACTTTTGATGAACAAAAGATTGAGTATTAACAACAACAGTTGTTCCAGAGACGAAGTAGGCAGTCTATGTTTGATTCCCTTAGAACATGGCAGAAAGCAGCTAGACAGAGGTGACTGAAGGCAGAAAAAGAGGCCCGAAAAGGGAAAATGCAGACATTGACTCAGAAAGCTGTAGCATATGATAGGGAAAAACAGGAAAAGGGTGTTGAGTGTCAAGATAGGTTTCGATTACAAATTGATAAATCGTATGTGGCTCAGGAAGAAGATGACACTTTTGTGGAAGAATTGTTGGATACCCGACCCCCGCCTCCATATGCCCCACAAAGAATATATCCCACTGTTCCGGTGCCCTCACACCCCCCGTTACAGTTGCGTCCACCGTCTCTGTCCCTGTGTCTACTGCTATGTCAACGGCTGTGGCTTCGGCTCCTCCTCCTCCTCTTTCTTCTGTTTCTTTGCCGTCTGTGGCCCCTGTGACTGTTAGTGCTCCTGCCACACCTATTGTTTCAGCATCCCTTTCGCCAGCTCCTTCTCCCGCGGCACAACCTTCAGCGACGATAGTGCCTGTTACTTCTGTTGCTTCTCCCACTGTGGTTTTTCATCCTCCAACATTAATAAGTAGTGGGACACCGGTACGTGGATTTGGGGATAGGGATTGGACGAAATGTAAGGGGCGTATGGGACCGTTAGTGCGATCTGATGTGGGAGATGTAGAGAAACAGGTAATAGCCAATCAGGCTGCACAGTGGGCCCGTAATCCTATTTATAGTGTAGAGGATGTTTGGGCAACTATGAGAGAGTTTGAGCCTTTTATATAGCAGCATGCCCTTAAACATATGTCAGCTACGTTGATTGGTCTCTGGCAACAGCACTTTGAAGCAGAGGCGCCTAAAATTTTAAATGACATTAGAGATCGAGTATATATTAGTGAATTGGGGCCAGAACAAGTCTTTGCTAATGTTACGACAATCATAGCTTATAGGGGAAGACTACATGAGGAAAAGTCCCAGGTCGGTGTCCCAGTTTCCGATGAGAGAGGTACATCCTATATATCACCCATATATACCAGAGTTATCGGATGGGCGAGGTAATGTTACTCGAGCTGCAGTGGCGGATAGGTTTCAAGAACAATGGGTTTATACTCCGTGGAAAAGTAGTGAAGTGTTGTCCCTTAAGACTCATTTACCACCAGATCCTAGGAAGAATCCCACTGCTTACTATGCTTACTATAAAGAATTGACTGAAGCTGCTTTTTCTACGATGATGACTCTTGCTGATATTGAAATGTTTTTTGGTCTTCTTGTTCCGTTTGATATTTGGAGGCATGTTCATACTCAAGACCATGTTCTGGAGTTGGGACCAAATAAAGGCATGGGATCAGGAAAGGAAGCCCGGTGATAAGCCTCGAGCGGAGATTTTAGCTTTGCCAGCTTGCATAATTACGTACATGCATTCTCTTATTCCGCCAAGAAAGTTGGATTGGGATAAAGTGTCAGCCTGTCAACAGAAGAAAGATGAGTGTGTCTGATTTCTTTCACCGATTCGAAGGTACATTTTTGGATTATAGCGGACATGATTTGTCCGTCGAGGGGGGTGTTCAGTTGTTTGTTAATAGATTTGTTTCTAACTTGTTTCCTGAAATTGTGACTTGGTTGCAGGCTTATGAGAGTACCTGATCCACCTCTTCTCCCTCTGTTATTTTGAACATGGCACAATATTATGAGCATAGGGATAAAGAGGAAAAGGAGAGGACAGAGAAGAGGCATAAGGACTTAAAGGCAAAGGTGTTGTTACAGCAGGCTTTTAGAGGGAATGGGAGAGGACGTGGTGGTCCTGCCCGACAGCTTCCTCGGACTAATAGGCAGCCAATAACTATGCCTTTGGGTTTGAATCAGTGTGCGTATTGTAAAGAGGAGGGACACTGGCGTAGCGAGTGTCCTGTGCTTTTGCAGAAGGTGGTAGCCCCTAGAGGACGAGGTTCTCGAGGTCGGGGTCGTGGAGCCTGTGGGGCTGATAGGGCACAGAGTGCTGCAGCCTCACAGAGTTGTACCGATAATAATTATTTTGATGACCCTCGTGAAATACAGTACTATCATGACGATTATGATGTGGAGGAAGTGACAGGGATGTCCTATAGCTAGGACAGCCAGGGACAGAGTGGGGGACCAGTTCCGATACCTGTTGACCAATGTGGTCCTTATGTAACAGCAGAACTACAAAGTTTGACTAAGGAAGTTTTGGTGGACACAGGTGCAATGAAACGTTCTGTTTCTCGAAATGTGGTCCCTGGGGCGGCTCCGTCTGGTCAAAATAATGTGTCGGCAGGTTTACCGGTTGTACGCCCCATTTCAAAACCTCTTGCGTTGACTATAGGTCCTTTCACTGTGGATTCACCATTCTTGTTGACATCTAATTGCGGTGAGAATTTGATGGGTTTGGATTTGTTCAAGAAATTACATGCCAGTATGTATTGTTCTCCGGCGGGTGTCTATATGACAATGGGTCCAGATGTAGCACGCGCTAAGCAGTGTTTGTCTAAAGATGTGCCCCTTCCTGTTGAATTTAAAGATGTGCCACCCACTCTGTGGGCGACAGGCGACACAGACGTGGGATTGTTGCAGATATCGCCGGTTTCGATACAGATTAAGGATGGTGCTATTTTGCCTCGTATCCCTCAGTATAAAATACCGCAGGCAGGTGAGCGAGCCTTATTGCAAATTATACAAGATTTAATTAAAAAGGGAGTGATTGAGGAGACCACTGCTAATATTTGTAATAGCCCTATTCTTCCGATTCTTAGAAAGACGCCCTCAGGTTCTTCTGATGACCATGAAAATGTTTATCATTTCGTGATTGATTTGCGCGAGGTTAATAAAATAGTGGTCCCACAGTTTCCAGTGGTTCCTGATATTGCCACTCTTTTGACCATGATCCCCTCTACTGCTAAATTTTTCTCTGTCATTGATCTGAAAAACGCTTTCTTTAGTATTCCTATTCATCCAGATAGCAGGTACTTGTTTGGTTTTACCCTAGCTGGAAGGAGCTTTACATTCTGTCAAGCTCCTCAGGGCTATGCAGAAAGTCCAAATATTTATAGTCATGCTTTAAAATGTCAGTTGGATTCTCTATCGCTTCCATCAGGTAATGTATTGGTGCAGTATGTTGATGATTTGCTCATTGCTTCTGACACGGAACAAGGTTGCAAAGGCAGTACAGTTAAACTGTTGTTGCATTTGGCCCAACATGGACATAAGGTGTCCCTTTCTAAATCTCAATATTGTCGACAGTAGGTTACCTATTTAGGTCACCTACTGTCAAAGGAGGGTAGGAGATTGACCCCGGAGCGCATCAGTACCATTGTTAAAATGCCCATCCCACAGACTCAGAAAGATGTGCGTGCTTTCATAGGTATCACTTCCTACTGTCGACAGTGGATACCTAGCTATTCGCTATTATCAAAACCCTTGCTTGCACTAACGCTAAAAGATGTGCATGAGCCCCTGCCTTGGACGCCTGACTGTCAGCAGTCTTTTGAGCAATTGAAAACTGCGCTTTCTTCGGCTCCAGTACCTGGCACTCCCGACTATACTAAACAGTTTGTGTTGTACGTTCATGAGATGGCTGGTTGTGGGCTTTCTGTTTTAACCCAAAAATTTGGAGATAAGCAACGGCCATGTGCTTATTTCTCTGCCGTCTTTGACCCAGTCGCATGAGCCCTCCCGAGCTGTCTAAGAGCGGTCGCGGCTGTGGCCATATCTATCAGACAATCGGCTGGACTCGTACTTGATACTGACCTCACAGTCATGGTACCCCATGCTGTGGATACACTTTTGAACAAGACTAAGACACAGCACCTCACCAGTGCACGTCTGACAGGATATGAGTTAACTTTGTTTGCCAAACACATCACAATCAAAAGATGTGCCACTCTGAATCCACCCACGTTACTGCCCCTCCCTTCTGAGAATGATGAGATTGATAAGCATGATTGTATCTTCTGGACGGAACAAAAGACGAAAGGACGGGTAGACCTGACTGATGTTCGTTTATCTGACCCCCAGGGGGAACTATATGTCTGCCTCTTGTTTTAAATTACCAGATGGCACTACAACTGCTGCGTATGCTATTACTACACTGCGCACAATAGTTGAGACATCACAAGTTCCTATCAATCGGCCCAGGCTGCTGAGCTTGTTGCTCTAATAAGAGCTTGTTAATTAAGTGAGGGACTGGTGGTCAATATTTATATTGACAGTCAGTACGCCTTTGGAGTCGCTCACAATTTTGGGCGACTCTGGGCTGAGAGAGGGTTCCTTACTTCCCATGGCACCAAACTTCAGCACAGGCACCTCATACTGAGGCTTTTGTCAGCTTTGACACTCCCTAAGAAATTGGATATAGTAAAATGTAGTGCACATCGGAAGGTCACTGATGATGTAGGTAGGGGAAGTGCTTTTGCAGACTAGACAGCTAAGGAAACAGCCCGGACTAAAATGAAAAGAATGTTTGTAGCAGGCCCTGCTAGGTGGGTGCCTGAGGTTACTATGTTTGAGGATACACTTGAAAACGTGAAACAGATACAAAGCGAAGCTACAATAGAGGAATTAGCAGTGTGGCAAGAATGTACAGCACAATTGCTGCAGCCGCGCCGCGGCCAGGGCGACTGACGCTGGAATCTGGGGCTCACGGTTCGATCCCCGGCGGCAGGTCAGCCCAGCACCATGTGACTCTGGGCAATAGCTTGCTTAATCTTCCCGACGGCCCCCAGCGCCGGGATGCCTTCGGATAGCTGTTCGCGCTTTACAAATACTGGATTTACATTTACATTTTTTTACAATTGAATGATGAGGGATGTTGGATTTATAAGTCAGTGAAGCAGAGATGGATGTTACCAGATGCATATGTTCTTCCTGTAGTCACCATGGCCCATGGCCCAGCGCATATTAGTGCTAAGGGTAGTTGTTAGACCCTGTATAGCAGAATGACAACATTTCTAGGAGAGCTGCACATTTAGTGAAGTACTGTATGGTGTGCATGATGCATAATCTTGGGAAGGGTACTCCTACACCCCCTGGTAAATCGCACCACCCACCTTCCCTTTTGAAGTCCTACAAATGGACTATATTGAATTGGAACGATGCAACAATTTGAAGTATGTCCTGGTGGTTGTCTGTGCATTTAGTAAATGGGTTGCAGCTTATCCCACTAAAGATAATACAGCCAATACGACTGCAAAGGTACTCCTGAAGGAGTTCTTTCCTTATTTCAGCTTGCCCCGTTTGATTAGGAGTGATAACGAAAGTCATTTCAATGCCAAGGTTATTCAGTTAATTTTTGATGGTCTGCACATAAAACAGAAGTTTCATGCTGCAAACCACCCACAGTCAGCAGGTTTGGTTGAGAAGTACAATGGTATTCTCAAACTGAAATTGGCAAAGATTCAGGAGACCACAGGGTTACAGTGGCCAGATGCTCTACCATTAGCTCTTTTGTCGACAAGAACAACAGCACATTCTAGAACAGGATTGTCACCGTACGAGGTTGTGTTTGGACGCCCAGCAAATGTCTGGGGCGTTCCACGTCCTTGGAGGTTTACTGATATTGAGTACCCATTGTTGATCGATTACCTTTGTCAGTTAACTAAAAATGTGCGTTCTATTCACCAACAGGTCCGTCAGTCCCTGCCAGCTACGCCAGAGGGGCCCAGACATGACATTTAGCCTAGGGACTATGTCCTCATAAGGAATTTTCAGTGGAAGAAGAGTTTGGAGCCGCATTGGAAGGGGCCCACAGCTGTCAAAGTCGCTGGTCGGAAGAATTGGGTGCATGGCGTGCATTGCAAAAAGGTGCTCCTACCATTACCCTATGATCAATGGGTAAAGGAGGGGGTACCTGACCAGGAGTGTGAACAGGTTCCTCGTTTTGTTCCATTCAGCGACGCTGTCCTTACATGGATGCAAAGTGACAAGGAGAATGATGACATCCTGAACGAAGCTGTCCCGCCAGAGATAAGAGCTATTCAGGAGCCCCTTTTCACTGACCTCTCTGTGCCTGGAGTCACCAGGTACAATTTGCATCCTCGGATTAGAAACAGTGCACCAAAGGAGAAGCCAGATTAGTTAGGGATGGACTGTGTAAGTTAGGATGTACTTTGCTATAGTACCAATGAAATTAGTGTAGGGTGATGTTAGATTTGTGCACTGTTTGAACATTGGACAGGATAGACTGAATGTATCCTCTTGGGGGTACATTATCCTGAGCAGCGTGGGTTACATCAAGAGCTTAGGACAGAGCAAGCAACACCGCCAGTGCTCAAGAGCGCCAACGTTTGATGGACAATAGGAGCCTGTACCAGTGAGGCTCTGATGGACACTGGGAACTTGTAACTTTCTTCTGCTGGCCATTTCCCCCCTTGTCTTTTTGCTATGCACCCCTTTGGCACAATGGTTGCCGACGAGGAGTAGCCAGTAATTCTTCTTGTTCATACACGTGAATTTTGGTTGACTAAACAAAAAACGATATGTGTTGTTCTTGTGTTATTGCAGCTGTTGGTTCTGGGCGGGGTGTCCTGGGTTTTGGAATGTAATCAGAATGCATCATTATGTACTAAACACCAGGTTGTTTCTCAAGTCTGTACAAAAAGGGCAGCCCCGTGTAATGTATTTCTGGATACATATAAAAGATTTTTTGGAGAGGGTACTGCTTGCTATCCTACTGAGTCTGTTACTAGTTTATGGACTGCATATCCACTATCACTTGTTAATTACACTTATACTCCCTTGATTTTGTAGAAGTACAAGGAGTATTTGGGTTTGGTTATCCAGGCCCATGTCTGTATCATCGAAAGACACGAGTCACAGGCTATTCATGATGTAATAACACTTATTGTGATAATTTCTATATGGAGAAGCAGAATGTCACACTGGTAGGTTGGCAGTACAAAGAATTGACAGTTCCCCAAGAGGCTGGTTATTACCCTGCCTGTTGCCCAATTGTTAATTTTACTGACCTCGTCCTATATGTCAACTGCTCAGGGATAATTCTGCATAAGGGCATGTACTCTATGGTAGATCCAAAAGGACCCTCGTGCTGTTGGGTGGAGTTCTAGGTATGCTGCTGTAGATTATGATAGGCCCATATATGCACACCCAGGGTTTTTCTTTCTGTCTAATGGGACTTATTCTAACATGCATAATGGTACAGATGATGTAGTCCTTGGGATGGTGTTGCCTTTAGGTGTGCCCTGCAAATATGCGAAGCCTAAAGTCAGATGGGTGAAAAGAACACTGACAAAGGAATTTTGCGAAGGAGTGACAGATCTGGAAGTCAATAACTATAGCAATGGTATCACCTTTGGGTATATTCTTTCCTCCATTATTACATTTGGTGGTAGGCTATGGCTAGAGGTGAAAGAGCCAGGAAATATTTTGTATGCAAGCTACAGATACTGTCTAATTCCACAGTAGCAACTTTGGATGACATCACCACCCAATTGGAAAGTATGCGAATATATTCTGAGCAAACCAGATATGCAGTTGATTTCATCCTAGCTAAGAGCGGTGGTGTGTGCGCAGTAGTAGGAGACCAGTGCGTGGTCGGGGTCACTAATATGGAAAAAAATATTACCCAACATATTTTAGATATATTGGAAAATGTTAAAGGAATGGAAAGCGGAAATTGGAGTTGGTCCCTCTTTGGTGGATGGGGTTGGATCCTTGAAAGGGTGATCTATTTCATTGTGATTTTCATTGCCTGCTGTGTTCCGGTGCAGTGTCTCCCCTTATGTTGCTCTTACTGCACCACTCTTTTCGCTCCCAAAAAAATATCAATCCATGATACCAATGCGACGATTATGATCCAAAAAGAAGTGAGCGATCTGATGCAGATCGATGAGGGTATTTTTGAGACTTCTTCCCTCCTTACTGTTTCTCTCCCTGAAGCTGAGGATATGGAATGCTCCTAAATTAATTTACCATGTTTTGTTGAATAGGTTCTTTTGTTATCATATATATATATTGCTTAGCTCATGCTAAAAGGAGGGTCTGTTAGAATAAAAATTATGATTTTGTATTGCCTTTACGTAATTTAGCATTAGCGGCGTCATTTTGTGTACAGGCGCCATTTTGTATCACGATTGAAACTAATTCTTCTCTATTTCCGAGAAACGGCCTTCTCTAGGTTATGTTTCTTCGGAGTTGGGTTTTGCCACACTAATGAATGCATTGCTCTTATTAGCACATACCTTTCTTCTGAGATGTAAGCCTTCTCCCACTTGTCTAGTGGCAGGCACAGGCAGAGTAACCTTGAGAGATAGATAATGTGTGCCCGGCCTCAGAACCAAAACTTACTCCTTTGTAATTTACTGTCCAGCTGCGTCCCTCTGGAAAATTCCATGGTGGGCGGGTTTTCATTGATTCTGAAATGTACATAATGTATTGTTATGCTTGCTGAAGTCAGACTCTCTCTGCAGCATTCTTAGCGACTGGGCAGCCAGGGCTCCGCTCTGAGCGAACTTTGAATAAACTGTTATTGGTTTGTATTCTCTACTGTCTGACCGACTCTTCATTTCATAGAAGGCAAAGAGGTGGTCATTGGTGACCCGAGTGACCGAATCGGGCCATTTCCTTCAAAGTGGGTGGTAACCATGCCAAATGGAGCACTTTCCTACATGGTGTATGCACCAAAGGTACTAGTGGTTTCATATGGAAACCTTTGTGATGACAAAGTGGCAAAGCAATGCAAGCCTTTATCCCAACCACTGCACCATCAATGTAGGATGCAGGCTCAGTATATATGGTGTTGACCTATGGTGAGGCACTGCACATTGAGTCCAGGCAACCCTTAGTGATAGTGTTTAGGTCCCTGATAACCAAAGCTCTCAAGGGGTAGCTGTGGAGAGCAGATAAGGCTTATTCTGGAGGGTGTAAAGTGGGTAAATTTACCAAATAGTCAGTCAGCAAGTTTTCACACAAGTGTTCATAAAAATACCGTAGTATTTATTTACACATAACTAATAACTAACTTGGTATGTTTCCTACCCGGAGATATCAAATACACACAAGAAATACTTTAAAAACAGGTAAGTAGCATAGAAAAACTCATGGGGCCCTTTATGGGGGCCAAACCATATACTAAGAAAGTGGTATAACAGGTAAGTACCAAAAGGAGACTGTTACTGTGAAGGAAGTAACCCGTTTAGGGCCACCTGGGTCACTAATGACCACCTCTCAGCCTTCCGTACTAAATGACGAGTCGGTCAGACAGTAGAGAATACAAACCAATAACTGTTTATTCATATACACTCAGAGCGGAGCCCCATCTGCCCAGTCGCTGAGAGTGCTGCAGAGGGAACTGAAATCAACAAGCATAAAGATACATTATGTATGTTTTGTAACCATGCGAAAACACCCTCAGGTAGGCCCAAGGTACCCCCATTGGCAGGGTGCAGTGTTTGTGAAAAGTAGGACATGTGCTGGTGTGTGTGAAATGTCCTGATAGTGAAATACAGTGTATTTTGTTTTTCACTATTGAAAAGCTACCTGTCCCATAGGGTAGAATGGGAGATACTTTGTAACATCTTACAAGTATAACTTCCCATTGGGACAAGATAGAGATATGGAGTTTAGTATGCCTGATCTCAGAATGTAAAAATGCATCTTTTAGTAAAGATGATTTTTATGTTGTGTGTTTGAAAATGCCACTTTTAGAAAGTGGCTATTTTCTTGCTTAGCTATCCTATGTGCCTCGGCTGGGTTGTGGATTGACTGCCTGGCTTTGAAGTGACCGGGGCTAGGGATGTGCATTCTCTTCAGACAGCCACTGGGGGGTTGAGGTGTGTCCTGTCTCTCCTGGATGAGTCAGGGCTGGGCTGAATAGACCTGGGTTGCATTTAGAGTAGTAGGAAGAGATTTCCTTGCACCTGAATAGGCCTGGTCTGCCTTGGACTATGCTGTCTCACCTCCTGCCAGGAAACTGGGCCTGAGAGGACAGAACTGGTTTGGACTGAGCATAGACACTCTCTGCCACAAGAGAACAAAGGGAAATGTGGCATAAATATTGGGGCCCAGACCCCAGAATTTTAGAACTCTTTTGGATCAAGAAACCTGCCAAGAAGAAGAGCTGGAGAAGTGGGGGGAGGAACTACCACTTTGCTGTGTGCTTTGCTGTGTTGGCCTGCAGTGGTTGCTTCTGTCTTAGGCAGAGAAAGGACTGGACTGAACTTTCTGCAACTTCTTTGTTTGAGTTTGCCCAAGGGCTTGAGGTAGAGCTTGCCCCTTGTTCAAGTAGTCTCAGGAACAGCAAAGACTTCAAGTTCATCTGCTATCAGCACTGGGAACTGTGTGTTTTGTGCTGCAACAGCATAAAATGCAACCCAACGCCGTCAAGACGCCAGTGCCGGCTCTGTGTCCTGAAGGCACTGCAGAGGGCACTTCGCACTGCAACCCTGGTCTCACCGCCGACGGATTCGATGATGCCACTGACCCGCTGCTCGCTCCGTGACCTGTGGGAACCGCACTTCGCACCGCCTCGCTTCACGACGCTCAGCTGGAATTCCCTGATGCCGCAGCTCCACACTGACATCGACGCCGCTGCTTGCGCCGTGGTTCGAGGGTACCGCTCGTAGGTTACACGACACACCGTCCTCATCCCGCACCGCATCCTTGGCCTACCAATGCCGGTGCCATCAACTACAGTTAGTCAGCTGACGACAGCACTTTAGCAACAATGCCGCTGTTGCTGCACCGTTTGTGTGTCTTTTGCTTCCTCGCCCTAAGTGCGCCGGGTATGCCCAGACGTGGGTCCCGGGCTCACTGTGCCACTGGAATCAAGCTATCCTGGCTGAAGAGGGGTGAAACCCCGAAACCGGTCTTAGGATGCTTGTTTCCGGTCCAGGGAGGACCTGGCTTGGCAGTTCGGGCTGGACTGTTCCCATGAGGCACAGGGTCAAGACTGATTTGCATATGGCCTGGTCTAAACTGGGGTGGCATGGTGAGCAACAGAATGATGGATTTAACCCAGATCTCTTGACTGGGGGTGAATGTTTTGATTTGTTCTACATTCCGTCCATCAATTGTGTGTCTTTTGCACCGTGACCTGCCAGCAGTGCGGTGAGCACCGTATCACTTTGCTCCACAGCCCTGGTCTCACCGACGTCGCTGGATGGCCATCACCGAGCCGCTGTTTGCGCTATGACCTGAGGGCACCGCATGCCGCACCGCTGCACTTCGCACAGCAGCCCTGACGCCGGAGCTCCCGACTTCAACCGCTAGGAGTTCGATCTGCAACATGTGTGACTTCAAGGGCCCGACGATTCCTGCACCAACCTCCGGAACCAACACCTCAATGAGAGGTCGCTGATGCCCTGCATTTCTAAAGGTACTGTTTTGCGGGTCTTCTCGACACCATAGCTGGCCCACTACACTGCGGTCAGCCAGAGCTATTTGGATTTGTTGTTCACGATGCCGTAATAGCTCCGGACGGAGCTATCGACTTCAAGGAACTGTATTTTAAGTCTATTTTTGCTTATTGATATTTCTGAAAACTGTATGGTGGATTTTTATAGTTTTTGGACTTGTTTTACACAGATAAAATATTGGATATTTTTCTAATACTGGTGTGGTGTCCCTTTGTAGTGTCTTCATTGTATTACTGTTGGTTATGTGCAAATGCTTTACACACTGCCTCTGAGATAAGTCTGACTGCTCGTGCCAAGCTACCAAGGGGGTGTGCAGTGGTTATTTCAGTAGTGTATCCCCCTTATCCTGACTAGGAAGTAGGGCCCCTACTTGGACAGGGTAACAACTAACCCTGGGTGGAGCTGCGTAGTAGCACTCAGCGGAATTTCACGGAGTTACTAGAAAACTCTGTGAAATTCTGCAGAGTTCCGTGGTTGGCGGAGTCACTCATTTCCCCCCACATCCCCTACACCCCCCCTGCTATCCCCCAGGCCCCCTGCTCCTCCTCCCGCTATACCCCCAGCCCCCCTCCCGCTAAACTCCCCACCCCCCCTCCTTCTCCCCCACCTGCTAAACCCCACACCCCCCTCCCCTGATCCCAGAGTCAGACATGCCTCCACGTAGCACGCACTGCAGTTCTTACTGTTGTTAAATAATTAAACCGGAGCAGCCGAGAAGCAGAAGGCGATGGAGCCACAGCAGCAGGAGCAGACAGGACACCGTGGGACTGGAGGAGAAGGTAAGTCTTACTCCGCTCCGCTGCGATTGCGGAGTTTTGTAAAAATTCGCACTCCAAATGGAGTGCGGAGTTTTAACACTCCACAAACTTCGCTGGAGGAGCGGAGGTATCTGCCCAGCCTTAGTAACAACC
Organism: Calotriton arnoldi; assembly: GCA_963921515.1. Taxonomy (NCBI): domain Eukaryota; kingdom Metazoa; phylum Chordata; class Amphibia; order Caudata; family Salamandridae; genus Calotriton; species Calotriton arnoldi. The sequence continues at coordinate 237,136 of CAWUFW010010723.1, read as the reverse complement.
TGCAACTAGAGACCCCCATTTCTAACACTTGAGAATAAAGAATATAACACATCTCTCTTCCTAACAATAAGAAATGGAAAAAGAAAAGAAAACTAAAACAGCACAAAAAGCAATCACACATTGTCTACAAACGTGTGAGAACTCCATCTTGTACGAGCTTCATCCTTAACTCTGGAGGCCACAGAAGTTTGTTCTCCCTCTTGGCAATCACAAAGAGATTGGGTGGTACTACCCCCACACTTAGCCACTCTCTTGACATTCTAAACCTTGTCACCCTGCGTGACCACACTGTTAAGATTAACCTTAACTTGCAAACTCCTTTGGCTAGTACACCTGGTTTGAGAATCCTGCCCCAATCCCCCACAACAAAATGTGGCTATTTGACCCTCATTCTGGTATCACTGAGACATTTGACTTTACCCTGCTTCTCTTCTACTCTTAGAGCCACCTCTTCTCTTATTCTCTCACAATCTTTATCACATTGCTTCCTCTTAAACCACCAGGGGCACAGTTTGGAAACAGTTTACCTACCCTTAAACAACTTGAAGGGAGAAACCTCTGTGGTCAATCAATCAGGGAAATTGTCAAGAATGCTACTCACCCGTGAGGTTCTCAAAGCGCTGGGGGGAGGGGGGAATAAGCAGCTCCGTTCAGTTGAAGAGCCAGGTCTTGAGGGTCTTCCTGAAGATGTTCAGAGAGGGGGCGCGCCTGATGTCGATCGGGAGCTGGTTCCAGGTCTTGGCCGCAATGTAGGAGAAGGCTCTTCCATCCGTTCTGCCTCTGTGGATGCGCGGGGTTTCGGCGAGGGTGAGGTTGGCGGATCGGAGGTTTCTTTTGGGTATGTGGAAGGAGATTCTCTCGTTGAGGTATTGAGGTCCGGTGTTGTGGAGGCATTTGTAGGCATGGGTGAATATCTTGAAGGTTATCCTCTTCTCGACGGGAGCCAGTGGAGGTCTCGCAGGTGTTGGGTGATGTGTTCATGTCGGGGATGCCGAGGAAGAGTCTGGCTGCGGTGTTCTGTATGGTCTTGAGTTTGCGGAGCAGAGATTTGTTGATTCTGGCGCAGAGGGCATTTCCATAGTCCAGTCTGCTGGTTATGAGTGCGTGGGTGACAAGCCTTCTTGATTCGGGGGGAGGGATCCATTTGAAGGTCTTGCGAAGGATGCAGAGGGTGTTGAAGCAGGTGGAGGCGAAGGAGTTGATCTGTCGGGTCATGGAGAGAGAGGAGTCGAGTATGATGCTGAGGTTATGGGCGTGGTCCGTGGGGGTGGTGGGGCTTCCGAGGGCGGTGGGCCATCAGGTGTTGTCCCATGCGGTGGGAGAGGGTCTGAGGATGAGGACCTCCGTCTTCTCCGAGTTGAGCTTCAGGCAGCTGCTGCTCATCCAGGATGCGACGTCCTTCATTACTTTCTGGAAGTTGAGTCTAGTGGTGACAGGATCCTTGATGAGGGAGAGGATGAGCTGGGTGTCGTCGGTGTAAGAGACTATGTTGAGTCTGTGCTGTCTGACGATGGTGGCGAGGGGGGCCATGTAGATGTTGAAGAGCGTTGGGCTGAGTGACGATCCTTGGGGTACTCCGCAGTTGATCTCTGTGGGTTCGGAGAGGAAGGGTGGAAGTCTGATTCTTTGGGTCTGGAAGGAGCCGAGCCATTTGAGGGCGGTTCCCTGTATGCCAGCGTCATGGAGTCTGGCGGCGAGGTTGTGATGGGAGACCGTGTCGAAGGCTGCGGAGAGGTCGAGTAGGATCAGGGCCGCGGTGTGGCCTTGGTCATCTGTGGCAGCGAGTAGAGCGGTCTCGGTGCTATGGTTGCTGTGGAATCCGGATTGGGAGGGATCGAGGATGGAGTTCTCTTCGATGAATTTCGTTAGTTGGGCGTTGACAGTCTTCTCGGTGATTTTGGCCGCGAAGGGGAGTAGGGAGATGGGTCGGTAGTTCTTGAGGTCTGAAGGGTCTGCCAAGGGCTTCATGAGCAGTTGCTTGACTTCTGCGCGTTTCCAGTCATCGGGGAAGGTGCCGGTTTCGAAGGTGGTGCTGATGGTGTGGCGAAGGTCCGGTGCGATGGTGGCGGCGGCTCTGTGGAAGATGTGCGGAGGGCAGGGGTCCTGAGTGGATGCCTTTCATGGTGGACTCGGTGTCTTTGGTGGTGGCTGGGGCCCAGGCGGAGATGGTGGGTTGGCTGGCGTTGTTGGAGGGGGGAGTGGTTTCGGAGTCCAGTATCTGTTCATTGAAGTTTTCGTAGAGGGACTTGATTTTCAGATGGAGGTAGGAGCTGAGCTTGCTGCAGAGGTCCTGGGAGGGGTGATGTCCGTGGCCTCACTGGGTGGTTTGGTGAATTCATGGATGATGCTGAAAAGTTCCTTCGAGTTGCTAGTGTTGGCGGTGATCTTGCACTGGATGAAGGTTCGTTTGGTTGATCTGATGAGTTGGCGGTATTCTGTCATGGCGTTCTTGTATGTGGTGCGGTCTTCCAAAGTTTTGCTGTTTTGCCAATTCTTCTCGAGACGTCTGCAGGGTGCATCTGGATTCTTGGAGGTCGGTGGTGAACCAGGTGGCCTTTCTGGGGCGCTGTCTGTCGGGGTTGCGAAGGGGTGCGAGTTCGTCCGCGCAGTTGGAGATCCATCTGTGTAGTTCTTTTGCTGCGAGGTTGGCGTCGGTCGATGTGGAGGGGGCATCGCGGTTGAGGGTGGAGTTAAGGTGCTCCTCTGTGACTTTGCTCCAGTTCCTTCGTGGTGGGCAGGGTGCAGGTTTGGGGGCAGTGGGTTTGTCGACCTGGAAGTGTACGCAGTAGTGGTCCATCCAGAGGTGTTGCGGAAGGTGGCTGAAGTGGATGTTGTTTCCTCCTGCAAAGATGGGTCATGGGTGTGTCCTGCCTTGTGGGTAGGGGTGGTGATATGTGGAGTAATGCAGTAGAGTCATAATTTCTCCTTCAATTTGTCTTTCCATTCTGCACCAAATTCATGTGACCAAAGGATGCACTGCTTCAAAACTCTTTTGAACCTTTCAACTTGACCATTACTCTGGGGTTCATACAAAGCAGTGGTGACTTATATTGGCATACTTAAGAAAAGCACCCCTCTCCAGAGACTTGAACTGTACCCCATTATCAGTTATGGAGACCCCTCTCTGCCAAAAAGTTCCTTGAAGAACTCAATCACACTTGCGGTATTAACTTGGGGTACAAATTTCACCTCAGGCCATTTTGAGTAATAATCAAGGAACACCATAGCAAACCTGCAATCCTGCGGCAAGAAACTAAATGGCCCTGAAATGTCAAATCCAACCTTCTGCCCAGGAAATTCTGGACACTCAATGGGAACCAAAGGTGCCAGATTAACTTTCAAATTTTTTTCACTATTGGCACAGCCAACACACTCCCTAACCACCCTGTCCACAAACCTGTCCAAACCAGGCCACCAGAAGCCAGTCCTAATAAGTCACCTCATGGATGGCATTCCAACATGTTCCTAATGAGCAAAGGAAAAAGTATGATCTCTCAAACTCTCAGGTGGTATACACTTCCCATCATTGAAAATAATATTCCCCTCAACTTCCAACTCTTCTGAAATGTCCATAAGGAAGCAATTCTGTTGAGACCTCTCTCTTGTCTGGCCATCCTCTCTCAACATAATCCACAACACTTGTCAGCAAGGAATCATCTTCCATAGCACCTCTCCAGATCCCCACAGTAATATTACCAAATTTACCTGACACAACCTCCTCTATGCTAGCTATCATTTCAACGTCATTCATCTCCTCATCTATGTCACATGGTAGCCTGGATAAACAATCCAATGTAACATTTTTCTTTTGTGGCACACATTCCACCAGGAAATTGTATTCTTGCAATCAAGACATCAAACATGCAATGCACGCTGTGGCCCTCTGCCCCCCCCCCCTCCAGGTGATAAGACAACAAGGGCTTTGTGGTCAGTCCTCAATACAAAATGAGAGCCTCACACGTACTTGCGGAAGTGCTGTACCGCCCACACACAAGCTAGTATTTCCCTTTCAATGACAGCATAGTGTCTTTCAGTCTCGTTCAGTGTACGAAAAGCGAATGCCACATTCCACTCCTCCTTTTCGGAGCTCTGTGATAACACCCCACCCTAACCATATAGACTGCTATCCACAGTAATGATGCAATCCTTATTAACAAAAAAAGGTTTCACTGTGGGACTGCCCCCATCTCAGTTTTTATGTTATCAAAAGCAAGTTGTTGTCTTCCCCCCCACTCAAATTCCTCGTTTTTTCTCGACAGCTCTCTCATGGGGTTCCATCTTCATGGAAAAATCATTTATAAATATACTATAGAATTCGCACAGACCTGAAAAGGAGAGCAGCGTGTCTTTTAAGTCCAGGGCCGGTGTTCTCAAAAGAGACTTCTTTGGTATGACTCCCTTCTTTGACAATGTATGCCCCAAGTATTCAACAGACTCACAGAATATTTTACATTTGTTGCTCTTAAGTGTCAATCCATGTTCTCTTAACACTCCACAAACTTGTTTTATATGTTTAGAATGCTCACTAACATCACAAGAAAAGACTAGAATGTCATCTTGGAAACATTTCACAAATGCCTCCTTTCCTTTACAAATATGACACATCACCCTTTGAAAAACAGATGCAGCTGACGCAAGGCCAAACGGCATCCTTTTAAACTGGAATAGTCCTTGTGGGGTAATAAATGGTGTCAAACTACGGGAATTTTCAGCAAGCTCAATCTGGCGGTATGCAGATCGAAGATCTAGTGTGGAAAATATTGTAGAACCCCCCCAACATACTCACAACCTCATTTATGTTGGGTAAAGGGTGACAATCTATTACAATATTAGCGTTGAAGGCTCTAAGGTCAATGCATAACCTCAAAGAGTTGTCGGCTTTGCGCACCCACACAATGGGAGAAACCCACTCTGAAGATTGTTCTATGACTCCCCTTTCAGTATATCATCCAACACACAACAAAGCTCATCTATCACATTAATGGGAACATAGCTCAACTTTTGTCTGACAGGTTGCGCTCCTTTCTTGAGCTTGATACGATGGGTATATCCACTCAGCCTACCTAATCACTCAGAAAAAACATCAGGGAATTCAGACTCAATCTCTGCAGCACCACCCCCTCCAATGACAACAAAAACAGGTTCCTTACTACGAGGATTGAGTATGATCCCCCAGCTTCCCTTGATCCCTCCAACCTAGCACATTGACCCCTTTCTAAGGCACATACAGTTTGATGTGTGCTCTCCTTCCTTTGAATGAGACTTCCGATGCTATATAACCCATGAGCTCAATTATGGACCCATCAAAACTTTGGGCTACCACATCCAAAGGGCATAAATCGTCTGTTGTGGCTTCCCCGATGAACCTTTCCTGGAAATAATTTTCAGTAATGATAGTCCATGGTGATCCTGAGTCCGCCATAGGCTCCAGTTCCTTTCCAAGAAATAGCACAATACATTTAGGAGCCTTTTTGACTTCCTCATTGAAGGAAGTGATCCGAAAAGGGTCACCCGGGTCACTCCGACCACCTCTGAGCCTTCCTTACCAAAATGAAGAGTCAGTCAGACAGTAGAGAATGCAAACCAATAATCGTTTATTAGTATACACTCAGAGCGGAGCCCAATCTGCCCAGTCGCTAGGAGTGCTGCAGAGGGACTGAAATCAACAAGCATAGAGATACATCTCATACATTGCATACTCGGGCTAAAGCACACCCATAGTGTAATTTTCCAGGCTGAAACAACTAGACAGTGAAATACAAAAAAAGTTAAGTTTCGATCCACATATCGTGCATTACCTCAGAAGCTGAAGGTTGTTTCTCCCTGCACCCGCCACTGGACAATTGGGAGAGGACCTTTATCCAGTGGGAAGGTATGCGGCACATGAACAGTTTATTCATTAACGAGGAAAGTTTCATCATTCTGGGAAACGAAACCTAACGGGGCCTTTTCTAAGAAATGAGCAAAGGTCAGTTTCACTCTAACACCTAAAATGGCGGCTAGACACAAAATGGTGCCGCGAATACTAACTTACATAAAGCAATGCGTAAGCATGAATTTTTCCATCCTAACAGACCCTCCTTTTAGAAGAAGCTAACCATTTTGGTTGTATAAAAGCAAAAAGGCATATTTTTCAGCAAATCATGAATAAATTGTTTTAAGAGCATTCCATATGTTCATCTTCTGGAAGGGGAGCCGTAAGGAGGGAAGAAGTCTTGAAAATACCTTCATCTATTTGCATGAGGTCCTCCACTTCCTTTTGAATCATAATGGTTGCATTAGTATCATGAATCGATATTTTCTTAGGAGTGAGAACATTGGTACAATAGGAGCAACAAAAGGGAAGGCACTGAATAAGGGCACAGTAGAGCACCAAAATCACAATCAGGTAAATCACTTTTCCGAGGATCCAGCCCCAGCTACCAAAAAGAGACCAATCCCTATTTCCGCTTTTCATTCCCTTGACATTCTCAATAATGTCTAGAATATGCTGGGTAATATTCTTTTCTATATTCTCGATGCCAACTATGCACTGGGCGCCTACTGCAGCGCACACTCCTCCACTCTTAGCTAAGATGAAGTCAACTGCATATCTAGTCTGCTCGGAATATATTTGCATACTCTCTAATTGGGTGGTGATATCACGCAAAGCTGCTACTGTAGAGTTAGACAATATTTGCAACTTGCATCCAAAATATTCTCAGGCTTTCTCACCCCTGGCCATAGATGTAATTCCTAAAGTAACAAGGGATGACTGAATGTACCCAAAAGTGACCCCATTACTATAATTATTCATCTCTATGTCGGTGACTCCCTCACAGAATTCCTTCGTCAGTGTCCTTTTCACCCAGCGGACATAGGCTTGGGGTTTGCAAGGCACGCCTAAAGGTAACACCATTCCTACAGCCACATCATCTGTTCCATTATGGACATTAGAGTATGTACCATTGGACAAAAAATAAAATCCAGGGTGTGCATGAATTGGTCCATCATAATCCACAGCGGAGTATCTAGAATTCATACCAAAGGTATCTGTGTCTGTACTATTCAACAATGGGTCAGCAAGCAGGATAATAACCAGCCTCTCGAGTAACCATCACATCCCTATAATGCCAACCTACTAAAGTAATATTCTGTTCCTCCATGTAGTAATTATCGCAGTATGTATCATTAGAACATCCGGGATAACCCATTCCCCGTGGCTTTCTACGATATAAGCAAGGTCCTTGATAAGCAAAACCAAAAACTATGGAACATTCTGTAAAATCTGGGGGTTGAGTATAAGTATAATTCACAAGGGACAATGGATAGGCAGTCCATAAACTAGTGACTGAATCAGTAGGGTAGCAAGCTGTTCCTTCTCCAAAGAACCTTAAATGTGTGTCTAAAAATACATTATTCGGGACTGACCTTTTATTTCTAGTCAAAGGGGTGACTTTCCCTCTTTCTGGCAAAACCACATTTTGATCATTCTCCAAAACCCATGTCACCCCACATAGCATCAAAAGCAGTAGAACCACAAAAGTTACACATAATATTTTCTTTTTGAAGGTCCACGCCATAGTGGGCCGAATAACAAGAAATACGGGCTGCTCCTTGTCAGCCATCCGTCTACCAAAGGGATGCATATGAGATGATAAAAGGGCAAAAAAAGAAAATGCAAACAAAATATATATATGTGTGTTCCCAGTGTCCGTCTGAGCCTCACTGGTACAGGCTCCTATCGTTCATCAAACGTTGGTGCTCTTGAGCAAAGGCGGTGGAGCTTGCTCTGTCCTAAGCTCGGATTCCCACGTCGACCAGGATAATGTACCGCCAAGGGGATACGTTCGATCTATCTTGTCCAATATTCAATCAGTGCACAAGTCTCACATCACTCTAAACTAACTCTGTTGGTGCTATAGCAAAGTACAAAAACAACAGTTGATGGACAGAATGCAGAACAATGTCATACATTCACCCCAGTACAGAGATCTGGGCCTAAATTCATCGTTTTTTGCTCACCATGCCATTCCAGTTTGAACCCAGCCATATGCAAATCAGTCTTGACCCTGTGCCTCATGGGAACAGTCCAGCCCGAACTGCCAAGCCAGGTCCTCCCTGGACTGGAAACAAGCATCCTAGGACCGGTTTCGGGGTTTCACCCTCTTCAGCCAGGATAGCTTGAGTCCAGTGGCATGGAGAGCACAGGACCCACGTCTGGGCATACCCGTCCCACTCGGGGTGACAAATGCAAAAACAACAGTTGATGGACAGAATGCAGAACAATGTCATACATTCACCCCAGTACAGAGATCTGGGCCTAAATCCATCGTTTTTTGCTCACCATGCCATTCCAGTTTGAACCCAGCCATATGCAAATCAGTCTTGACCCTGTGCCTCATGGGAACAGTCCAGCCCGAACTGCCAAGCCAGGTCCTCCCTTGACTGGAAACAAGCATCCTAGGACCGGCTTCGGGGTTTCACCCCTCTTCAGCCAGGATAGCTTGATTCCAGTGGCATGGAGAGCACGGGACCCACGTCTGGGCATACCCGTCCCACTCGGGGTGACAAATGCAAAAACAACAGTTGATGGACAGAATGCAGAACAATGTCATACATTCACCCCAGTACAGAGATCTGGGCCTAAATCCATCGTTTTTGCTCACCATGCCATTCCAGTTTGAACCCAGCCATATGCAAATCAGTCTTGACCCTGTGCCTCATGGGAACAGTCCAGCCCGAACTGCCAAGCCAGGTCCTCCCTGGACTGGAAACAAGCATCCTAGGACCGGTTTCGGGTTTCACCCCTCTTCAGCCAGGATAGCTTGATTCCAGTGGCATGGAGAGCACGGGACACACGTCTGGGCATAGCCGTCCCACTCGGGGTGACAAATGCAAAAACAACAGTTGATGGACAGAATGCAGAACAATGTCATACATTCACCCCAGTACAGAGATCTGGGCCTAAATCCATTGTTTTTTGCTCACCATGCCATTCCAGTTTGAACCCAGCCATATGCAAATCAGTCTTGACCCTGTGCCTCATGGGAACAGTCCAGTCCGAACTGCCAAGCCAGGTCCTCCCTGGACTGGAAACAAGCATCCTAGGACCGGTTTCGGGGTTTCACCCCTCTTCAGCCAGGATAGCTTGATTCCAGTGGCATGGAGAGCACGGGACCCACGTCTGGGCATACCCGTCCCACTCGGGGTGACAAATGCAAAAACAACAGTTGATGGACAGAATGCAGAACAATGTCATACATTCACCCCAGTACAGAGATCTGGGCCTAAATCCATCGTTTTTGCTCACCATGCCATTCCAGTTTGAACCCAGCCATATGCAAATCAGTCTTGACCCTGTGCCTCATGGGAACAGTCCAGCCCGAACTGCCAAGCCAGGTCCTCCCTGGACTGGAAACAAGCATCCTAGGACCGGTTTCGGGTTTCACCCCTCTTCAGCCAGGATAGCTTGATTCCAGTGGCATGGAGAGCACGGGACCCACGTCTGGGCATACCCGTCCCACTCGTGGTGACAAATGCAAAAACAACAGTTGATGGACAGAATGCAGAACAATGTCATACATTCACCCCAGTACAGAGATCTGGGCCTAAATCCATCGTTTTTGCTCACCATGCCATTCCAGTTTGCACCCAGCCATATGCAAATCAGTCTTGACCCTGTGCCTCATGGGAACAGTCCAGCCCGAACTGCCAAGCCAGGTCCTCCCTGGACTGGAAACAAGCATCCTAGGACCGGTTTCGGGGTTTCACCCATCTTCAGCCAGGATAGCTTGATTCCAGTGGCATGGAGAGCACGGGACCCACGTCTGGGCATACCCGTCCCACTCTGGGTGACAAATGCAAAATCAACAGTTGATGGACAGAATGCAGAACAATGTCATACATTCACCCCAGTACAGAGATCTGGGCCTAAATCCATCGTTTTTTTGCTCACCATACTATTCCAGTTTGAACCCAGCCATATGCAAATCAGTCTTGACCTTGTGCCTCATGGGAACAGTCCAGCCCGAACTGCCAAGCCAGGTCCTCCCTGGACTGGAAACAAGCATCATAGGACCGGTTTCGGGTTTCACCCCTCTTCAGCCAGGATAGCTTGATTCCAGTGGCATGGAGAGCACGGGACCCACGTCTGGGCATACCCGTCCCACTCGGGTGACAAATGCAAAAACAACAGTTGATGGACAGAATGCAGAACAATGTCATACATTCACCCCAGTACAGAGATCTGGGCCTAAATCCATCGTTTTTTGCTCACCATGCCATTCCAGTTTGAACCCAGCCATATGCAAATCAGTCTTGACCCTGTGCCTCATGGGAACAGTCCAGCCCGAACTGCCAAGCCAGGTCCTCCCTGGACTGGAAACAAGCATCCTAGGACCGGTTTCGGGGTTTCACCCTCTTCAGCCAGGATAGCTTGATTCCAGTAGCATGGAGAGCACGGGACCCACGTCTGGGCATACCCGTCCCATTCGGGGTGACAAATGCAAAAACAGTTGATGGACAGAATGCAGAACAATGTCATACATTCACCCCAGTACAGAGATCTGGGCCTAAATCCATCGTTTTTTGCTCACCATGCCATTCCAGTTTGAACCCAGCCATATGCAAATCAGTCTTGACCCTGTGCCTCATGGGAACAGTCCAGCCCGAACTGCCAAGCCAGGTCCTCCCTTGACTGGAAACAAGCATCCTAGGACCGTTTCGGGGTTTCACCCCTCTTCAGCCAGGATAGCTTGATTCCAGTGGCATGGAGAGCACGGGACCCACGTCTGGGCATACCCGTCCCACTCGGGGTGACAAATGCAAAAACAACAGTTGATGGACAGAATGCAGAACAATGTCATACATTCACCCCAGTACAGAGATCTGGGCCTAAATCCATCGTTTTTTGCTCACCATGCCATTCCAGTTTGAACCCAGCCATATGCAAATCAGTCTTGACCCTGTGCCTCATGGGAACAGTCCAGCCCGAACTGCCAAGCCAGGTCCTCCCTGGACTGGAAACAAGCATCCTAGGACCAGTTTCGGGGTTTCACCCTCTTCAGCCAGGATAGCTTGATTCCAGTGGCATGGAGAGCACGGGACACACGTCTGGGCATACCCGTCCCACTCGGGGTGACAAATGCAAAAACAACAGTTGATGGACAGAATGCAGAACAATGTCATACATTCACCCCAGTACAGAGATCTGGGCCTAAATCCATTGTTTTTTTGCTCACCATGCCATTCCAGTTTGAACCCAGCCATATGCAAATCAGTCTTGACCCTGTGCCTCATGGGAACAGTCCAGCCCGAACTGCCAAGACAGGTCCTCCCTGGACTGGAAACAAGCATCCTAGGACCGGTTTCGGGTTTCACCCTCTTCAGCCAGAATAGCTTGATTCCAGTGGCATGGAGAGCACGGGACCCACGTCTGGGCATACCCGTCCCACTCGGGGTGACAAATGCAAAAACAACAGTTGATGGACAGAATGCAGAACAATGTCATACATTCACCCCAGTACAGAGATCTGGGCCTAAATCCATCGTTTTTTGCTCACCATGCCATTCCAGTTTGAACCCAGCCATATGCAAATCAGTCTTGACCCTGTGCCTCATGGGAACAGTCCAGCCCGAACTGCCAAGCCAGGTCCTCCCTGGACTGGAAACAAGCATCCTAGGACCGGTTTCGGGTTTCACCCCTCTTCAGCCAGGATAGCTTGATTCCAGTGGCATGGAGAGCACGGGACCCACGTCTGGGCATACCCGTCCCACTCGGGGTGACAAATGCAAAAACAACAGTTGATGGACAGAATGCAGAACAATGTCATACATTCACCCCAGTACAGAGATCTGGGCCTAAATCCATCGTTTTTTTGCTCACCATGCCATTCCAGTTTGAACCCAGCCATATGCAAATCAGTCTTGACCCTGTGCCTCATGGGAACAGTCCAGCCCGAACTGCCAAGCCAGGTCCTCCCTGGACTGGAAACGAGCATCCTAGGACCGGTTTCGGGGTTTCACCCCTCTTCAGCCAGGATAGCTTGATTCCAGTGGCATGGAGAGCACAGTACAGCAAAGTACACCTAACTTACACAGTCCATCCCTGACTAATCTGACTTCTCCTTTGGTGCACTGGTCCTCAGCCGAGGGCGTAGATTATACCTGGTGACTCCAGGCACAGAGGGATCAGTGAAAAGGGGCTCCTGGATAGCTCATATTTCTGGTGGAACAGCCTCATTCAGGATGTCGTCATTGTCATTGTCACTTTGCGTCCATGTAAGGACAGCGTCACTAAATGGAACAAAAAGAGGTATGTGTTCACACTCCTGGTCAGCTACCCCCTCCTTGACCCACTGGTCATAGAGTAATGGCATGGGCACCCTCCTACAGTGCGATGAATGAATCCAGTTCTTACGACCAGAAACTTTGATGGCGGTGCGGGTTGCCAACAAGACTTGGAGTGGCACCTTCCAGCGCGGCTCCAAACTCTTCTTCCGCTGAAAATGTTTTACGAGGACAAAGTAGCCTGGCTGAATGCAGTGTCCGGGCCCCTCTGGTGCAGCTGGCAGGGTATCCCGGACCTGTTGGTGAATAGAACGCAAACTTTCAGTTAGCTGGCCAGGGTAATCTGTCAACAATGGGTACTCAATATCTGAGAGCCACCGAGGGCGCAGGAAGCCCCATACATTTGCAGGGCGTCCAAACACAACCTCGTACGGTGAAAATCCTGTCCTAGAATGTGCTGTAGTTCTTGTCGACAAAAGTGCTAATGGTAAAGCATCTGGCCACTGTAACCCCGTTGTCTCCTGAATCTTTGCAAATTTCAGTATGAGAGTACCATTGTACTTTTCAACCAAACCTGCTGACTGAGGGTGATTGGCAGCATGGAACTTCTGCCTTATGTGCAAACCATCACAAATTAACTGAATCACCTTGGCATTAAAATGACTTCCGTTATCCCTCCAAATCAAACGGGGCAAGCCAAAACGAGGAAAGAACTCCTTCAGGAATACCTTTGCAGTCGTAATGGCTGTATTGTCTTTAGTAGGATAAGCCTAAACCCATTTACTGAATGCACAGACAACCACCAGAACATACTTCAAATTATTGCATTGCTCTAGTTCTATATAATCTATCTAAAGGACCTCAAAAGGAAAAGTGGGTGGTGCAAAATTACCAGGTGGGGTAGGGGTACCTTTTCCAGGATTGTACATCATGCACACCATACAATATTTCACTAGATGTGCAGCTGTTTTTGAGATATTATCATTCTACCATACAGGGTCCAACAACTTGCAAATACCCTTAGCACTGATATGGGCTGGGACATGGGCATCTTGACTACCGGAAGAACATATGCGTCTGGCAATATCCATCTCTGCTTCCCTGACTTATCAATCCAACATCCCTCATCGTTCAATTGTGCTGTTCTTTCTCACCACATTGCTAATTCTTCTATCATGGCCTCTATTTGTATCTCTTTCACATTCTCGAGTGTATCCTCAAACATGGTAACTTCAGGTACCCACGTACCGGGACCTGCTACGAACATTCTTTTCATCTTAGTCCAGGCTGTTTCCTTAGCTGTCTGATCTGCAAAAGCATTTCCCCTACCTACATCATCAGTGACTTTTCGGTGGGCACTACACTTTACTATAGCCAATTTCTTAGGGAGTGTCAAAACAGACAAAAGCCTCAATAGAAGGTGCCCATGTTGGATCCTAGTGCCATGCGAAGTAAGAAACCCTCTCTCAGCCCAGAGTCACCCAAAGTTATGGGCAACTCCAAAGGCATACTGACTGTCACTATAAATATTGACGAGTCACTCACTCAATTCGCAAGCTCGTATTAAGGCAACAAGCTCAGCAACTTGGGCAGACTGATAGGGAACTCGTGATCTCTCAGATACTGTACGCAGCGTGGTGACAGCATACGCAGCAGCTGTAGTGCCATCTGGTAATTTAAAACAAGAGCCATCGACGTATAGTTCCCCTTGTGGGTCAGATAAGGGAACATCAGTCAAATCTACCCGTCCTTTCGTCTCTTCTTCCGTCCGGAAGATAGTCATGTTTATCAATCTCATCATTCTCAGAAGGAAGGGGCAGTAATGTAGCTGGATTCAGAGAGGCACATCTTTTGATCATGATGTGTTTTGCAAACAATATTAATTCATAGCCAGTCAGACGTGGACTGGTGAGGTGCTGTGTCTTAGTCTTATTTAAAAGTGTATCCACAGCATGAGGTACCATGACTGTAAGATCAGTATCAATCATGAGTCCAGCCGATTGTCTTATCGATACAGCCACAGCTGCGACCGCTCTTAGACTGCTCGGGAGGGCTCGTGCGACAGGGTCAAGAACAGCAGAGAAGTAAGCACACGGCCGTTGCTTATCTCCAAATTTTTGTGTTAAAACAGAAGGCGCGCAACCGACCATCTCATGGACGTACAACACAAACGGTTTAGTGTAGTCTGGGGTGCCAAGTACTGGAGCCAGACAAAGCGCAGTTTTCAATTGCTCAAAAGACTTCTGACATTCAGGCTTCCAAGGCAGGGGCTCATGCACATACATTAGTGTTAGTGCAAGCAGGGATTTGATTAGTAGCGAGAAGTTGGGTATCCACTGTCGACAGTAGGAAGTGATACCTATTGTTAGATTTAAAAATCCCATTCTCGTTATATACTTTTTCAAGCCATACCAGGTTAGCAGTGTGCGGCTAAATGAGACACCATTCGTATTCACGTTATATAACCCACTGAGCTATTCCCGCCATGTCCGAGCTTCAGTTAGTGAGTGTGACCCCATTTTGTATTTCGTAATCCCTATTAGGCTGTGTCTGTATTAGGCCTCACTATTCGTATTGCTTGCCTCAGCAAAACGCTGTATTCAGTTATTATTTTCCTTTCTGTTCAAGGTTGCCTTCTGACTTGCTAATGAATAGGCCATTCTGCCTTTGCATACCTATCCTTGTGTGTAGCTCTGCTCCCACGTTAGGAGACGCCGAAACCCAGCGGGGCAACCTTGAAATAGTGATAGTGTGTACCCATTTAGCAGGTGGTAGCCCATCCTTCTGTGCCTCCTTTGTTCATGTTCGGCCTAAGCCGGTAACTTTCCATTGTTGGCGTGGTTGGGCGGCCCTTGGGAAGAATGATTATGCGTTGCCGACTGTTGGGGGGTCAGTCTCTCGGCAGACATCTTAGGGTGCAGGTCGGATTGGACTCCTCTGCAGAGTATTGGTAATAAACAATTGTTTTGTATTCTCTACTGTCTGACCAACTCTTCATTTTGGGAAAGGCTATAAGGAGGTTGTAGGAAACCTGGGTGATCCTTTCGGTTCACTTCCTTCAGTTGGCGCCCGAACAGGGACTCCGCAAGGTGACCCGACTCGCCCGTAATCGGGTTGTAGGGTCGGGGTGGTGTCCGGTCGGTCGGGTGGATTGGGGATCCCCGGACGATAAGAGCCCGGTTCTCATGGCTGCCCCGCCAGTATGATCGGGTGACTCCTCGTCTAGTGGTCACCGGCCGGAGTCCTGAGAAGGCGGAACCTTGGATGTGACCGTTTGGTCCGAAGAGTCGGCAGTGGAGAATAATATTGCTCGACCTGAGCGCACCAGGTGAGTGACTTGAATTCTTGGAAAATGTGGTGCCATGGTTGAACGGCACGAGCCCATGGGCTGTGTCTGGTACAGTCTCCGGACTGTCTTGAACTTGGTGGGTTTGCGGACCCTTGAAGGACGCGGAGTGTTTGTGAATGGTCTACCAGGCCAAACTGGAAATTCGGCTTACTCTTGAAAAGGTTTGGGGCTGTTTGCGAACAATCTGCCAGGCCAACTGGAAATTCGGCTTACTCTTGAAAAGGTCTGGGGCTAGAGCCTGTCTTCTTGTCTTGGTACAGTCTGCGACTGTCTTGTGCGGCTTTGGACCGCTTGGATTTGGTTCTTGGATCATTTGTTGGTTGGTGTTCTATTTGTCCATTGGGGACAGTGTATGTGTCTTATATTAAGATGCCTTGTCTAAGTAAGTTGAGGTGTTTTGGATGTCGGTGTTGTTCCACTGAAGCTCGATTGGAAGAAAGGCAGCCGGCGCCTCCAGAGGCTACCCCAAATTTTGATGTATACGTCAAGCATGGCATTGGCCTTAATATGTTTAGCACATTGTGGAATAAATATACGAGGGACAATGTCCATCTACAGTGGCCGCTTACTGGCACATTTGATGAGCAAAAGTTGAATTACTTGCAGGACAAATTGTTCGGCAAAAGGAGAAGACAGTCGATGTTTGATTCTCTGAGAACATGGCAGAAGGAAGCGAAGCAACAATGTATGAGAGCAGAGAAGCAAGCCCGTAGGGGACAGACGCAAACGATAACGCAGAAGGCAATAGCTTATGATAGAGAAAAGATCGAGAAAGGCATAGAGTGTGCGGACAGGAAGTTTCGCTTGCAGAGTGATAAGTGTTATGTGGCTAGGGAGGAAGGTGATGTCTTCATTGAGGAGTTGTTGGATTCTCAACCCCCACCACCCTATGCCCCCGAACGACTATATCCCGTAATTCCGACACCTCAGTCTTCGGCCTCTGGTTCTGTTATTCCTATTCTTTCTGTTTCTAGCTCTACTGCTTCAGCCTCGGCCCTGCCCGCTTCTTCCCCACTCTCGCCAGTTACAGGGGCGGGTACCGTCCGTTCCTCTACTCTGTCTACCGACCCCGTGGTCACGCCTCCTCTTACTCTTGCGGCACAGTCTTTGAGCGAGATGGTACCTGTTTCTTCATCTGCTCTTTCCCCTTTGGGTGTGTTACCTCAGACATCGCAGAATGCCGAGACCCCTGTGCGTGGAGTGCATGACGTGAATTCAGCAGCGGCACGTGAACGCATGGATAAAGTGTTGGTGCGCTCTGCTGTGGGTGATGAGGAAAAGAGAATGGTGGCTGACCAGGCTGCACAGTGGGCCCGGAATCCGATTTATACTGTGGAAGTTGTGTGGAGCGTGATGAAAGATTACAAGCCGTTTACACAGCAACTTGCTCTTAAGCATATGTCGGCCACGCTGAGGATTGTGGGAACAGTGTTTCAAGGGTATTGCACCACAGATAATTTATGACATTCGGAACAGGGTATATACTACAGATATGGCCCCAAATTAGGTTTTCAGTAATGTGACCACATTGGTAGGTTATCGTGGTAGATTGCTTCAGAAGGTCCCGACAACAGTGTCACAGTTCCCCATGAGGGAGGTTCATCCCATTTACCAACCCGAAATACCAGAGTTGCGGGATGGGAATAATATTGTTACTCGCCCACGAGTGGCGGCCCATTTCCAGGAACAGTGGATCTACACTCCTTGGAAGAGGAGTGAGGTAATATCCCTAAAAGGGCAGTTACCGGACACTCGGAAAAATCCAACAGCGTACTATAAAGAATTGACGGAGGCGTCCTCCTCCACAGTGATGACCTTAGCTGATATAGAGTTGTTCTTCGGCCTTTTAGTACCAGTAGATATATGGAGGCAGGTGCATATGCAGGATCATGTGGTGAAATTGGGGTGGAACATGGGATGAGATCAGGGCATGGGATAAGGAGCGCAAGCCCGGCGAGCAGCCGAAAGCAGAGCTATTGGCCTTGCCGTGACGTATTATCACTTACATGCACTCCCTTATCCCGCCAAGACTAGTGGATTGGGACAAGTTGACTGCATGTCGTCAGAAGAAGGATGAAAGTGTGTCCGATTTCTTTACTAGGTTTGAAGGGGTGTTTCTGGATTTTAGTGGTCAGTATCCATCGCTGGAGGATGGTGTTCGTCTGTTCGTCAACAGGTTTGTCACTAATTTGCTTCCTGAGATTGCAACTAGGTTGCAGGCTGTGGAAATTACTTGGCCCACCTCCTCCCCGTCAGTAATATTGAGTATGGCACAGTACTACGAGCATAGGGAGAATGAGGACAAAGAGAAGGTGGAGAAAAAGTCAAAGGAGTTGAAGACGAGGGTGTTGATGCAGCAGGTGGCAAGGGGGAACGGTAGAGGAAGGGGTTTGGGTCCCGCTCAGCGGGGATCCCGGTCTGACCGGAACAGTACATCGGGTGCACCCGTAGGGTACAACCAATGTGCGTACTGTAAAAAGAAGGGGCATTGGCGGAGTGAGTGTCCGGAGTTGCTGCAGAAAGTTGAGGGCCCGAGAGGTAGGGGTTCTAGAGGACGTGGTAGAGGAGGAGGTGGCCACAGAGAGGGTCAGTTTGAGGATACATCGTATGATCAGCGGAGCAAGAACAATTTCGACGACAATCTGGGAAGGCAGTACTATCATGACGACTATGAAATGGACGAAGTGACGGGGATGTCCCACAGCTAGGACAGCCAGGGACAGGGTAAGGGACCGGTTCCAGTGCCTGTAGATCAGCGGGGACCTTATGTCACTGCGGATTTACAGGGCACGCCCAAGACATTCTTACTTGACATGGGTGCTATGAATAGCTCTGTTTCTTGTTCGCTGGTCCCAGGGGCAGCTCTATCTGGCCAAAAAAATGTTTCGGTACGTTTTTCAGGCATGCCGGTTGTTAGCCCCATTTCCAAACCTCTAGCTTTGACTATTGGTCCCTTTACGGTGGACTCGCCATTTCTGTTAACGACAAATTGTGGGGAGAATTTGATGGGATTGGATTTGTTGAAGAGATTACATGCCACCATCCTTTGTTCTCCAGATGGTGTTTACATGACTGTTGGGCCACAAGTGGCTCGCGCAAAACAATGTTTTGAAAAAGATGCACCCCTCCCCGCAGAGTTCAAGGAGGTGCCCCATAGATTATGGGCAGCAGGAGACACGGATGTGGGGTTACTCCAGATCCAGCCAGTCTCTAATACGGTTAAGGATAATGCTGTATTGCCACGTACTCCCCAGTATAAGATTTCTCAAGCAGGAGAAAGGGGTTTGTTGCAAATAATACAGGATTTGATTAAGTCTGGTGTGGTTGAGGAGACAGTAGCGAATGTGTGTAACAGCCCTATCATTCCGATTCTTAAGAGGGCCCCCTTGGACTCTTCTAATGCTCACCCGGATGTTTATCGCTTTGTAATTGACCTCAGAGAGGTCAATAAAATAGTTGTGCCCCAATATCCTGTAGTCCCAGACATTACCATGATATCGACAATGATTCCCCCGTCAGCAAAGTTCTTTTCCGTCATTGATTTGAAGAATGCTTTCTTTAGCATTCCAATTCATACAGATAGCAGATATCTGTTTGTATTCGCCTTAGCCGGCAGGAGTTTTAGATTCTGTCGTGCTCCTCAAGGCTATACAGAAAGTCCTAGTATCTATAGTCAAGCTCTAAAAAGTCAATTGGATTCTTTGGTGCTTCCCACGGGTAATGTGCTATTGCAGTACGTTGACGACTTCCTTATGGCCTCTGATACTGAGGATGGTTGCAGAGATGCCACCGTTAAATTGCTGCTGCATTTGGCACATCATGGCCATAAGGTGTCCCTTTCCAAATTTCAATATTGTCGACAGGAGGTCATCTACTGTCGAAGGAGGGTCGCAAGCTAACACCTGAGCGCATAGCTGCTATCACTAATATGCCTGTTCCTAAGACCCAACGTGAAGTACGCGCATTTATTGGCATTACCTCGTATTGTCGACACTGGATCCCCAATTATTCCTTACTAACAAAACCCCTCCTTTACCTGACCACCAAAGAAGTGCATGAACCCCTGCCTTGGACATCTGCATGCCAGCAAGCTTTTGAGCAATTAAAGGCTGCGCTTTGCTCTGCTCCTGTGCTTGGTACTCCTGATTACCAGAAGCCTTTTGTGCTTTTGCGTACATGAGGCAGACGGTTGTGCGCTTTCTGTTCTAACACAGGGCTTTGGTGGTAAGCAAAGACCCTGCGCTTATTTTTCTGCAATGCTGGATAACGTAGCCAGTTGCAAAAAGAACAATTGATGGACAGAATGCAGAACAATGTCATACATTCACCCCAGTACAGAGACTGGGCCTAAATCCATCGTTTTTTTTGCTCACCATGCCATTCCAATTTGGACCCAGCCATATGCAAATCAGTCTTGACCCTACGCCCAATGGGAACAGTCCAGCCCGAACTGCCAGGCCAGGTCCTCCCTAGTCTGGAAACAAGCATCCTAGGACCGGTTTCGGGCTTTCAGCCCTCATCACCCAGGATAGCTTGACTCCAGTGGCATGGAGAGCACGGGACCCACGTCTGGGCATACCCATCCCACTCGGGGTGACAAATGCAAAAAGAACAATTGATGGACAGAATGCAGAACAATGTCATACATTCACCCCAGTACAGAGATCTGGGCCTAAATCCATCGTTTTTTTGCTCACCATGCCATTCCAGTTTGGACCCAGACATATGCAAATCAGTCTTGACCCTGCACCCAATGGGGAGGCCAGAGCGCTCCCGAGCTGCCTGAGAGCTGCAGCGGCAGTGGCAGTTTCTATCAGACAATCGGCGGGGCACGTTCTCGATACTGATCTCACAGTAATGGTACCTCATGCTGTAGATACGCTTTTGAACAAGACAAAGACACAGCACCTTACTAGTGCACGTCTGACTGGATATGAACTAACCTTGTTTGCTCCGCACATTACCATCAAAAGATGTGCCACTCTGAACCCAGCCACGTTACTACCCTCCCTTCGACGGGCAATGACACAGATGCACATGGTTGTGTATACAGAACGGAAGAGGAAACGAAAGGACGTGTAGACCTGACTGACGTTCCCCTATCTGAACCCCAAGGGGAACTATATGTCGATGGCTCTTGCTTCAAACTACCAGATGGCACCACCACTGCAGCATATGCAATTACAACGTTACACACTATAGTTGAGACATCCCTTGTCCCATACCAATCAGCCCAAGCTGCGGAGCTGGTTGCTCTTCTTAGGGCTTGTGAGTTAAGTGAGGGACTGGCTGTCAATATTTATACTGACAGCCAGTACGCCTTTGGGGTCGTCCATAATTTTGGACGCCTCTGGGCGGAGAGTGGATTCTTAACATCACATGGATTACGAATACAGAATGTCCCATTGATATATAGACTCTTGTCAGCCGTAACACTTCCAAAAGGTTAGCAATAATAAAATGTAGTGCCCACAAAGCAATAACAGATGATGTTGGTAGAGGAAATGCGTTTGCAGATCAAACTGCTAAAGAGACAGCGAGATCAAAGATGAAAAAGATGTTTGTGGCAGGTCCGGCTAGGTGGGTCCCAGACAATGGAATGTTCAAGAACACAGAAGAGAGTGTCAAAGAGATACAAAGTGAGGCAACCCTAGACGAATTGGCAATATGGCAGGAGAGTACAGGGCGTCTGGGTGAGGATGGGTGCTGGACTGATAAGTCAGAGAAACAGCGATGGACGTTACCTAATGCTTATGTACTTCCTGTGGTTACCATGGCCCATGGCCCAGCCCACGTTAACCAAAGATCTTCATTCTCTTCATCAACAGATTCAGGAGACACTGCAACCGGTACCAGAGGGGCCCGGGCATCAGCTACAGCCCGCAAATTATGTTCTTGTCCAGAACTTCCAGAGGAAGAACAGCCTGGAGCCCCGCTGGAAGGGCCTCCTGTTGGTCCTCCTTGCCACCCGAACAGAGGTGAAACTCGACGGCCGGAAAAATTGGGTGCATGGTACTCATTGCAAAAAGATACCTCTCCCACTCCCCTACGACAAGTGGGTGCTAGACGGCATTGCTGATCAAGAATGGAAAAGGGTGCCCTGCTTTGTTCCCTTCTCTGACGCACAGCTAAAGGGGGTGCAGACGGAAGCAGAGAGTGACGCCGCCCTGCTCGAGGTGGTCCCTCCGGAGACAAGGGCAGCCCCAGTTTCTCCCCCATCTGATTCATAGGCACCTGAGTCCTCCTGCCTTTTTGAATCCGAGTTTCAACCCCTTTTTGTTGATGAAAAAGTGCCTGGAGTTGACAGGTACAATTTGCGCCCATGAAAGAAGGACAGTGCACCAGAGGGACAGTTCAGGAGTGAGGGAAGGACTTGAGATTAGGGTATAGGTACTGCGTCTGCGGTGCCTGCGTCAGCTTATGGTAAATAACACCAGTGCACTGCCTGGGACACTGGACAGGATCGTTGAGGGTACTTGCCCAGGAGGGAGGGTGCCCCATCCTGCGAGAAGAAGAATTTGTTTCCAGCAAGGGCCGCAATCGCGCGACCCCCACGAGGGAGTGCTTCAAAGCACCATTGTTGATGAACGATAGGAGCTTGCCAGCGAGGCTCTAAAAAGCACGCTGGGTAACTTGTGCCCCTCTGGTCGGTTGTATTTTTGTGCCTCCAGTTCTTAAGGCTTTTCTCATGTTCCCATTTGGCCGTGCTGTCATGGAAGAAGAACAGACCCTAGCGGCACCGCCACCAGGGCAGGGTGGTCCTGTGTGGTCTAACTGGTCTTTTAAGAGTAAGATAGTAGTGGTAGTGTTCATCCTCATAGTAATGATAACACTGTTTGGAGTAGTATGGTATTTAGAAGAACAGCATCCTGTGCACACCTTGATAGGGACTACCCCGGCTTCACCTGAGCATCTGTTCGTTACGTTGCCCCCACATAAACAGAGGCATAGACAGACATATGTTGAAAATGCTTTCCTGCAAATGCTTCACCAGGTACACAATACGACGAATGCCACGAATTGCTGGGTATGTGGATTACTCCCCTCAGTTATGCACAAGAATGATTTGCTGGTGTCTTTACCACTGTCCTATCTAAGTAGTTGTGAGGCATGGTTCCTGTTGCTTTCCATGGTGTATATACATTATCATACTGATGCTATGAATATGATGGAGTCGGATTATGAGGCAGTGTTGGAATGCATAGTAGTACACCAAGGTTATACACCTGGGACAGGAGGAAAGGAGGGTACCTTACATCCGCATGCTTGCATGAATGTTTATGAGGGAAACAAGAATGCCACATGGCTGCAAAATGAAATGTTAGATTTTCAGGGGTTCAATGTTACCGAATATTTTAAATGTTTCCATACCCGAAATATCACTGAAGATAAAGCTGTGCCTGTGGTTCATAAAGCAGCTAGTTTCTGTGTTGAAGGTTCTGTGGACATTCCAGTGGGGCAGAGCAGTTGCAACTATACCTATCGATTAAACACTACTAGTAGCCGACCTTTGCTCACCCCCCCTAATGTGTACTTCGTTTGTGGGGAGCAGGCTTACACCTGGCTCCCTGGGATGGTCTGGCCGGTGTTATGTGTCTTTCCTTCTACCTCCTGTTTACATTGCACCGCCCAACTATCACAAAGACCATAGACTGCAGCGGAGAAGTGTATAACTGTCCCGAGTAAGGAGAATAATAGACACAGCAGATATTGATCAAACTGATACTACTCTACAGCAATTTACGAATGCCATGAAGAGTATTGTGCCTTTCTGGGGACCTATGTATAATAGTGTCAGCATTCGTCGCCTCACCAGGGTTGTTGAAGGGGTCATCAACACTACAGCAGGCATGCTCACTAACATTACAGCTGAGCTTCAGGCTACAAGACTTGTTGCTCTTCAAAATCGTATGGTTTTAGACGTCATCCTTGCAGATAGGGGTGGAGCTTGTCATGTCATAGGCAGCAGTTGCTGCGTTTACATCCCAGACCACGCCCCTAACGTATACTCCGCTATACAGAAGTTACACAGGCTTGCATCCGATATTCATCAGGAGAATGGCTCATGGTCCTTGACAGGGTGGTTTTAGGGTCTGATGTCATCCTGGGGTTGGAAAATACTTCTTTTCCTAGTAGCTATTGCAGGTGTCATCTTTACGTGTTGCCTATGTGTCAATTGTCTTCCAGCATGCTGTACCCATTGTGTGAGTAAACTCACCCCTACCCCTAAATTGCCAGGCCGTAATGATAAAGTCTCTAATATGATGATGCAGGAACTACAGGATATGATGCAGATAGATGAGGATATTTTTGAGTATTAGAAGTATATTGCAATACGTCTGTTGCTTATTCCCTTTGGATATTACAGTCATTATGCATTTTTCAACTTTCCCTGTTTAGAATTGTAAAGACCCTACCTGCTAGCCAATAAAGCATTTAGCCTCCCCTGCTAAAAGGAGGGTCTGTTATATTTGAAAATCCCATTCTCGTTATATACTTGTTTCACGCTATACTAGGTTAGCAGTATGCGGCTAAATTAAACACCATTCGTATTCACGTTATGTAACCCACTGAGCTATTCCCGCCATGTCCGAGTTTCAGTTAGCGAGTGTGACTCCATTTTGTTTTTCGTAATCCCTATTAGGCTGTGTCTGTATTAGGCCTCACTATTCGTATTGCTTGCCTCAGCAGAACGCTGTATTCAGTTATTATTTTCCTTTCTGTTCAAGGTTGCCTTCTGACTTGCTAATGAATAGGCCATTCTGCCCTTGCATACCTATTATTGTGTGTAGCTCTGCTCCCACATTAGGAGATGCCGAAACCCAGCGCGGCAACCTTGAGATAGTGATAGCATGTACCCATCTAGCAGGTGGTAGCCCATCCTTCTGTGTCTCCTTTGTTCATGTTCGGCCTAAGCCGGTAACTTTCCATTGTGGGCGTGGTTGGGAGGCCCTTGGGAAGAATGATTATGCGTTGCCAACTGTTGGGGGGTCAGTCCCTCGGCAGACATCTTAGGGTGCAGGTCGGATTGGACTCCTCTGCAGAGTATTGGTAATAAACAATTGTTTTGTATTCTCTACTGTCTGACTGACTCTTCATTTTGGGGAAGGCTATAAGGAGGTTGTAGGAAACCCGGGTGACCCTTTTCGGGCCACTTCCTTAACTATGAAAGCACGCACATCTTTCTGAGTTTGTGGAATGGGCATTTTAACAATGGTACTGATGCGCTCAGGGGTCAATCTCCTACCCTCCTTCGACAGTAGGTGACCTAAATAGGTAACCTCCTGTCGACAATACTGAAATTTAGAAAGAGAAACTTTATGTCCGTGATGTGCCAAATGCAGCAACATTTTAACTGTACTATCCCTGCAACCTTGTTCTGTGTCAGAAGCGATAAGGAGGTCGTCAACGTACTGCACCAAGACATTACCTGTGGGAAGCGAAAGGGAATCCAATTGACTCTTTAATGCCTGGCTATAAATACTTGGACTCTCTGTATAGCCCTGAGGAGCTCGACAGAACCTAAAGCTTTTGCCAGCTAGGGTGAACCAGAACAGATATCTGCTATCTGGATGAATAGGAATACTGAAGAACGCATTTTTCAAATCAATGACAGAAAAGAATTTAGCTGTGGAAGGAATCATCGTCAAAAGAGTACTAATGTCAGGGACCCATCAAATTTTCACCACAATTGGAGGTCAGTAAGAATGGCGAATCCACGGTGAAAGGACCAATAGTCAACGCAAGGTTTTGAAACGGGGCTTACAACAGGTACACCAGAAAAACCTTCCGAAACATTATTATGGCCAGACAGAGCCATTCCAGGGACCATATTTCAAGAAACAGAACTTTTTGCCGCACCTGTGTCCACCAAAAATTCCTTAGTCGAACCTTGCAATTCCGCTGTTACATAAGGACCACTTTGGTCTACAGGTATCGGAACTGGTCCCCCACTCTGTCCCTGGCTGTCCTAGCTGTAAGACATTCCTGTCACTTCCTCCACATCATAATCATCATGATAGTACTGTCCTTCACGGGGGTCATCAAAAATAATTATTATCAGAATGACCCTGTGAGGCTACGGTATTTTGAGCCCTATCTGCCCCACCAGCTCCACGACCCCGTCCACGAGAACCTCGTCCTCTTGTGACTGCGACCTTCTTCAGAAGCACAGGACACTCACTACGCCAATGTCCCTCCTCTTTACAATACGCACTCTGATTCGGACTCAAATGGGGGGTTTGCTGACTGCTTACTAGTGCGTGGAAGCTGTGGGGCAGGACCGCCACGTCCTCTTCCATTTCCTCTAAAAGCTTGTTGCAACAACACCTTCATCTTTAAATCCTTATGCCTTTTCTCTGTCCTCTCCTTTTCCTCATTATCCCTATGCTCGTAATACTGTGCCATATTCAAAATGACAGAGGGAGAAGAGGTTGACCAAGTACTTTCAGAAGCCTGCAATCGAGTCGCAATTTCAGGAATCAAATTAGAGACAAATCTATTAATGAACAATCGAACACCTCCCTCAATAGACAAATCCTGCCCACTGTAATCCAAAAATGTACCTTCAAATCGGGTGAAGAAATCAGACACACTCTCCTCTTTATTTTGTCGACAAGCCAAGAATTTATCCCAATCCACCTTTCTTGGCGGAATAAGAGAATGCATGTACGTAATTATGCGACCTGACAAAGCTAAAGTCTCCGCTCGCGGCTTATCACGGGGCTTCCTTTCCTGATCCCATGCCTTTATTTGGTCCCAAGTACCACCCAACTCCGGAACATGATCTTGAGTATGAACCTGCCTCCAAATATCAACCGGAACAAGAAGACCAGGAAACTTTCAATATCAGCAAGAGTCATTACCATAGAAGAAGCAGCTTCAGTCAGTTCTTTATAGTAAGCAGTGGGATTCTTCCTAGGATCTGGTAAATGAGTCTTAAAGGACAACACTTCACATCTTTTCCATGGAGTATAAACCCATTGTTCTTGAAACCTAGCCGCCACTGCCGCTCGAGTAACATTACCTCGCCCATCCGTTAACTCTGGTATCTCTGGGTGATATATAGGATGTACCTCTCTCATCGGAAACTGGGACACCGACCTGGGACTTTTCTCATGTAGTCTTCCCCTATAAGCTATGATTGTCGTAACATTAGCAAAGACTTGCTCTGGCCCTAATTCACTAAAATATACTCGATCTCTAATGTCATATAAAATTTGAGGCACCTCCGCTTCAAAATGCTGTTGCCAAGACCAATCAAAGTAGATGACATATGTTTAAGGGCATGCTGCTGTATAAAATGCTCAAACTCTCTCATAGTTGCCCAAACTTCCTCTACACTATAAATAGGATTACGGGCCCACTGTGCAGCCCGATTGGCTATTACCTGTTTCTCTTCAGATCGCACTAACGGTCCCATACGCTCCTTAAATTTCATCCAATCCCTATCCTTAAATCCACGCACCGGTGTCCCACTACTTACTAATGTTGGAGGATCAAAAACCACAGTGGGAGAAGCAACAGAAGTAACAGGCACTATCGTCGCTGAAGGTTGTGCTGTGGGAGAAAGAGCTGGCGAAAGGGATGCTGAAACAACAGGTGTGGCAGGAGCACTAACAGTCACAGGGGCCACAGACGGCAAAAAAACAGAAGAAAGCGGAGGAGGAGGAGCCGAAGCCACAGCTGTTGACATAACAGCGGTAGACACAGGGACAGAGACAGTGGACGCAACTGTAACGGGCGACTGTGAGGGCACCGGAACAGTGGGATATATTCTTTGTGGGGCATATGGAGGCGGGGGTCGGGTATTCAACAATTCTTCAACAAAAGTGTCATCTTCTTCCTGAGCCACATAGATTTATCAATTTGTAATCGAAACCTTCTATCTTCACGCTCAACACCCTTTTACTGTTTTTCCCTATCATATGCTAGAGCTTTCTGAGTCAGTGTCTGCATTTTCACTTTTCGGGCCTCTTTTCTACCTTCAATCACCTCTGTCTAGCTGCTTTCTGCCATGTTCTAAGGGAATCAAACATAGACTGCCTACTTCGTCTCTTACACAACTGTTCTTGTAAATACTCAAACTTTTGTTCATCAAAAGTGCCTGTTAACGGCCACTGCAACTCGGCATTGTCCCTCGTATATTTGTGCCATAATGTACTAAACATAATAGGGCCAAGACCATGCTTCACACACATATCAAAATTTGGAGTGCCTTCTGGAGGAGCCGGCTGACTTTTTTCCAATCGAGCATCAGTAGAACAACAACGACAACACAAAACAAACAATTTACTAAAACTGGGCATTCTCAAAAGAAAACAAGTTCACTATTTATGCCCAGCAAAACAATTGCAATTGCGACCGTACCAAATACAAACCAAAATGGTACCATATCCACAAAGAACCAAAACAAACTCACCTGATATGTGCAGGACAAACAAATCTATTCTCCACTGCCGACTCTTTAGACCAAACGGTCAGATCCAAGGGTTTCGCCGTATAGGACTCCAGTCGGGATGACCACTGGGCAAGGCACCGTCCGGCAGGACAGAAGGGGCAGCTGCGAGTATCAGGAACTCTTCGTGCAGGGATCCCTGAACCGTCCGTCTGACCCGACGATGGCCTTGACCTCCCCCCCCGTCCGCGGATGGGTAAGGGCCATTCACCCGAAGGAGTCCATGTTCGGGCGCCAACTGAAGGAAATGGCCAGATTCGGGTCATTCGGGTCACCAATGACCACCTTTTTGCCTTCTAGGAAATGAAAAGTCGATCAGACAGTAGAGAATACAAACCAATAGCAGTTTATTTAAAGTTCGCTCAGAGCGGAGCCCTGTCCGCCCAGTCGCTAAGAGTGCTGCAGAGAGAGTCTGACTTCAGCAAGCATAACAATACATTATGTACATTTCAGAATCAATGAAAACCTGCCCACCATGGAATTTTCCAGAGGGAGGCAGCTGGACAGTAAAATACAAAGGAGTAAGTTTCGGTTCTGGTCCCGGGCACACATTATCTACCTCTCAAGGTTGCTCTGCCTGTGCCCGCCACTAGACAAGTGGGAAAAGGCTTACATCTCAGAAGAAAGGTATGCGCTAATAAGAGCAATGCATTCATTAGTGTGGCAAAACCCAACTCCGAAGAAACATAACCTAGAGAAGGCCATTTCTCGGAAATAGAGAAGAATCAGTTTCAATCATGATACAAAATGGCGCCTGTACACAAAATGGCACAGCGAATGCTAATTTACGTAAAGGCAATACAAAAGCATAGTTTTTATTCTAACAGCAGCCCCATATTCATTTCATTGCCTCGTCATTACTGTCCATGTGATATCACATGTAACAACACTTGTGATGTCACATGCATATTGGAAGGGTAGGGAGGAATCCCTAGCCCCTCCCATGTCCTTAACAGAGGCTCAATCCATTCTTATCTGGAGGTGGGGATGGAGGGAAGTAGCAGCGAGGGCTTGTGGAGCAATTTAGCTCCTCCTATAATTCCTCTAACCAGCACTCCCATCCCACCTGCACCAGGCCAAAGTCTACCCAGGTCTCTGTACCATTCACTGGGCACAAGGGCATTAACACAAGGTCCTGGGCATAATTTCCAGCACCCCCAAAATGACTTGTTGCTCTCTACTTATGAAGGAATTAATCCAGAAACACATGTCTAGCGTTACATAGCACAGGGTGCACCAACAAGGGTGAAAAATGAAACACTTCTACTGAAGTAAGTGTTATCATGCACTGCATTTACCATGATGCACTGGGGCAACTTGAGTGCTTGGATGTAAGGCAGTGTGCTCTCATCCTCCTGTTTGAAAAGGCTCCCTTGAGCTACTGAGCTGACTAACTTATTTTGATGCACCTGCACCCAGTGAGTGGTACAGAGACCTTAGAAGACTATGGGCAGCATTTCCAGTATGCTCAAAATAGCTTGTTGCTCTCTACTGATGAAGGAATGAATTCAGAATCACGTGTCTAGAGCTACACAGCACAAGCTACACCAGCAGCAGTGTAACATTTAGGCCTGGGTGGACAAATGTAGTGCGCTTGCCGAGTTAGGGGAATTCGGGAACTCTGTGCTACGTGTGTAGTGTGCTTGGTTTACCCACTGTTTGAAGAGTATGGATCCTCTTCAGCAATCTTGCTCACCTGAATTTCTCCACAACCCCACCGAGCTTCTTCTGCATTGTGGCTCTCCTGCAAATCTCCGACGCTGCGCACATTTTCTCCACTGCAAACCCAACGACACAGCAAACTCCATCCCTGCAACGCCGCATGGCTCTCCTGCAAATCTGTGATGCTGCGGGCATCTTCTCCCCTGCAAATCCAGCCACTCAGCGAACACAGTCCCTGCAATGCTGCACCTAAAAGGAGAAAACATGGTTAAGTACCATCCTTATGATTAATGCACTAATGGATAAGGTATCGCCCCGTCATTCCCCTTGGCTACCTGATTCAGGGGCCGTGCCTACAGGCACACGTCTGTTTTTGCAATCCAGTCAGTTTGGAGTGCCTGGGCACCCAGCAACACAGTCCGTAAGTTCCTCAAACCAGGAAGGGGGTCACCCGGTCAATGTCAGTGTCACCACACCCACATCTGTTCCACTGGCTTCGCTTGAGCACTTTTTTAAAGTTAGCGCCAAGTTCGATGCATTCTGGAGTCAGTGCCAGTTGCAGTTTCTATGCAAACCTGCAGCATTTCACACTGATACTGCCAGAAATGCCTTCATCATTTCTTATCTTGGAGGCACTGCTGCCAATTGGGCCATCCCACTCATCGAAAACGATGACCCTGTATTGCATGATTTTGGAAGGTTTAAGGAGACAGAGCGTCATCTCTTTGTTTGACACACCTTCATTCAAGCAAGCAATAATGAGCTGCTGAACCTGAGACAAGGAAGTAAGGATTTACTTTCATACATTACATCATTCAGAAGGTTAGTCATGGAAACTCAATGACCAATGGAGAAGAAAACCCCTATCTTTTATAGAGGCCTAAGGGATGAGCTCAAGGACTTGTTGGCTGAGGTTGTGGATCCCCCGTCAGTTTGTTCCAAATTTATTGATTTAGTAATGGGCCTAGATGACAGGTTATCCGATCGAAGAGGTGAAAGACCTCGTGGAGAGCCTAAGCTGTTAATAGTTTGGTCGGAGCGAAAGGAATTCGATTTTAAAAGTCATGACATTTCCGAGCCCATGCAAATCTGGGTACTCAGTGGTCCTTTGACTGGCGAGGAAAAAGAGCGTGGAAGAAAACTGAATTAATGCCTCTATTGCAGCATGGTGAGACAATGCACTAAAGAAGTGTACTGCGAAAGCAAAAGGATTTCATAAACATGTAGCGACCACCACTGATGCATTACAGGAAAACTAAAAGCCCCCGCTAGCATAGAGGTCAACGGTCGTGTGTGTATCTAGATAACACCTCACACTACTTGTCAAACACCTTGAGTAATGCCCCACTGCAGCTAACCATACCTGTAACCATGATTATATCTCCACAACAGCAGAAAATTGTGCCCATGCTCGTCGACTTCAGGGCAACTGGAAATTTGTAGACCTCACCCTTGCTATCTCCTGGACGATTCTTTAGATTAAAAAGGCAGAGTCTGAACCTGTTAGAGCGTGAATGGCTCTGAACTCTCTTCAGCATGATTGAACACCAGACAGCACCAATAGGTGTGGTATGTGAGAACGGACATACTGAGAAGAATCTTTGACCTGATCAACACACCTATGTTTAGGGCTATATTAGGAGTACCCTGGCCTCAGCTCCACAACACTGATATTGATTGGGCCTTACGCTTGGTAACTGTGGGGTCACACTATTGCTGAACCCATTGATATGCTACAGAACAGGAACTACTAACACCCTTAATTTCTGCTGCAATTGAACAAAGAGCTGGAGCTTCCCTACCTATCAAATACCAGGATTTTCCCGATGTAGTTGATAAACAAAAGGCAAAGCAGTTACCCCCCATCGAGAATTTGACTGTCATATAGACTTACTGCCAGGCGCGGTCCTCAACTGTAGTCTCATCTATGCCATGTTGGATCCTGAGACCAAGCATTTAAGAGCTTCCTGGATGAGCTGAATGCGTAAGGGTTCATTAGACACTCTGCTTCTCCTGCATCCTCTCCACTCTTCTTTGTCCCTTAAAAAGAACCACAAGGCATGCACTGACTACAGGACTCTGAATAAGGTAACAATAAAAAAACGGTACTCGTTGTCCACAATCCTCGTCTTGCTGGATCAGGTTTGCAACTCTATAGTATACACTAAACTCGATTTGCGTGGGGCATAGCACCTCATTAGGGTGAAGGAGGGGGATGAATGGAGGACAGCTTTTTGAGCCAAGATTGGTATATTTTGGTTTACCGTCATGCCATTCGGCCTGTGTAATGCCCTGCCGCATTTCAATTCTTTATAAATGAGGTCCTACAAAATCTGCTGGACGTATGCGTCTTTGTGTACATTGACAAAATCCTCATTTATTTCCAAAACAAGACTGATCATATCACTCATGCACGAACAGTCTTACATCATCTCTGTGATGGTAAGTAGTCAGAATATCGAGTATTTAATATAGTTTTGACATAATATCGAGTAAAAATATCGTTAGTATTAAATATCGATGTAAAAATATCAATGTATATAATATCGATTTTGTGTGTTGTAAAAATATCGTTGTAAAAATATCGATTGTTAAAATATCGTTAGTAAAATATATCGTTTTAATATTTTTTTTTTATTTTTTATGTTTTTTATTTTGTAAAATGTTTTTATTTTGTAAAATGTTTGTAAATTATACATTACATTAAATTATACAAATTATCCCGCTCAGTCATTAAACCCCAATTCCCAAGAATGGACGGATTCTCTTTCCAAATTTTTTGAAGAAAAAATTGCTACTATCCATCATACCTTTCCATCCCAAATAACTAATGACCACTTGGAAAATGCGTCCAGTATGTCCTTAGACCTTCCTTATACCTTGGACGAATTTACTAACTTTAACATCGTGGCAGTGGAAACTGTCATGCTAAAAATAAAATCAGGGTCTCCCACTGACACTGTCTCTCCTAAAAACTTCCCCATCATTGCACCGGTGTTATTGGGAAGTCTAACCAACTTATTTAATACATCATTGTCGGAAGCTGAATTCCCAAAAATATGGAAAGCTGCTAGAGTTAGGCCT
This sequence comes from Calotriton arnoldi, assembly GCA_963921515.1. NCBI lineage: Eukaryota > Metazoa > Chordata > Amphibia > Caudata > Salamandridae > Calotriton > Calotriton arnoldi. Next base: position 204,314 of record CAWUFW010010723.1, on the reverse strand, counting down.
ATTTTAAAAAAATCCACAGCAGATCCTAAACTTTGCTTAAACTATCGTCCCATTTCACTGCTTCCCTATTTTGGGAAGGCACTGGAATCACTAGTAAATCAACAGCTTGTCACATATTTAGAGAGCCATGGGCTACTCGATTCCTCACAGTTGGGTTTCAGGGCGGCCCATAGTACAGAGACAGCACTGGTGGAGGTAACAGACAACATTAGACTGGCTCTGGACAAACGCCAGTCTATAATTCTTGTTCTGCTTGACCTTTCCGCCGCCTTTGACACCATCTCCCATGGCATTCTAGAACATCGGCTTTGGGAGATTGGTGTCAGGGGAAACGCCTTAAAATGGTTTAAAAGCTACCTAACAGACCGAGTCACAACGGTTCAGGTGGGAAACACTGTCTCATGTAACAGACCGGTCATGATGGGAGTGCCACAGGGCTCTATCTTGAGTCCGACTCTTTTTAACCTTTACATGACGCCACTAGCCAAGGTGATCAGATCTTACGATTTTGATGTTGTGTCGTATGCTGACGATACGCAGATTCTGGTCACTCTTGGACCAGATCCATTAGAAACAAAGCAGCGTTTTAAAAAATGTATGTCCCACATTGATACGTGGATGAATACAAACCATCTTCAATTAAATGGAGGCAAGTCTGAGATCATGCTCTTCGGAAATGCTCATGAGCACTGGTCCCACGACTGGTGGCCCCGAACCTCGGCCCTTGTCCAACACCTAAACCGACGGTACGGAATTTAGGTTTTCATATGGACAGCAAATTATCAATGAAAAATCAGACCAACCACATCATTGGCTCATGTTTTGGAGTGATGCGTAATCTACGAAAGGTCTTTAAATGGATCCCGATAGAGGCCAGGAAACCGCTAGTCCAGGGACTGATAATAAATCGCATGGACTATGGAAATGCCCTATTATCCTCAATGAATGAAGGCCTTCTTACAAAACTCCAGATTTTGCAGAACACTGCAGCCAGACTGGTTCTGAATCTTCCGCCAAGATCCTCGTCTTCCCCCTGTGTGAGATCTCTTCATTGGCTCCCAGTCAGACAGAGAATCCTATTTAAGATTCTCTGTCTCACACATAAAAGCATGTACGGAAAAGGCCCAGGCTACTGGTCCAAAAAACTACGTTGGTACCAGCCTTGTAGATCGCTAAGATCGAGCAATGGATCCCTTCTTATGCCTCTTAAAATCCGCACTGTAAGAAATGGAGGAAGGTCTTTCTCCTATTGTGCTCCTGTCTCTTGGAACAAACTTCCTTTGAATTTACGCACTATCTCAGATCACAATTGTTTTCGCAAAAAGTTGAAATCATGGTTATTCGACAACTAAACGAGTACTCAATCAGAGCCGTCCGCAAGCGCCATGAGACTTCCGAGTGATATGTGCGCTGTACAAATGTCCCTGATTTGATTTGATTTAAATAAATGTAAAAAAAATTGTATACTAATTTTTAGGAGCGGGATGTTGGGTTTATAGGGGATAAGGGTGGGGAGTGTTTTAAAAAAACTTGGTGAAAAATTTAAAATTTATTTAAAAATTGAATTTGAATGTGTAATAAAATTTGTTAGGGGCGGGATGTTGGGTTAATAGGGGATAAGGGTAGGGAGTGTTTTTAAAATTTGAAATTTAAAATATTTAAAATTTTAAATTTAGAAATTGTAATATTTTTTAGGAGCGGGATGTTGAGTTTATAGGAGATAAGGGTGGGTAGTGTTTTAAAAATTTGAAATTTAAATTAATAAAAAAATTAATATTTTTATATTAAATTATAAATTCATTTTTTACTTGTGGGATTTTGGGTTTATAGGGGATAAGGGTGGGGAGTTTTACATTTTATTTTTAAGAAATGCAAAAAAATATCTAAAAATTGAATTTATGTTATAATAAAAGTGGGATTTTGTATTAATAGGGGATAAGGGTGGGTATTTTTTTTGTTACTGAGGGTCTGATTACGATGGCGGTCTTTGCATCCGCCGTATTATGATGGGCATAGATAGCCCATTTCCTGTCCGCTGCGGTGTTCCGGGTTCCGCCAAAAATCTCCGTCCGCACCGGTAGCGGACGGAGCCAAAAGAGAGGTACCGCCGCGCGGAATGCGGTCACGACCGCCGGTCAAATCACGATGCCTCAAACAGCCCACCACACCGCTGCGGAGAATCCGGCCATTTGAGGATGGCGGTGGCAATACTGTGGCTAGCTCCATGTGTTCCAGACTACTGGGGAAACGGCGGTCTTTGGCCTTTCCGCAGCAAATCCGACCGCCGCGGACGGATTTTCAGCTTTTCGGGCGCTGAATCCTGGAATCCGACTGCCGCGATAGGGAGTTTCTGGCGGTGCATCCTAATCTGGCCGGCGGTTTTGCCGCGATACCTGCGGGCAGACGTTTTCCACTAGCACGGCGGTCAGAATGCTTTTCCGTCCGCCATCGTAATCAGCCCCTAAATAATAAAATATTAAATATGCTAATTGTGGAATAATCTTGATGTGTGAGTTGTGGGGTTTTTAGTTGTAAATGTTGGGAAGAAACATTTAAAAAAAATAATTAATGATTTGTTGTTAATTGTAATTAATTTATTAATGTTAAATTAGTTATGGAAATTATGTAAATATTTTTATGTGTGTGTTTTGGTGAATTTTTGGGGTAGAGGGTGGAAAGTAATGTAGTTTAAATAAATGAATCATTAGTTGATAATTAATATTCATTTATTAATTGATAAATATTTTTGGTAATTGTGTTTTTATTTTGTTTGGGGATTTAGGTTCAATAGCTGTAATCTTAAGTTTTATCCCCTCCGCTATCCAACACTTTCCCTACTGTTGCACTCATTGGAGTGGGAATAGAAATGTATTCCTCTCTGCTATGCAACACTTTCCCTACTGTTGCACTTGCTGGAGTGGGAATAGTAATTTCATCCCCTCCGCTGTCCAACACTTTCTCTACTGTTGCATTCATTGGAGTGGGAATAGTAAATTATTCCCCTCCGCTATCCAACACTTTCCCTACTGTTGAATTCATTGGAGTGGGAATAGTAAATTATTCCCTCCGCTATCCAAAACTTTCCCTACTGTTGCACTCGCTGGAGTGGGAATAGTAAATTATTCCCCTGCGCTATCCAACACTTTCCCTACTGTTGTATTCATTGGAGTGGGAATAGTAAATTATTCCCCTCCGCTATCCAAAACTTTCCCTACTGTTGCACTCGCTGGAGTGGGAATAGTAAATTATTCCCCTGCGCTATCCAACACTTTCCCTACTGTTGCACTCCCTGGAGTGGGAATAGTAAATTATTCCCCTCCGCTATCCAACACTTTCCCTACTGTTGCTTTCATTGGAGTGGTAATAGTAATTTTTACCCCTGCGCTATCCAACATTTTCCCTACTGTTGCATTTGTTGGAGTGGGAATAGTAAATTTATTCCCTCCGCTATCCAAAACTTTCCCACCTGTTGCAGTCATTGGAGTGGGAATAGTAAATTATTCCTCTCCGCTATCCAACACTTGTTAAACCTTTACTCACCTGAACTCCAGGTTGTTCAACTTGAGAGATGTGAAGACTATTCCCTGCACCCCCAAAAACCTATGCCAGCCTTAACTGTATTGACATATCCAGCTTGGCTAGAATAGACTTCCAGGGGAAGGGGAAAAATGGGACAAAATAACAACAAACCAAATAAAATGAAGAGAAACACTCCAATGTTGTCGTCTTTTTGGCAAATGATTCTTCTTCTCTAGAAGATATGTGTATGACCTCAGGGAAGGCTACTTCTTTGTTGCATCAGTAACTAAAGACAAACAGAATGTGTATCACAACATTTATAAAATAATATTTCTTCTTTCATGCTTATTCTATTATGCATACAACGTTTATTCTAATACCTTTCCTTTGTCACCTTTTTTCATTTATCACGTGGCCTTTTTCTCATTTCTTGAAGTGCATCTCTTTTCTGGAAGTATTTGAATATTTAGGCTAAGAGAAACAACACATTATTACTGCACTAAATAACTCTTGCTTCACCTTTAAAATTATCACATTTGTACACGTACTTACTATCAATAGTTTCTAAAAGGTTAATTATACTGTCCAAATTACACACAATAATGTTTTGTTCTTGTCCTTTTTATCGAGTCTTTTCTTGATTTAAAAACAACTTGACCTTTTTGTTTTGTGTCCTTTCAGATAAATCTCTGAATTGCAAAGAAACTATTGGCTCTCATCAACAGGAATCCGAAGATAAGTGTTCCTTTTCTCTTTTTAATTGTCTGTACAATGATTGCTTATATTGCGCGCAAAAAATCAGAAAGATCTTACTTGATTTATTTGCTCTTCTCTTCTTTTGTCTTTGTTGCAGGTCGGAAGGGTTTTAGGACTGGACTGAAGTGGAAGAGGAATCACCGGAACTCAGGAGGTTGCCCTGGATACTCTGGAGGCTGCAGGAAGTCGTCACGTAGCTGGAAGAAAACTCGACGAGGAGCCGACTTGAAAAGGATCACATGACCGCCTGGACACACATCTGCAATCGCGCTGGAGAATCAGGTAAGGAAGTTATCTCAAACAAACGCAAGCGCTTTTTACTGTTGTAGCATTCCTTTTATAGATGAGGGGAAGGGTGGGGTTCCTGTAAACGTGCTCAGAGGGAAGAAACGTGCTCGCAGCAGAGTCAGAGCCCCCTGCCAGAAACGTGCTGCCTGCATGAGTCAGAGCCTTCTGCCAGACACGTGCTGTCTGTCACAACAACGTGCCTTTCAGGATGAGTCAACAATAAACGTGCAGATTGGTCTTCACTCTGGGACCTTTCTTTATGGCAGCATTAGTGTTCTCAAATGCAATGAATTTCTCTAGAGCCCCAGTTATGACATGTCATGGCCAATAACAAAATAAGTAATGAATGCATTAAAAACAAAAAGAATGTCTGTTCAGATACTACACACATAGATAAAAAGATATCAAAATACAGAATGAGGTTGGGCTAGATTATTAGCACAAACCCCAACAGTCGCTCCCCTCAAAGGTCGTCCTACAGGACGCGGTTTCTGTGGGAACTGCAAGTGGAACTGTTTCACCAACTTAGGAGCATGAACAAAGGAAGCTGGCTCCCAGGAATTCTCTTCTGAAGAATAACCTTTCCAGGCTATTAGATAATGCAATTTTCCTTGTATTCTCTTGGCATCTAAAATGCGTCTGACTTCATATTCTAAATGGCCATCAATAGGAATAGGTGGAGGTGGAGGTTCTTGTCTGGTATTTGGATTATATATTTTTAACAAGGAGACATGAAAGACAGGGTGCATAGTATATTCGGGAGGTAATTCTAACTGAACGGTAACAGGAGTGATTATCTTGTTGACAGAAAATGGGCCTATATATTTTGGTTGTAATTTCCTTGGGCCTATGATATTTAAATTCTTAGTAGACAACCAGACTTTGTCTCCCTCTTTATAGGATGGGGCAGGATTTCTATACTTATCTGCCTGTTTCTTCATTTGCTCTTTGTAATTATTTAAATGTTTTTTTGCTTTTTCTTGAATTTCTAATAATTCTTGTAAACGTTCTGTAACAGCAGGTAAGAGAGGGGTTTCAATTGAGATTGGTAAAGCTTTGGGATGATATCCATTTAAAAAGTAGAATGGAGTACATTGAGTAGCTGTATGCACACTGTTATTATAAATGAATTCAGAAAGTGGTAAAGCTTTATCCCATTCACTGGTAAACTCAGACATTAAACATCGTAAGGTTTGTAGTAGTGTTTGGTTTGCTCTTTCTGTCTGGCCATCTGTCTCTGGGTGAAACGCAGTAGATAAAGCTACATTCATTTTCAAATTTTTACAAAAATGTTTCCAAAATTTAGAAATGAATTGACTTCCACGATCGGAAACAATTTTAGACGGCAATCCATGTAATCGCACAATGTTTGTCATGAATATATGACTGAATTCTACTGCAGTTGGAAGTTTATTTAATGGGATAAAATGTGCCATTTTTGACAGATAATCCACTACTACCAAAATTGTTGTATGGCCATTAGCTACTGGTAGATTGGTAATAAAGTCTACACTGATAGTATGCCAGGGACATGGGGGATTGGATAAGGGTTGCAAGAATCCTGCGGGCGCTTTATGTGATGACTTATTTCTTGCACAAATGGAACAAGATGTTACATAGGCTTGAACATCCTTGGTTATACTAGACCACCAAAAATGTTTCTTACAATTGTTTAAAGTCTTTTTATTTCCAGGATGGCCTGCCAAGGCTGAATCATGATGCCATTCCAATATTTTCTTTTGTAACTCAGTGTCTGGTATAAATAAAAGATTATCATGATAGAACATACCATTCTGAATGGTATTTTTGAGTCCCTTAACCATTCTTGTGCACTCATTTTCAAATAACTTTGTCTAATTTGTGTCATGAAATCTGATGGAATCATAGGTGCCACTATTTTTTGTGGGGGAATAATAGGAGGGCCTACATCATCCTTTTTAGATTCTGAAGTATGTCCATATCTAGATAAGAAATCAGACTGAATTTGTTTTGCACCTGGTCTATAGGTGATAACGAAGTAAGAAGTGCTAAAGAAATTTAACCATCGCATCTGACGAGGTGTTAAGGCTTTCACGGAACTAAAAAATTGTAAATTTTTGTGGTCACTAAAGATAGTAACCAGATATTTTGTTCCCATAAGATGATGTCGCCATTCAGTAAAAACCAATTTAATTGCTAAAAGCTCTCTCTCTGCCACTGTATAGTTTTGTTCCGCAGGAAAGCAATTTTTAGAATAAAATGCTACTGGGTGTAGTTGTCCATCTTGTTCATCTCTTTGTGAGAGAACTCCTCCCACAGCAACATGCGAAGCATCCGCTTCTACAAAAAAAGGCAAGTCTGGATTTGGATGCTTTAATATGGGTGCAGAGGTAAATTTGTCTTTTAATTGTTTAAAGGCCTGAGCTGCCTTTTCTGTCCAAACAAAAGTTTGTCCTTTTTGCAATAATTTGGTGATGGGTACAACAGTTTCAGCAAAGTGAGGTATAAAACGCCTATAGAAATTGGCAAAACCTAATACTTTCTGTACTTCTTTTACTGAAGTTGGTTCTGGCCAATCCATTATAGCACTCACTTTTTTTTTATCCATCATAATTCCATCAGGTGAGAGACAATATCCAAGAAACTCTACTGATTTTGAATTAAAAACACATTTTTCTAATTTTACAAAGAGATGGTTTTCTTGTAATTTGGCTAAAACAGCTCTTACTTGTTTTATGTGTTCTTTATCGTCCTTAGAGTAAATGAGTATATCATCTATGTATACAATCACACAAACATCAAGAAATTCGTTCAACACTTCATTTATGAAGAATTGAAAAGCCGCAGGGGCATTGCACAGGCCAAAGGGCATGACAGTGTACTCAAACAAACCAAACTTAGTACGAAAGGCTGTCTTCCACTCATCATGCTCCTTGACCCGAACAAGATGGTATGCCCCTCTTAAATCCAATTTAGTGTATATTGTAGAATGACGTAATTGGTCAAGTAAAACAGGGATCAATGGCAGTGGATATTTATTTTTTATAGTGGCCTTGTTTAATCCGCGATAATCTATACATGCTCTCAATCCGCCATCACGCTTCGGAATGAAAAATATCGGCGAAGAGACTGGGGATGTCGAATGCCGAATGAAACCTGATGCCAATAGCTCATCTAGGTAAGTTCGCAGATATTTAGTTTCCTCTTCGGAAAGAGCGTATACCCTACTACTAGGAAGTGGGGCTCCAGGTATTAAATCGATACGGCAATCGTATGATCTATGTGGAGGTAATACACTCGCTTTCACGGGATCAAAGACATCATTATACTCCAGATACTCTGGAGGAATCATGAGAGAAGAGGACATAGTATTGGCACAATGTAGAACGGTCTCTGATTCATGATGGGCTTCTTTATAGCAGTTTAATCTACAAAAGGAAGAATCCAAAGTAACTGTTCTTAAGTCCCAATTTATCTTGGGATTATGTGATGTCAACCATGGTACTCCTAAGATAAGACCAAACGTGGGAGTGTCAATAAGATCAAATCTTAAAACTTCTGTATGACCGTTCTGACAAATTATGGTAATTGGTAATGATTGTTTTGTTATCATACCAGAAGATAATGCTGAACCATCTACTGCGCAAACAGGTTCTGGTTGTATTTTCATTTCAGTTGGAATTTGCAATATATGAGCTAATCTTATATCTAAAAAATTACCTGTTGCTCCTGAATCCAATAAAACTGAAACTGTATGTCTAAGCTGAGTACTTATTATCAAAATAACCTGAATGATAAAATGTCGAGGTATTCTAGTGATTGTATTAGCCAAATATTGGGAGATCTTAGGAAGTGTGTTTCTCGTACAAGTGACCTCCTTACTTGACGAGTCTTTCAGTTTTCCTGCTCCATGGAACTTGAAACTACTTGTTAGACTTGGCATCTTTTGGCGTGTTTCCCCTGACTTTTTGCTTTCTCACCTCCCGGTTTTGACTCTGTTTTTACTGGTGTAATGATTCTGCGCACTTTCCTCACTGCTGTCCAGTGGGAAAGTGCAAGTGCTCCTGTATAAAATGTGTTACGGATTGGCGTTTCCATGATTGGCCTATTTGGTTTATGTGTCAGTCCCTTGTAAAGTGCACTGCGAGTGCCAGGGCCTATAGACCAAATGCTGTTGGTGGGCTGCAGCACTGGATTGTGCCACCCACGCAAACAGCCCGTAAAATGTAACTCGGGCCTGCCATTGCAGAGCCTGTGCGCAGCCTGGGGCTGCCATGTCGACTTGGCAAGTGCGCACACTTGCAAGTCCCTAAACCTTCCCTTTGCTACATGTTAGTCACCCCTAAGGTAGGCCCAAGGTACCCCTGTGGGCAGGGTGCGTTGTATGCGAAAGATAGGACATGCCCTGGTGTGTGTGGCATGTCCTGATAGTGAATTACAGCCTAGTTCGTTTTTCACTATTGCAAGGCTACCTGTTCCCCATAAGCCAGAACGGGCAGTTTTGATTATTACAGCTTATAATCCTAACTGACCCCGGGAACATGGTAGAAATTCGAGTTTAGTATGCCTGGACTCAGAATGATAAAATGCATCTTTTAGTGAAGTTGGTTTTAACATTCTGTGTTTGAAAATACCACTTTTAGAAAGTGGGTATTTTCTTGTCTAACCATCCAAGCCTGCCTCTGCGAGGTTGTGTATTCCTTGTCTGGAGTGTGAGTGACAGGGGCTGGGGGATGCCAGGAGACAGGGTGAGTCAGCACAGGGCTGAATAGCAAGATCTACATGTAGATGGGTGGGAGGAGTTGCACCTGGGCCCTGAATAGGACAGTGCCTTCCCTCCACAATGCTGGCTCCACCTCCTGTGGTGCGTCTGATGTCCCTGGCCTACTCACTGAAAGAAGGGACGGAGACTTGTCAACAAAGTGCTCCAGAACTGGTTTGGACTAGGCAAAGGCCTCTCTGCCTTCAGAGAACAAAGGAATTTGGGATAAAAATATTGGGGCCCTGACCCCATGAATTTAGATCTCGCTGGAATCAAGGAACCTGCCAAGACGAAGAGCTGGAAGAGCTGCCAGGAGGAGTACTGCCCCTTTGCTGTGTTGTTGCTTTGTTGGGTTGGCCTGCATCTGCTGCTTCTGCCTTGGGCAGTGAAAGGACTGAACTTTCTACAAACTTGTGCTGAGTATCTCCAAGGGCCTGAAACCGAGCTGGCCTCCTGTTAAGAAGTCTCAGGGACTACAAAGACTTCACCAACCTCTGGGTACCGCTTCTGGAACGCTGTTTCAGTTGCCACAGAGGAAGGGAACTGCAACCGACTCGGTCAACCGAATCCATCCCTGGCCAGTGACCTGTTTGCACCGCAGACCGCATCGCCCCGCTTCGCATCGCAACCCTGGTCTCACCGTGGGCGACGTCCAACGCCGCCAACACCGAGCCGCTGCTTGCACCGTGACCTGTGGGCACCGCAGTTCACATCGCATTGCTTCACTGAACCAGCCGGACCCGACCGACGTGGACGCTGCAACTGGCTCAACAGTCGTGACCGCATCGCATTTGGGGCACCGCTCGCACCGCTGTCCGTCGCCAGCTCCCGCACTCCGGCTTGGTCGCCTGCATCGCAACCTGTCAGCACCACATTGAGCATCGTCTCACCCTGCATCGCACGCCTTGGACTCACCGACTCCGTCTGCACGACGCTCATCGAGCCGCTGCCTGCACCGCATCGAGGGACACCGCACCTTGCATCGCTCCGTCTTGCACCGCAACTGCGACAAACGCCGACCGGCTCGTACACTCCGTACCAGCCACAACGAGAAAGGTACTGTGACCGAGTCTGTTCACGACTCCGCTGGCCCGTAGCGACGCGGTCGGCTGGAACTGTTAGACTCTGTGTAATTCAGCTCCGCGGTAGACTCGGACGGAGCTACCGACTCGTACGAACTTTGTTTTTGAACTATTCCTGCAAAGAAGAAGTTACCTTATCAAGCATTCATTTTTAAAGTACAGTACTGTGGATTTTTGTCGTAATTGGTCTTGTCTTGAGTATATAAAATATTGGTTATTTTGCTAAACTGGTGTGGTGTCCGTTTGTAGTGCTTACACTGTATTACTGTTGGTTATGTGCAAATGCTTTACACACTGCCTCTGAATTAAGCCTGACTGCTCGTGCCAAGCTACCACGAGGGTGAGCAGGGGTTACTTCACGAGTGTAACACCCTTACCCTGACTAGGAAGAAGGGTCCCTACTCTGACAAAGGTGCAAGCCCTTGCCAACTAGAGATCCCATTTCTAACACTACTGCATTAGTTTTCTTAGACACCTTTGGTTTAATGGGACAATCTTTTGCGAAATGACCAGAACGGGCACAATATAAACATAAATTCAATTTACATCTTCTATCCTTCTCCTCTGAGGTTAAAGGTCCTTTAATTGTCCCAATTTGCATAGGTTCTGGGTCGGGCAACTTATTTTCTACATCTTTCTTCTCATGTTTAAACATAGCAAATCTATTTTCAGATCTTGATTTATCTCCTTTACGTTCTCCTAGACGATGATCCAATTTCACAACCAGATCTACGAATTCAGAATAGTCTTCTGGCAAATCTACAATATGAGCTAAAGCATCCTTTAACTCATCACGCAAACCCCTATAAAATAGGGAAGTGCGTTTTTCTTCTGGCCACTGAGTTTCTGTTAATAGCCTATTAAAAGTGGTTACATATGTTAACAAATCTTTACCTCCTTGTTTGAGGTTCAATAATTCGATTATCACTTGCCTGAACATAAGTATGCTTTGCAAACAGTTTTGTCATGGTCAACTTAAATAAAGGCCAATTGTACAGAATGGGATCATTTCTATCGATATAAGGAATAGACCAATTGGCAGCTGTGCCTCCCAAATAGGAAAGCACGAACGCCACCTTAGTAGCATCAGTAGGAAAGGCTTGTGGTTTACAAATAGAATGCAATTGACATTGACTGATGAATATATTACATTTTGCACTGTCTCCAAAAAATCGCTCTGGTGCTGATAGGGGCATAACAGTGGGAACTGCAACTGTGACTTGAACAGGGGTAGATGCTGAATCAGAAGTCAAGAATGTACTAGACGTTTTTGACCTATTTCCAGTTTCTGAGGACGGCTTAAAGGTCTTTGGAAAAGTACTATCCCATAAGTTTTCTCTTGGTTTATAGCGGACAACTTCCTGACGTAGTTCTATATTTTCTTGTTTTAACTTTTCAATTTCCAATTGCATATTCTGTAACATTATAGTTATGGAACTGTCTCTTTCGGTATCTTCAATAAGAGCCTGGGCCATAGCTTGACCGTTAATGTGGTCACTATCGTGATACATATCTCTCAAGGAGAACCTAATTTGTTGTGAAAGCTTGCGTTTCTGTTAAACCTTCACTCACCTGAACTCCAGGTTGTTCAACTTGAGAGATGTGAAGACTATTCCCTGCACCCCCAAAAACCTATGCCAGCCTTAACTGTATTGACATATCCAGCTTGGCTAGAATAGACTTCAGGGGAAGGGGAAAAATGGGACAAAATAACAACAAACCAAATAAAATGAAGAGAAACACTCCAATGTTGTCGTCTTTTTGGCAAATGATTCTTCTTCTCTAGAAGATAGGTGTATGACCTCAGGGAAGGCTACTTCTTTGTTGCATCAGTAACTAAAGACAAACAGAATGTGTATCACAACATTTATAAAATAATATTTCTTCTTTCGTGCTTATTCTATTATGCATACAACGTTTATTCTAATACCTTTCCTTTGTCACCTTTTTTCATTTATCACGTGGCCTTTTTCTCATTTCTTGAAGTGCATCTCTTTTCTGGAAGTATTTGAATATTTAGGCTAAGAGAAACAACACATTATTACTGCACTAAATAACTCTTGCTTCACCTTTAAAATTATCACATTTGTACACGTACTTACTATCAATAGTTTCTAAAAGGTTAATTATACTGTCCAAATTACACACAATAATGTATTGTTCTTGTCCTTTTATCGAGTCTTTTCTTGATTTAAAAACAACTTTACCTTTTTGTTTTGTGTCCTTTCAGATAAATCTCTGAATTGCAAAGAAACTATTGGCTCTCATCAACAGGAATCCGAAGATAAGTGTTCCTTTTCTCTTTTTAATTGTCTGTACAATGATTGCTTATATTGCGCGCAAAAAATCAGAAAGATCTTACTTGATTTATTTGCTCTTCTCTTCTTTTGTCTTTGTTGCAAGTCGGAAGGGTTTTAGGACCGGACTGAAGTGGAAGAGGAATCACAGGAACTCAGGAGGTTGCCCTGGATACTCTGGAGGCTGCAGGAAGTCGTCACGTAGCTGGAAGAAAACTCGACGAGGAGCCGACTTGAAAAGGATCAGATGACCGCCTGGAGACACATCTGCAATCGCGCTGGAGAATCAGGTAAGGAAGTTATCTCAAACGAACGCAAGCGCTTTTTACTGTTGTAGCGTTCCTTTTATAGATGAGGGGAAGGGTGGGGTTCCTGTAAACGTGCTCAGAGGGAAGAAACGTGCTCGCAGCATGAGTCAGAGCCCCCTGCCAGAAACGTGCTGCCTGCATGAGTCAGAGCCTTCTGCCAGAAACGTGCTGTCTGTCACAACAACGTGCCTTTCAGGATGAGTCAACAATAAACGTGCAGATTGGTCTTCACTCTGGGCCCTTTCTTTATGGCAGCATTAGTGTTCTCAAATGCAATGAATTTCTCTAGAGCCCCAGTTATGGCATGTCATGGCCAATAACAAAATAAGTAATGAATGCATTAAAAACAAAAAGAATGTCTGTTCAGATACTACACACATAGATAAAAAGATATCAAAATACAGAATGAGGTTGGGCTAGATTATTAGCACAAACCCCAACAACACTTTCCCTACTGTTGCATTCACTGGAGTGGGAATAGTAAATTATTCCCCTCCGCTATCCAACACTTTCACTACTGTTGCACTTGATGGAGTGGGAATAGTAATTTATTCACCTCCGCTATCTAACACTTTCCTTACTGTTGCACTTAATGTAGTGTAAAATGCAGTTTTAAAAATTAATACATATTTTAATATTTTAATTTATAATATATATATTTTTTTATTTTTATGTTACAGGTGTATGTATATATATAGGTTTTTATATTTTGTAATATATTTCTAACATTTTATAATTTATTAAAATAATGATTTATTAATTATTATTAAGTAAATATATATATTATATTTTATATATGTATGTTTAATTTATTTTTACATTACATTTATTACTTATAATTGTTAACATGTTCTAATAATTATAAATATTTATTTTTAAGTTATATGTATTATTTAATTTATTTTACATTATTTTTATATATAAAAAAACGATATTTTGTACATCGATATTTTTAACAACCATGGGGGTCATTACGAAGGTGTACTGTCCGTTTACTGTAGTACAGTGTCCTGGGCTATAGAATGTTTACTTTGTTAGTTGTTTAAATACGATGCGTGATTTTATCAATTTAGAAATTTGGCAGTATTGTGGACTGCGAATTTTGGACACTATGTCCATTACGAATTACATTGCCAGTAGATAGTAAATATGTAGACATCGGTAGTTTTGAATGTTTATGAACGTAATAGGATGCACATTACTGAGTAGGGAGCTAATGGCTTGATTGTTTATAGGCAGTTTAAGTCCTTTAAATGATACTACAGAGGAAGCAGATGGGATGAGGACATTACTACTTGCAACTAACTTTCTATAACTTATTTATGAAGGTGAGCTCGACCATCAATTTGTATTTTTGAATTGGACACACACTGGGTTTCAAAAATGTCTATTGCTGAACACGGTGTTTCTCTTTTTCTCTTTTTCCTTTTTAATTTGGCATGCCCAGAAGACATTTCCTTTTTTATTGAGGAATGCAAGAATTATATTCTTACAAAGAGATATATGTATTAATGTGGGTTAGACTGTCAAGAATACCTTCTTACATAAAGCATTATGTCCTTTTTTTAGCATATAGATGAATCCCTCTTTATAGAACAAGATCACATAGTTAAGGATTGTACTTTCTGATTATCACTTACATAGGGTGATGGTGGAGGAATGATGTGATGTACAAATAGGAGTATGGACTCTTGTGTTTGTTTACTTATAGCCCTGATGAAGTCAGAAATGTAAGAACATAGATTGACTGACGAAACACGTGTTGGCTATTTCTGCAGGTTATACCAGAAGATGAAAACACTTGAAAACTGAAGAATCCGGAAGGAATAAACTTTTTGGATATAAGAAGACTTGGACATATCTTTATTTTGTGGTGCTCGGGAAACTGTGTAGTTTGGTACAGGACTGGGTGCAACCTGTCCATATTTGTGGGCAATAGTGGCAGCCCACTTCCTTTGAGCACCTACTTTTGAAATTGTTCTTTAATGTACAGGAGGGAATAAGTAATGAGTTTGCGCAAGTGACCCTGCCACTGTTTCTGGTCTATAATTTCCCACACCCAGATACTTGGGACAACAGTGATGGGGGGATATACCCCATGACCTATTTTTTCTGCAAATCTTGGGGGAGTGAACCCCACACCCAGATAGTTGGGACAACAGTGATGGTGGGGCTACACCCCATTCCCTAATGTGATGTGAAAAGTTTGGGTACTGAAACCCACACACACCTTCTGCTCTCCACAGGCACGTTCCTCCCAAGAATGAATCTTAAGTCACATAGCCATGTCATTGCTCACCTTCATCTCAACCGGTAGGTAGCCATCTTCACACGGAGACGGTGTTGTGGGGTTGGCAAATTGTCCCACAAATCCCACCATGCATGCTGTCCCACCCCTGAGTAGGATGGGCCACTCCACCCCCAATCAGAATCATGTGGCAGGCATTGTATGCTACCCACTCAACTAACAGGTAGCTAACCGCATCTCACAGGTCGGGTGGGAAGCTTGCACAACAACTCACACAAGCCCACATGAGCTCCAGCCCCCAAGACTGATTACACCCTCGCACTAAGATGCACGTGTTAGTCATTGCACTGTCCACTTCCAAATCACTGGTAGGTAGACATATCATGCTGACTTGTCCCACACTGGACCAAGATGGAAGCCTTCCTCACACACACACAGTGAGGTCTCACAAATACAAGCAAAAAACAGCAAACAAAACATATCACCAGCCACTACATGCAGCCAGATATGCTTCACGACAAGCATGGTGGCATAGGACACCAGGCCTCACATTGCACAACTGCACACCCAGATAGCATTGGCCACTATAGTGTGCACACACCCAAGCAAATGAAACCATGACAGCAACCAAAGTGTGACATTCAGATCCACATGTAGATGTAACTCAGTGCACAACCCTGCACACCACTGCATGCCATCTGAAAATGGCAGGGGTCCAGACCATCAAGGACCAAATGAAAGCAAAGAAAGCATGGCTGGAAGTGCAAATACAGATATGTACACCACATGCCAAAGGTATGGATGCAACTACAATGTTCACCCAATGTGCAGAGTAAACGGCTGCAAGGGCACAACAAGTGACATACATGCGTAACTTGATCACATATGATTTAACACTCACTAGATGCCAACATGAACCTGTCAATGTAAAATATGTAAATTGTGCATGTCATGTCTTGCCAACTCCCAATATGGGCAAGTAATGCATGTACCTCAACAGCTTGTAATAAATCACTGGATGTCGGTAACTGAAAATTAGATCAGTGAACAACTGCTGGATGTACAAACAGTTGATGTAACAGTGCGAACAGAAACTTTGCTGGTTGCAACACAATGACCATTTCTCATCTGACCCACAGGTGACCAAGAACTCACTGCAGAGGACGACACCACCAACCTGCAGAGCCAGTCCCCCACCCCGGAACAGAGACTACTGGATGAAGACTCCCTGGATTCCTTGGATGAGGAGCCCCAAGCCAGCCCATCTGGTGTGGCAGGCTGCAACCAGTCCCAGGCACCCATTGTCCCCACAACCACATCTGCTGCTACCCATGACCTTCCCCAGACAGCTGTTGTCACGGCCTGTGTGTCAACCACTACCACCACCCCCACCCCCACCACAGCTGCCCGCAACACCCTCCCTGCCCCAGGTGATGAGCACCCCATGACATCTACTCAGGAGGCCAGGGAGAGGATGCAGCGGAGCAATGTGTGGAGCCAACAGGCCCGTGGCAGCAGTGTAGGTGGGAGGGGCAGGGTCATGCAGAGGGGAACTGAGCCTGGGACGGAAGCCCTGTCCCACATCAACAGAGTCCTTGGGGCATACGAACAGGCCCAGGGACGAATGGGCCGGTCTGAGGAAGATTCTCGGGAGCTCCTCCTGCTGATGAAGTCCATGGACACCCGCATGGGACAAATTGTGGACCTCTTGGGGCAGATAGTGGTGGTTCGGAGGGACAGGCCAGCGCAACATTCAACACCTCTGCCTCCCCCTGATGGGCAGCAGGATGACAGTTCATCATCCTCCCCTGTGTCCACAGAGGGGTGTGAGTCCTCAGACACCACTGCCCCTGCAGCACAGGCCCCTCCAGTCAAGCGCAAAAGGGGCCGTCCAAGGAAAGGCCAGGAGGCATCAAGTGCCAAAGCACCTGCCAAAGGCAAGTCCCGAAGCCAGCCATGATGGCAGACCACTGCACCACTGCATTTACCTTTTGGACTATCCTTCCCCACACTGCCATGTGAATGGCATCTGTCTGTTGGACTGGGCCTCCACATCACTGTGGTGACAACTCAATTATCTCATCTACCATGACCGTCAACTCATTTCTTCAAATTTCCCCCCTGTACATTTTCTCAACCCTCACATGTCACAATTGTAAATAAATACACCTTACACACATGTTGTTGTGTCTGCTCCGTCTTTAATACAGGATGTGCAACCTTCACCGTGATGTAAATGTCCCAGGGAAATGGAATGTAGGTAGGCAAGGAGAGGCTGAAGGGACCTAGGAAAAACATTAGAACAAGAGTCACTTTTTTGGTGTGGCATCACACACATCACACAACACTTGTCAACAAGGTACTCCAATCTTCACACATTACACAGAGCAACAGTCGCCAAAGAGACATCCTGTATCTGTGTCAAACTACCCTATCCCACAAACATTGCCAACCAGCAATGAGTGAACACAAGGCTGCAGTCACCAAGCTCATATACACCCTCACAGCAACTGCAACACCATCAGACCATGTGTCCCTCCTACATCGTCACTCACCTTCAAGTGAAGTAGCGGTTGATGAGCTGTTGACGCATGTCAACACCTTCCTCCTCTCCACTGTCCTCATCACTGGACCCGGGTTGGTTTGCAGGCGGGGGCCTTGGCTGCTCATCATCATCCAGGATCAGGGGTATTGCCTTGCGAATGGCCAGGTTGTGGAGCATGCAGCATGCCACGACTATCTGACACACCTTCCTTGACGAGTACATCAGGGCACCTCCGGTACGGTCCAGGCAGCGAAATCGTGACTTTAGGAGACCAAATGTACGCTCTATTACACGCCGTGTCCTCCCAAGGGCATCATTATAACGCACATCAGCTGCAGTCACAGGATTCCGCAGTGGGCTCAGCAACCACGGACGGTTAGGATATGCAGAGTCACCTGGGTGTGAGAAACACAGATTAACCTTGATGTTCCACAATGCCACAGGACAGCATGTCACACACACACCACGCTACTCCACTATGCATACTCACCCACAAGCCATGCACGCTCAGGAAGCAGATTGGCCATCAGCTGTGGGACGATGCTGCTGCGCATGATGTGCGAATCATGGGCTGACCCGGGATACCTGGCACACATGTGGGAGATGATCATGTCCGCCTGGCACACCACTTGAACATTTACTGAGTGGTAATGCTTCCAATTTCTGTAAACTTGCTCACGTGCCTGTGGTGGCACAAGCCCAACATGTGTGCAATCAATGGCACCAACAACATGGGGGATGTGTCCAAGGGCATAAAAATCTCCCTTCATAGCCACCAACTCTGGCACCCTGGGGAAATGAATGTATCTGTCCTTGTAGTTCATCATAGCTGACAGTACATCCCTCAGCACCATGCTGAACATCGGTTGTGACATCCCACCTGCACTTGCTACCGTGTGCTGGAATGAGCCTGTCGCAAAGAAATGCAGGCACGCCATCACCTTTGAAGTTGCAGTGAAAGCTGTTGGATATGTGCGACGTGGCTGCAGGTGGGGCTCCAACATGGCACATAGGTTTTCTAGGGAAACTCTATCCAGCCTGAATTTGCGGATGGTCTCTTCATTCTCCATGTCAGCCAGCATTGTGAATGGACGATGGATATTGGGCCTCCTCCTAGGTCAGATGAAAGTGCACATATGTCAATGAAACACACCATGAGATGTACAGGACATTTCACTTTTCTACAGACACATTGCCAAATGTTACAGACTGCACCATCAACCAACAGAGCACTGCACAAGTCGGTACACATCAGGCACACTACTCGTACACTTGTCCCCTTCCCCGCAGCAATGATCAGTGCACACCTCCTGCTCATTGGCATGCACAGTGGGATATGGAACCACATGTGTGTGCACACCTGTGAGTATTACCCCCAGCATATGTGTCAGACCACAATACTACCCTAGCACACTGTGCTGCTGTCCATGATACACCTCCCAACACAGGTTGCACATGGCACACATCAAGTACACACTGACCACAGGCTGAGCGTGGTGAACACGTGTGTGCATGTGCAGTAGACAATGTGACAGTCAATGATGCCCCTAGTTCACACAATGAGACAGCATTGTGCGTTACATTGCACCTACACACATTGACCATTATCTACATATGCTATGCAACACAAAAACTGTACAGTCTACATGCCCTTACACATCACATGTGACATGTGCGTGTGTATGTGTCAATGCAATTTATCACATACACATATATGGCATGTGTAGGTGACATGGAGTTAAATGTCCCATTCGTAATGTTGGCCTCATGAGGGTCCTTCAATGTTGGAGACACTGGGCACTGTTCATGTTGGGCTATGAATAGAGCTGGATGACTCCATATGTGCAGCAAACCTGTCCGCGAGTCCACTGACGGTCACTACAGGCACTGTATGGCACCCATCTGGCGGTGCCTACCGCCTGGCCCCTGCCGACTGTCACCGCCAATATCCCAGACACGATCGCGGTAGTCTCAGCCATGTGTAAATGGCGGTTGGCATGCACCGCTACCCAGCTCACGGTCACTACAGGCACTGTATGGCACCCATCTGGCGGTGCCTACCGCCTGGCCCCTGCGGACTGTCACCGCCATGGACCATGCCCTGGCAGGCAATGGGAAGAACCCTCGCGGTAGCCTGATGCAATTTTGAAAATAGCGGTAGGCGTGTTCCGCAAACGCGGAGCCGGTCATTGGAAGCATTTAAAAGATGCACCACCGCGGTAGCGCGCGCCTGGCCCCTGCGGTGTGTCACCGCGATGGTCCATGCCGCCAATGGGACGCACAGTAGCGGTTGCTTCATATGGATTTGAAAATCGCGGTAGGCGTGCACCGCCACCGCAGAGGCGGACATTGGATGATTTTAAAAATAGCAGACCTGGTACACCAATTGCAGCGGCGTGGGACCACTGACACAGCCCCAGGGGCCTATATATGTGTGGGAGGGTGCCCCACATTTCCACTGCTACCAGGGACTGCTGCCTGACACCCCTCACCTGCTGCTGCTGCCTCCAGGGACTGCTGCCTGCCACCCTCCACCTGCTGCTGCTGTCTCCAGGGACTGCTGCCTGCTACCCTCCACCTGCTGCTGCTGTCTCCAGGGACTGCTGCCTGCCACCCTCCACCTGCTGCCTCCAGGGACTGCTGGCTGCCACCCTCCACCCTCCACCTGCTGCTGCTGTCTCCAGGGACTGCTGCCTGCCACCCTCCACTTGTTGCTGCTGTCTCCAGGGACTGCTGCCTGCCACCCCTGAACTCCACCTGCTGCTGCTGCCACCTGTCCACAGTGATGTTGAGGACACAGAAGATCCGGGGCAGTCCCTTCACCAGCGAGGAGCTGGAGGTCCTGGTGGACGGGGTGCTTGCACAGTACCCAAGGTTCTATGGTGCCCCTAATGTTGTGGTAAGTCTCCAACAGTGGGAGTGAGAGTGCAGGGGGGGCACATGTGAGGTGGAGGTGCTGCAGTATGTGTCAGTGAGTGTGGGGCTCTGACATGCACTGCCTAGCATGTTTTCTCCAGGGGGAAGGGCTGTGTAGCCTCTTTCACACGTTTCCCTGCATGCCCATCCAGATTTGAGGGACATGTATTGTCCTGTCAGCTATACAGTGAAGCAGCAAATTGGTAATGCAGGAGTCAGGCCAGTGATTGCTTGTGTGAATGGCTGTGTGGGTCCCAAATGTCCCTCTCAGTGTCAGCCCACCTGGCCTGCACAGTCGCCGCCCAATCCCACAAGTACACATCACTGCATGTACAGTGTGTTCCATGTGTCTTTTGTTCACACATCTTCATCAAAGAGCCATCTCAGCCCTGTAGATTGCACACAACAAGCCTTGTGACAAGGGTGTGTGTATGAGAGTTGATGTCACTGTATGTGAGCTCCATGACACAGTGAGCCATTCACAGGGCAAGGACATTGGGGGCTGCGCAGTGTTGGACACAGTGAGTCCACCAACAACCATTTGTTGCTATCTAATCTATGTGTTGCTCTAGCTAACAGCGGACAGTAGATGCTTGATGTGCTGGCATCCTGCATGTGAATGGGATGTACAGGTACTGTGTCCACCCTCCCACCTTCATGGATTCACGTGTGGTTCTCCAATGCCGTTGTACCATGTGCCATGTATTCTTGGCTCTGTTACACATATCTGTTGATTTGGGATGAGTGAGTATCGTGCCACTGTATTGAGAGATTTTGGTAGTATACACTGTGTCACTGATGTATTACCCCTCTTGTCTCCCATGCCTGCAGCTGAAAGTCCACCAGCGTAAAGCCGTGTGGAGGGCCATTGCCTCCAAGGTGCGTGATCTGGGTGTGTCAAACCGACGGCGCAGCCACTGTCATAAAAGGTGGGACGACATCTGCCGGCTGAGCAAGAACGTGGCCGAGATGACGCTGGGGCTGCTCCCTCGGAGCGGCAGGTTGGCCCGACGTACCATGACACCACTAATGGCCCGCATCTTGGCCGTAACACAGCCTGAGTTGGATGCACAATTGAAGGAGCATCAGCAGCGAGCTAGGGGTGAGTATTTGTTGACGGGTGGCTTTGGCAGGGAGTGGCTGCATGTGTCCACAGATTGGACAAACTCTGAGCTATGTGAAGTGGGTAGTGTGATGCAGTGGATTGTAAGTGGCGTCTGTGCTGGGTGCATCTGACATGCATTTGTCCCACCTGTACTCACTGATGTGATCTGCGCAATGTGCATTGCCATTGCATTCAAAGCTGTGGCATTCAGGTACCTTGTGCAGTGGGGTACTGTGTGAATTCATATTAATGTTGACGGCAGTGTGCCTAATCTCAGTGTGTTTGAATCAATGCGTGCAATGCCTGACAGCAGATTTAAGCTGCTACAACTTCTGAGGACAATGTGCTACAGTACTTGTGCCCGTGCAAGCAACATGGTGGCTGGCATGCGCTAATGGCCATTGTGGGCTATTATGTTGTGGTCTGTGTGTGTGTGCTCCCCTACTGCTCCATCCATGTACGTAATTGACACCATGTTGTGGTGTTCATCCTTGCCATCCTCAGCACCCTGTGTGGTCAGAGAGATTTTTGTGCCTGTGTTTGAAGAGGGCCACAGGCAGGATGGTGTGCTGTGTGAGTCACCGGGATCACTTATGGCTGGATTTGTTCTTTACATGCACTGTTGGGTTGATAATTGAGGTGGCAATGTATATTTAGTCAGGGTGATGTGCAACGTGGATAACACATCTTCTTGAATGGTGATTTACTTGCACATGTTACTTCAGTTGATGCCACTACACTAACAGTACATCTCTCTCCCATGTAGCATCTCCCGTGTGCGTTGAGGGACAGGAGACAGACACCAGCAGTGAGGCATCCAGTGCAACAGCCGCACCGGAGCAGAGTGACACAGATGTGACCAGCGCCGAGGAGGGGGACAGGAGTCTGCTGGAGGAATCACAACCCGAGACGCAAAGCTCTACGTCATCTGACGCCAGCGGTGACGCATCCATGTTGGGGGCCACAGGGAACGGGGACTCTGCCTCCTCTTCCGCCACACAGCGTCCAGTGCCCAGCCTCCCATCTACTTCCACTGGTGCTGCCCATGTTCGCACAAGTCGAAAGGGAAGAGTGTCCTTCACCCCAGGCACTGCTGCCCCGGCCCATGTCAGCCCTGCAGCCCTCAGTGCTGAGTCAGTAGAGCTATTGCGCCAGCTGTGTGTGGGGCAGACAGCTCTCCTCAATGCCTTCCTATACCACGATAAAAAGTTGGGCCAGGTGATAGCTTTCATGGAGGGCATACATTCGGATGTGGGTTGGCTACACCGGACCGTGCTGTCATTGTCCTCAACAGTGACGGCAGCCCTGCAACAGGCACATTCTCAGGGAGCAGCTCCTGTCCCTTTGTCCACCGTCCTGTCAGTGTGCACCTCTGACGACAGTGACAATGCTCAACAGACCCCAAAGTACAGATACAGCACACGCAGCACACAGCAGCAGCAACAGCCCAAACGGTCCAGGCCGCAGACACCATCCCCACAAAAAACTAAGACCACCCCAGAGCACAGAGATAAAAGCCCGTCAGGTGACACCAAGGGCCAGAGGGGCAAGAAACAGGCCTCAGGGTCACAGGCCTCAGAGTCATCCCCCGCCAAGGGCTCTCCTGTCCCAAGGACTGCTCGCAAAGCAAAGAAGACAGTTTCCCTGCCCACTGAGGAGGTGTTACCTGCAAGGCTTACACTGGATGAGGGCCCTATGGCTGATCCACCCACAACCTCCACTCCCATCCCGAGCCTTGTGAAGCAGGCACAAGGGGGCACTGTAGGGGCTAAACATGGTAGACAGGGTTTGGAAGGGCGGAAGCAAGCCCCAGGGAAGCGCACAGCTGGATCCAGCATGTCCTCAGAGGGGGGCCCAGAGTCAGCACCAGGAGCAGGTTTGGTGGTAGGGTTACCTGTTGTGTCCACACCAGTTCACATTAGTCACCAGACAGAGAAGCCTTTCAGGATCCCTAAGAAGTGGAAAGGTACCCCTCCACAATCTCCTGCACACACTGGGTCTCACCACAGCATCAGTCCACCTCCCCGTGCCACCACCCCACCTGGTCCAAGCAGACCTCCAGCTTCCCAAGTCAGAGATGTCTCTTTCACAGATGTTCCTCACACTACCCGGGGCAGTCCTCCTACTGACCGCGACACACAGTCACCTCCAAGTCCGACAGACAGCCACATCTGAGTGGTAGTCACCTTCACACACCTGTCTATCCACAGCGGTGTCTGTGATGCCCATTGTTATCCCCATTACTCTGTTGCTGAGCATGGCATGGTATAGTCGCACACATTCCCTGTGCAGCTTCTGATGTAACTACTCTGCACATTGTACTTGCCTTGCTGTTCACTGCTGTTTGCCCCTTGCCTGTGCAGCTTCTCATGTACCTCACCTGCACTGTGTCCTGGCCACTGGCCTTGCTGTTCACTGCTGTTTGCCCCTTGCCTGTGCAGCTTCTCATGTACCTCACCTGCACTGTGTCCTGGCCACTGGCCTTGCTGTTCACTGCTGTTTGCCCCTTGCCTGTGCAGCTTCTCATGTACCTCACCTGCACTGTGTCCTGGCCACTGGCCTTGCTGTTCACTGCTGTTTGCCCATTGCCTGTGCAGCTTCTCATGTACCTCACCTGCACTGTGTCCTGGACACTGGCCTTGTTGTTCACTGCTGTTTGCCCCTTGCCTGTGCAGGATCTCATGTACCTCACCTGCACTTTGGACTGGCCACTGGCCTTGCTGTTCACTGCTGTTTGCACCTTGCCTGTGCAGCTTCTCATGTACCTCACCTGCACTGTGTCCTGGCCACTGGCCTTGTTATTCACTGCTGTTTGCCCCCTGCCTGTGCAGCTTCTCATGGACTTCATCTGCACATTGGACTGGCCACTGGCCTTGTTGCTCACTGCTGTTTGCCCCTTGCCTGTGCAGGATCTCATGTACCTCACCTGCACTGTGTCCTGGCCACTGGCCTTGCTGTTCACTGCTGTTTGCCCCTTGCCTGTGCAGTTTCTCATGTACTTCACCTGCACTGTGTCCTGGCCACTGGCCTTGTTGTTCACTGCTGTTTGCCCCTTGCCTGTGCAGGATCTCATGTACCTCACCTGCACTTTGGACTGCCCACTGGCCTTCCTGTTCACTGCTGTTTGCCCCTTGCCTGTGCAGCTTCTCATGTACCTCACCTGCACTGTGTCCTGGCCACTGGCCTTGTTGTTCACTGCTGTTTGCCCCCTGCCTGTGCAGTTTCTCATGGACTTCATATGCACATTGGACTGGCCACTGGCCTTGTTGCTCACTGCTGTTTGCCCCTTGCCTGTGCAGGATCTCATGTACCTCACCTGCACTTTGGACTGGCCACTGGCCTTGCTGTTCACTGCTGTTTGCCCCTTGCCTGTGCAGCTTCTGATGTAACTACTCTGCACATTGTACTTGCCTTGCTGTTCACTGCTGTTTGCCCCTTACCTGTGCAGCTTCTCATGTACCTCACCTGCACTGTGTCCTGGCCACTGGCCTTGCTGTTCACTGCTGTTTGCCCCTTGCCTGTGCAGCTTCTCATGTACCTCACCTGCACTGTGTCCTGGACACTGACCTTGTTGTTCACTGCTGTTTGCACCCTGCCTGTGCAGCTTCTCATGGACTTCATCTGCACATTGGACTGTCCACTGGCCTTGCTGTTCACTGCTGTTTGCCCCTTGCCTGTGCAGCTTCTCATGTACCTCACCTGCACTGTGTCCTGGCCACTGGCCTTGTTGTTCACTGCTGTTTGCCTCCTGCCTGTGCAGCTTCTCATGGACTTCATCTGCACATTGGACTGGCCACTGGCCTTGTTGCTCACTGCTGTTTGCCCCTTGCCTGTGCAGGATCTCATGTACCTCACCTGCACTTTGGACTGGCCATTGGCCTTGCTGTTCACTGCTGTTTGCCCCTTGCCTGTGCAGCTTCTGATGTAACTACTCTGCACATTGTACTTGCCTTGTGGTTCACTGCTGTTTGCCCCCTGCCTGTGCAGCTTCTCATGGACTTCATCTGCACATTGGACTGGCCACTGGCCTTGTTGCTCACTGCTGTTTTCCCCCTGCCTGTGCAGCTTCTCATGTACTTCATCTGCACATTGTACTTGCCTTGTTGATCACTGCTGTTTGCCCCCTGCCTGTGCAGCTTCTGATGTAACTACTTTGTACATTGTAGTGGCCACTGGCCCTGCAGTTGCCCACATTTGTTGTCTATCTATGCACAAGTGTGAATAAAGACAGTTGTTCCTGTTGTCAGTTCTGTCAGTGTAATTTCTCAATAAAAATGTTTCTGTGTGTGCATGGTTTACTGTGTCACATGCTCAGTATGGCACTTCAACATTGGCAATGGGTTGTCTCACGTTTCCATGTTTTTGCAGGGGTGACAGGGACTTCAATTCTTCCTGAGTCTTATACTTGTGGGTGCAGTGAAGGTGGTTTGTGCAAATTTCTTGTTGTCATCATCCTTCTTTGTCCATGTTGTCTATGGTGTAGACATGTCATGTTTGGAGGCAATGTCAGCACAGGGTGGGAGTTTATGCACAGGCTTGCATGCAGGTTGGCACGGGTCATGGTGTCTGTGTGAGCTTACTTTCCGTGTGCCCAGCAGTGTATGTGTACGGTCATCTTGTGGTGGTCAGTAATCCTGGTCCCATGCCTTCCTTCCAAAGTGTACACTTTGGTGGTGGAGAAGTGTGTGCTGTGAAGGGGGTGAGTTTGTGGTGACTGTTGATGTGTGTGCACCTGCATTGTCAACTACACCCATGTGTCACCCTGGAGTGGTGTGCGTGAATGTGTACTTGTTGTGCCCTGCAATTGGGATTTGGTGCACATGGGGGTGTTGTGTGCTGCTGATGTGAGAGGGTGGATGTGTGACGTATCCTACTTGTGCTTCTCAAACATGGAGTGTGTGAATGGGGCCTGTGTGTTGTGGTGCAGAGATGCTCTTGTCAGGTAATTGCATACCTATGTGTGTCTGTTCAGCATTTGACTTCATGGCCTTCCTCTCATCCCTGTGCCTTGACATGGGTGGCCTTGCTGTCTCCCTGAGTTGTTGAATTGAGGTGCTTGTGGTTTGGGTTGACTCACTGTGGCAGCCATGTGTGATTTGATGGGCTGTGGGTGTTCTCAGATGTCTGTTGTCTTGCATGTGATGTACACATGCTTGATAGTTGTGTCCTTGTCCTTCCATTTGTGGGCACATCACTTTAGCTTTCATGTATGTTGTCCTCCATTGCTGCTAGCATGTGGTCTGTGTATGTGGCTGTGAGGCAGAGTAGGGTGTGTCTGTGTAAGTTGGTAGGCTGTGTGTGCAGTGGATTGTTTGATCATCAATATGTGTGTGTGTGTGTACATTTTGTGCTGGGGCTCAGTGTTCTTGGCATGTGTGTGTTGTTGTGTGTGTGTGGGCTGGGGCCTGGCCTTCTGTGGTATGTGTTCCTGTGCAACAACTCCTGCTGTGGCTATCTCTGCAGTTGTTAGGGATGTGGGGCAGGGTGTGTATTCACCTGTGTTGTTGTTGTGCAGGAGTGGCACATGGAAGACACATGGTATGTCCCTTCAGGGAGAGGGCTAGTGTGTTGTGTGTTGAGTAGTGGTTTTGTGCTGTTTGTAATGTGGCCATGGCTGGCACTGGCCTCTGCGTTGTGTACATGTTTTCCTGCACACTGACCGCGGCGGTGACGAGACCTGGACATTTGTTCATGATCGCGGAACATGGGTGACCAGGATGTGGCGAGGTGTTTTTGTGACAGGCGGGACATGTGTGGATGCAGTGATGGCTGTGTGCCTGTCCCCACAGGGGTGTCTGGTGTGGACATGCACCGTTTTCAAACCTTTGACTTGTGTATTGTGTGGCATTCCCAGTTGTGTGTGTACGTACCTGCGGCGGCGTCCGCGCCGGACAATTACTTGCAGGTGGTGTATCATATACAGCACCGGAAAGGCGTGTAGGGCTGGATCCATCGCGGTGTGGGCCGGGTGTCTATTTTCTTGCTCCGCTGTGGTGTCTCCGCCATCTCTGGCTATGCGGTTGCTCCGCTGCGGTGTGCTGCCCTGTTTACGGCATCATGATTTGTTCGGCGGACGAGACGTCATTCCGCACGGTGGTGAGTGCTCATTGGCTCACACCGCCGCGGTGGCAGGCGCACTTTGATGGCGGTCCGCATCACGCCGCAGCGGACGGGAAATGGGCTCTGTCTAGACATGCTAATATGGCGGGCGTGAGGACCGCTGCCGGCGCGCGGTAAATTGCATTTTTCCGCACCGCCAGCACCGCGGTGGTGCCTCCGCCCGCCATCGTAATAGGCCCCATAGTTATAAATGTTTGGACAAATATAATAGTTTTTAAAGTACATGGATACAATATAAATATTTTATTATAGATACAATATTTCATAACATGTAAAAAAACACAGAAACATCTTTATATTTTACATATATATTTATTTTTAATGAGAGATTGATAATAAAAAATTAGAAAAAGTATTTCATTTTTAAGTATATTTATTTTTATTGTTTTAACCAGGAAAAAATACATTTTGTTAATTGTTTATACATTACATATTTGGTACATATTAAATATTTAGATATAACATTTAGGAAAAAATAGTATTAGAAATTGTTGTTTTATTACATTATTCAGTTAATTTTGGACAACAAATAATTAGTTATTACTCACTTTTTGTGCAATATTTGAAACATATAGGGGACGATTAGGATGGCGGTCGTAAAATCTTCCCGACTGCCATGGTAGCGGGAAAAGACCGCCCGCATGGACCGCGAGAAAACCGCCGGTCGAATTACGATGGCCCGCGGTCGAAATCCGACCGCGGCAGTACGATCGCGGGCATTAACATTGCGGCGGTTGCTGCTGCCCGCAGCACCGCCGCGATGACGAAAGGAGCATGTCCTGCATTTCCCTGCACTGCGTGGCAGGCACTGCACAGTGCCTGCCACCTGGTACAGGGAAATGTAGGGGGGACCATGGGTACCCCCCCAGTGCACCCACACCCCCCCAACACATTGGGGAAGACACTCTCCGCCAGCCTTGCCATGGCGGTTTGACCGCTGCGGAAAGGCTGGCTACCGCCGGCATCATAATCGTGCCGGCGGAGCCTGCTCGGCACCGCCACCATTATCCCGGTCATGCTCCGTTCGCCAGGCAGGAGTGCGGATGGCAACCGGCGGAAAAGCGGCAGTCGGAATTTCCCACCGCCGCGGTCACCACCGCCATCCTGATCTGACCGGCGGTTTTCTGGGTTGCGATCGCGGGCGGATGTCCACCGCCAGCCCGGCGGTCGCCACCGCCGGCCGGGCGGTGGCGATCCACCCGCCATCATAATGACCCCCATAATGTTTTGGGTAACAGTAGATACATACATTTTTTATTTTATACATAATTTTGTACATTCATACACATAGCGAATATTATTAACAATATATGTAGTTTGACAAAAAAATAATTGAAAACATATTTATAATTGTTTGTATTTTTAAACATATAGGGGTCAGTCAGTCAGTCAGAAAACTTTATTCGGCAGACAAGAGCCAAAAAAGTAAACATAGTCAAGAAAAAAGGACACAAATACAGAATTGACACATCTAGGGGTCGATTCCGATCTCGCTCGGAAAGCCCTCCATACTACTCGGATCTGGAGGGCTTTCCAAGCGAGACGTGCTCCGGGAGTCCGAATGAGCGAGTATGATGCAACCGTATGCTTACGGACTCGGTTCGCTCGGACTCCCATTGAACTCTATGGGAGCCTGTGTACAGATGCGTACACAGGCTCTCATAGCAGAAAAGGGGTGGGTGGGGAAAAGCGTACACCCTGTGGCGGGCACCCCATGGTGCCAGCCACACTGTGCATGCTTGGATCGGGGTGACCCATGGGCTCCCCCCGTGATAGATTCAGAGGGCCCCGGGTGAAGGGGGCCTGGTACAGCCCCCCGAAGTATGTTTCCTACAGCCATTTCGTCTCACTGAGACCAAGGCGAAGCGGCTGTCTGAATCGTGCATCGTACTCGCTCGGTCGGAAATCGGCTCCATTGCGCGGCACGATTCGTCTACAAACGAGACGTACGGAGCGGTTCGGGTCCGGAAACGATTCTGTTGGCACTTACGCTATCTTCGCATCGTACTTGGTCGTTCGGACTTGTGTGAGATTCGGTCGTGAGCAAGGGCTACGAATCGGATCCGGTAAAGCCAAATCCGATTCGGAGGCCTTCCGAGCGAGATCGGAATCGGGCCCATATGTTTTCTTTTTGGTAATATTATTTATATTCTTTATATAAATAATATTAATTAGTACATAAGTTATTTTGTAAACACAAACATTTTTTATAACATTATTACTTTTTTTCATATTAGTAAAATATATAAACATTTTTAAATATACATTAAACATTACATGTATATTTTTTAAATTATAATAATAAATATAAATTTTCTTATAATATTTATTATTATAATTTTACATTACAAATAATATGTCAAACTTTTTTATATTTTAGTTATATTTTGTAGTATTTTTCAAAAATTTACAGTAAAGCATTTGTAATATATAACATTTGCAATAATGAAAATGAATAATATTTATTATTTAAGGTAACCATTTTTAAACTAAGGGGCTCATTGCGATGACGGACGGAAGCCCATCTGTGCTGGTGGCGGAAAACCGTCATGTCGTCCGCCCCAGGTGCGGTGATTGCGACCACCAAATCACAATGGTCCAACAGAGGCCTTTTACCGTCCGCCGCGGTCTGTCAGGCTCCGCATGTATTCTGCGTACGCAAGGGTGGCGAACGGAGCAAACAGAGCAGGACTGGCGTGCGGTAACACGTTGCGTCCGCCAACCAGATCACGATGTTGCAAACAGCCCTTCCCACCGCAGCATAAAAACCACCAGGTTGAGGATGGCGGAAATACAACAACGGAGAGGAAGAGCCGATACAGAAGCCATCCAACCCACCAGAGCCGCCATGGATCCTGCACCACAGGCCTTCCCGCAGCTCTACCTGCTGCACCTCCGGCAGACAAGACGCCGCCGCAAACAACAGCAGAGGTACGTACCAAACATCTCCACGCATGCAACCCCTGAACAACTACAACTCCCAGCAAGCGTGGTGGCACCACGATGAATGTGGCAACCTGCCAAATGGAAAGTGCGAGGCCCACCCAATCCCCATGAGTGACCCTCTGTGCCCCAGAAGGCAATTGGGGCCAATGCCGAGCCCCGCAGTTGCAGAGCGCGCACACCGCGATACCAAAATATGTACGCCGCATTTGCATTGGCGCCCTGCGAATTACATCACACATCACAACTCATTCGCCTAAAGTGATTGGTGCACCCCATGTGTAATGTTGTGGGGCACGAGGCCCCCATGCATATAAAGTAACCACACAGACACTGTACTTGTGTGGGAGAACTGGCCAAGGACACGTGCGTCCCGCCCTGTTTGTTGGCAGGGTCACAGGTCCAGTGACGCCTGTGCTGGGTGGCTGTGGGGTGGGGGGTAAGCCAGCCCTCTGGGAGTGGCTGGTACATCAGAACAACTAGAACAGTGATCATCTGGTCACTACACTGTGAAGGGATGAGATAGTGTGACCTTTGAGTCAAGTCTTCACACACATTGCATTGTCCAAGAAAGGAGAGTGAAATTACATACATTGTCATGCCTCGTGGCCAGCATGGACTGAAATGAGGGAAGGAGTAAAAAAGGACAAAGGTCTCCCGCACTGTACCAATGTTGTGTAATGAAACATCCAACCTGTGAACCTCGCCTGTACATCCCTTGACACCTGACTGGCGTGCCTTGGCCAGGGGTCGTCCTGTGAAGGGCCAGTGATGTAGGCAGACAATCTGAGGTGTCCATTGTCTGCAAATCAGACATACTTGTAATCCCTAGCACACCCAACACACATACTGGTGTGGCGTACAGTGTGCCTAGCTGCCAATGCCTGCAAATGTTCCCAGACACGTCCTGAGTCAGTGCTTCTCCAGACCAAACGCCCCCAAAATTCCTGCCCACCAGTATGGATGACATGTGATTACCACACCTTGTAAACCTCATTGGTTTTCGTGACATTCCCTGTAGACTGATGTACTTACATACTTGCATGACTGATTGTCCCTGTACAATGTGTGTGTGACATAAAGTACTGTCACACCCTACACCGATATCAGTAGCGCCTTACAACAAATGAAATGCACATGAGTGAGTGGCTATGGAGAGATGAGGGGCGCTGGACGAGGGTGGCAGAGAGGGAAGCCGAGGAGGAGGGCATGAGTGAGAGCATGAGAAGTGTCACTTGCCTGATACTCCCACCTCAGGTAGCCTCCTCCTCCCATCATGACGACCCTTAATGGATAAACACACTTCATGAGAGTGACAACATCTAGAAAGAGAATATGGAAGAAAAGAATGCGTCTTCCTGGCCTTTGTAAAACTAAGAAGAGATAAAGGAGGGCCCTGAAGCAGGCCTGGCGAGAGACATAAGTGACAAATCGGGCACGCAGTGGCCCACCCGAATTCCTCGTTGGACCACACAAATAAAAAGTCGTGGAGCCGGCCCTGCCTGGGAGGCATACCAAATGTTGATGGGAGCCATTTCGGAACACACATTGGCCTCGTACCACCACAGGCAAGTGAACCCATCTATAAGATCCCCAAAAACTACCACTCCATCAACGTGCAAGTGGTACGACAGGCGGAGCAGATCATCTCACACGTGTGTGCAGAGTATCCGGGGTCGGCACATGACTGCTACATCTGGCAGACCAGCAACATCACCCCCGCTCCCAACCCACACATGCCCAGTGACGATGACAGTGGTGAGGAAAAAGGCCTTGACCAGCGTCAACAGCTCATCGTCAACTACTTCCGTTAAGTGTGATTCAACAATGACCAACTATGACTGTGTATGTGTGCCTTGCTGTTGTCTCACAGACTTTGACAAATGTTCACGAGATTCCGTACACATACTGGACTATTTGCAGGATTTGAGAACCTGTGCATGCAGGGACTGAGCACAACGAAGCACCCCTACGCACAGGACACCATTGCCATACTGTCTCACTTGTTCTCCTACTCACTCTGAGGCATTCAAGCACCTGTACACAAGCAGACAAGTCGAAGACAAGAAACGCCTCCAAATGTGAAGTTTTTACTACAGTGTCAAAGCACGCAACATACGTGCCACAACAGGTAGAAAATGCATGAGTACCCAACCAGTTACCACAGTGACATATCCATTTAACATGAAGCAAAATGTCGCATCAATAATCCCTCTGGACGTGCAAACACGAGCATATCCCGCCACCCCTTGCAGGTAGGAGTTGAATGGGATGTCCCTGGTACATGGGCTTTGTCAGCAGAACCCATCCCTCTGCCCATGTATGGTGACATTTGCATCACATTTGCTGTGTCGCTCTCATCACTGGATGGATCACTCTCCAGGTGTGGGGCATCTAGCCCGCATTCCCATGTCATCCAAAGGGGATCCGTGTCCTCTTGCAGCTGTGAGACTTGGTTGGGTTGGGGTGCCAGGGTCACACCAGAACAGAATGACAAGGGACAATGTCCTCCAACCACCGACAGAATGTACAGACAGTACTCTAGGACCACGCAGAGGACAAGCTCTGCGGACACCTCTCATGTGACAGACAAATACTAAGGTACTTGCAGGGCACAGGTACCCAAAAAAGAAGTGGGGGGACTGGCCATGTAAGACAAAATGTGAATGACCTCACAACGTCACGACGTAGCGCTAAGGAAGAAGTAAAATAGTGCGACAGAAATGATTTGTGCAAATACTGGGACAGAGTAACCCATCTGACAGTCTCGCAGTGTCTGCATTGATGCACATGGACAGAACACAGGCAAAAGCATGCCTCCCTTAAGTCCCTGTGAACAGAAGGCACGCTGGGTGCCTATTTTTCCCTCTGTGGCATCCACATTCAATTGTAAGGTTCAGGGCGGCCCCCAGTCAGCATGTACAAACAAAAGGAGGCCGGATGGCCCCTTTACTTCGGCACGGCTGGAGGTGAAAAAGGCGCACTCGCTGCCTGCGCGTTGCTGCAGGGAATGGAGAGCAGTCAATGTGCAGGTGCTGCTGAACGTGTCCCGGTAACTGGAGAGTACACCGGAACAAGTTATGCATATTCCTGTGGGGACCAGCATCCTGGCAGGGGGGACGGCGTCCACCCCGTGTGAAGAGGGGGGGACGCCGTGTACCTGCGTGTACACCCAACCCGAGCCCTGGGTACTTGCAAAACAACAACACAATGTAATCTTCATGCGCCACATCTGCATGATGGAAGCCGGGCCCATGCCAGACGACAATGTCCACGACGGTCAGATGGGAGACTCCACTTGCTCCGGTCAGTGGTACCAAGCGAGACAGCCCGCAGAGCTCAGCATAGTCCAAGCCAATGTCGACAGGGCTACAGTCAGAGAGCTGGATGACAATTCCCATCAGGAGGCGTGAAGAAAGGGAAACGTAAATTGAATTAGTCACCAACAGTCCCTGTTGCTGTTAAGTAGTTACGAATCCAAGAAGGCACAGGCAGCTTCGAAGGCAATCAGTTCCAAAAGACGATCCAAATCATCTTCAGCGAAGAGGACCGCCATCCAATCCAGCAGTATGAAGGAACAGATGTGCTCCTCGCACCACGAGGTTGAAAGCAGCATCCCATCGCAACCTGGGAGATGTTCGAGGTAGGCATTGCACAGGAGCCATTGCGCTAATGCACAGGCGCAGCTGTCCGCCTGCCTGACACATTGTAAGGCATCCCATAAACGTGTCTCACCGAAGCAGTCTTGCACGTGACCAACAAAGGAGTCACCCACAGCTCATGATCCAGGTCGTCAAAGCATGTGTTTGAAAGGCAGACATCCATGGCCCACTCAGACAGACATCTCCTGCAGGTAAAGACAGGTTGCACGCAGGTGAAATAGGCATTGTGGAACGTTAGCCCATAACTGATGCCCAGCACAGCCAATGGGACACATCCAAAGAGATGCTGCATGCGGTCACGGTACAGTTGCAACTGACCTGGCTCGGCCTGGACCACAGGACGGTCAGACATGGCATGGAAGCAATCTCAGAACCATCGCTCAGCTGTACAGCGAAAGTAATGAACTGAGGCCGCTAAATGCAGTGTTGAAATTTGGAGCAATCACACCAGGTGGTACTCCCGGAAAAGCATGGAAAGAGGGGACAAGGCCAGAGCCCACAGGTCTGATAAAAAGTGTGTAACGGCCTTCAGCATCAGACGCTATCATTAATTTGTGTGTCAGTTCACTGCGAAAATAGTGGGAGAGCCGTGTTCAGCAGTGACTGGATAGCGCGGGACGATCAAGACACCTGCAATTCGAAGGTCTCCGGTCTGGTGTGGGAGCAACTACTTGTCTAAACAGAGGCCCATTGTGCATGCACACTTATTGAAGTATGCTTTCGCTGTGTGAATGTGAGGCCACAAATGACTATCCACAATTACTCATGGGGTAGTTAGCTGAACATTACCACAAAAAGGACACATCGTGCAACTGATCCTGTATACGTGATGCCTGGCCTGCGCACGCAGGTGTTGTATTCATGCAGGAACAGCGAAGTGCGGTTGGAAACCAGATTTGGCATGTGCATGTTGTCAGGGACTGGTATTCATGTGGTTGAACCTGCATAGATCGTACGTGTATTCAGAAAATCCCTGTGCAACAGTACTTGAGTGTGTTAATGCGACAATGTCCACTTCGTCCACATTGCAAACAAGGCGTTATGTTTGCAATTGTACCCTACACCTCATGGATTAGGAGGTGATATTCATGAGCACCTAAGAGGAGTAAACAAAATTACTTTTCGTCAGAAAAACTTACCGACACAGGAAGTGCAACCGTCATCTAACTACTTATCGCACATCGTCCACATGACAGGATGTGGTGTGATGCTGGCTCCTGTGGGCACACTGCTAAGGATTTCATTGGTCTGCGCTATGTGATCTGTGACAACTTCTGTCATGTCCATGTTTGTTGGTACTTACCAGCCTCCAGTCCCCCTCAATTCATGTGAGGCTCTCTGGATGCATTATGGCAGGCATCTTCTCCTCCCATTCAGTGACGGTTGGTGGTGGGATGGGAGGGCCACCACCAGTTTTCTGTGCCGCAGCGTGGTTCCTGTGGGCCCGTAGCTTGAGCCGGCCCTGGGGTTGCACCACCGCTTCCTGATGTCACGCACAGTGCGTAGGGTGGTCCCTACGGCATTGGCTTTGCTGTGGATCCTTGCCCGCATCTGATTCTTGCACGCAGGTGGGGTGTGTTGGACCAGGTGCCCGTGCAAATGTGGTTCTGCCCTGATTGTCTCGTCTACCATCACTTTCACATCTGAGTCTGTGAAAGTGGGCATTTTCTTGGGGGGCATGGTGCAAATGAATGAGCGGTGCAGGGTGCAAGGTGATGTTGGAGATATGTGTAGTGTGTGAGGTGTGTGGGTGGGAGTGGTGTTGTGATGTGTGGGGATAGGTGGGTGTGATGTTGTGCAGTGTGAGTCAATGGTGTCCTGTCTCTCTGTCTCGGCTTGTGGTGTGCAAGCGATGCTGGTCCAGGATGGGGTTGCTTTTTATACTGTGGTCTGTGGGTGTGTCCACATGGTTGATGACCTCCAGATGTCTCTTACATGCTGCGCATGGCTTTCTCTACCAGGAGCAAGTTGGGGTGTATCATTGTGGCATGTGTGTTGTGGTTGTGGGCGGCTGGGGGTACTGGCACACTTCGGGCGTTGTTGTGAAGTTGGTTCCGTCCGCCATTCATTTGGCCTGTGTGCGTGCGCGGCGGTCGGAAGCAGTGCTCGGTCCGCCAGCTCCGCATTCTCATTGTAATTTGCCGTGCGGTCATGACGCGGCAGGGGCGGCCTTTTCAAGCCTTTGCACAGCTTTCACCGTCCAACGCGGTCGGATTTGCCGCTTTTCCGACCGTGGTGGACGGTGTTTTGTGACATCCGTCCTCCGCGGTCAGTTTTTGCGTACATTGCATCGTAATTTGACCGACGGAAATGCCGCGGGTCATCCGGGGGGATTTTTCCTGATTCCATGGCGGTCGGAGGGCTTTTCTGTCCATCATCGTAATGGGCCCCCTAAAGTTGTATTTTGTAGGCTATCGGTTTTGTTTTAGGTCATTTGTGAGGGGAGAAGCTCGCAGTTGGAAGTTGCGTCGCATCGGTTAAGGCAAGTTTAATTTTCTTTAATTAAACTTTAATATAAGTGTAATTTGAAGGTAGTCTAATACTATATAGTGTAAGTAGTGTTAGGTTTTGTAATTTTAGGTGAGTTGTATGTTTAAATTAGAAGTTTGCGAAATGCGGTTGGTATGTTAAACGGTCTGTGTTAGAGTTTGATAGGTATGTGTAATTATGTTTAAAGTTTGTTGTTAGTACTGTATTTATTTGTAATATTATATAGTGTATATGCGTTTCTGTGCGGGAGGGATTGTTTTATTTCCTAATAGGTTTTTGCGGTTGGACGTTATCGTCGGGAGAAGAGTGCGTTTTTTTTTTTAAGGAAGTGTGTATTAATTTTAATAAACTAACGATTATTTTACACTCCCTTAATTTTTTGAGTTTTCCTGGAGCGTTTCTTTCTTTTAAATCTTTTTTTGGGGTTTTTTATGAATTATTGTTGGTGGATCTATTGCTGATGATTTTTATACAGGTGAATTTTTCCATTTTTTGGGGGATTATGTTTTTAAATATTGATTTTTTAAACAACTGTGGATTTTATTATGGAACTTTGGACTACTCTTCTTCAGCAATGAAAACTGTAAGTAAGTTTAAATTATATATAGTGGGAGGGAAATGTTTCTAATGTAATTGTTACAGTTAGTTGTTTTATATAAAATATAATTATTATGTCAGTTTATTTTTACAATTTTACTTAAAATAATTGACAAAATAATTATATTTTTGGAGTTGGCAAAGAAAGTTTTTTGACTGTTTTTAGATTAATTTTTTTTGTGGTTTGGAGGTAGATTTATTTAAAGTAGGCTTTTAGCTATTGTTTCTAGATACTCTAATCCTTTAGTTGTTGGGTAGAGTCTTACTTTGAATTGTAAGTACTCAAACATTTGTTTAGTATGCTTGGTTAGTTTTGGGCCTAGTTGAGTAATAGATTGTTCTATTCTTTTTTTTTTATAAACAATTTTTATTGATAAACAAACGATTCGCATTATACATTGCTATAATCAATATTCATACATACATAGTCAATCTATAGACAGGTTTCCACAGGGTCATCGCTGCTCAAACAGTTACAGCAATATTATATGTCCACTTCAGCATCATGATCCATTTGTGGGGGTTCGCAGATGTTTCCCCTATATATGTTCCAATTTCCCCACACCCTTCCCCATTTCTTTGGGCACTTTCGATGTACGAATACGGCCTTTTCTGCTACCATGGCTATATCCATATCTCTGCACCAGTCTCGTAAAGTCGGCAGAGATTCTGCTCCCCATTTTTGTGCTATATTCCGTTTGGCTATCCTCATGCCTGTCGCTGCCCACTGACGTTCGGCATGATTAAGGTCCGTCGGTTCCCAGACATTAAGGAGGCAACATTTGGACTCAAGCGGGACCCGTTTCCCGGCGGCCTCCGTGATGGTTTTCATCACTGCTGTCCAATATGGTACGAGCCTCAGACATTCCCACAGAGTATGGTAGAAAGTACCTATAGCCCCACAGCGGCGTATGCAGTATGGGTCAGTAATTCTTCCCATCTTGTGTAGTACTTCCCTTGTGTAATAGGTTCTATGTAAGATTTTGAATTGTACCAGTCGCAGTCTGGAGGAGATTGCTACCTCTTTGGGCGACGCAGTCGCTTCCTGCCAGTCAGGGTCGTCCATATCCCCAACCTCGGCCTGCCAGAGTGTCCCAAGTCTGCTAAGGGGGTCTGTCCGGTTGTTGATAATTTTTTTATAAATGGACGAGGTTGCTTTTTGTTCTAGATAGGTAGTGAGCAATCGGTCCTCCAAAGGGGAGGATTCAGGGAGTATTTCTGCAGGTGGGAGGACTGCATTGATTGCATGTTTTATCTGCATGTATCGAAATTGTTCCCCGTCGCCATCTGGTATTGCTCTTGCAAATATGCAAAGCTCACCACTTCTCCATTCTGCCAGAGGTCTCTCAGTCGGGAGATCCCTATCAAATCCCATTTCTGGAAACCCTTACTTTCTCCCAAGATGCCTAGTTTGTCTGTGTCCCAGAGTGGGGTGTGCTGCGTCAGTCTGTCTGACCATCCCAGGTGTTTGGTGACCGTGTGCCATGTACGGACTGTGTGTGCCGTGGGGCCTATGAGATCTCAGAGTTTCCGTCTGTTGTAGAGTCCCCTATTAGGTCCACCGTTCCCCAGGGCCATTCTGTCCAGGCGATAAGCAGGGTCTGTGTCTGGCACATGGAACCATTGATTGATGACTGTAAGTTGCGATGCCCAATAGTAGGCTTTAATATCCGGTAAGGCGATCCCGCCATCGTACCAGCTTCTGACTAGTTTGTTCATTGCTACCCTTGCCGGTTTACTATCCCATAGGAGGGCAGTGACCTCCGCGTTAACCACTTTAAAATACGTATCCGGGACTGGGTAAGGCGTGTTGTGTAGGGCGTATAAAAATCTGGGCAGGGCCATCATTTTGAAAAGAGCCGCTCTGCCTAGTAGGGTGAGCGGCAGTGTTTTCCAGTGCTTAATCTCTCGCTTCAGTCTGTGCAGCGGGGCTTGTAAATTAAGGGTAATGAACATATCCGGGTCTGACGTTACGTGGATACCAAGGTACTTAAAGCTATCTGTCACTATCTGGACCGTGCATCCCTTTGGGAGACAGGGAGGTCGTCCATGTAGTATGTAAAGTACGGACTTATCCCAGTTAATAGCATACCCCGATACTGAACCAAACACTGCACATATGTTAAGTAGTGCATGGAGGGTTCGCGTTAGCGAGGCCATATAGATTAGGACATCATCGGCATAGAGAGAGATACGATCTTCACATCTCTCCCTCCATTTAAGACCTCGGACCCTGGGGTCCCATCTTATCCAGGCCGCCAGCGGCTCCAGGACTAATGCAAACAATAGGGGTGATAGTGGGCAGCCCTGCCGTGTTCCCCTAGCCAGAGTTATTTCCCGTGATATGTATCCATTAGCGACAACGTGTGCCACCGGGTTTGTATACAATAGATGTATCCAAGAGCAGAACTTTGGTCCAAACCCCAAGTGCTGAAGGACTGCGAATAAAAAGGCCCATTCCACCGAGTCGAAGGCCATTTTCGCATCTAGCGATAGGATTGCTGCATCTTCCTGTACTGTATGTTTTCGGCCCAGTACTCCGTGTAGGCGCCTAAGATTCAGGGCTGTGTTTCTACCGGGCATAAAGCCTGATTGGTCCGGGTGAACCAGTTTGAGGAGATGCGGTGTCAGTCTGATTGCCAATGTTTTGGCTAAGATTTTTGCCTCTGCATTAATCAATGAGATTGGTCGATATGACGTACATTCTGCCACCGGCTTCCCAGGCTTGTGGATCGCCACAATGGTTGCCATACGCTGATCTCTGGGGAGCATTCCTATGTCACGGCTAGATTCAAACATCTGCAACATATAGGGGATTATCGTGTCTGCCGTATGTTTGTATAGTTCTAGTGGGATACCGTTAGGGCGAGTAGCCTTACCCGATTGTATCTGGGAGATGGCGACTTTGAGCTCGTCCACCGTAATGTCCGCCTCTAGGCCTTCCGTATCTTGCGGCGTGAGTTTCGGCATATGGATATCTTTAAGAAATGCAAGTGCCCCTTGGACCGTGATGTCATTTGTGGATGTGTAGATTTGTTCATAGTGTTGCGCTAGCGCATTCACTATTTCTTGTGGTTCTGATGTAATATCTCCCGTTTGAATTCGGAGCTGTGCTATCCACCTGCTCGCCCGTTCCTTCTTATCTAACCAGGTGAGAAGTTTGCCTGTTTTGTCTCCCACTTCATAGATCCGATGTTGGACAGCCTTCAGACGATTGTTAGCATCTGCCCAGCGGTGTTCTCTATATTCCTGTCTCTTAAGTCGCAGGGTATGCGCCGCATCGTCGGTAGGATCTAGGGCATGTTGGGATTCTAATTGCTTTACTTCCTGCTGCAGGGTCTCTATTGCCTTTTTCTTTTCTTTCTTATGCCCTTCTATGAGGGAAATGGCTTGACCTCGTATCACTGGTTTATATGCTTCCCATAGTGTGGATGGGGAGGCGACTGACGCCTCGTTGATTGTTCTATTCTTAGTTGTTGGTAGCTTTGTTCTTTTTTGATACATTCCATTTTATATTATTTTTTGTATTTTTTATTGATTTTTAAATATGCCACATACAGAAAATCAAACACAATGTCGAAATACAGCGCCCACCCCCCCACCCCTCCACCCTAACCCACCCTAACCAACAAGTTCCCACGATCAGGAGTTAAATCCATTTGATATTTTTGCCAAATCCAACATTTAGGGTAAGCAAAGATATAAAAGACAATAGTCACACAACAATCCTTTTAGCCCCAATAGAAAAAGTGCATAAAGTGCAAAATTTACAATTCATCAGATAAATATTCATTAAGAACAAAGTGACCTGTGCAAGAAAAGAGATGCAAGGGTGCTAAAGTGCATATAAAGCAGTGCAAAACATGATTAAAATAACTTGACCATCCCTCCAATGATTTATCATCTCAGCACAGAAGACAAGGGGCCTAGCCTTTTTCCTTAGGGTTGCTGAGGAGTTGTCTGATGAAGCCAACGAGATAAGGGTTCCCAAATAACCAAACCTTTCTTTTTGGCCCGAATGCCCTTCTTAGAGTAAATAGCTTTTTCAAGAGTGCATGTAGAATATAATCGAGCCAGCCATTGCGAAAATAGAGGAGGATTAGGGACTATCCAAGCAGATGTTATGCACAGCCTATAGATTGCCATGGCAATAAAAATTAGCCCCCCCCCCTTTTTTCCTATCTACTGTTTCTTGTATGCCCAGTATAAGCGTTGTGGGAGTAAGTCGGATGTCTTGAGACAGAACAGATCCAATAAAGCTTTTCATTTTATTAATCAGAGGCCCAAGTTTCTCGCATGTAGCAAACATGTGAACAGAATCTGCACTGTATTCAGAGCAACGAGGGCAATAAGTTCCTGTGCCCGACCCCCACTTTGCTATTTTACTGGGTGTATAGTACAGAAAAAAACAGGTTTTGTAAAATTGTGCCTGTAAGTTAGCTGACAATAAATCGCTTTGGGCAAATTGGAGGGCTAGGCAGAAAATCCCATTAGTAATATCCAATTTCTGTTGCCATTTAACGGAGATACTAGTTAGGTCATCAGACATTTGGCTATTAAGAGTATCATAAATAGACCCAATTCGGGGAGTGGTAGGCTCAAGCAATTTTTCAATAATTTTGCTTTTCACAAATCCCAAGGGCCCCCCTGCCTTAAATGCTAAAAAGTTTTTAATGGCTAGGTATTTAAAAGCTTTGTGTTGGCGTAAATCAAATTTCATTTTAAGGTCCTCAAATGATAAAATACCCTCAGGTGAGTACAAAGCCCCTAGTTTATTAATGCCAGAGTTTAGCCATTTTTGAAAATAAGACCCCCCAAATATGCCTGGCAGATTATCATTATTTCTTGTAGGGGTGTAGTGGTTCAGTCTGCCAATACCAAATAGCTTACGTACGGCCGTGAAGACTTTGAAAGTTCCCAAAGGGGTCTTAAATCTAACTCTCTTAAAATATCCAAATTCTAACTGGCGCCACAAACAACCCCAAGCATCAGACCCGAGCAACAGTTCAAATGGCGACGGGAGTTCCGATGTCGATGCTGGAGGTTGTCCTTGTATCATTACTGGGCACATCTGCAAGACCGTGGCCCAATAATATAATTTTGAATTTGGGAGCGCCTACCTCCTCTTTCCCGAGGAAGGGATACAAATTTGAAAGATCTCCTTGGCTGAGAAGTAAGCCCTTATAAATTGGGAAAATAGAAGGTCAAATTTCTTTAAGATTGTATTTGAAAATTCAAGAGGGATGGATCTAAAAAAATATAAAATTTTCGGGAAAAAGATCATTTTGATGACGTTGCACCTACCCACAATTGACAAATGTAAATTGTTGAGCCGGTTCAAAGCCCTCTTTGTCTCCAAAGCAAGCGGATCCAAATTTTCATTGACAATTAAGTCAGTTTCAGCCAGGATATTAACCCCTAAATACCTTGCCTTGGGGACAACTCTATTGTCCGTCCAATTAATTTTGGTATTTACAATAATCTGGGCTTTTCCTTTATTAAGCGCATGCCCAGAGACCTCCCCAAAGAGTTGGGCCTCTCGTTCTATAGCTGTTATAGCTTTCTCAGGATCTGGGGTTACAAAAGCTAAATCGTCCGCGTAAGCCATAATTTTTGTCTCAAGATTATGTCTATATATGGCAGGGATTTCCAGATTGCTAATGAGTCTTTTTATAAAAGGATCAATATACATGGCAAACAGCAGCGGGGAACAAGGGCAACCCTGACGGGTCCCGCGTGTGATTGTAAGCTTCTCAGTAAGTTGCCCATTTATCCAAACCCTGGCCGAAGGATTTAAATATAAGGCCTTAACGGCCTGGATTGTCCTGGACCCAAAGCCCATTCTCTGCATGACGCTCCACAAAAACAGCCAGGAGACCCGATCGAATGCCTTTTCGGCATCGAAAAGTATTAGCGCCATCGGGTCCCCTGTAACCCGCGTTGCGTCAAACAGAGTAATGGTTCTCCGGATGTGGTCAGTAGTGCCTTTTTTAGGGATAAACCCATGTTGCCACTTAGAGACAGGGGGGCATATTAGCAAGACCGGCGATAAAATTATCGCCGCTTTAGCGGCAGGAAACTGCCGCTAAAACGGCGATAATGGGCTTGCTAATATACGTTATAGAATTCCAATAGAAGCCCAGGTTAGATGTCCTGCACATCTAACCTGGGCTTCTATTGGAATTCCATAACGCATATTAGCAAGCCCATTATCGCCGCTTTAGCGGCAGTTTCCTGCCGCTAAAACGGCGATAATTGTATCGCCGGTCTTGCTAATATGCCCCAAGATTTTCAATTCTAGTAGAGAGCCGTACAGCAAGGATCTTGGAGTAGATCTTAGAATCTCCATTAATGAGTGTAATTGGGTGATAAGAGCCCATTTCCAAAGGGGATTTATCTTGTTTGGGAAAGATAATAATCGTAGCTGTTGACCATGATGGAGGAGGGTTCGCACCATTAAAAATGTGAACTATAAGAGTGTTAAAAAATATCCTTAATCTGGGAGGAAAAAACTTTATAGAATTCAACAGGTATGCAGTCAGTGCCGGCCGCCTTGCCATCAGCTAGACCTGACATCACCCTGGTGATTTCATCCTAGGAGGGTGGATCCTCTATTTGATCCCGATCCTCAGGGCTGAGACATGATAACACAACCGAATCCGAAAAATTGTCAATTTGGTTCTGCCTAGCCTCTTGTGAGTGAGTGTCCTCTTCAGTACATAAGCCTTGATAAAATTCTGGAAAGGCTGTTCGAATTATACTCGGATTGCTAGTGATCCCACCCACTTGGGCTCGAATAGAATGTATACTATTGTTTGTTATATGTTGCCTAGTTATACCAAAGGGGATGATGGACGGAGCGCTTGAGCTAATCAAACACTCACCCCCAGTCAACTGATCTGGGTTTAATCCATCATCATTCTTTAGCTCGCTCCACCACCCCAGTTCAGACATGGCCATATGCAAATCAGTCTGACCCTATGCCTCATGGGAACAGTCCAGCCCGAACTGCCAAGCCATATCTTCCCTGGACCGGAAACAAGCATTCTGGGACCGGTTTCTGGCTATTCAGCCGTCATCAGCCA
Organism: Calotriton arnoldi; assembly: GCA_963921515.1. Classification (NCBI taxonomy): domain Eukaryota; kingdom Metazoa; phylum Chordata; class Amphibia; order Caudata; family Salamandridae; genus Calotriton; species Calotriton arnoldi. Next base: position 159,612 of record CAWUFW010010723.1, on the reverse strand, counting down.
GGCTTGCTTGAATCCAGTGGCAAAGTGAGCAAGGGACCCACGTCTGGGCATACCCTGCCAACTTAGGGCGAACAAAGCGATACCAAAGGGGATGATGGACGGAGCGCTTGAGCTAATCAAACACTCACCCCCAGTCAACTGATCTGGGTTTAATCCATCATCATTCTTTAGCTCACTCCACCACCCCAGTTCAGACATGGCCATATGCAAATCAGTCTGACCCTGTGCCTCATGGGAACAGTCCAGCCCGAACTGCCAAGCCATGTCTTCCCTGGACCGGAAACAAGCATCCTGGGACCGGTTTCTGGCTATTCAGCCGTCATCAGCCAGGCTAGCTTGAATCCAGTGGCAAAGTGAGCAAGGGACCCACGTCTGGGCATACCCTGCCAACTTAGGGCGAACAAAGCGATACCAAAGGGGATGATGGACGGAGCGCTTGAGCTAATCAAACACTCACCACCAGTCAACTGATCTGGGTTTAATCCATCATCATTCTTTAGCTCACTCCACCACCCCAGTTCAGACATGGCCATATGCAAATCAGTCTGACCCTGTGCCTCATGGGAACAGTCCAGCCCGAACTGCCAAGTCATGTCTTCCCTGGACCGGAAACAAGCATCCTGGGACCGGTTTCCGGCTATTCAGCCGTCATCAGCCAGGCTAGCTTGAATCCAGTGGCAAAGTGAGCAAGGGACCCACGTCTGGGCATTCATTGCCAACTTAGGGCGAACAAAGCGATACCAAAGGGGATGATGGATGGAGCGCTTGAGCTAATCAAACACTCACCCCCAGTCAACTGATCTGGGTTTAATCCATCATCATTCTTTAGCTCACTCCACCACCCCAGTTCAGACATGGCCATATGCAAATCAGTCTGACCCTGTGCCTCATGGGAACAGTCCAGCCCGAACTGCCAAGCCATGTCTTCCCTGGACCGGAAACAAGCATCCTGGGACCGGTTTCTGGCTATTCAGCCGTCATCAGCCAGGCTAGCTTGAATCCAGTGGCAAAGTGAGCAAGGGACCCACGTCTGGGCATACCCTGCCAACTTAGGGCGAACAAAGCGATACCAAAGGGGATGATGGACGGATATGTTGCCTAGTTCTCAAGGCCAACTGATGGCCAATTTGCTCGCTGCACTCGTAGATTTTTTCACAAGCAGCGGCCCATTTCGAGGAAGGTTTTTCGGCCAAAATTGTGCCTATTACGGCTCTGATACCTGCAATTTCCAGTTGAATTGGTTCGCTCCTCCCCCCCCCCAACTGAACGGCACCAATAGGTTTTTCCTCTGCTTTTGCTAATTGTTTCTGGAGCTCTAAAATCTGCATTTTTTCTTGTTTGTTCTTCCTGAGAGAGAACTGTAGTGTCTCGCCTCTAATGCATGCTTTCAAAGTGTCCCAAACAACCATGACCAGTGCAGACCCAACATTCCTTTCAAGGAAGTCTTGAATCCAAGTCTTCATATGATTCTGATACCCAACATCAAACAATAATGTCCTCTCAAAGCTCCAGGGGTGGACTTCCCTACCAAAGGCGGCCCCCCCAATGTTTAAGATTAGGGAGTTATGATCTGACAGCAGCCGCGGGGTGATCTCAATACTACACTCCTGAATTAGAGAAGACGAAACAAAAAAATAATGAAACCTTGCAAATAAATGATGGGGTGCAGAATAAAAAGTATACCCAGACTGATTTAGGTTACAACGGGACCAGACATCAATAAGCCCATGCATATATAGTAAGTTCTTCAGAGCTTGTAGAACCTTTGGTTTCCTGCCAGTATACCGTAATTGGGTATCTATCCCCCTATTACTGGGAAGATTAATGTTAAAGTCCCCGCAAATTATAATGAGGAGAGGTGAAGGAAGTGACCCTCTAGGGCCACTCGGGTTTTCTCACAACCACCTGCTATGCCTTCCCAAGAATGAAGAGTCGGTCAGACAGTAGAGAATGCAAACTTACATTTATTAGTAATGCTCTGCAGAGGAGTCCATCATGACCTGCACACTAAGATGTCTGCTGAGGGACTGACTCCCCAACAGTCTACAGTGAGTAATCATTCTTCCCCAGGAGCCTCCAACCCCGCCCACCATGGAAAACTACCGGCCTGGGCTGAACATGAATAAAGGAGGCACAGGGAGATGAGCTACCACCTACCAGATGGGTACATGTTATCAGAGACCCAAGGTCACTGTGCTGGGTCTCAGCGCCTCCTAACGTGGGAGCAGAACTACACACTTAGGGGGATATTCACAAGAACGTGCGATAAACATCGCCACAATAGGTTAACGCAATTTTCCATATCGCAGTCTATTGCGGGAAAATAACTCTGTGTTAACGTGGCATTCTCAACACGGCGGCAACATGCGATAGTACCCCGATAACGCGGCAAATGTCCGCGATAACAGTACCGGGACGGCGATAAAAATCCAAACCTAAACGCGAATAAAGATGCGATGGGCCCAACCGCGATAAGACAAACAGCGAAAAGCAGCGCCAGGCCTGCAATTCGCACACGTCAGGCGGGAAAAACCACTACAAAAGCAGGAAAAAAAAATACAAACAAAAACCAAACTACAGCGAAGCACAATGGAGGCAGCCGGAGCAGGTACAGAGGACGACCAGAACCCCACAAGCCCCCCGGAGGACCAGCCTGGAACCTCGGGGTCAGGGAAGGGCAAGGACAAGAAGAAGAGGAAAACGCGGTTCAGTCTGCAGGAAAACAGGATCCTGATCACGGAGGTGATAGAACACCATCAACAACTGTTCGTTGTAGGAGAGTAGGATCTGCCTCTTATGGTTACCCCCACTTTTTTGCTGGTGTATCACTGTTTTTCGACTTTAGTCTGGCTGGGGCCCTGCTATTCAGGACCCCAGCCTAGCTGCTTCCTCTCTAAATTAATTCCATGTACTTTAGGTACATCCCAGATTGGATTCTGGGGTGCCCTTATAAGTCCCTAGTATATGGTATACTATGTACCAAGGGCATAGACACCCCAGAGGCCTACCAGGGGCTGAAGCATGTATTGTGCCACCCCTGGAAGGCCCTCCAAAATGACACCACAGGTCTGCTACTGCAGCCTGGGTAAGGTGGTGCATGCACCCCTTACTGTGGTGTAGGCTACCTATATCACTACCATTGCACACACATATAAACCTATAAGTCACTCCTATGGCAGGCCTTAACAATCCTGAAGGCAGAGTGCTTGGTTTTTATGTGAGAGGGTGCCCCTGCATGAGCAGAGCCCCTCTGCTGCGTTCGGAGTCAATCCTCTGGTGCTGTTTGTGGTGCAGCCTGACCATATACTCTTAAGTGCATTATAACCTCGCGTTAAATGCTAACTGTGGGATGGCTGCACGGAAACATGTCGTGTTTGGTGTCAAACATCTTGGAATACTACCCCCCCACCAGTTCTGGCGGCGGGGGTAGCATTCCACCCTTCTAGAGGGAGAAACATGTACACACCGGCAGTCCCCGGAATTAACTTTACAGAGCCCTGGCATCACAAAATGGATGCCGCTGCCACAGACACGGTTCTGGCCTCCTGCTGCTGACCGAAACTCCGGCAGGGGAGGCCTGGACAATAGGTTTCCTGTCGAAGGGAGGTGTAACCACCTCCCCAGACAGGATAGTGTGTATTGGGGCTGGGCGGGAGCACTCTCTGGTGCTTTGAAGTCCTGCACTGGGGGCACATTTGGTGTCCCTGTGCATAGCCCAGTTCAAACCGGTTGCAGGGGCTACCTGCCCCTGCTCTGGCGTGAAACTGGACAAAGGGAATGGGTGTAACCACCCCTCTTCCCTGACCCTCCCATAGGTGGGTCCCCAGAGTATGTCCAACTCCCTAACTTGGTATAAGTATGGGACCCCAGTCCTTAGGACTTTAGATTACCCTGGACGAAACTCTGAAGCCGAATCCTGGACCTTCGACGCTCTACTTCAAGATTAGAGGACTGAAGAATCTCCCTTGGGGTCAAGGAGTGACTCCCCTGCTTGGCAGGCACCTAAGAAGCAATTGTCCGGTCTGCATCACTGAAGCTCCCGCCAGACGCCAAAGTCTTTGCAACACCAGAGGAGGATTTCCAGACTTCCCCGAGGCTACCCTGAGACCCCAGCGAAGCTGAGGCACGTAGCTGTCGTGGGTAATGTGGAACCGTGACCCCTGGACACCAAGAACTTTTGTAAGTGCATCCTCTTCCTGGTCTTCCACGAAGTTGTGCTTTGGGCTCCGAGTAGCCCCCACCTCCAGCACCGACTGCACCGAAGATCACTGGCCTCCACTCCACGAGTGTCCTGTGAGCCAGCTCCAAGTGCGTCCACTTGATGCTCCTTCGCGGTCGCTAGTCCGTTGGCTAGTGGGCCCACCCGAAGGCAACTCTTCTTCTTCTTGGGCTTTCCTGGTTGCTCCAGACGTGCCCTGACTTACCTTTGCTGGGTGAGTCCCCCAGACCTTGCTGGTCTGCATCAACGTCCTTTCTTTGTTTCCACATGACTTGCCGTTGCCAAGGCTTGTTGGGTCCAATCCGGTCGCCGACACTGCAGCAACCGACAGACGTTGTGGGACAGCTCGAATCCAGCTTCTGGTTGTCGTCGATGCCTCCTGGACCTCGTGGCTGAAGAGTCAAGACGACCATCAACCTACCTGAAGCACCCGACATCGGTGGGCATCTGCTCATCGCCTTCCTGGTCACTGGCTAGTGACCCAGACTCTGTCCCCTCTGCTTTCAGGTCCTTCAGATCTTCGATCCACTCTTGGATCCACCCGGACACTTTCGACTTGGTCGCCAGCAGCCTGCTGTAGCAGATCGCCATTGAAAACGACGACGAAACCCGACGCCAAAAGACACCTATGCACCCGGCTTCCCTAGGTGAGGTAACTCGAGTACTCCGGTGCTCCCGTGGGTATTGACTCTAGAACTGCCTAGTTCTAAAGGGGTTTGCTCCAAGTCCTCCCCTAAATGTCCTTTCCTTTTAAAAATCCAACCGCAACTTTCCCCATAGAAGTCAACGGTGGCTCGCGGCTGTGTTCTCACACTGCACGCGTCCCCGTGGGTCCCCTGTGTCACTACCTTGGGTGGTTCCTTGGGGTCCAAGCACTACTACAGGCTCTAGGCCTTGTGTCTAGTTCAGTCGTGGTTCTTATACCACTATTTTAGTATATGGTTTGGTACGCCCCTAGGGCTCAAACGTGTATTGTGCTAAATACTGCTGATATCTGACTTGTAACTTATGTACTTCGAACTCTAGCCTCATAAAGAGACTAGAGGGGTGTGTTTAAGACTAAATACATATATTTTATATATATACCTGGTGTGGTCCTCTTTCATTTGGTCACTCAAGAGATTATAGACTGGTAAAACAAGCTGCTTTACATTCCTTCAAGACTTAGCCTGAAGGCTGCTCTCCATAGCTACCTCTAGGATAGCTTTCAATAAAGGTTGTCTTTAACCTATCTCCATAAGGGGTTGTTTGGACTGGTGCAAGGTGCCCACTAGAACTAGTGGACAGCATATACCAGGCCAACTTCTCACATTGGTGTGCAGCGTGTGGGATTCCAGCTTGCTATTGTTTTACCAGATAATCTCAATTGAATTGATCAACTGAAAACCACTAAGGGTACCTAAGGTACATACAAATTCAACCTTAGAAATACAGTAAGTTCTACTGAACTTAGAGTTGTGTGTCAAGGGCTTAGCACACCCTTTCTACAACTCAAGAGAGTTTAGTAGGCCACACTAGAGTAGGTAGTGCATACACCACACCTCACTAGTGATGTCTTCAGGGACAGGAACCAGTAGGTCCCTGCCAGGAACCAGTGGGCTCCTGCCATCCAAATATGACAACCTCCCATTCTTGGAATTGAGAGAGTTGTGCAAGATTAGGAAGCTGAAGACAGGCAAAAGTGCCAACACCCAACGTCTCATGGAGATGCTTCTGCTAGATGATCTCAGAAGACCCCTAGGGTCTGAAGGGGTAGGCAGAGAGGGTGGGGCAGAAGATGAGGAAGGGGCCAGGGGTGTAAATTCCCAGGACCTGACCTCTGAAACTGGCCAGGAAGGTGACAATGACCTTGCCCTGAAAAATGCAGCTCCTCCTGCAAATGAGGAGGAGGATCAGAATGATCTCCCCTTTGTCCCACCAGGAAGAGTTGTGAGTGTGCCCAGAAGGCCCAGATCTCCTTCTCAGGAGTCTAACCATTCTGACACCTCAGTAGGGACCTCTGTTTCCTCCCATAGGAGGGAAACCTCTCATGAAAGGAAGGACAGACTGCTCAAGTATGAGGAAGCTCAGTTGAGAATCAGAAAACAGCAGTTGGCTATAGATAGGGAGTCCCTAGAGCTTCATAGACAAAGAAGAAAGTTGGGACTAGAGTCCCATGGTGGCAGCAACTTCCCTAGTGGTAGGGAAAGGTCTTATGACCATAGAAACCTGAGCAAGATTGTCCCTCCCTACCAGAGTGGGGATGACATCCACAAATGGATTACTGCACTGGAGAGGGCCTGTAAAGTACAGAGGGTCCCTCAGGAGCAGTTGGCAGCAATCTTGTGGCTCTCCTTTGCAGACAAAGGTAGAGACAAGCTCCTCACTGTAAGAGAAGAGGATGCTGATGATTATCAAGTCCTGAAGAGTGCCCTAATAGATGGGTTTGGCCTAACCACTGAGCAATACAGGTTAAAGTTCAGAGACACCCAAAAGGCACAGACACAGGACTGGGTGGACTTTGTAGATTGTGCTACCAAGGCTCTGGAAGGCTGGTTACTGGGCAGTAAGGTGTGTGACTTCAAAGGATTTTATAATTTAATCATGAGGGAGCAGATTCTTAATAACTATCAGAATCAGTTGCTACATCAGTACCTGGTTGACTCTGATCTGACCTCTCCCCAAGAATTGGGAAAGAAGGCAGACAAATGGGTCAGAACCAGGGTGAAGCAGAAAGTACAGAACCAAGGTGGTGACCAGAAGAAGCAAGATTCCAAAAACTCTGATAAGTGGGGAGAAGGGTAAAGACCAGAAGTCTTCACAAGGCCCCCAAAAATCTTCTTCAGGTGGGGATTCCCAATCTAATAAAGGAAAAGGCCAAAAGAAACCATGGTGCAAAGTCTGTAAGCAAAAGACTCACTGGACCAGTGATTGCACCAAGTCCAAAGACTCCAATCCAGCCACCATTGCCCCTAAGGCAACTGTTCCCCCTAGTCCAGCTACAAGTGGTGGTGGAAACACTGAGAATAAGGGTTTAGTAGGGTTGACCCTGGGTACTGAGATGGACTCTGGCCTAGTCAGAGTGCCAACTCAGGCTGTCCTAGTCTGTGATGGGGGCATGGATATGTCCCCCTTTGTGAGTCCCACTAATTTGGGCAAATACAGAAAGCAGCCTTTAATTAATGGAAGGGAAACTTTGGCATTCAGGGACACAGGAGCAAGTGTCACCATGGTGACACAAGATCTTGTGGATCCTGGGCAGATTATACTTGGTGAAATGTACCAAGTGACCAATGCTAGCAATGTCAGAACAGACCATTCTCTGGCAGTTGTTAACTTCTCCTGGGGAGGGGTAACTGGCCTTAAGAAGGTTGTGGAGAGTGCAGACCTACCAGTTAAATGCTTGCTTGCCAATGATCTTGAAACCTCAGCTTGGGCAGAGGTGGAGCTCAGGAAACATGCAGAAATGCTAGGGATCCCTGCACATGTCTTTGCTGTGACCAGGTCACAGGCAAAAATGTCAAAAGCTGAACAGGCCCTGGATTCTGGAATAATGGACCAGGTGCCTCCCAAGAAAAGGAGCAGTAGGGTTAAGGCAGTGCCTTCCCCCTTGGCTCAGGAGGAAGATCAGACTTTTGAGGAAGCTGATCTCAGGCCTGAAGAAGGAACTGTCCCAGAGGAGCTTGAACCTGACCAGGTTGAGTTCTTGGGGACAGGGGGCCCTTCCAGGGCAGATCTGAGCCAGGAGCAGCTGAACTGCCCCTCTCTTGAACCCCTCAGACAGCAGGCTGCTGCTGAGGCTGCTGGGAATGCTAGTGGCACCCATAAGATATATTGGGATGATGGACTCCTGTACTCTGAGAGTAGAGACCCCAAGCCTGGAGCAGCCAGGAGGTTGGTTATACCTCTGAAGTTCAGGGGCTTCCTATTGACACTAGCCCATGATATTCCCTTAGCAGGTCACTTGGGCCAGAACAAGACTTGGGACAGAATTGTCCCTCACTTTCACTGGCCCCACATGTCTGAAGACACCAAGGAGTTTTGTCGCTCCTGTGTAACCTGCCAAGCCATTGGGAAGGCAGGTGGCACCACAAAGGCCCCCCTGATACCACTAGCTGTGGTGGGGGTTCCCTTTGAGAGGGTGGGAATTGACATAGTTGGTCCCATGGATCCCCAAACAGCATCTGGGCACAGGTTTATCCTGGTGGTGGTGGACCATGCCACCAGGTACCCAGAAGCCATTCCCCTTAGGACCACTACAGCTCCTGTGGTGGCAAGGGCCCTCCTGGGAATTTTCTCAAGAGTGGGCTTTCCTAAGGAGGTAGTATCTGACAGAGATGCAAACTTTATGTCCAGTTACTTGACTGCAATGTGGAAGGAGTGTGGAGTGACTTATAAGTTCACCACACCCTATCACCCACAATGCAATGGTTTATTTGAGAGATTCAACAAAACTTTGAAGGGCATGATTAAAGGGCTCCCAGATAAGCTTATGCGAAGATGGGACATACTGTTGCCCTGCCTTTTATTTGCATACAGGGAGGTGCCTCAGAAGGGGGTTGGCTACAGCCCTTTTGAACTTTTGTTTGGCCATCCTGTTAGGGGTCCATTGTGTCTGGTGAAGGAAGGTTGGGAGTTACCTCTCAAACCCCGTTTGGTCTCCGCTCCCAGATGGCTGAGTATATGAAAAAGGCAACCAAAAACCTTGAGGCTAGCCAGGAATTACAGAAAGCCTGGCATGACCAAAAGGCTGTGCTGACTGTTTACCAGCCAGGGCAGAAAGTGTGGGTGCTGGAGCCAGTGGCCCCAGCAGCCCTCCAAGACAAGTGGAGTGGCCCCCATACAGTTGTTGAACAGAAGGGAGAGGTTACCTATCTGGTAGACCTGGGAACTCCCAGGAGCCCCCACAGGGTGCTCCATGTCAACAGGCTGAAGCCGTATGTGGACAGGGCTGACATGGGCTTGCTCATGGCAACTGATGAGGGCCAGGAGGAGGAGAGTGACCCTCTCCCTGACCTGCTCTCTCAGAACCCTGATGATGGGTCAGTGGATGGTGTAGCCTTGGCAGGCAGCCTCACTGCCCAGCAGCAAACTGATTGTAGACAGGTGCTCAATCAGTTCAGACACATGTTTTCTCTGACTCCAAGTCAGACCACCTGGTGCACTCATGAAGTGGACACTGGGGACAGTCTGCCTGTTAAAAGTAAGATTTACAGGCAACCTGACCAGGTCAGGGACTGTATCAGGACAGAAGTCCAGAAAATGTTGGAACTGGGTGTCATTGAGCCTTCAGATAGCCCTTGGGCTAGCCAGTGGTCCTGGTGCCAAAACCTCACACAAAAGATGGAAAGAGAGAGATGAGGTTTTGTGTGGACTACAGAGGCCTCAATGCAGTCACTAGGACTGATGCCCATCCAATCCCAAGGGCAGATGAGCTAATAGACACTTTGGCCTCAGCCAAGTATCTAAGCACATTTGACATAACAGCTGGCTACTGGCAGATCAGACTAGCTGATGATGCAAAGCCAAAAACTGCATTTTCTACCCCTGGTGGGCTTTACCAATTTGTGGTGATGCCCTTTGGTTTGAAAAATGCACCTGCCACTTTTCAGAGGTTGGTGAACACAGTCCTTACAGGTCTGGAAGCCTATAGTGCAGCATATCTAGATGATATTGCTGTCTTTAGCTCCACCTGGGAGGATCACCTGGTCCACCTCAGAAATGTTTTGGAGGCCCTGCAGAAGGCAGGCCTAACTATCAAGGCCACAAAGTGCCAGATAGGGCAGAGTCAGGTTGTGTACCTGGGCCACCTTGTGGGTGGAGGCCAGGTTCAACCATTGCAGAGCAAGATCCAGACCATCATGGACTGGGCTGCTCCAACTACCCAGACTCAGATGAGAGCCTTTTAGGCCTGACTGGGTACTACAGAAGATTTGTCAAGGGGTATGGATCAATAGTGACACCCCTGAACGACTTAACCTCTAAGAAAATGCCCAAAAGGTTCAGTGGACAGTTAGCTGTCAAAAGGCATTTGATGACCTGAAGCAGGCCATGTGCACTGCTCCCATTCTGCAAAGTCCTGATTACTCCAAAACGTTCATTGTGCAAACAGATGCATCTGAGTTGGGGGTAGGGGCTGTACTGTCAAAGTTGAATGATGAAGGTTAGGATCAGCCAGTAGCTTTTATTAGCAGAAGGCTGATCCCCAGAGAGAAACGTTGGTCAGCCATAGAGAGGGAGGCCTTTGCTGTGGTTTGGGCTCTGAAGAAGCTGAGGCCATACTTGTTTGGCACTCACTTCCTTGTTCAAACACACCACAAGCCCCTCTTATGGCTAAAACAGATGAAGGGGGAAAACCCAAAACTTTTGAGGTGGTCCATTTCCCTACAGGGGATGGACTATACAGTGGAACATAGACCTGGGAGTAACCATGCCAATGCAGATGGACTCTCCAGATATTTCCACTTAGAACATGAAGACTTAACTGGTCAAGGTTAGTTTAATGTCCCTGCGTTTGGGGGGTTGTGTAGGAGAGTAGGATCTGCCTCTTATGGTTACCCCCACTTTTTTGCTGGTGTATCACTGTTTTTCGACTTTAGTCTGGCTGGGGCCCTGCTATTCAGGACCCCAGCCTAGCTGCTTCCTCTCTAAATTGATTCCATGTACTTTAGGTACATCCCAGATTGGATTCTGGGGTGCCCTTATAAGTCCCTAGTATATGGTATACTATGTACCAAGGGCATAGACACCCCAGAGGCCTACCAGGGGCTGAAGCATGTATTGTGCCACCCCTGGAAGGCCCTCCAAAATGACACCACAGGTCTGCTACTGCAGCCTGGGTAAGGTGGTGCATGCACCCCTTACTGTGGTATAGGCTACCTATATCACTACCATTGCACACACATATAAACCTATAAGTCACTCCTATGGCAGGCCTTAACAATCCTGAAGGCAGAGTGCTTGGTTTTTATGCGAGAGGGTGCCCCTGCATGAGCAGAGCCCCTCTGCAGCGTTCGGAGTCAATCCTCTGGTGCTGTTTGTGGTGCAGCCTGACCATATACTCTTAAGTGCATTATAACCTCGCGTTAAATGCTAACTTTGGGATGGCTGCACGGAAACATGTCGTGTTTGGTGTCAAACATCTTGGAATACTACCCCCCCCCACCAGTTCTGGCGGCGGGGGTAGCATTCCACCCTTCTACAGGGAGAGACATGTACACACCGGCAGTCCCGGAATTAACTTTACAGAGCCCTGGCATCACAAAATGGATGCCGCTGCCACAGACACGGGTCTGGCCTCCTGCTGCTGACCGAAACTCCGGCAGGGGAGGCCTGGACAATAGGTTTCCTGTCGAAGGGAGGTGTAACCACCTCCCCAGACAGGATAGTGTGTATTGGGGCTGGGCGGGAGCTCTCTCTGGTGCTTTGAAGTCCTGCACTGGGGGCACATTTGGTGTCCCTGTGCATAGCCCAGTTCAAACCGGTTGCAGGGGCTACCTGCCCCTGCTCTGACGCGAAACTGGACAAAGGGAATGGGTGTAACCACCCCTCTTCCCTGACCCTCCCATAGGTGGGTCCCCAGAGTATGTCCAACCCCCTAACTTGGTATAAGTATGGGACCCCAGTCCTTAGGACTTTAGATTACCCTGGACCGAAACTCTGAAGCCGAATCCTGGACCTTCGACGCTCTACTTCAAGATTAGAGGACTGAAGAATCTCCCTTGGGGTCAAGGAGTGACTCCCTGCTTGGCAGGCACCTAAGAAGCAATTGTCGGGTCTGCATCACTGAAGCTCCCGCCGGACGCCGAAGTCTTTGCAACACCAGAGGTGGATTTCCAAACTTTCCCGAGGCTGCCCTGAGACCCCAGTGAAGCTGAGGCACGTAGCTGTCGTGGGTAATGTGGAACCTTGACCCCTGGACACCAAGAACGTTTGTAAGTGCATCCCATTCCTGGTCTCCCACGAAGTTGTGCTTTGGGCTCCGAGTAGCCCCCGCCTCCAGCACCGACTGCACTGAAGATCACTGGCCTCCACTCCACGAGTGTCCTGTGAGCCAGCTCCAAGTGCGTCTACTCAAGGCTCCTTTGCGGTCGCTAGTCCGTTGGCTAGTGGGCCCTTCTGAAGGCAACTCTTCTTCTGCTTGAGCTCTCCTGGTTGCTCTAGACGTGCCCTGACTTACCCTTGCTGGGTGAGTCCCCCAGACCTTGCTGGTCTGCATCAACATCCTTTCTTTGTTTCCACGTGACTTGCCGTTGCCAAGGCTTGTTGGGTCCAATCCGGTCACCGACACCGCAGCAATCGACAGACGTTGTAGGACAGCTCGAATCCAGCTACTGGTTGTCGTCGACGCCTCCTGGACCTCGTGGCTGAAGAGTCAAGACGGCCATCAACCTACCTGAAGCACCCGACATCGGTGGGCATCTGCTCATCGCCTTCCTGGTCACTGGCTAGTGACCCAGACTCTGTCCCCTCTGCTTTCAGGTCCTTCAGATCTTCGATCCACTCTTGGATCCACCCGGACACTTTCGACTTGGTCGCCAGCAGCCTGCTGCAGCAGATCGCCATTGAAAACGACGACGAAACCCGATGCCAAAAGACACCTATGCACCCGGCTTCCTGGGTGAGGTAACTCGAGTACTCCGGTGCTCCCATGGGTATTGACTCTAGAACTGCCTAGTTCTAAAGGGGTTTGCTCCAAGTCCTCCCCTAAGTGTCCTTTCCTTTTAAAAATCCAACCGCGACTTTTCCCATAGAAGTCAACGGTGGCTCGCGGCTGTGTTCTCACACTGCACGCGTCCCCCGTGGGTCCCCTGTGTCACTACCTTGGGTGGTTCCTTGGGGTCCAAGCACTTCTACAGGCTCTAGTCCTTGTGTCTAGTTCAGTCGTGGTTCTTATACCACTATTTTAGTATATGGTTTGGTACGCCCCTAGGGCTCAACCGTGTATTGTGCTAAATACTGCTGATATCTGACTTGTAACTTATGTACTTCGAACTCTAGCCTCATAAAGAGACTAGAGGGGTGTGTTTAAGACTAAATACATATATTTTATATATATACCTGGTGTGGTCCTCTTTCATTTGGTCACTCAACAGATTATAGACTGGTAAAACAAGCTGCTTTACATTCCTTCAAGACTTAGCCTGAGGGCTGCTCTCCATAGCTACCTCTAGGACAGCTTTCAATAAAGGTTGTCTTTAACCTATCTCCATAAGGGGTTGTTTGGGCTGGTGCAAGGTGCCCACTAGAACTAGTGGACAGCATATACCAGGCCAACTTCTCACATTCGTCACCTCCACTGTGTCATTGGCAACAAGAAATGGAATATGGCAGTCCATCGTGGACAAGGTGAATGCAGTCGGAGTGCTGAGGAGGACAAAGGAAGAGCTCAAGAGGCGCTGGAATGATGTGAAGCGCAAGACCAAGCAGAAACTCGCAGACAACCAGAAATCAGCAATGCATACTGGAGGTGGGAATCCAGCGCCACAGGAGGAGCTGGATGAGATGGAGGAAATGGTGTCCACAGTCATCAGTGGAGAGACGGTGGCAGGAGTTGGGGGACCGGACACTGCTCAACATGACCTGACACAACAGCAACAGGTTGAGTAACCACCAGGGACTGGGGGGACGGGGGGAGATGGGCACAATGGCACACATGCACAATTAAGTAGAGCACATCTGCGGACAAACCATGGCCAAAAGTCACAACTCCAACCATGAGCCCAATTCACCCAAGTCTGCAACATCACAGCACTGCATAAGCACACTGCATAAGCACAGAAGTGAAAGCCACACCGCCTGAAAGGGATAAGGGCCAGCCAAATCAGAGCTGAAGGGGCAACTCACGTACAATGCAGCACACACACATAAGATCCAGAGCACCGCAACATTTACAACAATGTTGAACAAACAGCAACACCAGCACAACAGAACAGAGGACACAACTGCTGCCACTTGTGTGTGGAAAATGGCCATTCGCATGTGGCATAGCAGGAAACTGTGAGATGATAATGTACTAGTACAACCCCACATCCCTGATGGTGTAGTAATGCATGTATGGCCGTGACCCAGATAGGCAGTGAGACACACTTTGTCATACAAATCAACACTCATCACAGTTGAATACAAGTGAAGGTGCGTAGACTTTATTAGCATATGCGTGTCAGTACGGCCAAGATAAGTGCCACAACATGCAGACCAATGCAGCAGTATGTCAGAACGTGGAACGTTGCCAAGCGCCGCTGTCCACTCCGGGGAAGTGCCGCACCATTCACAGGTGTGTGTTTACCCGCGTTGTTGTCCGCTCATGTATTCGGAGTCCAGGCGAATGCAGCCATGTCCACTGTCGTCGTGGGAGATGTGAACAGAACCCCAAGTTCCAACAAGGTGTCGGGACATGTGCAATGTGTTCCAAACTGTCGTGTCTGCAGGTACATAGTTACACGTCCATGAAAGGGAGTGCAGCTTCGTAGGCAATCATTTCTAACATGAGGTCATTGTTGACTTCATCGAACAGGATGGCGAGGCTAACCATTAGCAGGTCCGGACAGATGTGCTGCGTCCACCTCCTTTCACCAATTAGCACTACAGCCCAATAAGGGAGCGGCTCAATGTGGTCACTGCACACAAGGAGTTCTGCAATTTCCCAGGTCCAGCTGCCAGCATGTATGCCAAGTATCCAGGCATCCCATAGATGGGTGTCACGGTGACACTCATGGTCGTGGGCCAACAGGGGACGCACACACATGTCGAAATCCAGTTCGGCTACGTCATGTTGGATAGGCAGACATCCATGGACCACTCGAATATGCACGAGCGACAATGCAACACAGGCTGAACGCAGGTGACGTTGGCAAGGCGGAAGCTTAGCCGGTAACTGATCCGCAGCACTACCAATGGCAGTGCCCCCAGTAAATGCAGCATACGTGCACGGTACAGTTCCACGTGACAGGGGTTGTGCATGTGTCCGGGATGTTCTGCCATTGCGTTAGTGGCTCTGGTTGAAACGGCACTGTTCTGACCTGCGCCAGTTCTGTGGATGAAATGCCACAGCTTGGATCAATGAGCAGTGTTTGTGTGCAACGGTTGTAGGCCTGGGATGGTGTGGGAGTAAGTGTGAAGGCCATTCCATGCAAGATAACTTTGAGCAAGGACTTCTGTGTGTGGGGTATGTATACGTTGGTCTGTCGTCGGGCTGTGCGTAGTGTGGGAGTTGTCATCAGCTGCTATAGTATCTGTCAGGGGGTGCCGGGCACATGCAATTCCGAGGTCGGAGGTGCAGATGTGCTTCCGCCTGATAGTTCAGACAATGGAGCTTTCAACCCTAATGTTAGTTTGTCATCTGCTTGCATTCAGGAAATGTGTAGAGGCTTGTTGGGGGGTGGGGTGGGATGTCTGTGACTTTGGGAATCATGTATGACATGCCTAGCATGTGGCAAATGAGCGGCCTCACTGTGTGTTACGTTGCCTCACAGCTGCTCCTCCCTCCCCCGAGCCTTTTTACTTGTGTGCGCTGCGCGGTTGTATCACTGGCACTCCTACGGCACACCATTGTCATGCCTGTCTGCGCATGTCCACAAGCCTGACAACGACACTGTGATGTTGGCCGTTGAGGGTGGGCGGCCACGTGAATGTAGGCCTATGGTAAGGACAGGGCGGACACAGGTGTACAGTTCATGGCTGGCTGTACTCACACTGCGATTGAGGCTAGGCATTTGGCTCATGCTGCGGCTATACAGATACACACAACACTTGTCATGTATGAGCCAAGACCCCGAGCGGTCTTGCGCTCCTTCATGACTCCGTACGTGCGAGCCCGCCCTCCGGGTGCATGCTACATTGCAACATTGACGATTGTGTGCCGGGTGGTGCCCACACTACAACAGAGACACACGCATTACGTACTTCCTTGTCCAGGCCAGAACTGAACCACGCCCAGTCCCCCGGGCAAAATCTTCGAACCCCTATGCTGGACTGGCGTTCGCGGCCCAGCCCTCTCTGTTTGCGCATACAGGGGGGGGGGGACGAAGCTACATGTCCAAGGTCTTCCCCACTGCCTGAGGTAACATGTTTGCGTCCACTGTCCACAACACTACAAACGCCAGCAGTATATGTCCACATGGACATATCTGTGCTCTGCATTCTGAGGTCTGTCCAGCACATCATCGCCACACTTGGCATTGTGTACAATCTTCTTCATGGGTGAGTTGCCTCCTTCACACATACTTGGTTCCCACCTCTCCCCACATTCTGCACTTATGTGGCTGAGGGGCCATGCCGTTTTCGGAAGGTCCGCTGTCTTGTCCTACGCTGCCTCGGTGGTAGTCCGGGGGGGATCAGGAGGGGGGGGGGCCTGGGAGTGGTGGTGGTGGGTGTTGTGGCCCTCTTGGGTCTCCGAGCTGCATGTTCATTGGCTCCATGGCATCTGTGGGTCTTCAGATGTGGCTCTGGGCTGGGCTCCCTTTCATACTGCAGGTAGTCGTCCTGCTTAACATCAGCAAAAGGCAGGTGTTAATAAATCCCTGCAGCTAACGCGCCTAATCGCCTGTTCTTGGTTCGCATCGCAGATCTGACTGGTCGTTGAGAATCGCGCGAAGTGGTGTTTTTGTTTGTTTTTGCACGGGAACGCCTACTCTGCATATCATTAGCGTTAGTTGTCGCACTCATCCGTGGCGATGTATTTTGCGGTAGCTATCGCAGGAAAACTGCCGATGTCGGCAGTTTGCACCAGGTTGTGAATGGGGCGATAGATCTATCGCCACTTTTGCGGCACTAAAGTGCCGATAAATCGACGATGAGTCCTTGAGAATATGCCCCTTAGATAGGTATGTGAGAGCAGAATGGTCTCCTCATTAGCAAGTCGGGAAACAGCCTTGGACAGAAAGAAAAAATAATAACGAAATACAGTGTTCTGCTGAGGCAAGCATTACGAGCTATGAGGCCTAACTCAGGCACAGTCTAAGGAGCCTAATAAGGATTGCGAAATGCAAAATGGAGTCACACTTGCTAACTGAAGCCTGCGCATTACGGGGATAACTCAGTGGGTTGCATAACGTGAATACAACTGGCATCTATTTAGCCACACATTGCTAACCTAATATAACGTGAAAGGAGTGCATTGCAGGGATGGGAACTTGAAACCTAACAGAGCCTCCTTTTAGCATGGCTGGCTAAATGCTTATTCACTATCCGGTAGGGTCTTTACAATTCTAAGGGAGAGGAAGGAATTACATAGTCACTCAGGTAACAAGGGAAAAACAAGCAACTAATGAGCATTGAAATCATTTAATACTCAAAGATGCCCTCATCTATGAGCATCAGATCCTGAATTTCCTGCATCATCATAACAGAAATTTTGTTATCACTTCTTGGCAATGTAGGGGTAGGGGTAAGTTTACTCATACAATAGGTGCAACAGGCTGGAAGGCAATTAATGCATAAGTAACAGGTAAAGATAACTCCTGCAATGGCTATTAGGACAAGTAATATCCTCCAACCCCATGATGTCATCAGACCCCAGAGCCACCCAGTGAGGGACCATGAACCATTATCCTGATGGATATCCGAAGCAAGTCTGTGTAATTTCTGTATTGCGGAATACGCAGTAGGGGCACTATCAGGCATGTACACACAGCAGCTGCTGCCGATGACACAACAGGCTCCACCCCTAACAGCCAGGATGACGTCTAAAACTATCCGATTTTGAAGAGAAACGAGCCTCGTAGCCTGAAGCTCGACTGTAATATTAGTCAGTATACCAGCAGTAGTATTAATAACTCCCTCGACTACTCTAGCAAGGCGACGAATATCGAATATTACGGCTATTGAACATGGGACCCCAGAACGGCAGAATGCCCTTCATTATGTCAGTAAATTGCTGCAAGGATGTATCTGTCTGATCAATATCGTCTGGACTGGCAACTCTCCTAACTCGGTGTACCTGGAGATCCCTACGCTGTAGTCTATGATCCTTGTGGTAATTGGATGGTGCAATGTAAACGGGAGGCAAGAGAAAGGAAACATAACACCGGCCAGACCACCCTCTCGGAAGCCAGGTATAAGCCTCCTCCCCACAGATGAAGTATACATTCGGAGGTGTAAGCAAAGGTGGGCTGCTAGTAGTGTTCAATCGGTATGTGTAGTTACAATGACTCTGTCCTACTGAAATGTTCCCTATTCCTTCAACACAGAAACTAGCTGTTGCATTTATCACAGGGACAGGTATGGCTTTGTCTTCAGTGATATTGCGCTCCTGGAAACATTTAAAGTATTCAGTGACATTAAATCCTTGGAAATCTAGCATTTCATTTCGTAACCAGGTGACATTTTCGTGAGCTTCGAATACATTCATACAAGCATCTGGGTGTAGGGTACCCTCCTTGCCATCTGCCCCGGGTGTATATCCCTGGTGTACCACTATATATTCCAATACTGCTTCATAGTCTGCCTGTACCATTTTCATAACGTCCGCATGATAATGCATGTATACCATAGAGAGCAGTTGGAACCAGGCTTCACAGCTACCCAAATATGACAGGGGCAATGACACTAGCAAATCATTTTTATGCATAACTGAGGGAAGTAGCCCACACACCGAGCAATTCGTGGCATTAGTAGTACTGTGTACCTGATGAAGCATTTGAACAAAAGCATTTTGTGCGTAAGTCTGTCTATGTCTCTCCTTATGTGGGGCCAATGTGAAAAACGAGTGCTCTGCTGGAACCGGGGTAGTCCCTATCAAGGTGTGCAGAGGATGTTGTTCCTCTAATACGACCATCAGGGAAAGCAAAATTATTACAACAAACACTATTTTACTCTTAGTAGACCAAGAGGACCAAACAGGACCATCTGGAGTGGGACGCGGAGCCGCAAAGGGCTGCTCCTCATCAGGGATAGGATGACCAAAGGGATACATTTGGAGAACTTCAAAGACAACTTATAGGTGTAACAAGGGAAAGAAAAATTTACGGGCTAGAGCCACTTATTACAACAACAGTACCAGAGGGCACAAGTCACCCAGCGTCCGTTCAGAGCCTCGCCGGTAGGCTCCTATTGTTCATCAACGACGGTGCTATGAAGCACTCCCACGGAGGAGCTGCACAATCGCAGCCCTTGCAGCAAAACAAATCCTTCTTCTTTCAGGATAGGGCACCCTCCCTCCTGGGCAAATGCCCTCAACTATCCTGTCCAGTATCCAAGGCAGTGCACCAGTGTAGTTCACCCTAGTCTAATACAGGCACCTTAGGCACAGCACCTGCGCCCTAAGCTCGAGTCCTTCCCTAACTCCTAGACTGTTCGGCTGGTGCACCCTCCTTCTTTCGGGGCCTCAGATTATACTTTGTTACTCCAGGCACTGTTCATCAACAAAAAGGGGCAGAAACTCCGGATCAGATGGGCATCGAGATTCAGATTCCGGTGTATCAGAGACGGTGTTATCCGGGGCGGCCCTTATCTCTGGTGGGATGGCCTCAGACAGAACTGCATCACTTTCTTCGTCCGTCTGCGCCCACCTGACCCAGGCGTCAGAGAAGGGAACGAAGCGTGGCACCTTCTCACACTCCTGATCACCGATGGCTTCGTTGACCCAACGGTCGTACGGGAGCGGGAGAGGCACCCGTTTCACATGAGATGTATGGATCCAGTGCTTTCTGCCGTCTACCTTTACAGCCGTTCTGGTGGCGAGGAGAACGATGACAGGCTCCTTCCACCTCGGCTCCAGGCTGCTTTTTCGTTGGAAGTTCTTAATTATCACATAGTCGCCGGGCTGTATGCAATGCCCGGGCCCCTCTGGTACTCGCCGCAATGTGGCTTGTATCTGTTGATGAAGAGAACCAAAATCTTTAGACAATTCATACAGATAGTCTACAAGCAGGGGTACTCTATCTCGGAAAAGCGCTTGGGTCTGGGGATGCCCCAAACATTAGCAGGGCATCCGAAGACCACCTCATACGGGGACAACCCTGTTCTAGAATGCACTGTCGCTCTGGTAGACAATAAAGCTAAGGGTAATGCATCTGGCCATCGCAGTCCTGTGCTTTCTTGGATCTTTGCTAGCTTCAGTTTGAGAGTACCATTGTACTTCCCAACCAGACCTCCTGACTGGGGATAATTCGGTTCATGAAACTTCTGCTTAATATGCAAACCTGTACACACCAATTCAATGACTTTTGCATTGAAGTGACTTCCGTTGTCACTCCAGATCACGCGTGGCAACCCATAGCGCGGGAAGTACTCTTTTAGAAGTGCCTTCGCTGTCGCCATAGCTGTATTCTCTTTAGTGGGGCAGGCCTCAATCCATTTACTGAATGCGCAGATCACTACTAGCACATACTTTAGGTTATTAACTCGTTCCATTTTGATGAAATCCATCTGGAGACCCTCGAAAGGGAAGGAAGGCGGTGCAAAGTTACCAGGGGGTGTAGGGGTAGCTTTCCCAGGGTTATGCTTCAGACAAATGATGCAATGCTTCACTAGGTGCGTGGCTGTCTTAGCGATATTATCATTCTGCCATACTGGGTCCAGCAACTTGCATATTCCTTTGGCACTAATGTGCGCTGGGCCATGGTAACAACAGGGAGCACATATGAATTAGGCAGCAACCATCATTGCTTCCCTGACAAGTCAGTCCAACACCCATCCTCATCCAAGCGACCTGTTCTCTCCTCCCACATCGCTAATTCATCTAAAGTCGCCTCACCCTGGATTTCCCTGACATTCTCCAATGTGTCCTCGAACATTCCATTGTCTGGGACCCACCAAGCGGGACCTGCCACCAACATCTTTGTCATCTTTGATCGAGCTGTCTCCTTAGCTGTCTGGTCTGCGAAAGCATTTCCCCTCCCAACATCATCTGTAATAGCCTTATGAGCGCTACATTTCACTATTGCTAACTTGCTGGGAAGTGTCAGTGCGGACAGCAATCTATGTATCGATCCAGCGCAACCCCTAAATTCATGAGCCAGGGACCAAAGGAAATCTCGTCATACATAAATTTCTTTACCAAACAACGGGGCCCATCACACATTACCCATAAATGATCCCTGAGGACAGGCGCTGGATTTGGGGGGTTTAATTTGTCAGTTTTATTAAGTACTATGCTTCACATTAATAACATTTGTAAATAATTCTAACTTTTCGTAATTTCAACTTCTTCTTCTTTTGGTCGATGGACCATAAGTTGAAGAGTTGATGGTGACTATGATTAACTAAACAGTTTAATATTTAACTAAATAACCACAGAGTCATTTCTTCAGTTAATGATTTTATCTTATTAAATGCTCGTAATTTTGATTGTCAGTGCACACACAAGATTACATAATAGAGAACAAATGATCAAGCAATGTAATCAAAATGAATCATTTGCATCGATATCAAAGCGTGCATAGGAATGGGGAAGAGAAGGTACAGCATAAATACTTGCAGAAATATATTTGCAAAATTAAAGCAATCAAGGAGGGTGATACCCACCAAAGAATCAGGAAAACCACTTCCTTGGCCGAGGTTGTGGCAAGAGGTCCCCAGAGATAGGCTCAGAGGACAAAGTTAAAAGGACAGATGCAGCAATGTTTGCCATAAACTAACAACTAAAATTAATCTCCCAATTAATCTGCCTTGATCTAGTTCTCCTCGGTCGCAGTCTCCTCCCAAGCACTCCCGCAACGTTCTCGTACCTAAAGCGTTCTCTGGCTTTGTGCTGGTCTGCTCTCTCTGTCTTGAATCTGCCACTCCGGCCTGCACTGCTATACCGGACCGCACTGCCTCAGGTTCGTCTGATCTCTCTCCGACCCTTCTCTCTCCGTCTCATCTGATCTGCGTCTCGTCTCATCTGCTCTCTTCTGTTCTCTCATCTGCGTCTGACACACCCCTAATTGGGATATCAATTATACCCTTCTGTCTATCGGTAGAAACACGGTCTGTGATTGGTTGTCATAAATCATACTAGGGTCGCCTCATCCAGTTCTCCCCACAAATCCATCCTATACCGGTTCTAACAAAGGAAGGATTTAAGACCAATACATTTGTATACCACTAGCATTCATAATTATACATTTTGTCACGTTGTACATTATGATATCCGCTTCACATTCGAATTGCACGTAGTGATTGCTGTTCCCACAGTCGCTGTCACATCGTGGCACATAAACAATAGACACAGGTCAACATGGCCTTCACACGGATTGCATCATCTGGTGCACTCTGTAGTCTGCAGGCAGGCAACCCATCCTGGCGCATGCACACTTCATACCAACCAGGCCAACCACATGCTGGTTTAAACAAGATACAAAAGGGGATGATGGACGGAACGTTTGAGCCAATCAAACACTCACCCCCAGTCAACTGTTCTGGTTTTAATCCATCATCATTCTTTAGCTCACTCCACCACCCCAGTTCAGACATGGCCATATGCAAATCAGTCTGACCCTGTGCCTCATGGGAACAGTCCAGCTCGAACTGCCAAGCCATGTCTTCCTGGATCGGAAACAAGCATCCTAGGACCGGCTTCTGGCATTTCAGCCGTCATCAGCCAGGCTTGCTTGAATCCAGTGGCAAAGTGAGCAAGGGACCCACGTCTGGGCATACCCCCGCCAACTTAGGGCGACCAAAGCGATACAAAAGGGGATGATGGACGGAACGTTTGAGCCAATCAAACACTCACCCCCAGTCAACTGATCTGGTTTTAATCCATCATCATCACCAGGGAAGACATGGCGTGGCAGTTCGGGCTGGACTGTTCCCATGAGGCACAGGGTCAGACTGATTTGCATATGGCCATGTCTGAACTGGGGTGGTGGAGTGAGCTAAAGAATGATGATGGATTAAACCCAGATCAGTTGACTGGGGGTGAGTGTTTGATTTGCTCTAATGCTCCGTCCATCATCCCCTTTGGTATCGCTTTGTTCGCCCTAAGTTGGCAGGGTATGCCCAGACGTGGGTCCCTTGCTCACTTTGCCACTGGATTCAAGCTAGCCTGGCTGATGACGGCTGAATAGCCAGAAACCGGTCCCAGGATGCTTGTTTCCGGTCCAGGGAAGACATGGCTTGGCAGTTCGGGCTGGACTGTTCCCATGAGGCACAGGGTCAGACTGATTTGCATATGGCCATGTCTGAACTGGGGTGGTGGAGTGAGCTAAAGAATGATGATGGATTAAACCCAGATCAGTTGACTGGGGGTGAGTGTTTGATTTGCTCTAATGCTCCGTCCATCATCCCCTTTGGTATCGCTTTGTTCGCCCTAAGTTGGCAGGGTATGCCCAGACGTGGGTCCCTTGCTCACTTTGCCACTGGATTCAAGCTAGCCTGGCTGATGACGGCTGAATAGCCAGAAACCGGTCCCAGGATGCTTGTTTCCGGTCCAGGGAAGACATGGCTTGGCAGTTCGGGCTGGACTGTTCCCATGAGGCACAGGGTCAGACTGATTTGCATATGGCCATGTCTGAACTGGGGTGGTGGAGTGAGCTAAAGAATGATGATGGATTAAACCCAGATCAGTTGACTGGGGGTGAGTGTTTGATTTGCTCTAATGCTCCGTCCATCATCCCCTTTGGTATCGCTTTGTTCGCCTCTAAGTTGGCAGGGTATGCCCAGACGTGGGTCCCTTGCTCACTTTGCCACTGGATTCAAGCTAGCCTGGCTGATGACGGCTGAATAGCCAGAAACCGGTCCCAGGATGCTTGTTTCCGGTCCAGGGAAGACATGGCTTGGCAGTTCGGGCTGGACTGTTCCCATGAGGCACAGGGTCAGACTGATTTGCATATGGCCATGTCTGAACTGGGGTGGTGGAGTGAGCTAAAGAATGATGATGGATTAAACCCAGATCAGTTGACTGGTGGTGAGTGTTTGATTTGCTCTAATGCTCCGTCCATCATCCCCTTTGGTATCGCTTTGTTCGCCCTAAGTTGGCAGGGTATGCCCAGACGTGGGTCCCTTGCTCACTTTGCCACTGGATTCAAGCTAGCCTGGCTGATGACGGCTGAATAGCCAGAAACCGGTCCCAGGATGCTTGTTTCCGGTCCAGGGAAGACATGGCTTGGCAGTTCGGGCTGGACTGTTCCCATGAGGCACAGGGTCAGACTGATTTGCATATGGCCATGTCTGAACTGGGGTGGTGGAGTGAGCTAAAGAATGATGATGGATTAAACCCAGATCAGTTGACTGGGGGTGAGTGTTTGATTTGCTCTAATGCTCCGTCCATCATCCCCTTTGGTATCGCTTTGTTCGCCCTAAGTTGGCAGGGTATGCCCAGACGTGGGTCCCTTGCTCACTTTGCCACTGGATTCAAGCTAGCCTGGCTGATGACGGCTGAATAGCCAGAAACCGGTCCCAGGATGCTTGTTTCCGGTCCAGGGAAGACATGGCTTGGCAGTTCGGGCTGGACTGTTCCCATGAGGCACAGGGTCAGACTGATTTGCATATGGCCATGTCTGAACTGGGGTGGTGGAGTGAGCTAAAGAATGATGATGGATTAAACCCAGATCAGTTGACTGGGGGTGAGTGTTTGATTTGCTCTAATGCTCCGTCCATCATCCCCTTTGGTATCGCTTTGTTCGCCCTAAGTTGGCAGGGTATGCCCAGACGTGGGTCCCTTGCTCACTTTGCCACTGGATTCAAGCTAGCCTGGCTGATGACGGCTGAATAGCCAGAAACCGGTCCCAGGATGCTTGTTTCCGGTCCAGGGAAGACATGGCTTGGCAGTTCGGGCTGGACTGTTCCCATGAGGCACAGGGTCAGACTGATTTGCATATGGCCATGTCTGAACTGGGGTGGTGGAGTGAGCTAAAGAATGATGATGGATTAAACCCAGATCAGTTGACTGGGGGTGAGTGTTTGATTTGCTCTAATGCTCCGTCCATCATCCCCTTTGGTATCGCTTTGTTCGCCCTAAGTTGGCAGGGTATGCCCAGACGTGGGTCCCTTGCTCACTTTGCCACTGGATTCAAGCTAGCCTGGCTGATGACGGCTGAATAGCCAGAAACCGGTCCCAGGATGCTTGTTTCCGGTCCAGGGAAGACATGGCTTGGCAGTTCGGGCTGGACTGTTCCCATGAGGCACAGGGTCAGACTGATTTGCATATGGCCATGTCTGAACTGGGGTGGTGGAGTGAGCTAAAGAATGATGATGGATTAAACCCAGATCAGTTGACTGGGGGTGAGTGTTTGATTTGCTCTAATGCTCCGTCCATCATCCCCTTTGGTATCGCTTTGTTCGCCCTAAGTTGGCAGGGTATGCCCAGACGTGGGTCCCTTGCTCACTTTGCCACTGGATTCAAGCTAGCCTGGCTGATGACGGCTGAATAGCCAGAAACCGGTCCCAGGATGCTTGTTTCCGGTCCAGGGAAGACATGGCTTGGCAGTTCGGGCTGGACTGTTCCCATGAGGCACAGGGTCAGACTGATTTGCATATGGCCATGTCTGAACTGGGGTGGTGGAGTGAGCTAAAGAATGATGATGGATTAAACCCAGATCAGTTGACTGGGGGTGAGTGTTTGATTTGCTCTAATGCTCCGTCCATCATCCCCTTTGGTATCGCTTTGTTCGCCCTAAGTTGGCAGGGTATGCCCAGACGTGGGTCCCTTGCTCACTTTGCCACTGGATTCAAGCTAGCCTGGCTGATGACGGCTGAATAGCCAGAAACCGGTCCCAGGATGCTTGTTTCCGGTCCAGGGAAGACATGGCTTGGCAGTTCGGGCTGGACTGTTCCCATGAGGCACAGGGTCAGACTGATTTGCATATGGCCATGTCTGAACTGGGGTGGTGGAGTGAGCTAAAGAATGATGATGGATTAAACCCAGATCAGTTGACTGGGGGTGAGTGTTTGATTTGCTCTAATGCTCCGTCCATCATCCCCTTTGGTATCGCTTTGTTCGCCCTAAGTTGGCAGGGTATGCCCAGACGTGGGTCCCTTGCTCACTTTGCCACTGGATTCAAGCTAGCCTGGCTGATGACGGCTGAATAGCCAGAAACCGGTCCCAGGATGCTTGTTTCCGGTCCAGGGAAGACATGGCTTGGCAGTTCGGGCTGGACTGTTCCCATGAGGCACAGGGTCAGACTGATTTGCATATGGCCATGTCTGAACTGGGGTGGTGGAGTGAGCTAAAGAATGATGATGGATTAAACCCAGATCAGTTGACTGGGGGTGAGTGTTTGATTTACTTCTAATGCTCCGTCCATCATCCCCTTTGGTATCGCTTTGTTCGCCCTAAGTTGGCAGGGTATGCCCAGACGTGGGTCCCTTGCTCACTTTGCCACTGGATTCAAGCTAGCCTGGCTGATGACGGCTGAATAGCCAGAAACCGGTCCCAGGATGCTTGTTTCCGGTCCAGGGAAGACATGGCTTGGCAGTTCGGGCTGGACTGTTCCCATGAGGCACAGGGTCAGACTGATTTGCATATGGCCATGTCTGAACTGGGGTGGTGGAGTGAGCTAAAGAATGATGATGGATTAAACCCAGATCAGTTGACTGGGGGTGAGTGTTTGATTTGCTCTAATGCTCCGTCCATCATCCCCTTTGGTATCGCTTTGTTCGCCCTAAGTTGGCAGGGTATGCCCAGACGTGGGTCCCTGGCTCACTTTGCCACTGGATTCAAGCTAGCCTGGCTGATGACGGCTGAATAGCCAGAAACCGGTCCCAGGATGCTTGTTTCCGGTCCAGGGAAGACATGGCTTGGCAGTTCGGGCTGGACTGTTCCCATGAGGCACAGGGTCAGACTGATTTGCATATGGCCATGTCTGAACTGGGGTGGTGGAGTGAGCTAAAGAATGATGATGGATTAAACCCAGATCAGTTGACTGGGGGTGAGTGTTTGATTTGCTCTAATGCTCCGTCCATCATCCCCTTTGGTATCGCTTTGTTCGCCCTAAGTTGGCAGGGTATGCCCAGACGTGGGTCCCTTGCTCACTTTGCCACTGGATTCAAGCTAGCCTGGCTGATGACGGCTGAATAGCCAGAAACCGGTCCCAGGATGCTTGTTTCCGGTCCAGGGAAGACATGGCTTGGCAGTTCGGGCTGGACTGTTCCCATGAGGCACAGGGTCAGACTGATTTGCATATGGCCATGTCTGAACTGGGGTGGTGGAGTGAGCTAAAGAATGATGATGGATTAAACCCAGATCAGTTGACTGGGGGTGAGTGTTTGATTTGCTCTAATGCTCCGTCCATCATCCCCTTTGGTATCGCTTTGTTCGCCCTAAGTTGGCAGGGTATGCCCAGACGTGGGTCCCTTGCTCACTTTGCCACTGGATTCAAGCTAGCCTGGCTGATGACGGCTGAATAGCCAGAAACCGGTCCCAGGATGCTTGTTTCCGGTCCAGGGAAGACATGGCTTGGCAGTTCGGGCTGGACTGTTCCCATGAGGCACAGGGTCAGACTGATTTGCATATGGCCATGTCTGAACTGGGGTGGTGGAGTGAGCTAAAGAATGATGATGGATTAAACCCAGATCAGTTGACTGGGGGTGAGTGTTTGATTTGCTCTAATGCTCCGTCCATCATCCCCTTTGGTATCGCTTTGTTCGCCCTAAGTTGGCAGGGTATGCCCAGACGTGGGTCCCTTGCTCACTTTGCCACTGGATTCAAGCTAGCCTGGCTGATGACGGCTGAATAGCCAGAAACCGGTCCCAGGATGCTTGTTTCCGGTCCAGGGAAGACATGGCTTGGCAGTTCGGGCTGGACTGTTCCCATGAGGCACAGGGTCAGACTGATTTGCATATGGCCATGTCTGAACTGGGGTGGTGGAGTGAGCTAAAGAATGATGATGGATTAAACCCAGATCAGTTGACTGGGGGTGAGTGTTTGATTTGCTCTAATGCTCCGTCCATCATCCCCTTTGGTATCGCTTTGTTCGCCCTAAGTTGGCAGGGTATGCCCAGACGTGGGTCCCTTGCTCACTTTGCCACTGGATTCAAGCTAGCCTGGCTGATGACGGCTGAATAGCCAGAAACCGGTCCCAGGATGCTTGTTTCCGGTCCAGGGAAGACATGGCTTGGCAGTTCGGGCTGGACTGTTCCCATGAGGCACAGGGTCAGACTGATTTGCATATGGCCATGTCTGAACTGGGGTGGTGGAGTGAGCTAAAGAATGATGATGGATTAAACCCAGATCAGTTGACTGGGGGTGAGTGTTTGATTTGCTCTAATGCTCCGTCCATCATCCCCTTTGGTATCGCTTTGTTCGCCCTAAGTTGGCAGGGTATGCCCAGACGTGGGTCCCTTGCTCACTTTGCCACTGGATTCAAGCTAGCCTGGCTGATGACGGCTGAATAGCCAGAAACCGGTCCCAGGATGCTTGTTTCCGGTCCAGGGAAGACATGGCTTGGCAGTTCGGGCTGGACTGTTCCCATGAGGCACAGGGTCAGACTGATTTGCATATGGCCATGTCTGAACTGGGGTGGTGGAGTGAGCTAAAGAATGATGATGGATTAAACCCAGATCAGTTGACTGGGGGTGAGTGTTTGATTTGCTCTAATGCTCCGTCCATCATCCCCTTTGGTATCGCTTTGTTCGCCCTAAGTTGGCAGGGTATGCCCAGACGTGGGTCCCTTGCTCACTTTGCCACTGGATTCAAGCTAGCCTGGCTGATGACGGCTGAATAGCCAGAAACCGGTCCCAGGATGCTTGTTTCCGGTCCAGGGAAGACATGGCTTGGCAGTTCGGGCTGGACTGTTCCCATGAGGCACAGGGTCAGACTGATTTGCATATGGCCATGTCTGAACTGGGGTGGTGGAGTGAGCTAAAGAATGATGATGGATTAAACCCAGATCAGTTGACTGGGGGTGAGTGTTTGATTTGCTCTAATGCTCCGTCCATCATCCCCTTTGGTATCGCTTTGTTCGCCCTAAGTTGGCAGGGTATGCCCAGACGTGGTTCCCTTGCTCACTTTGCCACTGGATTCAAGCTAGCCTGGCTGATGACGGCTGAATAGCCAGAAACCGGTCCCAGGATGCTTGTTTCCGGTCCAGGGAAGACATGGCTTGGCAGTTCGGGCTGGACTGTTCCCATGAGGCACAGGGTCAGACTGATTTGCATATGGCCATGTCTGAACTGGGGTGGTGGAGTGAGCTAAAGAATGATGATGGATTAAACCCAGATCAGTTGACTGGGGGTGAGTGTTTGATTTGCTCTAATGCTCCGTCCATCATCCCCTTTGGTATCGCTTTGTTCGCTCCTAAGTTGGCAGGGTATGCCCAGACGTGGGTCCCTTGCTCACTTTGCCACTGGATTCAAGCTAGCCTGGCTGATGACGGCTGAATAGCCAGAAACCGGTCCCAGGATGCTTGTTTCCGGTCCAGGGAAGACATGGCTTGGCAGTTCGGGCTGGACTGTTCCCATGAGGCACAGGGTCAGACTGATTTGCATATGGCCATGTCTGAACTGGGGTGGTGGAGTGAGCTAAAGAATGATGATGGATTAAACCCAGATCAGTTGACTGGGGGTGAGTGTTTGATTTGCTCTAATGCTCCGTCCATCATCCCCTTTGGTATCGCTTTGTTCGCCCTAAGTTGGCAGGGTATGCCCAGACGTGGGTCCCTTGCTCACTTTGCCACTGGATTCAAGCTAGCCTGGCTGATGACGGCTGAATAGCCAGAAACCGGTCCCAGGATGCTTGTTTCCGGTCCAGGGAAGACATGGCTTGGCAGTTCGGGCTGGACTGTTCCCATGAGGCACAGGGTCAGACTGATTTGCATATGGCCATGTCTGAACTGGGGTGGTGGAGTGAGCTAAAGAATGATGATGGATTAAACCCAGATCAGTTGACTGGGGGTGAGTGTTTGATTTGCTCTAATGCTCCGTCCATCATCCCCTTTGGTATCGCTTTGTTCGCCCTAAGTTGGCAGGGTATGCCCAGACGTGGGTCCCTTGCTCACTTTGCCACTGGATTCAAGCTAGCCTGGCTGATGACGGCTGAATAGCCAGAAACCGGTCCCAGGATGCTTGTTTCCGGTCCAGGGAAGACATGGCTTGGCAGTTCGGGCTGGACTGTTCCCATGAGGCACAGGGTCAGACTGATTTGCATATGGCCATGTCTGAACTGGGGTGGTGGAGTGAGCTAAAGAATGATGATGGATTAAACCCAGATCAGTTGACTGGGGGTGAGTGTTTGATTTACTCTAATGCTCCGTCCATCATCCCCTTTGGTATCGCTTTGTTCGCCCTAAGTTGGCAGGGTATGCCCAGACGTGGGTCCCTTGCTCACTTTGCCACTGGATTCAAGCTAGCCTGGCTGATGACGGCTGAATAGCCAGAAACCGGTCCCAGGATGCTTGTTTCCGGTCCAGGGAAGACATGGCTTGGCAGTTCGGGCTGGACTGTTCCCATGAGGCACAGGGTCAGACTGATTTGCATATGGCCATGTCTGAACTGGGGTGGTGGAGTGAGCTAAAGAATGATGATGGATTAAACCCAGATCAGTTGACTGGGGGTGAGTGTTTGATTTGCTCTAATGCTCCGTCCATCATCCCCTTTGGTATCGCTTTGTTCGCCCTAAGTTGGCAGGGTATGCCCAGACGTGGGTCCCTGGCTCACTTTGCCACTGGATTCAAGCTAGCCTGGCTGATGACGGCTGAATAGCCAGAAACCGGTCCCAGGATGCTTGTTTCCGGTCCAGGGAAGACATGGCTTGGCAGTTCGGGCTGGACTGTTCCCATGAGGCACAGGGTCAGACTGATTTGCATATGGCCATGTCTGAACTGGGGTGGTGGAGTGAGCTAAAGAATGATGATGGATTAAACCCAGATCAGTTGACTGGGGGTGAGTGTTTGATTTGCTCTAATGCTCCGTCCATCATCCCCTTTGGTATCGCTTTGTTCGCCCTAAGTTGGCAGGGTATGCCCAGACGTGGGTCCCTTGCTCACTTTGCCACTGGATTCAAGCTAGCCTGGCTGATGACGGCTGAATAGCCAGAAACCGGTCCCAGGATGCTTGTTTCCGGTCCAGGGAAGACATGGCTTGGCAGTTCGGGCTGGACTGTTCCCATGAGGCACAGGGTCAGACTGATTTGCATATGGCCATGTCTGAACTGGGGTGGTGGAGTGAGCTAAAGAATGATGATGGATTAAACCCAGATCAGTTGACTGGGGGTGAGTGTTTGATTTGCTCTAATGCTCCGTCCATCATCCCCTTTGGTATCGCTTTGTTCGCCCTAAGTTGGCAGGGTATGCCCAGACGTGGGTCCCTTGCTCACTTTGCCACTGGATTCAAGCTAGCCTGGCTGATGACGGCTGAATAGCCAGAAACCGGTCCCAGGATGCTTGTTTCCGGTCCAGGGAAGACATGGCTTGGCAGTTCGGGCTGGACTGTTCCCATGAGGCACAGGGTCAGACTGATTTGCATATGGCCATGTCTGAACTGGGGTGGTGGAGTGAGCTAAAGAATGATGATGGATTAAACCCAGATCAGTTGACTGGGGGTGAGTGTTTGATTTGCTCTAATGCTCCGTCCATCATCCCCTTTGGTATCGCTTTGTTCGCCTCTAAGTTGGCAGGGTATGCCCAGACGTGGGTCCCTTGCTCACTTTGCCACTGGATTCAAGCTAGCCTGGCTGATGACGGCTGAATAGCCAGAAACCGGTCCCAGGATGCTTGTTTCCGGTCCAGGGAAGACATGGCTTGGCAGTTCGGGCTGGACTGTTCCCATGAGGCACAGGGTCAGACTGATTTGCATATGGCCATGTCTGAACTGGGGTGGTGGAGTGAGCTAAAGAATGATGATGGATTAAACCCAGATCAGTTGACTGGGGGTGAGTGTTTGATTTGCTCTAATGCTCCGTCCATCATCCCCTTTGGTATCGCTTTGTTCGCCCTAAGTTGGCAGGGTATGCCCAGACGTGGGTCCCTTGCTCACTTTGCCACTGGATTCAAGCTAGCCTGGCTGATGACGGCTGAATAGCCAGAAACCGGTCCCAGGATGCTTGTTTCCGGTCCAGGGAAGACATGGCTTGGCAGTTCGGGCTGGACTGTTCCCATGAGGCACAGGGTCAGACTGATTTGCATATGGCCATGTCTGAACTGGGGTGGTGGAGTGAGCTAAAGAATGATGATGGATTAAACCCAGATCAGTTGACTGGGGGTGAGTGTTTGATTTGCTCTAATGCTCCGTCCATCATCCCCTTTGGTATCGCTTTGTTCGCCCTAAGTTGGCAGGGTATGCCCAGACGTGGGTCCCTTGCTCACTTTGCCACTGGATTCAAGCTAGCCTGGCTGATGACGGCTGAATAGCCAGAAACCGGTCCCAGGATGCTTGTTTCCGGTCCAGGGAAGACATGGCTTGGCAGTTCGGGCTGGACTGTTCCCATGAGGCACAGGGTCAGACTGATTTGCATATGGCCATGTCTGAACTGGGGTGGTGGAGTGAGCTAAAGAATGATGATGGATTAAACCCAGATCAGTTGACTGGGGGTGAGTGTTTGATTTGCTCTAATGCTCCGTCCATCATCCCCTTTGGTATCGCTTTGTTCGCCCTAAGTTGGCAGGGTATGCCCAGACGTGGGTCCCTTGCTCACTTTGCCACTGGATTCAAGCTAGCCTGGCTGATGACGGCTGAATAGCCAGAAACCGGTCCCAGGATGCTTGTTTCCCGGTCCAGGGAAGACATGGCTTGGCAGTTCGGGCTGGACTGTTCCCATGAGGCACAGGGTCAGACTGATTTGCATATGGCCATGTCTGAACTGGGGTGGTGGAGTGAGCTAAAGAATGATGATGGATTAAACCCAGATCAGTTGACTGGGGGTGAGTGTTTGATTTGCTCTAATGCTCCGTCCATCATCCCCTTTGGTATCGCTTTGTTCGCCCTAAGTTGGCAGGGTATGCCCAGACGTGGGTCCCTTGCTCACTTTGCCACTGGATTCAAGCTAGCCTGGCTGATGACGGCTGAATAGCCAGAAACCGGTCCCAGGATGCTTGTTTCCGGTCCAGGGAAGACATGGCTTGGCAGTTCGGGCTGGACTGTTCCCATGAGGCACAGGGTCAGACTGATTTGCATATGGCCATTTCTGAACTGGGGTGGTGGAGTGAGCTAAAGAATGATGATGGATTAAACCCAGATCAGTTGACTGGGGGTGAGTGTTTGATTTGCTCTAATGCTCCGTCCATCATCCCCTTTGGTATCGCTTTGTTCGCCCTAAGTTGGCAGGGTAAGCCCAGATGTGGGTCCCTTGCTCACTTTGCCACTGGATTCAAGCTAGCCTGGCTGATGACGGCTGAATAGCCAGAAACCGGTCCCAGGATGCTTGTTTCCGGTCCAGGGAAGACATGGCTTGGCAGTTCGGGCTGGACTGTTCCCATGAGGCACAGGGTCAGACTGATTTGCATATGGCCATGTCTGAACTGGGGTGGTGGAGTGAGCTAAAGAATGATGATGGATTAAACCCAGATCAGTTGACTGGGGGTGAGTGTTTGATTTGCTCTAATGCTCCGTCCATCATCCCCTTTGGTATCGGTTTAAACAAGAGGCCATTTTCATGCAGGCCCAATCCCGTACTAAAGTAAACAAACAAAAAAGAATATTAATTCATGAAATAAAACCCATTATGGTTACCTCCCACCATATTAATACCCTGTGTTAAATAAATCCTAGCGAAAGCTATTAATTTAAAGCAACCTTTTCGTTATTTGTGCACAACATGCAAAATGTGCAATGTGCAACATAGCATAAACATGCATTAGTACGGTTTTTCAAAGCGCAAACAGTTAATACGTACTCATGCCAACATGGTTTAGTATATTATGTAAAATGCGTTTGCCCCTCGTGTAAAAGTGTGCATTCAGAGTTGATTAGTTCATGCAATCAATACTTTATTATGGGGTTGCTTAATTTCATGAGGATGTATTTTACAAACCTCACTCCATCAGTATCAATGGCCCGTTCTGAATCCGCAGTCCGTGTGAAGTCAAGAACCCTCTCTCTGCCCAGAGGCGCCCAAAATTATGGGCCACCCCAAAGGCGTACTGGCTGTCGGTGTAGATATTAACAGCCAGTCTCTCACTCAACTCACAAGCCCTAAGGAGGACAACCAACTCTGCAGCTTGGGCCGATTGGTGTGGGATACGGGATGTCTCAACTACAGTGTGTAACGTTGTGATTGCATAGGCTGCAGTGGTGGTGCCATCTGGTAATTTGAAACAAGAGCCATCGACATATAGTTCCCCTTGGGGGTCAGATAAGGGAACATCAGTCAGGTCTACCCGTCCCTTCGTTTCTTCCTCAGTCCGAAATAAACAATCATGGACATCATTGTCCTTTTCTTCCGAAGGGATGGGTAGTAACGTGGCTGGATTCAGAGTAGCACATCTTTTGATGGTAATGTGCGGAGTAAACAGAGTCAGTTCATAGCCAGTTAGACACGCACTAGTAAGATGTTGCGTCTTTGTCTTTCAATAGCGTATCCACAGCAAGGGGTACCATCACTGTGAGAGCAGTATCAAGGACGACATACAGTTTTTCAAGTTATATAGTTATTTTGTCTTTTGACCCTTGCTCCCTACATTTTTCATACAATTTTTCTTTAAAACTTTCTAACTCTTTCTCATTTATCTCTCTTTCCCTTTCTTTATGTTCCTTACTTAATTTCCTTTCTTTCCTTTGCGACTTTTCTTCACACAAACATAGGTCATTCGTATCATGAGTATCATAGTAGCTGCAAAAACTATTATTTTTCCTACTAAGGAACTATCTGTAGAAGAAAACCAATTGCTTATAGTAGAGAAACTCTTACTTAGTCTCTCCCACACACCATCAACCTCTACTTGGGTTACTTCCTTATGCAAATCAGTGATATTCTGGATGTATCCTTCCAAATTCTTACTTTTGTCTGGAATGTAAGTACAACAATGTTGAACTTTCAACATTCCGCAGACTCCACCCTCTTTTGCCAACATAGATCTCATGGCAATCATTTCAGTGTCAATCATCAAGAATCCTCCAGCAGTATCCGTTGATAAACGATCAACCACTGTGGAGAATTGTCGAATTTTGTATGCATTCAGTGTAACCCCAACACCAGGTATCAATGCTCCAAATATATTGCCTACAATTTCTGAAAAACTTTCTCTTTTTACACGGTTTAGTCCTTGCCTTACTTCATCGATTCCATTTGTACTTTTGTCTACATGGTAGACTTTTGGAAAGACAATCCCTAGATAACAAGTTCCATACCAGTGATCTGGCAGCCGATAATAGGCTTTCCTCCCACAGACATAATATATGCCTGGCAAGACAGGGTCAGTTCCTCCCTTTAATCCCCAACCCCCAATAATTTTATAGGTATCTTCACATTCACTGGAACTGATGAAATAGTGGTTGTAATTAGTCTTCTCCCTACGTAAGCATAATTTTCCCTTCTGTGACCAATCCAGAGCCATTGCAGCATAAGTCTCGCTTTTGTCATAGTTGCCTTCTCTGAAAACCCAAGGTGGTGTTTTCAATTTCTCTTCAACAGCTTTTCTCTGAAACTTAGCCCTTCTTTCTTCTACCATCTCCAAAAAGATTTTCTCTTCCTTTTTCAATCTACAGGTTAAGTTGTTTTTATTAGCGTATGCTATATCTAAAGGCTTTGTTGTTAGGAAAAATCTCCCATGACATTTGCATGTGCTATTTTATTCAACTCAGGTATTACGGGAACTTTAGAAAAGATTGTATCTACATTGGAATAATAATAATCTAGTTTTCCTGTTCTATACAATAAACTTGATAAGACACTACAGGTCACACCATAAGTCAACGGAAGGTGATGATAAGTCACACATTCTGAAACAGACAATGGTAACTGTATGCGTACATACCAATCCCTCACATCCATTGTTTCCACATATTCGTAGAGTAGTTTAGTGAAAACATTCAAGGAAAGATTAGTAATTGATCTATCATGATGCAAACTACTAGCGTCTACCTGTTTCAAATGAGTAATAGGAATTTGCCTAATGTCAGTGTCTACCTTTGGGCCTGTCAAGTTATTAGGATGAGATGTATCTTCTTTAATCAAATGTAAAGGTATTATAATTGTTAATATTATCCTAAATACTATTAGTATACAAAATGAACATAAACAAGCTTTATAACACCTACGCATAAAACTACATCTAGGTCTTGTTTCTTGTGTATCTGCCATAGTAATGTTAATCTTTATAAGATTCTAAATGGAGTTTCTAAATCTATCTCCAAAAAAATATTCTACAAAAAAAAAAAATGTAGTGTGATCCCACACTTCAAAAGCTTTCTTCTTTACCCCTTCTTTTATTTTAACTAATCCAAATCTCCAGGACGTCTTCAGAAAATGTTCTTAATTTGTTTACAGTCTCTTAAGGTGGATTTAAATCACTCTTTTCTTCTTGCTCACTGTCAGTGCTGTTTCTTTCCTTGTTTAAATCTTCTTCGTCAATCTCTTCCAACACTATGTAAATCCAGTCAGGTGACTTGAACTTCTTGTTTGGTTTTCTCACTCTCTTTGGTCACAGCACTGATTCGTCATCCGACTCTCCTTGCTCTATTTCACCTGAAACTTCCTTTATCTGTTCTAGCCTGCTTTCGGGTCTTCCTTTTACCACCCTGTATTTCAGTCTTTTAACTCCACTTGGCCAATGATCATCTGTCTTTGCCCTTTTTGGTTGTACTTCTTCTTCTTCCTTGTTCAATTCGTACCTTTGTTTCTTTGCACCTACTTTAAGTTTGCTTTCTTCTTCTTTTTCTTCTTCTGTATTTCTTTCACTTATTTCTTCTCCATCCTTTTCCTCTTTATCGAGAAGTTGTCTTTCTTCTTGTTCAACAGCAGTTTCTTCAGTCCCAGTAGCTGGTACCCACTTTACTTGACTTGTGCTAAGCAACTCCTCATCAAGCCGCTCTTCAGAGTCTTTCAGTTTATGTTCACCAGTTTCAGAGTCTATTGCTCCAGCCTCACCAGTCTCTTGTACTTCAGCCTCTGATTCAGAGCTCGGACTTGAGATCTCCAGATGCCGCTCTACTCGTGGTTCAAGTGGATTTGGGACTCGCTGAGTGTGGCTGGCATGGATCCAATTTGGTAGGCCAGCACACTTTACTGCTGTGGTCGTCACCAATATGACCTGATAGGGTTCTTCCCAGCGGGGCTCTAGGCAAGTTTTTCTTCTATGCCTTTTCACGTGAACCCACTCACCAGGGCTTAGATCATGCGCTTGAGTCTGTTGTGTTGTGGTCGCGTCAGCTCCAACCTGATGAAACACAGAATGTACTACATCAGCCAATCCTTTGCAATAGTCAAGGACGAGATCATCAGATATATTTATTAATTTGTTCGCAGGTACAAATGCTTGTCTCATTGCTCTTCCCATCAAGATCTCGTGTGGACTCAATCCTGTCTTTTTGTCAGGAATGCTTCTGAGACTCATCAAAACTAGGGGTAAAGCGTCAGGCCATTTCAGTGCTGTGGATCTACACACTTTCCCTAACCTGCTCTTGATTGTGCCATTTATCTGCTCTACTATTCCAGAAGCCTCTGGACGATAAGCACAATGAAGTTTTGGTTGAATGCTCAATGCCTCACAAATCAGTTTGATTGTTTCACTAGTGAAGTGTGTTCCTCTATCTGTTTCCATCGTGACCGAAAACCATATCTAGGAATGTATTCCCTCAATAAAAGTTTTGCCACTGTCAGGCTGTCATTCCTCCTTTTGGGATAAGCTTCTACCCATCGGGGAAACAAACACACAATTACTAACACATATTTGAGCTTGTTACATGGAGGCAGCTCAATAAAATCGAGTTGTAGTCTGGTAAAAGGACTTCCTGCCCTCCCTATTGTTCCCAGACTAACTATTGTCTTTCTTCCTGGGTTTTGCTGTTGGCACGTTAAGCATCTCTGACAAAGGCTTTCTGCAATAGTCCTGAACTTAGTATTAAACCACGTTTGTTTGAATGATCTGACCATGGCGTCTCGGCCAATATGTGTCATTCCATGGTACATTCTTGCCATATGAGAAAGTAAACTATCTGGCATGACTGGTCTTCCATCAATGTATACCCATACATCATCATCTTCTCGTCTCCTACATCCTGCCTTTTCCCATTCCTGTCTCTCTTCATCACCTGCCTCTTCCTGCAATTGTCTCACTTCATCCCATGTTTCAATGGTGTTAGTAAACATAAGTTGACAAACCGTATGTTCTTTTGCTTTTCCCCGATTTATGGAAGTCTCATTCTATGCACAATATTGTGCTACTTGGTAAGCAAATCTGTTGCCTTGAGTCACATAATCATCTCCTGACTTATGTGCGGCACATTTGACCACTGCAATTCGTTTTGGCAATTGTAATGCTTCCAGCAATTCCTTTACAAATTGACTATTCCTGATGGGGGACCCCGAAGAGGTCAGGAATCCCCTCTGCATCCATAGTTCTCCAAAATCATGCACAATGCCAAAGCCATATTGACTATCAGTAATTATAGTCACTTTCTGACTTTTTCCCAATTTACAGGCTTGAATTAGAGCTATCAATTCAGCAACTTGTGCAGATTTTATCCCTTTTAGACAGGATGCTTCCAGGATTTCCGCTACAGTACAGACAGCATAAGCAGAACTCAACACACCTGTTCCAGTTAGCAAACAAGAACCATCAACAAACATCACACGATCAGATTCCTCAAGAGGAACGTCTTTAATATCAGGACGGGGCTTGGTACAAAATTCAGTCACATCCAAACATTCATGTTCAGCTTCATCCTTTACTTCTTCCTCCCAAACATCTGGCAATAGAGTAGAATGATTCACATTTGTACATCTCACTATTGTCACATTTTCTGCTCCCAGAATCACTCTCTCATACCTAGTCAGCCGACTATAGGTGAGGCGCTGAGTCCGTGTTCTTGTTAAAAGGATCTCAACTGAATGTGGCACATACATTCTCACAGGATGACCCATTATGATCCCTTCACTTTGTTCCAGACTCACACAAGTAGCAGCTACTGCTTTTAAACATCCAGGTAATGCGGCAGCCACTGAATCTAAAGTAGCTGAAAAATATGCCACAGGTCGCCTTGACATTCCATGCCTTTGAGTTAGAACTGCAAGTGCCCACCCATCTCTTTCACTGCAATACATTGCAAAATCCTTTGAATAATCAGGCATTCCCAATGCCGGAGCCTTACACAGACTGTCTTTCAGTTTAACAAAAGCATCCATACTTTCTTCATCTAATTAACTGGGTCTTTCACATCTTTCCTCGTCAACCTCTGTAGAGGTTTCGCCATCAGTAAAAATCCACTGTCTGCAATATCCAACCACTCCCAAAAACATTCGCACTTCCCTTTGTGTCGTTGGCGGTTTCATGTCCTTAATCACTCGAATACGCTCTGATGTTACCTTTCTGACTCCCTTCTCAATCTTGTGACCTAAGTATTGAACTTCTCGTTGGCAGAATTGTAACTTCGCAGGGGACACTTTATGTCCACCTTCTGCCAAATGGTTCAGTAAAGCAACTGTGTCTGCAACACAGGCTTCTCGAGTCTTTGATGCCACCAGTAGGTCATCAATGTACTGAACCAAAACAGACTCTTCAGACATTCTCAAATCTTCCAGACACTTTTTCAATATCTGATTAAAAATTGAAGGACTCTCAGTATAGCCTTGAGGAACTCGGCACCATGCCAAAACACGATCTCCAAACCGGAAAGCAAATAAATACTGGCTATCTGGATGCAGGGGAATCGAAAAGAATGCATGACACAAATCTATCACAGTATACCACTCCGCATCATGTGAGATTTGATATAGAATCACTGCTGGGTTTGGCACAACTGGACAACAAGGCACAACAATTTTGTTTACCTTTCTCAAATCTTGTACTATTCTATAGGTTACATTTGGCTTTTTCAATCCCATAATAGGTGAATTACAAGGACTACTCATTATTTCTTTTAACATTCCTTGTTCAATCATTTGATCAATTACAGGAGTTATTCCTGCTATAACTTCTGGCTTCATTTTATACTGTGGTGTATTTGGATAGTCAATACCATCTTTCACTGTGATTCTAATCGGATCCACTTTCTTCATCAACCCAATCTCCTGTCCTGTGAAATCCCATACCTCTGAATTCACTACCTTCATCAATTCTTCAGACACACTTTTGTCTGTAAGAAGTGAAAATAACTTATTCACTTCTGTTCCCTGCTTTGCTAGCACCATTTTAAACGTGACATCCTCATCAGGTGTCTGAAATGCAATACCATCCGGTGTGCAGTAAATTGTGCAATTCATCTTGTACAGCAAATCTCTTCCTAACAAATTCACTGGACTCGAGTCACACACTACAAACCGATGCATGTCTTTAAAGGGGCCAATATGTACTTCAATTAGTTTAGTAACTGGAGTATTTATTTGTTTATTTGAGACTCCTACTACCTGGATAGTTTCTCCCGAGAGGGGCAGGTTTGGAATTTCTGCTGCTCTCACAGTAGAACGGGTAGCACCAGTGTCCACAAGAAAGGTGATATCATTACCTTCCACTTTTCCATCAACAAATGGACCTGACTGATCTACCTCTAGAGTAGCGCCAAGCACGCACTCTTCCTCCCCCCTCAGGCACCGTTATTGATTTGACTCAACATCACTTCCATCACATTGCATCCAAAATTGGGGAATCACATTTGTGTTAGTATTTTTACCAACCTGGTCTCCTCCGTGGAACCCTGTATCCGCACTGTATCTTTGAGCATTTACATTATGTGGTAACGGTGGTTGCCTGACCTGATATTGGGTAGTAACTACCTGCTGCTGCGGTGTCTGTTGCACAACTATCTCACTCTGCACCTGTGGGGTTAAAATTTGATTTCCTCCATTAGTCCTCTGCACTGATCTACACTCATTCTTCCAGTGTCCATACTTTCCGCACCCATGACAAGGAAATTTCTTTTTCGCCTCTTCTCTGCTCATTTGTCCTCTACCTCTACCTCCACTGGGCTTTTGAGCATTCTGACTAACTCCTCCCATTTGATTTATAGCCTGAGAATTCAACTGAGTTTGTTGCTGCTCTGCTACTTTTATTGTGCCCACATCATCTTTTCTTTTAATTTGCGATGGCGCGACTCAATGTCATCGCTACAATATTTCGCATACCTCAAACTCTCATCGATCGTTTTGACCTGCCAACACAACATATGCTGCTGTATCATCTGACTAATCTCAGGTCTTAATCCATACACAAACCTATACACAAAATGACCCACATCTTTATCTCCAATATTCTCAAAACCACTATACTGCTTAATAACTTGTAATAACCTCTCATAATATGCATGCACCGATTCTTTCGGCTCTTGGGTTGTTCTATCAATTTTTACCCAATCAGTTTCCTTAGGAGAAATTTTGCTTTTCAAGAAAGTAATCACTTGATGATACTTTTTCATCACCTCATCAGAAGGTGCTCCTGTTTTGGCATCCATAGGATATTCATCTTTTGGCCAATCAACTGTATTCTTACATTCAGTCCATAAATCTACAGGGACAACAATTTCAAATAATCCATCTAAATCCTTTAACAATACTTTCGAGACCTTCACGAACCTCTCAACTTGTTTATACCATTCCACAGGCTTTTCTCTCAACCTGGGAAACTCATTGGTGAAAGACAATATATCCTGTTTAGCCCACGCAACATGCACATAACCTCCTCCTGGAACTTCTCTCATGGGACATTCCAGAGCTACATTTTCTACTTCTCTTACTGGACGTAAATGTATTTCTTTAGCAGCCAATTCTTCTTTCTTCCTCATCCATCTACCTTTCCATCTTTCCACGTCTCCCCATTTTCTCAAAACAACCATTAACTCTTTTATCTGCAATCGTCTACCAGACGTATTCATATTTTCTATATCCTTTTCAGTAAAATCCACTCTATATGTCTTCTGCAATACCTTTGATCTTCCTATGTCCATTCCCAACTCCTCTGCAGCTTCCACTAACCTTTCATGTAGATTTTTCGCTTTCCAAGTAATACTCTTACACAGATACATCAATTCATCATCTTGATAAGTCTTTAGCCTGTCTGGACTTATGGTCCCAATGATCATTTCTTCCAGATCTACTCTCAACTTACATACATCTATAGGCTGTGGCTGTGTTTTTCTCCTTTGTAACCCTTTCACCCAATATCTAATTCTTCAGTGGTTGGACCTATTGAAACTTCACTGCTGGGAATCTCATCCAACTCTATTCTTTTGGGCTATAACTGCATTATTTCCCTAGGTGTTTCAATTATTCTTAAATTAGTCGGAGGTGTTGACCTAGTAACTGTAGTGGGCTGTTCACTTTGGACACTTACA
Organism: Calotriton arnoldi; assembly: GCA_963921515.1. NCBI lineage: Eukaryota > Metazoa > Chordata > Amphibia > Caudata > Salamandridae > Calotriton > Calotriton arnoldi. The sequence goes on along the minus strand of CAWUFW010010723.1, from coordinate 117,140 downwards.
GCATTAATTCTACTACTAGCTGATGCTATAGCAGAATTTAATGGGACAGTTAAGGAAGGTTCATGGATAAGTCTATTTTCGAATACAGGTATTGCTGGACCTATAGTCACTGGCACAGTTATTGCATCTATTTTCATATTCGTCTGATTCAATTTTTCAACTAATTCTTTGGTTTGTGTGGCAAATTCTGCTTCTCCTTCCTGCTCTACATCGCTTACACTTGGAACTGGTGTCGTTTGAGGTGTCATTGGGGTTTCCATTGACGGTGCATTTGGTGTCACCATCGCTAAATTCTCCTGATAAGGTGGTGGTCGTTTAACTAATATATCATCCTTCAGCTCATCTTCAGATTCATTCGGGTTATACCCATAACCAAATTGCTCTAAATGTCTCTTTTTCTCCTTACATTTGTTTCCTGCAGTCTCTCCTACCATTAAAACTGGATACAATCCTTCAGTTATCTCTCCGTTTCTCCATCCCTTCATTCTATCTTCATGTCTTTCATCATGAAATCTTCCAAACATGAATCTATGAACTCTACCACCTCTATGTCTTTCTCTTTCATACATTTCATCTTCCCATTCTACTAGTGCTACAAACTGTGTAGGTCTAGGTCTTGGGTCTAATGCCATCATCTTTTCTCTCAAATTACGCAATACTGCCAAAATAAAAGAACCATGCTCTGGAAAAGCTAGTATAACATCATTCTTCGTATATCCTACCCAATTTTCTAGCCAAATACATGTGTGATAACCATATTTTAACATCATATAAGACGCTGGTGTCTTTGGTGGAGGGATAGGAACTCCTTCTCTCGTTATTACTGGTTTGTCCTTTTTAAAGAATGATTTAATTTTGCCAAACAAAGTCAATTTCTCCTGTTTCGGTTGTTCAAAATACATTTTTGTTGCTTGTCAACGACTTTACTCAATGCAAATCTTTGTTAACACAATGCACTATAATTCACAAATCGAACTCCTTTGCTTCCCTAAACACCTGACCAATGTCAGCGCGACACACTCTAACTCTTCCAATCGGAGCTTTCTACGTCCCCGCTATCCTGACCAATACCAGCGCGGCTCACACCAACCAGCCAATCTGAGCTCACTCTGTCTTTATGGTCTGACCAATGCCAGCGCGGCTTTCTGTGACGTCAGCTTCTCCTCCTGCTGCTGACCCTCCCTTTACAAAAATTATCGGCACTTTTCTAAGTCCTTTTTCTTTACAATAACTTATTAGTCACAACATAAAACAATACCACACTGTCTGTTTACTAAATAAAGAGATAGTTTTTCACTCTCAAGAACATTCCTTCCAATACGGGCTTTAGGGATAAGGCCAAAATTTCACATGAGGACCCTTTATTAAAAAGGAGGTCTCGCTACTCTTCCGGGGATAAGGCCAAAGTTTCACAGGTGGACCCTTCGCTATCTCACTCTTCTTTTACATACACGCTAAATAGTCCCTAGAATAACACATAAGTGTTATCACTAATTTAAACAGACAATACACCTATTCCCGTGTGATTTCACTTCTCACACTTTTCTTCTGCCTTATTTCAGGCTAACTTTTACTTTGCCGGCTTCCCAGATACCCTTTTGTACCTGTGTTCCAAAGACTACATAAAACACAATACTAACTCACTTTACATAGAATGTTAAACATTTAATCAATAATCAATAAATCACCAAACTAATCAATAATAACCATCATTCTGCTAACAGAAAAACTGATCCAGCGCAACCCCTAAATTCATGAGCCAGGGACCAAAGGAAATCTCATCATACATAAATTTCTTTACCAAACAACGGGGCCCATCACACATTACCCATAAATGATCCCTGAGGACAGGCGCTGGATTTGGGGGGTTTAATTTGTCAGTTTTATTAAGTACTATGCTTCACATTAATAACATTTAAATATAATTCTAACTATTCGTAATTTCAACTTCTTCTTCTTTTGGTCGATGGACCATTAGTTGAAGAGTTGATGGTGACTATGATTAACTAAACAGTTTAATATTTAACTAAATAACCACAGAGTCATTTCTTCAGTTAATGATTTTATCTTATTAAATGCTCGTAATTTTGATTGTCAGTGCACACACAAGATTACATATAAGAGAACAAATTATCAAGCAATGTAATCAAAATGAATCATTTGCATCGATATCAAAGCGTGCATAGGAATGGGGAAGAGAAGGTACAGCATAAATGATCCTGCGTATGGACCTGCCTCCATATACCCACCGGTACCAACAGGCCGAAAAACAACTCTATGTCAGCTAGCGTCATTACTGTGGAGGAGGCCGCCTCCGTCAATTCTTTATAATATGCAGTGGGGTTTTTCCGTGGGTCCGGCAGCTGGCTCTTTAAGGATAGGACCTCACTCCTCTTCCAAGGAGTATAGATCCATTGCTCCTGAAACCAAGCGTCGACCCGTTGTCTAATCACAGCATTCAATCAATCAATCAAGCATTTGTGGAGCGCACTAATCACCTGTGAGGTCTTGAGGCGTCTCCTGAAGGTCAGCAGGTCCTGGGTCTGTCGCAGATGGGTGGGGAGGGTGTTCCATGTCTGGCGGCGAGGTAGGAAAATGATCTGCCGCCGGTGGTCGTCCTGTGGATGCGTGGAACGGTGGCGAGGGCGAGGTCCGTGGAGCGGAGCTGGCGGTTAGAGGTGGAGAAGGTGAGTCATTTGTTGAGGTATGCTGGTCCGGCGTTGTGGAGTGCTTTGTGAGCGTGGGTGAGGAGCTTGAAGGTGATCCTCTTGTTGACTGGGAGCCAGTGCAGGTCTCTCAGGTGGGCTGTGATGTGGGTGTGGCGGGGGATGTCGAGGATGAGGCGTGCGGAGGCGTTCTGTATGCGTTGTTGTCTTTTCTGGAGTTTGGCCGTGGTTCCTGCGTAGAGGGCATTGCCGTAATCCAGTCTGCTGCTGACGAGGGCCTGGGTGACCGTCCTTCTGGTTCCGGTGGGGATCTATCTGTAGATCTTGCGAAGCATGCGGAGGGTGTTGAAGCAGGAGGAGGAGACGGCGTTAACTTGCTGGGTCATTGAGAGCGATGAGTCAAGGATGAATCCCAGGTTGCATGCGTGGTCGGTGGGTGTTGGTGCAGCTCCCAGAGCGGCTGGCCACCAAGAGTCGTCCCAGGCGGAGGGGGTGTTGCCGAGGATGAGGACCTCTGTCTTGTCTGAGTTTAGTTTCAGGCGACTGTTCTTCATCCATTTGGCGACGGCCTTCATTCCTTCGTGGAGGTTGGCTTTGGCGGTGGCGGGGTCCTTGGTGAGTGAGAGGATCAGCTGGGTGTCGCTGGCGTAGGAGACAATGTTGAGGTTGTGCGATCGGACGATGTTGGCGAGCGGTGCCATGTAGATGTTGAAAAGGGTTGGGCTGAGGGATGATCCTTGGGGGACGCCGCAGGTGAACTTGGTGGCTTCAGATCGGAAAGAGGGAGGCGGACCCTCTGGGTTCTGTCGGTGAGGAAGGAGGTGATCCAGTCCAGGGCTTTGTCGCAGATCCCTGCGCCGTGGAGCATTGATGGAATCGCGCAGTTCTGGAATTTCAGGGTGGTAAATGGGATGAACTTCCCTCATGGGATGCTGTGTCCCCTTTGTTGGAACCTTCTGGAGCAATCTACCTCAGTAACCCACTAGTGTCGTTATATTGCTAAAAACCTCATTGGGAGCCATACCTGCAGCATATACCCTATCCCGTATGTCATGTATTATTTGCGGTGCAACACCTTGAAAACACTGTTCCCACAACTCTATCAGCATCACTGACGTGTTTAAGGGCATGCTGCTGTATAAACGGCTCATAATCTTTCATCACCCTCCACACATCCTCCACGCTATAGATCGGGTGCCGAGCCCACTGAGCTGCTTGATTTGCCACCATTTTCTTCTCCTCATCACCCACTGCAGAACGCACCAACACTTTATCCATTCGATCTCGCGCTGCTGCCCATTTCAAATTATGCACTCCACGCGCAGGAGTTTCGACATTCAACTGTGCCTGGTGTGTCACACTCATGGGGGAGGGAGCAGACGCAGAGACAGGTACCATCATGTAGGGAGACAGGGTGGTAGGGGTGAAAGGGGGAGTAGCAGTCGACACAGAACTGATAGACTGGGCAGGGGAGATAACAGGACCCGCCCCAGTGACTGGTGTGAGTAGAAGAGAAGCAAGAGGGGCCAGGGCTGAAGCGGTAGCGGTAGAAACAGGAATGCTAGAAGGGGCGCCACTAGAGGCCAAGGACTGAGAGGTCGGGACTGCCGGGTATATCCGTTCAGGGGCATAAGGAGGAGGAGGACGAGAATCCAATAGTTCTTCGACGAAATCATCACCTTCCTCTCTAGTAACATAGCACTTATCTGTCTGTAACCGAAACTTTCTATCTGCACATTCTATACCCTTCTCTATCTTTCCTCTTTCATAAGCTACTGCTTTCTGTGTTATAGTTTGCATCTGCCTCTTCCGGGCCTCTTTCTCTGCTCTCAATCGTCGCTGCTTTCCTTCTTTCTGCCATACTCTCAGAGAATCAAGCATCGACTGTCTGCTCCTCCTAGCAAACAACTTGTCTTGCAAGAAGTTCAATTTCTGTTCATCAAATGAGCCAGTAAGTGGCCACTGTAACTCAGCATTGTCCCTCGTATATTTATTCCACAATGTGCTAAACATAACAGGGCCAATACCATGTTTAACGTATATGTCAAAATTTGGAGAACCCTCCAGAGGTGCAGGCTGGCTCTCTTCCAATCGAGCATCAGTAGAACAACATCGACATCCAAAACACCCAAATTTGCTGAAACAAGGCATCTTAATATAAGACACATGCACTGTCCCTAACAGAAAAGTATAACACCAACAATCGACTAACAAAGACAAGATAAAGTAACCAATATTAGTCACGAACCAAACCGAAACGGTCCAGAGACCACTCCCTACAGTCCAGGGACTGTATCAAATTCAAGAAGATAGGCTCCAGCCTCAGACCTTTTCAAACATTAACCAAATTACCAGTTGGTCTGGCAGATTGTTCGCGGGCAGTCCCGGGCCTTTTCAAGCGCAGGCCAAATTTCCAGGCGGTCCGGTGAACTGCTCGCAAACACTCTGTGTCTTTTCAAAGGTCCGCAAACCCACCAATTTCAAGACAAGACAGTCCGGAGACCGTACCAAGACACAGCCCATCGACTCGTGTCGTTCAAGCAAGGCAGTTCAAAAACTGCAGACAAGACAGTCCGGATACTGTATCAAGACACAGCCCGCAGGCTCGTGCCGTCCAAGAATGGCGCAATTTTTCCAAGAATGAAATCACTCACCTGGTGCACACAGGTCGAGTCAAGTTATTCTCCACTGCTGACTCTTCGGACCAAACGGTCAACTCCAAGGTTTCGCCTTCTCAGGACCCCAGCTGGTGACCACTAGACGAGGGGGCGCCCGATCAGCCGGGCGGGGCAGCTGCGAGAACCAAGCTCGGTCTTGTGTGGTGTACCCCGATCCGCCCAACCGACCAAATGCACCCCCGACCCTACAACCCGATTACGGGCGAGTCGGATCACCTTGCGGGGTCCCTGTTCGGGCGCCAACTGAAGGAAGTGGCCCTCTAGGGCCACTCGGGTATTCTCACAACCACCTGCTATGCCTTCCCAAGAATGAAGAGTCGGTCAGACAGTAGAGAATGCAAACTTACATTTATTAGTAATGCTCTGCAGAGGAGTCCATCATGACCTGCACCCTAAGATGTCTGCCGAGGGACTGACTCCCCAACAGTCTACAGTGAGTAATTATTCTTCCCCAGGAGCCTCCACCCCGCCCACCATGGAAACTACCGGCCTGGGCCGAACATGAACAAAGGAGGCACAGGGAGATGAGCTACCACCTGCCAGATGGGTACATGTTATCAGAGACCCAAGGCCACTGTGCTGGGTCTCAACGTCTCCTAACGTGAGAGCAGAACTACACACTTAGGGGCCGATTCCGATCTCGGCCGGTAGGGCTCCGAATCGGATTCGGCATTACCGGATCCGATTCGGAGCCCTGTTTCCCGACCGAATTGTACGCGGGTCCGGCCGAGCGAGTACGAAGCAAGCGCCCGTGAAATCGCCGACCGACTCGAACGCGGCTACAACACGCTCCGACCGACTCGCACGGACACAACTCGCACCGCGCAATGGAGACGTTCCCCGGCCGGGTAAGTACGATGCGCACCGCGAGCAGTCCGACCGACTCGCGCCGTCCGGCTCAAAAGAGCTGTCGGAGCCGGACTTTGGGGGTCCGCGTCGGACCCCCCTGTACGCGTAGCCACGCGAGTCGCACACAGGGGGGACCCATGGGTCCCCCCTACCTGTGCTTGTACGGCACGATGCGCTTCGACGCGTACCCGCTGTAGGGGGCGCCCTTGTTCGCCTCGCACCCATTGAGTCAATGGGAGCCCGCGTACGCGTTGTACGACCGGCTCCCATTGACTTCAATGGGAGTCCGACCGAATCGAGTCCGGGTGCATGCGTGCGCATCGTACTCGTTCGGTCGGACTGCCAGAGTCCGATTCGGTCGGAATTCTCTCCGGGTCCGGCTCGGTCGGAGAGATTTCCGGCCCGAATCGGAATCGGCCCCTTAGATAGGTATGTGAGAGCAGAATGGTCTACTCATTAGCAAGTTGGGAAACAGCCTTGGACAGAAAGAAAAAATAATAACGAAATACAGTGTTCTGCTGAGGCAAGCATTACGAGCCATGAGGCCTAACTCAGGCACAGTCTAAGCAGCCTAATAAGGATTGCGAAATGCAAAATGGAGTCACACTCGCTAACTGAAGCCTGCACATTACGGGGATAACTCAGTGGGTTGCATATCTTGAATACAACTGGCATCTATTTAGCCACACATTGCTAACCTAATATAACGTGAAAGGAGTGCATTGCAGGGATGGGAATTTGAAACCTAACAGAGGCCAGTGGGCAAGCTCGCCGGAAACCCAATCAATTACTCCTGGATCATCAACTACACTCCCATAGATTGAGCACAGGGTAAAGGAAGATTTAGATGGTAGTTGACATTCAGTTAAAACCCATCTCCCATAAGGATCGGATTTAGTTCGGGTGAATTGGAGCGAGCAGTTGCGCAGGGTCAAAATAGCTACGCCTTTTGAGCGTGCTCCCTGAGATGTCACTCCAATTAAGGTGTATCCCATTGTGTTTAAAATATGAGTCTGCGATCCCTCAATGTGTGTCTCTTGGAGGCAAATGACGTCTGCCCCCAATAAGCGTAGACCTTGTGAAACCCTCTGCCTCTTCCAAGCATCATTTAAGCCACACACATTTAAAGAAATGATTCTAAAATGCATTGCATTTGCTATTTTTCATCGCTTCAGCATTCATAGAAAGCATACCATAAATAGAAGACATATATACCAAGACAATCTTAGAATCCCAGAAAATCCCCAACAAGTAAAGAAGAGAGAAAAAAACGCACCCATCTTTTCTAATCAAGCATAAACACCTAATTCTTGCATTTACTAATTCATCAATCCAAGAATGAATAATGATCGTTGCACCATAGCACCAAACAGAGATAAAAACCATCCCCACCACCCCACCCTACCCTCCCTTCTAAGGCCCCCCCCTTCCACCCCTCGCAACCCCCAAAATGAAGCAATTAGGAATCACCTGAATGATAAACGCCTATAATAAAACCCCGCCACCCGTTCCCGCTGTGAACTCGCTAAAAGTTTTTTGTTTTTTTTAAAGCCCCTTTTGGCCAATAGATATGGGTAGTGTAGGCACAGAAGATGAAAGAACAGACTTGACAACAGAGGGGAAAGAAAGGTCTGGCTTTTACCTTCGATCATCAAGCCTGACATCCTCCTCAAGACCCTGCCCCCCCACCTAGCTCCCTGCAGTCCCTTACACCCAAAAGCCTAGTACCCCCCCCTAACAGGCTTGTTGTTAAAGAGGAGAGAGAGAAAAAAAAAATCCCACAGGGAAGGGAAGAAAAAATAAAAGAAGGGTCAAGGTCTAAGTCTGAGTCTATCTGTTCTTGTACTTATCAATCATTAACTCTGTCCTTTTTTTGACTTCATTTCATTTCAATATTTTTGGGCTTTTATTTCTGACGTAAAAACCCGTGAAGAGCCGCCCATAATGATTTTCAACTTTGCGGGGTTCATGAGAAAGACTTGTGCACCCAGCTGCTGAAAGGGGGAAAATAATTGGCGAAGGCACCACCTGCGCTCAACGGTAGCGTGACAAAATTCAGGCTTTGCAAAAAAAGATACTCCCTCAAAGCTCTTTTGAGAGTTCGGTCGGGCATGCTCAAATACCATTTGTCTTAATAAAAAATTTCCCAAAAAAACCAAGAATGGTCTCGGTTTCTCCCCGCTGTTGTTATGCTGTTTCTTCAGGGTCAAGGGGAAGCAGTGAGCCCGTTAGATCACATGGTCCCAGTTCCACTCCGCATGCTCAGGGAAGGCTCCCTTCAGAAGCTTCACTATGTACCGGCGAGGGTCCTCCCCCTCCACCCTTTCAGGGATCCCCAGCAGACGGAGATTATTTCGCTGTTGTCTATTCTCTTGATCCTCGATTTACCACATGAAGTCTGTCATGTATGCCCCTTGGGAGGAGCACTGGTCTTTAAGAGAAGTGACTTAGGCCTCCAAGCTTTCAGTGCGGCTTTCCACCATAGTTACTCGTTCTCCAATGTCTGAGCAAATTTTGTTCAGCTTTCTAAGCCCCCCTTGCAGTTTTTTGGCTGCCCCTTTAGCTTGCTTATTGTCAGTCCGCACCTCCTCCTGGAACTGTTTTATTGACAAAAGGATAGCAGTCAAGGAAGGTTCTTTGGGGCAGTCCGATGCAGTTCTCGCATTTCCAGAGCCGGAGATCTTATTAGGCTCTTCGCTATAGGGGGACGTAATTTGTAATACAGGATAATCCCATTTTAATTGATTATGCTTTTCAAAGAATATCTTCTCTTTTTTTTTTTGCTTATTGGAGACCCTTTTCTGGCGTTGAACTGTGCCCGTTTCTTTGGAAAAATGGCTGGTGTAAGATTGATCCCCATCACTTGATGTAATTGAGCTCCCTTCGTCCGCAAAATCCGAACCGTCCGGTACTGAGAAGAAATGTTCGCCTCCCAGTTCTGGGGACAGGATTCCTTGTACGCCAGAGCCAGTAGTATTTTGATTTACACTAGCAGCAAGAACGGGGGGGTTGGCAACATTGTTAGTAATCTGTTCACTTCCAGCAGAGAGTTGCCCATCTTATGTGGCAGAATCCTTAGCAGTACCAGTTAGTAAAGGAGCTACAGACTCCAAACCCTCTGCAATAAAAACATCTTGATTGTGCAAGAACGGGGGGGTTGGCAACATTGTTAGTAATCTGTTCACTTCCAGCAGAGAGTTGCCCATCTTATGTGGCAGAATCCTTAGCAGTACCAGTTAGTAAAGGAGCTACAGACTCCAAACCCTCCGCAATAAAAACATCTTGATTGCTGAGGTCTGTTGTTTGAATTGGTTCAAGGGTTGCAATAAAATTAGGGTCATTCTGCGTCTCCAAACTCAGTAACCCCGAGTTACCTACAGCCACAACCGACAGTTCTGCACCTCCCTCCAGATTTGCTGTTAAAGATTTTGGGCCCGCAGTAGAGAATATTTATGAATGGACGGTTGGGAGCCCACACCATGCTTGGGCGCTCCCACCCCAGCAGATTTACCTGTGGCCCTTTTGCTGCCCCCAGTCTCTCGTTTACCTTTTATCCCTGGTTCCGCATCAGATGTCAGCCCCCCTGTAATGGAAGATCCTGGCGCGTTCTTCTTAGGTCGTCTCGCGCCGTGGGCAGCCATCCTCCTCTGCAGAGAGAGGCTCAACTTTTCAAGAGTCCTCAATATATCCGCGGAAACCGCGGAAAATACTACAAAAGCAGCCGTCGACCAGAGAGCAATCGCATCCGGAGGAACACTCGGGCCGTGACAGCTTGCAGAACGCCCGAGGCAACAGCAGATCCGCTGCACCCGACACGGCATTAGAGTTAATGGGGTGATCCTGTGCCCCTCAGAACCTGTGTATTTGTGATATATAAAACAATTGGTCCTGTTGGGTAATAAAATTGCTGTGATCTGTATATTATTTACAACAAAAACGAAATACCTCAATTGATTCTCAACAAATGCAAAACAATTTATGTAAACAATGAAGGAAATGAAACCTTATAATAAGAACACACCCGGAATAGAAGATTTTGCAAAAACAAAAGTTTTTTACTTTTTTGATTATTTCCAAAGAAATTGAGTATGGCTGTCACAGACACAAGTAAATTACGACGATATAAACGTGACTATAGTGAAAATAAGTGACTTATGGTGACAAGTCAATGGTGCACTATATACATGACATACATAAGAGACATAGATAAATCCGATTCAGAACAATTTTTCTTTTCTGTCCCTTGATTTTTAACGTGAATCCTATTGTCATACTTGTCCATACGGCCTCCTTGACCTTAACATAAAATCATCATTGGGTCTAGGATTCATGTTAAAAATCAAGGGACAGAAAAGAAAAATTGTTCTGAATCGGATTTATCTATGTCACTTATGTATGTCCTGTATATAGTGCACCATTGGCACCCGACACGGCAGTCGCCTCATCCAGAAAGAGGTAAAGGTTTGAAATGCGGCATCCCTAGGACAGGTGGCATAGCTGATAGCCGAAAAATGTCTTGTAGCGCGGGAGGCGGTGTAGCAGAGTGTTACACAGGCGCCATCTTACTTCCTCTCTGATAAGTGTCAGTGGTTCTACTGCCCTTTTTTGGATACATTCCAGTAGTTTTTGGAGAGTTGGTGTAGTTCTGCCTGTTGTGGCTTGGAAGGCGTTATGCCATCCTTCCACAGCATTGTGAGTTTTGCCTTCTTTATTTAGGGTACTGTTATATACATTCCACCTTGGAAAGTGATATTTAGGTTGTCTTCTGTGTCCAGATCTGTGTAGTCTTCCCACCCAGGTATCCTCAAAGTAGTCAAGTAGGGGACTTAATTTTTGCTCATTTTGTTGGTAGTAGGGACTTTCAATTAATAAATTGTAGTGCTCAGCTACGTCAGTAATAGGTACATATGCTAGTGCAATTAATTTTTTTATTTGATATGCAAAGCTGCTATTTGTTGCATATTCTACACTTAGGGGCTCATTACGATGCCGGACGGAAGCCCATCCGTGCTGGTGGCGGTGGCGGAAAATGTTAATTTTCCCGCCCCAGGTGCGGTCATTGCGACCACCAAATTACAATGGCCCTACAGTGGCCATTTACAGTTCGCCGCGGTCTGTCAGGCTCCGCACGTTTTTTGCGTACGCAAGGGTGGCGGACGGAGCCAATAGAGCAGGAACGGAGTGCGGAAACATGTTCATACGCCAAACAGATTACGATGTGGCAAACAGCCCTTCCCACAGCCACGTAAAAACCACCACGTTGCGGATGGCGGAAACACAACAACGGAGAGGAAGAGCCGAAACAGCACCCATCTAAACCACCGGAGCTGCCCTGGATCCAACGCTACAGGCCTTCCCGCTGCTCTAACTGCTGCACCTCCGGCAGATAAGACGCCGCCGCGCTCAACAGCAGAGGTACGTACCAAACATCTCCACGCATGCAACCCCTGAACAACTACAACTCCCAGCAAGCGTTGCGGCACCACGATGAATGTGGCAACCTGCCAAATGCAAAGTGCGAGGCCCACCCAATCCTCATGAGTGACCCTCGGTGCCCCTGAAGGCAATTGGGGCCAATGACGAGCCCCGCAGTAGCAGAGCGCGCACACCGCAACATCAAAATATGTACGCCGAAGGGCCCCATTGGCCGATGGCTCATTCGCATAGTGGTTGCCACACTGCGGCGGCCGGGAAGCTGCGACCGCAACCCTGCATCATTCAATTGGGGCCAATGCTTGTCATCGCCGCGGATGCCAGCTACCGCGAATGCGAACACATACTGCATTTGCATTGGCGCATGCGAATTACATCACCCATCACAACTCATTTGCCTAAAGTGATTGGTGCACCCCATGTGTAATGTTGTGGGGCACGAGGAACCCATGCATATAACGTAACCACACAGATACCGTACATGTATAGGAGAACTGGCCCAGGGCACGTCGTCCGGCCCCGTTTGTTGGCAGGGTCACATGTCCAGTGACGCCTGTGCTGGGTAGCTATGGGCTGGGGGTAAGCCAGCACTCTGGGAGTGGCTGGTACATCAGAACAACTAGAAAAGTGACCAGCTGCTCAGTACACTGTGAAGGTATGAGAGAGTGTGACCCTTGAGTCAAGTCTACACACACATGGCATGTCCAAGGAAAGGAGAGTGAAAGTACATACATAGTCATGCCCCATGGCAAACATGGACCGAAATGTAGTCTAAAAGGACAAAGGTCTCTCGCACTGTACCAATGTTGTGTAATGAAACATCCAACCTGTGAACATCGCTTGTACATCCCTGGACAACTGACTGCCGTCCCTTGGCCAGGGCTCGACTTGTGAAGGGCCAGTGACGTAAGCAGACAATCAGAGGAGTCCACTGTCTGCAAATCAGACATACTTGTAAACCCTAGCACTCCCAACACACGTACTGGTGTGGCGTGCAGTGTGCACAGCTGCCATTGCCTGTTAATGTTCACACACACGTCATAGGAGTGCACATGTGGAACAAACAAACATAGCTCTGACCGACATCATCGCTCATTGGCAGCCATGTGGGCATGTATACACAATCCATGTGCATTTGTGCCTCATTCAGGTGAACATTGCAATGTCTGTTACACAAATTCCACACACATTCACGCAGGACTGACCCCATAATGTCCACATGCGTCTATCTACCGTGCTGAACAACCATGTAGCGTTGTCCAGATGACACTCACTGCCCTCATCCCGTAATGGTGTTGCGTATTGTGGAACTGAAGCTTGCGCTCGTGCAGTGACAGCAGCAACATGCAACTCAGCACTGATGCTGGGAAACACTAGTACCGTGCCATCTGATCACAGGGCAGCTCATCCTTGATGTGGCAGTGTACTACATGCCATACACATTGTCTTCTTTGGATGTCGTAGTGTCAGTATGTCGAGTGAGTGAAGAAAAACAACGTCTGAATGCAGGTCACTTGTGCATTTCACGTGACCATGAGGCCTGTCAATGTTGTGGTTGTGCGAGTCTCTGGGTAAGCTGTGCACCACATTTCATCTAGAACTCAGCCAATGCCTGTGTACCCTGACATACGTAGGAGGAGACCACCCATCTTTCACCCTGTCCCCGACCTGACGACGATGGAGGACATCGAAATCATCCGGGGATTCCGTTTGGATCGCCGCACACTACGAAACCCATGTGCCCAGTTGGAGCCCCATTTGAAGCCCAAAAGAAAATATCCGGCTGCATTGTCTGCTACAGTGAAGGGTATGGCTGCATTGCATTTCTCCGGTACTGGGTCTTTCCAGTACACTGTGGCCAGTGCCGAGGGGATGTCACAGCCCATGTTCAGCATGGTGTTGCGTGACGTCCTGTCAGCATTGATGCCTTACAAGGACAGACCTCTCCACTTCCCGAGGAGGGATGAATTGGCAGCTGTGAAGGGGGAGTTCTATGACCTGGGAGGCATTACAAATGTTGTGGGAGCCATTGATTGTACCCACATTGCCCTCGTTCCACCACAGGCAAGTGAACACATCTATAGGAACCGCAAACACTACCACTCCATCAACGTACAAGTGGTATGCCAGGCGGATCAGATCATCCCACACGTGTGTGCAAGGTATCCTGGGTCGGCACATGACTCCTACATCTTGCGGAACAGCACCATACACCAATTGATGGCCAATCTGCACCCCGAGCGGGCCTGGCTTGTTGGTGAGTGGGCTGTGCCAATGACTGTGATGTATGTGTGACATGCTGCTCTCCCCACATATTCAGATCACACTGTTTGCCTGTCTGTCTTACAACTAGGTGGCTCTGGGCATCCCAATCGTCCGTGGTTGCTGTCCCCACTGCGGAATCCAACAACACTGGGAGAAGTCCAATACAATGATACACATGGGAGGACACGTCGTGTGTTGGTGCGCACTTTTGGACTGCTGAAGTCAAGATTTAGGTGCCTGGACCAGACTGGTGGTGCACCTAAGTACTCACCACAGAAGGTATGCCAGATGTTAGTCGCCTGCTGCATGGTACACAACCTGGCCATGCGCAGAAGGATCCCCCTAATTCTGGATGACGATGAACAGCAGCAGCCCCCCGCACCCAACCCACACATGCCCAGTGACGATGACAGTGGTGAGGAAGAAGGCCTTGACCAGCAACAACAGCTCATCGTCAACTACTTCCGTTGAGTGTAAGTGAACAATGAGCGACTTTCTCTTTGTCTGCGTGCCTTGCTGTTGTCTAACAAACTTTGAGATCTGTTACTGGCATTTTGTACACATACAGGACTATGCGCGGGATTGGAGAACTTGGGCAGGCAGGGACTGAGCACCCAGAAACGCCCATTAGCACAGGACCCAATTGATATAGTGCCTCACTAGCTCTCCCACTCACTTAGAGGTTTGCAAGCGCATGTACACATGTCGATAAGTTGCAGACAAGACACACTTTGAAATGTGCTTTTTTTACTACAGTTGCAATACAGGCAACATATGTGCCACAAGAAGTTGAGAATGCATGAGTACATATACAGTTTCCATAGTGACACATCCATAACACATGAAGCAAGATGTCATATCAATAATCCCTCTGGGCGAAGACCCATGAGCATATCCCCCCACCCCTTGCTGGGAGGAGTTGAATGAGATGTCCCAGGTCAATGGGCTTTGCCAGCAGACCCATTGCTCAGCCAGTACATGGTGAAATGTACATCCCATGTGCTGTGTCGCTCACATCACTGGATGGATCACTCTCAAAGTGTGGGGCAACTAGCCCGCCACCCCATGACATCTAAAAGGCACCCGGGTCCTCCAGCAGCAGTGACACCTTGTTGAGTGGGGGTGCCAGGGCCTGACCAGAACAGAATGACAACGGACAATCCCCTCCGACCACGGACAGAATGTACAGGCAGTGCCCCTGGACCACGCAGAGAACAAGCTCTGCAGACACTTCTCATGTGACAGACAAATACTAATGTACTTGCAAAACGACTACGCCATGTGAATTTCATGCGCTACAGCTGCATGATGGAAGCCGGGCTCATGCCAGTCAACAATGTCCATGACGGTCAGATGACAGCCTTGCTGACAGGTTGCTCAGGTCTGTGGTACCAAGCGAAAGAGACCGCAGAGGTCAGCAGAGTCAAAGCGAATGCAGATAGGGAAAAAGTCAGAGAGCTGAATGACAATTCCTGTTAGTAGGCGTGAAGAAGTTGAAAGGACATTGAATTAGTCACCAACAGTTCCTGTTGCTGTTAAGTAGTTACGAATCCAAGAAGGCACAGGTAGCCTCGAAGGCAATCAGTTCCAAAAGACGATCCAAATCATCTCCAGCAAAAAGGACCGCCATCCAATCCGGCAGTATGAAGGAACAGATGTGCTCCTCGCACCACGAGGATGAAAGGAGCATCCCATGGCACACGGGGAGAGGTTCGATGTAGGCATGGCACAGGAGCCTTTGCGCAAACGCACAGGTGCAGATGTCAGCCTGTCTGACACATTGAAACGTGTATCACCGGAGCAGTACTGATCATGGACCAACAAAGGACTCACCCACAACTCATGATCCAGGGCAGCAAGGGATGTGTTGGAAAGGCAGACATCCAGGGACCACTGAAAGTGGCATCTTCGGCAGTAGAACACAGGCTGCACGCAGGTGAAATAGGCATAGCGGAAGGTTAGCCTATAACTGATGTATAGCACAGCTAATGGGACACATCCAAAGAGGAGCTGCGTGTGGTCACGGTACAGTTGCAACTGACCGGGGTTCACCTGGACCACAGGATGGGCAGACATGGCATGAGAGCACTCTTAGAACCAGCGCTCAGCTGTACAGCCACGAGTAGTGATATCAAACCGCTATATGCAGTCGGGAAATTGGAGGAATGACACCCGGTAGAACTCCAGAAATCGCATGAAACGAAGGGACAAGGTCAGAGCCCACATGTTTTTAAAAAAGTGTGCAATGGCCTTCAGTATCAGAGGCTTTTGATGATTCTTGTGATACAAAAGGGGATGATGGACGGAACGTTTGAGCCAATCAAACACTCACCCCCAGTCAACTGATCTGGGTTTAATCCATCATCATTCTTTAGCTCACTCCACCACCCCAGTTCAGACATGGCCATATGCAAATCAGTCTGACCCTGTGCCTCATGGGAACAGTCCAGCACGAACTGCCAAGCCATGTCTTCCCTGGACCGGAAACAAGCATCCTAGGACCGGTTTCTGGCATTCCAGCCGTCATCAGCCAGGCTTGCTTGAATCCAGTGGTAAAGCGAGCAAGGGACCCACGTCTGGGCATACCCCCGCCAACTTGTGTCAGTCCCCCGGCAAAAAGTGGGAGTGCCGTGTTCAGCAGTGACTGAATCGCGCGGGACGGTCAGGACACCTGGAATTCGAAGGTCTCCGGGCTGATGTGGGAGCGACTACTTGTTGAAACAGAATCCCATTGTGCCTGCACACTTATTGAAGTCCGCTTTTGCTGTGGGAATGTTGGGCCACAAATGGATATCCACAATTACATATGGGGGAGGGAGGAGGACATTGCTACAGCAAGGAACACGGCATGCAACAGTTCCTATGTACGCGATGCCTGCCCTGTGACCGCAGCACTTGTGCCCATTCAGGAGAGGACAATTTCATTTGTAAAACAGATTTAGCGTGGGTATGTTGTCAGGGACTGGTGTACATGTGGGTAAACATGCATAGACCGTACATGTCACATGAAAATCCCTGTACAACAGTACTTGAGTGTGTGAATGCGACAATGTCACCATCGTCCACATGACAGGATGTGTTGTTATGCTTGCTCTTGTGGGCACACTGCTAAGGATTTCATTGTTCTGCGCTGTGTGATCTGTGACAACTTCCGTCATGTCCATGATGATGTTATTAGGGGGATGGGGGCACACTGCTTCACCTCCCAGCACAGTTCACCCCTTGGCATTCTGGTAAATGCAGTTCAATCATGATGCCTACTTGTCATGTGACTGAGGTGTTTCACCTGATTTGGGCACGGAGAGGTACAGAGACCGAGTAGAATGTGGCAGCTTCCTCAGCAGACACCAAACACAATGTATCTTACCCCTACTGATGTGGGAGGATAACGCAACACACATGTGTCTAGAGATTCACAGCACTGACCTGCACCAACCTAGGTGACACACGACAACGGTAACAGAAGTAGGCTTTTCAACTGGACTGCATTCACCAGGATGCTAAGGGCGAAACTGTGTTGGTAGCTGCAGTCGGGTGCTCCAGTCCCCCTGCTGTCCATGTTGATGGTGTTTGCCGGTGTTGTCTGTAATGCATATTGTACAGTGTTGCCTCGTGGTGTGCTTTTGCGGTTATTGCATATTATGGCAACGCACTGATGTTTCCTTGTGTCTTTCCAGGTACCTCCACTCTCTCAATGGATTTTCGCTTTTACATATTCGGATACATTGCAATGTGAGTCAACATGCCGCTTACTGTGATGAGAATGCTCTTGACACGAAGTCATACTGTTGTGAGTTGAGTTTATTTTGCGATGTGTGACAGGTGAGGGGTGAAGTAGGAGGTGATGGTACATGGATAGTTAGGGTAGGACACACAATGGTAGAGTTCAAAAGTCCAAGCGAACACTCCCATCCTTGTGGCAATGTGGTTTGGTATTTACACGACAGTCAATGCTCGGTGTTACAGTGGCGACATAATTCCTGTTTGGCAGCACACTGGGTAGACTCATCACACACGATTCCTCAACTGAGATTTACTATTTTAGAGAAACCCATTCTGCGCGCAGGCATTGACAATAATACTGTATTAGCACAACGTGTAACGTTCTGGATACATTTCCTTGGCACTCACATACCTAAGGGTCTCAATGATCATTATGAAATGCTTTGCTTTTTGTAATCTGTGTTAACCGTGATGTTATGGAAATCTGCATTCGCACTCACTGATGTGTACGACACTTTCAAGTCAGTAGTCACTGCATGTTCTCACAATTTCTCTTTATTCACGCACCGTATCTGTGTTTTTTGTTTCATTTTGTCATTTTTTGCGCGTCCTTTTCTGTATTACCGGCAGTTGAATTTTTTGTTTCAGGATCTCAATAAAGTTTGTCAGCAATCCTGAAAGGTTAGCGTTTCAGCTTTTTGCAAGAGACTGTTACATGAAAGGCACTTCCTTGTTTGTGGTGATAACTTGATCTCACTCACGTGATGAGGACCGGAACTCTTGACCTTCAGTCGCGTTTTCACGCTGGAGCTTGCGTTACATAGAACTAGGAGGGCTGGTTGAATGCTTCCCAAGTTGTGCGTTCTCGCACTATCTTCGCGGTGAGTGCACACATTAAGTTGGTAACGTTATGGTCTATACGCTGTGGTTTTCCATAGGGCATATTTGATTTGGTATTATTGATTCTTGTTCTCGTAGATTTGTTGACCTCGCTGAATGATGCATGGTACGTAAGTCGATTGGTGATTATTTATTTGTTGAGTTTGGTGATTACGTAAAGATATATTTTGACATCTGGTTCTCTCTTTTTAGCATAAAACGTGTTTTCGACACGTTGTTCAGTGCTTTCTTGGCAATATTATCTTCACCGGTAGGCGTTTGACCGCACTACTTTCATGAATTATTGCATTCCACACACGGAGGTGATAAGAAGCACATTATCTATTTTGAGATGGCACCTTGTTATGCAATTTTTTGCTTAATTCTGATTACCACAGAGCATGCCTGTTATCATTTGACACAGGGAGTTCATGTTGTTGTTTGTTTTTATCGCACAATTTTGCCGATCAGCGTTCATTGCATTTCAGTCACGTTCAGCGTTTATTGTATTGCAGTCACGTTTTCAATCGGGTGCTCCTTTCACTTGGGGTTCGCTGGTCTTTATATTTCTTTCACAGAGAGACTGGGTTTCTGTCCACTGACTCAGGGAGTGCCAATGCAGATATTGCTCTAGTTGTATTAAGACATGTTCTACTTTTTTACAATTCTTTTTTCCGTTTCCGACAGGTGGCCTCATTCTAATGTGCCCAAAACTTGAAAGACATTGCCCCTGACGAAGGGTTACATTACCCGAAATGCATTGGGTTCAGTTCATCGAATTCACTATATAGCTATGTTGACGGATTTTGTATAGATTGTTGTATGCTCACCACATCAACTCTGGATGTTGAATCTTTGTTTGTAAAATTGTATGATTTCTATTATCAATTATAATGAATGTTCGATTTTGATTGAAAAAATCGAGCACGTCAAATGTTGGTTTCATTTTGGTTATTAATTTGTTTACGTTTAAATATTGATGAGCCATTAGAAGTTTTGACTTATTGATGAAACCTTAGGGACATTGAGCAGTGCACTGCATGTTAGGAACTTTGTTCCCACTTTTTTATTATGGCACGGTGCTGTGCCACGTGATCCTGACGGGGTCTTTGTCGGACGGCCCCTCTGCCGTTTGGCCGGGGGGGGAACCTGCTGCATGCTCAGTGGTGTCTGAAGATTCGCCGTGGTGTGACTCACCCCTCCCTGTAGCCGCTGCTGGACCCGGCCCTTGAGGTCGCCCCACCGCTTCCTGATGACATGCACAGTCCGTAGGGTGGTCCCTGCGGCATTGACTGTGCTGTGGATCCTTGCACACATCTGAGTCTTGCGCGCAAGTAGGGTGTGTTGGACCAGGTGCCCAGACAAATGTGGTTCTACCCTGATTGTCTCATCTACTGTCACTCTCAACTCTGAGTCGGTGGATTTGGGCATTGTCTTGGGGGGCATGGTGCAATTGAATGAGGGGTGCAGGGTGCAAGGTATTGGTGGAGATATGTGAAGTGTGTGAGGTGTGTCCTGTCTCTCTGTCTCGGCTTGTGGTGTGCAAAGGATGCTGGTCCAGGAAGGGGTTGGTTTCATACTGTGGTATGTGGGTGTGTCCACATGAGTGATGACCTCCAGATGTCTCTTCCATGCTGCGCATGGCTTTCCTTACCAGAAGCAAGTTGGGGTGTGTCATTGTGGCGTGTGTGTT
Source organism: Calotriton arnoldi (assembly GCA_963921515.1). Taxonomy (NCBI): domain Eukaryota; kingdom Metazoa; phylum Chordata; class Amphibia; order Caudata; family Salamandridae; genus Calotriton; species Calotriton arnoldi. The sequence goes on along the minus strand of CAWUFW010010723.1, from coordinate 96,954 downwards.
GTGATTGAGGGCGGCAGGGAGTACAGGCACACTTTGGCCATTGTTGTGAAGTTGGTTCCGTCCGCCATTCATTTGGCCTATGTGCTTGCGCGGCGGCCGGACGCAGTGCTCGGTCCGCCAGCTCTGCATTCTCATCGTAATTAGCTGTGCGGTCATGCCGCGGCAGGAGAGGCCTTTTTGAGTCATTGAACAGCTTTCCCCGTCCGCCGCGGTTGGATTTGCAGCTTTTCCGACCGTGGTGGATGGTTTTTTGTGACATCCGAACGCCGCGGTGTGATTTTGCGTACATTGCATCGTAATTTCGCCAACGGAAATGCCGCGGGTCATGCGGGAGGTATTTTTACGACACCATGGAGGATGGAGGGCTTTTCCGTCCGGCATCGTAATGGGCCCCTTAATGTAGATTTTTGGAGGTGCCTCCAAATGCATTGGTTAAAGTGATAGTAGCAACCTTGAATTGCTGTGTGAGGGTAGTTTTTTAGTATTGCTTGTATCATGACTGCTCAAAGTCTACTATTATTTTTGGGGGGAAATAATTGTTAGTTTCTTGCTTTAGTTTCCTTAACAGTTCAACATAGGTTGCTGTTTGCTGGTTTGGCAGTAGAGTATATATGAAGGGGATGTTTGTATGTTGAAATAGTCCATGTATTGTATAAAGTTGGTAAAATGGTTTGGGACATATTTTAAAAGCCCCATCCATCATCCATGTCTCACAGTTTTATAATTTTAGTAAATTTGTGGGAGTCCCAAACATTATTATTCTTTTTTTCAGCTGATTTATTGTCATACAGAAGAAATTGTTCTTCAGTATGTGTAACTGTGAGTTCAGGTGGTATTTCTAGTTCAGCAAAGGTTTTGGGGATAGGTGTGGTGGTAGCGGTAGCCTTTTTAGTTCTAGCTATAGTTCTTTTTAATGAGGATATTGAGGCATTTGGCCAGTTGCATGCTCAGGAACTCTGGGAAGCATTTGTTTAAGGATTTCTGTTGTGGGCTTTTGAGATGCAGTACTAATTTCTTTTATATTTTCAATAGCATTTCTAACTTCAATTTCAGCTACGTTAGGGGGTGGTTATGTTCTCTAACATATAATACAGTTGTTTCCTTTGTAGCAGCCCTTCCATAACATTTGTTAGAATAATATTTGCTACATTTCCAGTTGATTTTGTCCCCTGTTTGCTTTTCTTGGGTGTACACATACCCCATATAACATAATGATAATTTGCCTTTTTGGGAAGTAGTGAATTGGGCCCCTTCAGTCATGGTGGTGCTTCAAATGCTAAGAGAAATGTATATAAAAACTAATAAAATATTTACTGTTATGTTTTATTTTCTGAAAGTGAACATTGTCAATTTTATACTTTGAATTTGAAGACTTTTTTCAATGTTGATTGTTTTTCTCTGCTGTTTGGTTTTGTTTTTTCTGTAGAGATTCCTGTTAAAAAAAGAGTAATATTAATTAATCTGTTTTATTGCATTTTTAGCAGGGGGGGCAGAGTTGTGGTTAGGTAGTTCTTCTGTTTGGTATTTAAAAAAATTGTTTTAGTTAATCTCAGAGTAATACCTGCCTTATTTGTAAATTGACTTTTCACACTGTTCTGCTGTTCTTTGAGGTTGTTCAGAATTATCTGTAGAGGAGATATAATTTAAAAAAGTACATATTAATTACTTTGTTCATACAAAAAAATTTTGACAGCATTTTTAGTAGCAGTTGTTTTAAAATGCTTTTTAACTTACTTTGTGGAGATGTAATCCGAGTTTTCTGTAATGCAGTTAAGTGTTGGGTCAGCAATCCGGCAGAATTTCTCCTTATTGTTTCTTTTTTGGTTGCAAGGTAAAATAATGTTGAATTTCTGTGTGTTTATATAGTGTGTTATTAATTTTTCAATCTTATTGGGTTACTTTAATTGTATGTGCATTTCATTGGTTTTTAGCTGTTTGTTTTAATTAATTTGTCAGTTGTTTTCTATATATGGAAAACGCTCATTAAGTTTCAGTTACTTTTTTAAATTAAAAAAAATGGTGTACTATATTATTTGATATTTATAACTTTTTAAATGTTAAAGAGTTACATTTTATTTCTAATATTATGTTTGGAGTAGTAAATAATATTTGTGTATTTATAAATGTTGAAGAAATTGTTTTGTCATTTTTTTTAAATATGCGTTAAGTGATTTATAATGTTTGTTATGTGTGTTATTGCTATTTTTATATTTTGGGGGTATGTATTGAGTTACTACAAATTATTTAACATGTCGATATATTTTTTTTTGCGATAATTTTGTTGTCTATATTTTTGTTATCGATATTTTTGTTATTTTGTATGTTTATTTAATGTGTGCGATATTACTTATCCCGATATTTTTGAGTTCGATAATGTTGAAAACTATATAAATGTTTTACGATATTTTGTAGTCGATATTTGTGTGTTTTTTAAATTAAGTATAGGAAGTCGATATTAGTGTAATCTATATTTTTGTCACAATATTTTGGTAGGTCGATATTGTGTCTGTCGATATTATGTCAGTGATCCCCCTGTGACCATGTCCTGTTCGCCAAGGTAGAGAGGTGCACATTTCACACTCAAAATGTCAAGTTTCTTGGCTACATCTTGTCACCTGAAGGCATAATCATGGACATAAAAAAGGTCCAGGCAATTCTGAATTGGCCAGCCCCAACCTCCATTAAAGAGGTGCAGAGTTTCTTGGACTTTGCCAATTCTTATAGGGGGTTCATCACTCACTTCTCTGACATTGCAAGTCCCATTATGAAATTATTGAGGAAAAAAGTACCCTCCATGTGGTCGCAGGAGGTGGAACAAGCCTTCTGTTCATTGAAACAGGCATTCACGTCAGCCCCGATACTGAAACACTCTGATCCCACACAACCGTACTTCGTAGAGGCAGATGCCTCACAGGTGGCAGGGGGAATCTTATCACAATGTGACATTTCTACAGGACAAATGCACCCCATTGCCTACTTTTCCAAGAAGTTCCTGTCCTCCAAGCAGAATTGCACAGTGGGTGAACGCGCGCTGCTCATCATTAAACTCTGCTTTCAGGAATGGCGGCAATACTTACTCAGAGCACAACACACCATCACCATACACATGGATCGCAAAAACCTTTTGTTTTTCAGATCCTTGAAGCCTTTGATGCCATGTCAAATCATGTGGCTCCTATTCTTAGGTGAGTTCAATGTTGTGATCATATACAGACCTGTAGTCCAACAGACGAAAGCTCATTTATTATTATGATGGGGACATGACTGCCAGGACTCAAGTCAGGCACCTCCACAAAACATCCTAGCTCAGGAACACATCACTGGGCTATGCAACCAAGACCCGTTTCTGGACGAAGTCTGCCAATGCATTAAACAAGCAGACATAGACAAGAGAACAATTACATGTGCTATGGGTTGCTTTATCACAGCACTACATTGTATATCCCAACTAACGATCTAAGACGGGAAGCCTTGACCTGGTGCCACAACACTCTAATAGGAGGGCACCCTTGGATACAAAAAACACTAGCAAACTGTCATTTTGGTGGCGAATGTTGTCCAAAGATATACACCATTATGTCCAAACATGCCCCATATGTACCCATAATAAAGCTTCCCACTCCGCTCCTGTAGGTTTATTGTGTCCATTGCCAGTGCCCCCACAACCATGACATACCATCAACATGGACTTCATCACTGAATTACCTGCTTCCAATGGTTATACTACCATATTGGTAATCGTAGATCTGTTTTTGAAAACTGCACATTTTGTTGTCTTTAAACAGATACCAACTGCCAAGACCCTCTCCATTTTGTTCATTCAACACATAATGTGTTTGGATGGACTGCCCTCCATCATTGTATCAGACAGATGCCACAATTTGTTTCCCGATTTTGGCTCAACCTGTGCACTTCTTTGTATATTTACGCTCAGCTCTCGTCTGCCTGCCACCTACAAACTGATGGACAGACCCAACAAGTAAATCAGGCCTTCGAACGAACTCTGGGGTGTTTATTGATGACTAATTCTACTGCATGAAAGACCTTACTACCATTTGCAGAATTTGCCTACAATAATTGCAGTCACACCACTACCGGGGTATCGCCTATTTACTGTGTAACTGGGACGAACCCACGTACATTACCTGAGGACGCTGCAAGCCAGACTGGGCCTGTACTCACTGTACAGGAATTAATAACGCATTCCTTTCCTACAGCAACAAGAAGTACTCAAACATCTCCAAGAAGCAGAAGTAGACATGACAAAGCAGGTCAATAAACATCATATACAAGCCCCTAATTATAAGAAAAAGGATCAAGTTTGGGTCTCCACATCTATGGCTCCAAAGACCACGTAAGTTACATCCTCGAAATATAGGTCCCTTCCCTGTGGACAGTATAATCCATCTTGTAGCCGTACACCTCCTTTAACCGATGACTTATATGTCCATCCAGTATTCCATGAGTCTCTTCTAAAACCCTACTGTGCCCAGACCTGCCCAGCACCTCCCCCCTCCTATAGCTATAAATAGACAACAGGAATTCAAGGTTCAACAGATCCTTGATGCCAAAAGAGTGAAAGGGAATGTATATTTCTTCATAAACTGGAAAGGGTAACGGTCCAGATGATCAGTCATGGGAACCAGCTGCCAACATGCACGCCCCCTGTCTGGTTCACCTCTTTCATGCATGCTATCCCGATAAACCCCACCCAGTAAGCCCTTCTTTGCGGGGGGAACTCTCATGACTCTGACCTCCTTATGTTCTCACTCCTCCTGTACCGTGCGTTTATGGGGCTTGCGAAATTGAGCACATAGGTCAATGCCTCTATGGCTGTTCATGGGACTCTTTGCCCCATAGGCTTGAGGATGTTCTTGGCATGATAATTTTTCTTGGGGCCCGAGGCCACTGAGTCATGAAACAGGAAAGTACAAACATAAAAATCCCCATGGCCTTCAGGCTGTCTCATCCTGACTATGGTGATATTTGGGCTGACTCATCATGACTATGGTAATATTTGGGCTGACTCATAGCAACATGACTATGGGAATATTTGGGCTGACTCATAGGTACATGACTATGGGGATATTTGGGCTGACTCATAGGCACATGACTATGGGGTCATTTGGGCCTGACTCCTAGGTACATGACTATGGGGATATTTTGCTGACTCATAAGCACATGACTATGGGGATATCTGGCCTGACTCATAGGCACATGGCTATGGGGATATTTGGGCTGAGTCATCAGAATTTGGGAACGGGGCAGTGCTTGGATTACCCACTGGTTAAATTGGACAGATCCTCTTCAGCTATCCCACTCACCAGAACGTCTCCACAACCCCTGCTTAGCTTCTTCTGCATTGTGGCCCTCTTTTGAACCTCCGACGCTGCACTCATCTTGTACCCTTTAAATCCAGTGACGTAGTGAACACCATCCCTGCAACGTCGCACCTAAAAGGAGAAACGTGGTTAAGTACCATGCTTAAGGTTAGTGCACTAATGGAAAGCATGTCAACCAAAGACTTTTTTATGATGCTGGAAATCCTAAAACAGGCCAACTCTTGAGCATTGAGAAATTGTGGGTATTATTTAACTTGCATTCCGAGGCCTTGGTATTACACCCAGTGACATTCTTATGTGCCATCCTTTATTATGCTGTAGTTTGCAGATCAAAAGCATACTCTTGCGCACCTTTCGACTAATGTTGAACAACCAAGGTGTACCTTAGTGTGTGTTGTGAAAACACAATATAGCTTCTGCCGGGAGTGCTGCAACTCCAAGTGTAACAGTTGATTATTGAAAGTCCATGCAGCAATAGATTCATTATTGTGTAAGTGACTGTTAGTACACATGTCAAAGGTGAGAGGGAATATTTCACGACTATTCATGTGTTGTATAACCTCTCTACTTGTATTTGCAGTACAGCTCACCGCGCACTAAATTGTGCAGATATCATGACGACACTCTCCAGGACTGGGAAGAGATGAACGTACGACTCGATGAAGATAGTGGCTGAGCTCAAAGGCACACAAGTCTCTCTGTTTGTTATTTTGTCCTAACCCCCTTTCCTTCTGGGGCGGCAGCTGATTCTTGGTTACAATTCCCTGATCAGATGCTAGTCTAGGAGAGATTAAGGGTCCAGCATCATCTCTGCGGACAACCACCAGGTGAGAGACATGACACGCACCAGACAGGCATTATTCACACCAGACAGGCACTATTCACACCAGACAGTCATTATTTGCACCAGGCAGCCTTTATTCACACCAGACAGTCATTATTCACACATGACAGACATTATTCCCACCAGACAGGCATTAATCACACCATACAGGCATTATTCACACCAGACAGTCATTATTCACACCAGACAGCCATTATTCACAGCAGACAGGCATTATTCACACCAGACAGCTAATATTCACACCAGACAGCCATTATTCACACACAACAGTCATTATTCACACCAGACAACCATTATTCTCATGTGAAACTCCCAGAACTAGAAACAGTGCCTTTTGTGATAGAATGAAGTTGGCACCTTAGAAGTTGCTTCCAAATTTTTAAAAAAATCTTAGAAGTAATAATTTTCCAAGTCAGAATCATCACAGATGGCACTACACAAAAAAATAGACATTTGTTCTAAATTGAAGCAGGGCCTAGTTTTACCATATACTGCCCCAGGCCCATTCTGTCCACACTTGAAGTCTGAGACTCTCAAAGACCCCTGCCAAGCCATAGACAGGGTTATCTAACATTGTTCACACTGCCCTAAGCGTCTGCCCTTGTGTAACCTCACATAAATCTCTCCTGTGAAGGTCAATTACCCCAGGTCACTGTCTTACTGATAAACAAGTCCCCCAGCCCAGTTTCTGTGCTCGCATATTACTGTAAATTGAGACCATGAAGAGATAAACCGGATGCACTTGCCATCTAGAAGAACACAATGGGCTAAGAGTAGAGGTGGGGGGCAACCACAACTTGAAGTTTTGCTAGCTTTTGAAACTAAGACAGCTACATGGCTCAAAATAACCTATAGCCTTTGAAAAACATTTGTACCTTTTGTGACTTTCTTATTTTCCAAGAAGTTACATAAATTGTTTTCGATAAATTGTCCAGCTTTTGTTATGTTCTGCGGTCAAACACCTGCTAATGTCTTGATTTTGCAGTCAATCAGAAAAAGGGGGAGGAGCAGGATTGGGCTAGGTTCACCCTCCTGTGTGATCAGAATACATAAAAAAGAATCCGTAGGTGACGGATCAAAAGAACCTAGCCAAGAAACAAGGGCGGGTTCACAAATTGGGGTGAAGGCCACCTCTACTGGTAGAAAAGAAAAATTTCTTTTCTTGTGTCCCCTCACTCACCCAGGGTTGCCCCTAGGTGACATGCTTCATCATTGGGGCCATCCCAAACATCTACTGATTGGGCGTGCTGCGACTTGCGGATTTACGTAGGAGCACTTACCTTGTGAGGCTATGTGTCGTGCAGTGTAGGGGGAGTGGTGTAAGTGATGTTTTAAAAATTACCTAACTAATGAGCTATTGTTTTATTCCTGCTCCTAGTTGGTAGGGATAAAAAGGGGTTAATAAAGGGAAATGTAACTGTTATGTAATTATAATCCCTTGTATTATGTCAACATGTTTCAAGGTATCCCCTAAACCTTTTCTTCAGGACAACAAAGGGACCAGCCCTTTGTGTACCACTCCGTGCCGGACCTATAATAAAGTGAAGTGAAAAATTATTAATGCACACCTATTGTGTGAGCATTGGGAAAAATATATACATACGGTTGCTTCTGAACACGTAGTAACTGTCATTGGGAAGAAAAAGCAAAATGCAAATTAATACATACTGCCTGCCCACCGTTCTTGTGGGCAGGTAAAGCGTTACGCTGCGCGTAAAAGAAGGTACTTCATACTATGGTGTAAGTGCCCTTGAAAGCAAACTTAGTTAGTGCTCAGATCTTGTGTGGGTACTACTACACATGATACCTTAATTGTGAGCAGGCAAGGTTGAAAAGACATAATTTAAAAACACTTGTAGTCAAGGACAAAAAAACAGGACTCCACCCAGACAGACCATGAGGCGCACTTTTGCCATAAATAAGTATGTTTCAAAAAGAAATTGATTTTATGTTACATGTTGTGTGTGTCCTGTTTTTTTGTCCTTGACTACAAGTGTTTTTAAATTATGTCTTTTCAACCTTGCCTGCTCACAATTAAGGTATCATATGTAGTAGTACCCACACAAGATCTGAGCACTAACTAAGTTTGCTTTCAAGGGCACTTACACCATAGTATGAAGTACCTTCTTTACGCGCAGCGTACTGCTTTACCTGCCCACAAGAACGGTGGGCAGGCAGTATGTATTAATTTGCATTTTGCTTTTTCTTCCCAATGACAGTTACTACGTGTTCAGAAGCAACCGTATGTATATATTTTTCCCAATGCTCACACAATAGGTGTGCATCAATAATTTTTCACTTCACTTTATTATAGGTCCGGCACGGAGTGGTACACAAAGGGCTGGTCCCTTTGTTGTCCTGAAGAAAAGGTTTAGGGATACCTTGAAACATGTTGACATAATACAAGGGATTATAATTACATAACAGTTACATTTCCCTTTATTAACCCCTTTTATCCCTACCAACTAGGAGCAGGAATAAAACAATAGCTCACTAGTTAGGTAATTTTTAAAACATCACTTACACCACTCCCTACACTGCACGACACATAGCCTCACAAGGTAAGTGCTCCTACGTAAATCCGCAAGTCGCAGCACGCCTCAATCAGTAGATGTTTGGGATGGCCCCAATGATGAAGCATGTCACCTAGGGGCAACCCTGGGTGAGTGAGGGGACACAAGAAAGAAATTGTTCTTTTCTACCAGTAGAGGTGGCCTTCACCCCAATTGTTGAACCCGCCCTTGTTTCTTGGCTAGGTTCTTTGATCCGTCACCTACGGATTCTTTTTGATGTATTCTGATCACACAGGAGGGTGAACCTAGCCCAATCCTCCTCCTCCCCTTTTTCTGATTGATATCTAACAGCGCAAGCTGTGGGAGTTTCTCTCAAAAACGCGTTTACACTTGTACAACTGGACAACACATACATATAACACCATGGCAGAAGTAACTGGCCTGACATTCACGGAGGAGGAAGTGGAAAGGATTATAGCCTCTATGACCCCTCTTGTTGATATACCAAACAGAGACAGTAATGAAGCAGCCCAATGTTGGGATGAGTTAACAGAACTCAAAAGAAATCAGGTAAAAACGATCATCCATGGAGTCATGATGACCGAGTACCTAAGGATAAATGCAGCGCCAAGGGGATTGATCGTGCGTAATGAGCCATTTATTTTTCAAACGGATAAGGCTTTCAAAAAAGATTGGTCGCTGACCTCTTGGCATTGCACAAGAGATTGGCTGGTTCTTATTATAAAAACCGCAACACGCCTGGCACAAGACATGAAGGAAGAAATACACACCTTAGAGGTCAAACTTAAGACTTTCCAGACACCAGCAGAATTAAAAAAACGATTAGATGAGCTTAACAAGACCATGACAGAATTTGAGATGACACTGAAAGAGACCAAATATGAAAAGTTTAAGAAAGATGGTAAAAACTTCAGCCACGAGAAGGCCTACCCTTACATCAGGGATGACTATCACCTGCCAGGGAGGAACCCTGGATATAACACAGACACAGATGGGTCGGACACTAGCTCAAATGACTCTGACAGTAGTTATGGGCATAGAAACAACACAAGAGGCCGCTGAAATTTCAGAGGGAGGTTGAGAAATAGAGGAGGACAAGGAGGCTACGGTTGGCCCCCCTACCAACCACCACCTTTCCCAGCACCACCTTACTTCTACGGCCCTCCACAATACCAACCACAACCGTATTCCTACTGGGAGACAGCCCCCAAGCAGAATATTCACCGGTTCCTTTTTAGGACGAGGCAGAGGGGCTCAAAGAAGCAAGACGAAAAGAGGGCAGCAGGTACAATGGGCACAACCTTTGGAGTCAGCACGGAGTCACACGAGGAGTATGGGCCCACCGACTCTACCGAGCACCAGCAACAACCGAGTATAGTTGTAAACTTATCAGGAACCACTCTATCTACAATACAACTAGCTGTTTTGGAGAAAGGATTGGGTTTCATGCCTACCCCAACATTGGACAAATTCCTACTAAACTGTGAGCTGAACGAATTCATCAGGAAAATAAAATTGCGTTTTTTCGAAAATAAAGAAACAAGTGATATACAAAAAGGAGACACTGGCCTATACCGAAAGTCAACATTCACACCACCTTCGGCCACCCTACCAGTGGAATTACTGGCTTTTGAGAAGGTGGTCTTGAGGGAAGTTGGAGAGATGGACCCAACCACCATGAGAACATTCCATAATACGACGAAAGAGGAACAGGAAGCCATTAAAATTCTGGCCAACAATAAGGACATAACCATAAAACCGGCAGACAAGGGCGGAGGGATTGTCTTACAGAGTACAGGAGCATACCGCCAAGAATGCCTCAGACTCCTGTCGGATGAAAGAAACTACAGACGCATCAGAGAGGATCCTACAGAACGGATCAGGATTGGAATTACAAGCATGATAGAGGAAGCACTCGCCCATGATTGGGTAACCAAGAAGGAAGGGGAATTTATGATCAACACCCACCCGACAGTACCCTACTTCTACACAATCCCGAAGATTCATAAGTCAGTAGTAAAACCACCAGGACGACCCATTGTTTCCGGGATCGGATCCATCCTGGAACCACTTTCTAAATTTGCAGATGCCTTCCTACGTCCACTGATACAGAACACTAACACCTACCTGAAGGACACCAAGGCAGTACTCTGCCTACTGAGAGATCTTCATTTTGATCCTACATGCAACATCCTGATTGGCCTAGATGTGGAAAGCCTTTATACAAGCTTACCACACAAAGCAACTATGGACATTCTAGAGGAAGTTCTATATGGATCAGCATGGCCCTACCACACAAAACAACATGTGGTCCTAGAATGTTGTAAATGGGCTCTAACAGAGAACTACTTCCGTTTTGAAGAATCCCTTTTCCAACAACAACACGGTACCAGCATGGGCAGTACTTTCGCGCCGAGTGTGGCAGGTTTGTACGTTCATCATTTAGAGGAACAAAAGATCCTATCAGACCAAAACCCACATCGCCAAAAGATTGTGATATGGAAGAGATACATCGACGATATCTTGGTGATATGGAAAGGTGACGAAACAGAGACTAACATCTTCCTGGAATGGCTCAACCTACAGGACCCTTTCCTTAAATTCACCCACACAATGAGCAGGTCTGAGTTAGTCTTCCTTGACCTCAACATCTATGCAGTAGATGGCACACTCAAAACCACAACACATTTTAAACCAACTGCAAAAAACTGCCTCTTACTGTACGATAGTTTCCACCCACGACATCTGAAAGAAAATTTACCATTTGGACAGTTTCTTAGACTTAGGAGAAACTGCACGGAAACATCGGATTATGACAAGCAGGCAAAAGACCTAGCAGAGAAACTGAAAAACGGAAATACCCTTCTAAAATCTTTGCAAAGGCAAAGAAAAGAGCACGAAAATAATCGTAGAGATGCCCTTCTAGAAACGTATGAAAGACAGGAGAATGAGAAAGAGAAAAGACCCATCTGTATTACAACTTTCAGTGTAGCATCAGACAAAGTCGCAAAGGTAGTGAAGAAACATTGGCGGATTTTAAACAGTGGTACCTTGAACATACCAACACCTATGTTCTCACATAAGAGGGGTAAAAATTTGAAGGATATACTGGTACACACCCGCCCGAAGCCCCAAGACAAAAGTAGCCAACAAATACTCAGTACTTTACCAACGGGCCACCATTCGTGTGGTAACTGCAACTAGTGTATGTTGGTCATACTTCACGTAAAATTAAGGTCAGGCTCACTGAACACAAAAGTACTATTAGGACAGCCAATATTAAATCATGTCTAGCAGCACATTGGGTGGAGAAAAAACACACCATACCACAGTTACGTTTACGTTTTACCATATTAGAGAAAATTATGGTTACCCCACATATGGATGCGCATAAACATTTAGCGCAAAGAGAAACTTATTGGATACGCACTCTTAACACACTTGTACCGCATGGTCTGAATGACAAGTTGGAAATGGTTTGTTTTCTGTAAACCATGTGTACAGCATCTGTTAATATCTTAAAATTGATCAATTGTTTGTTGCATTTAAATTATTACATTGGATTTGGGATGATTTCAAGCTTATCACATGGTAGATTTTAATACTAAGGTTTAGGGAGTTGAATCTCCTTTATCTTCACATCGCATGGCAGACAAAAGCACTATCATATTTTGTATTTTATTACACATTTGTGTTTTCATGGTTACATTCAGACACGTAAGTCATATATACTTGCATAATAGAGCTTAGCGGATTGGTTATATTACCATATAGGTATAAAGCGGGCATGGTTTACATGTGAGACTTTGGCTACGGTAGTACTACTAGAAATTTAGCTCATCTTGTTTTTGGTGCACAATGTTAACTCAAATGTACTGGGTTCGGGTGGCCTATTGGTAGGTACACATTTTTTCAAATGACACTTTTTGACATATAGTTTTTCAGTTTTTATTATGTTTGTTGGACTTATTTAATGTTTATAATGTTTATTTGTTAAAGTTCATGTGCAGTTGTATATTCTTGTTGCATCGCATTTTTGAAAGAGTGTCCGGGTAGTCTGTTTTTTACCTCTATTACTGATTCACGCGGGAGTCTCGCGCCGCTTCCGCGTTTAAATGCATTGCGGGTGAAAGTGATCATGCAGAGGATTTTGTTTCGGGAGAAAAGAAAGGCAGTCAAAGTAAGTAGGAGGTTTTCTAGATGTAGCATCGGTATATTAGGTTTGGGAAACAGGTGGTTGCAATGAGCACGCTTTGATTCTTTATTTTTTGCAGTTTGACGTGAGGGTTGCCATATCAAATTTCTACGAGGTTGCCGTCTCAACCGACATACTTGAGGTAACTGCATGATTATTGGTGTGAATCACTTTTGCGGTAGGGTGGATGGTAAGAGAAATATGGCATGAATATGGACCGTAATTAGGTCTTTTATACATATTTTTTATAGCCTCGTTGAAAGAAGTTAAAATACACGACAAAATACAGTGCAATAAGATCAGCATTTCAGTCTGTAAGTTATATTTTCTTTTTAAATACTCGGTCTCATGATTTGTAGGATTTTCAGTCCTGTTTACAGAAATAGCATTTTAATGCGTTTGTGTATTTTTCTAGTATTGTGGCTTTGGCTTCAGTATTTGGATAGGTGAGTGATTGAGGTACTTTGGATATCTGATTAACATCCTGGGCTATAAGGGGTAGTCTTTAGAACTTTTATGCAACATATTTAGTGTCAATTTGGTTTCTTTTGTGCACCGGCATCGTTATATGTCTTTTTGGCAGGTGTAAAGATGGAGTAGAATTGTGGTGATCATGCACATAATCTCACAGGTGTTAAGCTTGAAAAATCCATTCAGTTCACGCACAGGTATTGTTGCCTGCAGGTTACGGGTCTTTCCCTGAAAAGCTTTAGAGTGACATAAACTGTTCTGTGTTAAGTTTTGATTATAAATTATTTTTGTTATTTTCAGTGTTCCCCTGACGAAGGGTTTCCCGAAATGCACTGGGACATGTAACACTACATGGAATTTTGGATTGAAAAAATGAAAAAATAAAATGAATGTATATATACAATTTCACTGTTTGATGTACAAGATGTTTAAATAAGCATTAAATGTGTACAATCGCTGATTGAAGCAAACTTGAGATGGTTTATGTTGATGGTATACATTGATGTGCACTCTGTTTAAATTTTTAAATTGCACTAATTTGTGAAGGAATTATATGAAATTGCATAGCACCACTAGATTGGGCTGGTGGAAAGTGCACCTTGTATTCATGTGACAGGTTCTGTCTCATGTTATTGTGATTTGTTATACCTGACAGAAGCTGGTCAGGGTAACGAGGTGGCACCATTGAGCAAATGTTTAAAAGATTCAAATAAATGTTAAAGTTTTCAGACGAAAAAGTTTTTAAAAAAAGGTGTGCAGGTTATAATCACTTTTGTTACAAGTATACCCTTGCAGCTTCATACCATATAACCAGCACCCATTGATTATGTCTTTTGAGGACATTGCACACTTGACCACAAATCAAGCTGACACCAAAGTTTATACAGCTGAAGAAGCTGAATCTATTTATTCACTCATACAAGAAGTAAGGGCTTTCCAGGTGAAACCCGGATCTGCTAATCAGATCATAAAACAGTTGGAGTATACGCTAAGGAAGGAAGTGAATCAACGACTTCATGCTTCAACACTTATACAGTACCATAAGGTTAAACGTATACCTAGGGGATTAAGGATTTCTTTGCGCCCCATGCTTTTCAAATTTAATAAACCATTTATGTTGAGATGGTTTGCAATTTTAAACAAATGCTCATTAGATCTTATTCTCTTGATTGTTGAGGAATTATCAAATATCTTAAAGGAACTGGCGACAGAGATTCATGATCTGAAAATTAATTTAGAGCAAATGATGACTGCAGAAACTCTCACAAAAACACTGGATGAAATTAATGCCAGGATTGATGAACATGCTAAGGAGGTGCATGAAAGGAAATTGCGAAAATTTAAACGTGATACGATAGATTATAAGTTGGATGAGGTTTATACATGGGCCGATGCATATGCTCAGCGTCGCACCTTCAAAAAACCTGATGCATCAACATCTGAAGAGAGTATAGCCACTGAACAGGACATAACACTAACACGTCCACCAGTAGTAAATATCACTAACATCCCAGAATCCTCATCAGAAACACCAAGTGGAAGTGGGGCAACTAAAAAGTCTTTTTTAGAATCAGGCCAATCATCCAACCATCCACCGGAAGAACAAAGTACAGGGAAAACAAACGACCAAGGAGGGGACAAAAGAAGAAATCAGGACAATCCTCGGCGGAACCCAAAGAGGACTTAGTTATGAATATTTCTGATGTCATTTTGTCACCAGTTGAGTTATCCGTATTGAATAAAGGGATGACATTTATTCCTACTTATAATACTAATCGCATGGAAACAGAAGTGGCGCTATTCAAATTTATGCGTAAGCTAAGGTTACGCTGGTTTTTTCATCAAATTTCAAAAGAGACTGTTTCCTCAGCAGAAACTGAAGAAAAGGTTTTTAAACCTAAAAGCACTTTTCTATCTCCTATCACGCACAAAACATTGGATCTTTTTGAACTTTTGGTGAAGAAGGATTTGGAACACATACCTATGCAGGTACAGGCACGGAAGAACTTAACAAAAGCAGAATCTTTTGCTTTACGTAAATTAGCTGACAATAAAAATCTTGTATTTCAACCTGCGGATAAGGGTGGAGCCCTTGTGGTAATGAATACTACTTATTACGAAGAAAAAGTGCAGAAACATGTGATGGATGAAGACATTTACATCTTGTTAGATTCCGATCCCACGATTGCTTTTCAAAAAACATTGGCTGAGATTCTCAAAAAAGCTGTTGAGTTAGGATGGATAAATGAGCACACAAAAAAATGTTGACAACAGAGTTTCCAACACGTCCGCATATTTACATGCTGCCTAAAATGCATAAGAATTTCATTGATCCACCTTTCCGTCCAATTGTCGCAGGATGCGGCTCAATACATGAATCAATAGGCAGATACATTGATCACTTTTTACAGCCACTTGTGCAGGGATGGGTATCTTATGTTCAAGATACGACAGACTGTCTAAATAAGTTACAGCAGATACAGGGCTTTATTGAAGAAGACACTTGGTTATGTACAATTGATGTAGTAGCCCTATACACATCAATACCACATTCTGAAGGCATGGCATCGGTGGAATGGATGCTGATGCGAGGTGATTATGAGGAATCTCAGAATATCTTTGTACTTGAACTGTTACAGTTTAGTCTGTATCACAGTTATTTTTCATGGAAGGACCAATTTTTCATGCAACGTACTGGTACTTCGATGGGTTTTACAGGGGCACCTAGTTACGCGAATATTTTCATGGCCAAATATGAAGACACTTTCATACTGAACAATCAGTCATGGACAGACCATCTACTTCTTTATCTTCGATACATTGATGACATTTTATTGTTGTGGAAAGGTTCGAAGAAAGATCTTGAAAAATGCATCAGCATGTTGAACACACATCATTCTCGCATACAGTTTACTCACATGATCAGAAAAACCAATATTAATTATTTGGATATTAATATTGAACTGCAACAAGGGAGTTTCAAGACACAGGTTTTTAAGAAGCCCACTGATCGGAATAATGCGTTGCATTTTAAGAGTTTTCATTCTCCCTCTCTTAAAAGTCATTTGCCACTGTCCCAATTCATTAGGATTAAACGCATAACTACTGATGATGCTATGAGCAAAAAAGACATTGAAGTGATGTCTTCTCAATTTACACAACGGGGATACCCGGATGAAATCCTGGAGACTGCCAAACAGAAAGTATTGCAATTGAAGCGTGAAGAACTTTTGCAAAAAACAATGAAACCTAAAATCAAGAGGGAAGTTTGTGTTATCAAATACTCTACAGCTGCACCAGCTATTAAACGGAGCATTCTGAAAAGATGGGAAATCATTGAACAAGAACATGATTTCAAGGAGGTGTTCGTTACCTCACCGATGTTTGCTTATTCTAGATCTAGAAATCTACGTGAAGTGTTGAAAAAAGGCGTGAAGTTCATTCCATAATGAGAAATTTGGGGATGCGTAAATGCTTTAACTGTGGACACTGCGAGAATGTGATTGTGGGGGATACATTCGCTCATCCACAAACAGGCAAGGCCATAAAACTCAGGCATACATCTGATTGTAATTCAGAAATGGTGATCTATGCTATTAAATGCCCTTGTGGGCTAGTGTATGTTGGTCGTACTTCACGTAAAATTAAGGTCAGGCTCACTGAACACAAAAGTACTATCAGGACAGCCAATATTAAATCATGTCTAGCAGCACATTGGGTGGAGAAAAAACACACCATACCACAGTTACGTTTTACCATATTAGAGAAAATTATGGTTACCCCACATATGGATGCGCATAAACATTTAGCGCAAAGAGAAACTTATTGGATACGCACTCTTAACACACTTGTACCGCATGGTCTGAATGACAAGTTGGAAATGGTTTGTTTTCTGTAAACCATGTGTACAGCATCTGTTAATATCTTAAAATTGATCAATTGTTTGTTGCATTTGAATTATTACATTGGATTTGGGATGATTTCAAGCTTATCACATGGTAGATTTTAATACTAAGGTTTAGGGAGTTGAATCTCCTTTATCTTCACATCGCATGGCAGACAATAGCACTATCATATTTTGTATTTTATTACACATTTGTGTTTTCATGGTTACATTCAGACACGTAAGTCATATATACTTGCATAATAGAGCTTAGCGGATTGGTTATATTACCATATAGGTATAAAGCGGGCATGGTTTACATGTGAGACTTTGGCTACGGTAGTACTACTAGAAATTTAGCTCATCTTGTTTTTGGTGCACAATGTTAACTCAAATGTACTGGGTTCGGGTGGCCTATTGGTAGGTACACATTTTTTCCAAATGACACTTTTTGACATATAGTTTTTCCGTTTTTATTATATTCGTTGGACTTATTTAATGTTTATAATGTTTATTTGTTAAAGTTCATGTGCAGTTGTATATTCTTGTTGCATTGCATTTTTGAAAGAGTGTCCGGGTAGTCTGTTTTTTACCTCTATTACTGATTCACGCGGGAGTCTCGCGCCGTTTCCGCGTTTAAATGCATTGCGGGTGAAAGTGATCATACAGAGGATTTTGTTTCGGGAGAAAAGAAAGGCAGTCAAAGTAAGTAGGAGGTTTTCTAGATGTAGCATCGGTATATTAGGTTTGGGAAACATGTGGTTGCAATGAGCACGCTTTGATTCTTTATTTTTTGCAGTTTGACGTGAGGGTTGCCATATCAAATTTCTACGAGGTTGCCGTCTCAACCGACATACTTGCGGTAACTGCATGATTATTGGTGTGAATCACTTTTGCGGTAGGGTGGATGGTAAGAGAAATATGGCATGAATATGGACCGTAATTAGGTCTTTTATACATATTTTTATAGCCTCGTTGGAAGAAGTTAAAATACACGACAAAATACAGTGCAATAAGATCGGCATTTCAGTCTGTAAGTTATATTTTCTTTTAAATACTCGGTCTCATGATTTGTAGGATTTTCAGTCCTGTTTACAGAAATAGCATTTTAATGCGTTTGTGTATTTTTCTAGTATTGTGGCTTTGGCTTCGTATTTGGATAGGTGAGTGATTGAGGTACTTTGGATATCTGATTAACATCCTGGGCTATAAGGGGTAGTCTTTAGAACTTTTATGCAACATATTTAGTGTCAATTTGGTTTCTTTTGTGCACCGGCATCGTTATATGTCTTTTTGGCAGGTGTAAAGATGGAGTAGAATTGTGGTGATCATGCACATAATCTCACAGGTGTTAAGCTTGAAAAATCCATTCAGTTCACGCACAGGTATTGTTGCCTGCAGGTTACGGGTCTTTCCCTGAAAAGCTTTAGAGTGACATAAACTGTTCTGTGTTAAGTTTTGATTATAAATTATTTTTGTTATTTTCAGTGTTCCCCTGACGAAGGGTTTCCCGAAATGCATTGGGACATGTAACACTACATGGAATTTTGGATTGAAAAAATGAAAAAATAAAATGAATGTATATATACAATTTTACTGTTTGATGTACAAGATGTTTAAATAAGCATTAAATGTGTACAATCGCTGATTGAAGCAAACTTGAGATGGTTTATGTTGATGGTATACATTGATGTGCACTCTGTTTAAATTTTTAAATTGCACTAATTTGTGAAGGAATTATATGAAATTGCATAGCACCACTAGATTGGGCTGGTGGAAAGTGCACCTTGTATGCATGTGACAGGTTCTGTCTCATGTTATTGTGATTTGTTATACCTGACAGAAGCTGGTCAGGGTAACGAGGTGGCACCATTGAGCAAATGTTTAAAAGATTCAAATAAATGTTAAAGTTTTCAGACGAAAACGTTTTTTAAAAAAGGTGTGCAGGTTATAATCACTTTTGTTACAAGTAACTGCAGTGTGTGCCATCTCACAACAACCACCAAAAGGGTCATTTTCAATACAGGAAAATCATGGGATTTGCGAAAATTCATCACTTGCAACACTATAGGAGTTGTGTATCTAATTACGTGCCACTGTGACCTACATTATGTGGGTATGACCACCAGGAAGGTGAGCACAAGAATCTGCGAACATCGGAGCAACATCCGATGCCACAGAGCAAGTACCAGAATGACGGCACACTTCAACGAGAAACAACACACCCCAAATGACATGCGGTGGGTAGTGTTGGAACATATAAAACCCTGTGAAAATTTAGAACAGATACTACTAGAGAAAGAGCAAAGATGGGTTTTCAAATTACGCACGGATATTAGAGGTTTGAACGAGAATATACCATGGGGCCAATTCACTAGATAAATTAACCCTGATATCTGGAAACCCCACCTGGCATGTTTTTTAACGGCATGTTATGAAAATCAAAATCAAGAACAAAGGCACTGAAATCCTCTACCCCGTGTTTTTTTGATAAAATTGAAGGCAGTATGACAAGAAACATCCCTAGCCTTTTCACTTTTTCCTTTTTCCTTTTCTGTTTATTGTTTTTTTTTACCATTCCAATATGGCCGCCATTTAAGAAACTCATGGTGTCCCTTTGAACAGGGTTCGATACTGACCCAACCTATTTTTGACAAAATACCGGGCGTCCTCTTATTCTAGTACGAGGTACTCTTGCACTCAAATTATTAATTTAGACTTTCTAAAATCACAACCCCTTTTTCATCAAATTAGAGGTTCGAACGAGAATATACCATCGGGCCATTTCACTAGATAAATTAACCCCGATATCTGAGAATAAATAAATAAAAAAAAACCCGCCTGGCATGTTTCTTAACGGCATTTTATGAAAATCTAAATCAAGAACAAAGGCAATGAAATCCTCTACCTCGTTTTTTGATAAAATTGAAGGCAGTATGACAAAACATCCCTAGCCTTTTTCCTTTTCTTTTTCTGTTTATTGTTTTTTTGACCATTCCAATATGGCCGCCATTTAAGAAACTCACAGTCTCCCTGTGACCAGGGTTCGATACTGACCCCAACCTATTTTGACAACATACCGGGCGTCCTTCTTTTTTCGTATAAGGTACTCCTGCACTCTAATTAGTAATTTAGACTTTCAAAAATCACACCCCCATTTCATAAAATACCAACAACATGGTGGACCGTTTACACCACAATACGAGACTACGCTTTACACGCTCTAGTCTCTAACAGCACGAAGGAATGACTCGGCTGTTTTTCAGACTACTTATACCGGCACTAAGGCAAAGACACGCTAAGATGCGGTCTGCCTTGGGACTGAATAGGTCGTATTGACGGAGGGTTGCTGAGCACAGTAAGACTTTTTTCTCCCTACAGGACATCATCAATTTTTTTCTCTCTACAGGAATTTACATAACTTTACTTGCCTTTTTCACTAAATTCCATTTGCTCTTTCTAAACCAGTCATAGGAAGGCACAAGCAATGAGTGGCTTATAACAAATCCTCATTATCTCATTCCTTTGTCTATTATTATAATATAGGGTTTCTACAGGCCCCTCCACCCAGACAGACCATGAGGCGCACTTTTGCCAAAAAATAAGTATGTTTCAAAAAGAAATTGATTTTATGTTACATGTTGTGTGTGTCCTGTTTTTTTGTCCTTGACTACAAGTGTTTTTAAATGATGTCTTTTCAACCTTGCCTGCTCACAATTAAGGTATTATGTGTAGTAGTACCCACACAAGATCTGAGCACTAACTAAGTTTGCTTTCAAGGGCACTTACACCATAGTATGAAGTACCTTCTTTTACGCGCAGCGTAACGCCTTTACCTGCCCACAAGAACGGTGGGCAGGCAGTATGTATTAATTTGCATTTTGCTTTTTCTTCCCAATGACAGTTACTACGTGTTCAGAAGCAACCGTATGTATATATTTTTCCCAATGCTCACACAATAGGTGTGCATTAATAATTTTTCACTTCACTTTATTATAGGTCCGGCACGGAGTGGTACACAAAGGGCTGGTCCCTTTGTTGTCCTGAAGAAAAGGTTTAGGGGATACCTTGAAACATGTTGACATAATACAAGGGATTATAATTACATAACAGTTACATTTCCCTTTTATTAACCCCCTTTTATCCCTACCAACTAGGAGCAGGAATAAAACAATAGCTCACTAGTTAGGTAATTTTTAAAACATCACTTACACCACTCCCCTACACTGCACGACACATAGCCTCACAAGGTAAGTGCTCCTACGTAAATCCGCAAGTCGCAGCACGCCCCAATCAGTAGATGTTTGGGATGGCCCCAATGATGAAGCATGTCACCTAGGGGCAACCCTGGGTGAGTGAGGGGACACAAGAAAAGAAATTTTTCTTTTCTACCAGTAGAGGTGGCCTTCACCCCAATTGGTGAACCCGCCCTTGTTTCTTGGCTTGATTTTGCAGTCACCAGTTCCTCATTAAAACTGTACAAATGGACTGTCCACTGACCAACTCGTTGATCACCTAGTACAGTGTCTTTCACTAGGAGGTGCTCCCAACTCGCTGATTGATTTATTTATATTTCATTATTAGATAAGGTTATACTGCGCATTGCATTTTGCTACTCAATTTCTCACTCTATCTCTCTCTCTGAATTACTGTGATTTAATTTTTGCTAGATTGCGTGTTTTTTTACTCTTGATTAATGATGTGTCTTTGACACTTGTTACTTGTCTAAATAAAGTGCCACTCCTGACTTGGTTCCTGCTTCTCAGAGTGTATCTTGTTATTTCAGATAACACAATAAATGTCAGTTCCTGCTGGATAAAAAAAACACTCTCACAAAATTTAGACCAAACGTCTAAGTTTACGATTTTGGGAATTCACAAAGAGCATCTACTAGTAGTATCTTTATGTCCGCACTCGGGCCAGACATCCAACCCGAGTGCGCACATAAAGATAGTACTCGTAAATGCTCTTTGTGAATTCTCAGAGTCATAAACTTAAACTTTTGGTCTAAGTTTAGACCAAACGTCTAAGTTTACCTTAATGAATTGACCCCCATATGTACATGCTTAGTGCAGGCATTATAAAGCTAAGCTTAGGAAAAGGATCTTACTGATAGCATAACAGCCATTTGCACATAGACTATGAATCTTGTGTCTGAAAAGTAATATTTTTACTCCAAAAGAATGGCCTGTGTTATTCTTGAAACAACAATTATAATCCTAAAAAAGATAGGAAGGTTTGGGCCTGGCAAAAGGTTTATTTTGCCAGGTCGAATGGCAGTTTATAACTGCACTCACAGACTGCAATGGCAGGCATGAGACATGTTCAAAGGGCTACTTAAGTGGGTGCCACAATCAGTGCTGCAGACCCACAACTAGCATTTAATTTACAGGCCCTTAGTACTTGTAGTACCACTTTACTAGGGACTTATAGGTAAAATAAATACGCCAATTGGGGATAAGCCAATGTTACCATGTTTTAAGGAGTTAGCACGTGCACTTTAGCACCGGTTAGCAGTGGTGCACAGACTCCTAAGGCCAGCAAAATGAGATCAGAAAAAAATGGAGGAGGAATGCAAAACATTTGGGGGAAAACTACCCTATGGCTGACAGGTCTAACATAAGGGCACATCAGACATGCAGGACACCCCCAGAAGTAACATCAGTGAACACAGGAGCTGCACAACACACAAGGAAGGTGTCAGAGTTCAAGAGAGGAAGTACTTTGGCAGGACACTCCTGACAGCATTTTTTTTTTTTTTTGGGGGGGGGAGTTTTATATAGCGCAAACTAGACCTGAAGATATCAGGTATCAGAGCACTTTACATGAGCACCAGTTTCATTACAGACAGACACATTCATTTTTGTTAGGCACGGGGAGATTAAGTGATTTGCCCAGAATCACAGGATGTTGAGCATTGTTGCCGAGACTCGAACCCGGTTCCCCAGCTTCGAGGTCGACCGCTCTAGCTGTAAGGCTACATCCTCTCCCCAGCATAACAGCCATTTCCGAATGGACTATGAATGTGTGTCTGAAAAGTAATATTTTTACTCCAAGAAAAAGGCCTGTGTTATTCGTGAAACAACGATTATAATCCTGAAAAGATAGCAAGTGAAAATATCTCAAAACAGAACAAGAAGCATTTCTTCCTCTGGGCAGAGTACAGAGGTCTGTCCACATGGTTCAGGGCTCTAAACACCTGCAGAGGGAGCATCCAGGACTGCAAGATGCTTCCTCTTTCCCACGAGGCCTTTTTATAGGAGGTACAAATTCTGTTTAGCTGATTTAGTTTTTAAAAGGGGAAATAGAAGTTGGCATGTTAGATTGAGACCACAATCTTAGAGTGGATTCCATCTTGGATAGGGGCCCAATCTTGGGGACCAGGGTTGCAAGGGAAGCTCTTCTTGCTGCAGCTTCTGCCATGGTCCACTAGCACCAGTCCGCTGTGACATCATCCACCACCGTAACATTCATGCTTACCAGAATGTACAGTAGACAAGCTTGCCTTTAGCAGAACCCTAAGAGTCTGAAGCTGGGTTCTTCGGGTACAGATCTAGGTGAACCAGCACTTTAAGGGCTGCAACTGACTGGAGTGGAGAAGGAGTAGTGGGGTAATTTCCAGACTCAGTTGTCAATTCATTTATTTAAAAGTTTTGTATTTATTTATTTATTTAAAAGTTTTGTATAGCGCGAACATGACCCAAGTGGGTATCAGAGCGCTTTGCATACGGTTGATGAAGACATAGGAAAACAGCTAAAGGAAAAAATCAAGGTAAAAGTAGGCCAAATGACATTTATGATGGACATAGGAAGAAGGCTGGGGGAGAAAGAAAAGTAGGGCAATATACATCAAGAGCAAAAATGACATTATGGCAGGTGACAATAGGTTGCAACAAATGACATGTAATAGTTAAAACAGCTAAACTGGCTCGAGGCAAGAGGAGAAAAGCTTCTAGTTAATCGCATTGTTCTTTAGTAGAGCTTTAACTTCCCTTTTGAAGGCAAATGTAGAGGGAATCAGTCTTGTTTCCACTGGAAGGGAGTTCCAGATTCTCGGGGCAATGCCAGAGAATGTACGATTGTAGGTTTTAAGCTTATTACATTTCTTTGGCTTGAGCAGCAGTGTGCCGGTGCTCCTTGTGGGCCGGGAGCCACCAGATAGTTCCAGCTTATTTGTCAGGTAGAGTGGGGTATTGAAGTGTACAGCTCTATGGGTCATACAAGCAATCTTTAGTTGAATCCTTGCCTCAAAAGGAAGCCAGTTGAGTGATTTCAGGTCCGGCGAAATGTGGTTGGTTTTCTTGGAACCTGTGATGAGTCTAGTAGCAGCATTTAGAGATGCTCTGATGGGGGCTAAACTGAGTTTCGGCAGTCCGCATAGAGTAGCACTACCGTATTCTAGTCCAGAGATGACCAGCGCTTGCACTGCCGATTTGAAGTCTTCTTGGGGATGGTAGGGATTGAGTTTTCTTAGGATGCGAAGTTGGAAGTTCGCTCCTTTGGTAGATGCTCTGATGTGATCTTGCATGTTTAGGTTCTTATCAAGCAGAACTCCAAGTGATTTCGTGGAATCAATGATGTGTGGAGTGCAGTTGAGAGCGGTGAGGTTACAGAGCTATTGCACAACCGTGGGGGTTTGCCTAGCGGGTGCAATGAGGAGGAATTCCGTCTTGAGGGCGTTTAGTTTGAGATGGTTGGAGGTTAGCCAGTTTAGGGTTTTGAGCAGGGTTCCGTTGAGAACTTTGATGTCTTCGGGGAGGATTATTTCATGTAAAGTTGGGTGTCATCCGCATACATGTGATATTGGATGTTGGAGGCTTTAAGAATTACAGTCAGTGGTTCCAAGAAAAGGTTAAAGAGCGTGGGGGAGAGTGGGGAGCCTTGGGGAACACCCAGCGTGCAGGGACTGGGGTTGGATAGAGTCTGATTGGATTTGACTCTTTGTGTTCTGTTGTTGAGGAAAGAGGCAAACCATTTAAGGACCGTGCCAGAGAGCCCCATCCTGCATTCCAAGAGGTAGAGTAGATTGTCATGTTTGACAGTGTCGTATGCAGATGAGAGATCGAGAAGAATTAATAGGCAGGCTTCATTCTGGTCAAGTAAAGTGAGAGCGTTGTCCATTATATGAGTGATAGCCGTTTCGGTGCTGTGGCCAGTGCGGAAGCCCGATTGGAATTGGTCGAGCAGCTGGAATTGCTCAATGTGTTTGCGCAGTTGTTCATGAACACATTTCTCCAGTAGTTTTGCCAGGGTATGGAGGTTTGTGATTGGTCTGTAGTTATTCAGGTCTTCAGGGTCAGCCAAGGGTTTTTTGAGAATGGGGAGCACTAGGCCAGCCTTCAGGCAATCCGGGATCTCACCTTGATGAAGAGAGGCGTTGATGATCTTGGACCAGAGCGGTGCAAGTGATCCTATAATTTCTTTAAAGAAGTTGGCGGGGAGGGGTTCATTGAAGTGATTTGAGGGTTTAAGGGTCGAGAGAGTGTTGAGGATGGTAATGTCATTGAGGTGTGTGAATTGACTCCAAGAGGCATTGTTTTTGAGTGAGAGACCGTGATGCGTGGGAGGGGGCGTGGAGAAGGAGGGGGCAGGAGAGGGCGAGAGTAAGAGTGCAGCAGACCTTAGATCTGATTTGATCTTATTCGTCTTATCGAGGAAGAAGTCAGCAACCGCATCGCAGTTTGGCTGCGGACGAGAGATGTGCTGAGATTGAATGGATGTGTTGTTGGATTGTATTTTAATCAGCTCCAATAGTCGTTTCGGGTGATTTTTGGCTTTGTCAAGTTGGGCTTTGAAGAAGGTAACTCTCGCCGTTCTAATGAGTTTGTTGTATCTACTTCTTTTGAATCTTAGAGTTTTTAGTAGATCCCTGGAGGGAGTGGATCTCCAGGTGCGTTCAGCTAGTCTTAGGCTGCGTCTGTCAGCATTTAGGCTGTCATTGAACCAAGGCTTGGAGTCTTTGATGGGTATTCTTTTTAGTTGAAGGGGGGCCGTAGCATTCAGGGCAGACAGCATGGCGTTGTTATAGTGCTCAGTGAGGTTGTGAATGTCGTTCATGTTTGCAGGCGGCGGAAGGGAGAAATTGCAGCGCACTATGAGCTCATTTGCGCTTGTGTTATGGAGCGATCTTTTCCACTGTTTTAGTTTTAGTGGTTGTGCACTTTTGGGGTTCCAACTTTCGAGGATAAGGAAGTTGATATAGTGATGGTCCGACCAGTCACAGGCGAGAATGGATTCGAGATGAATGGAGTTGGGGTTGGAGATGATTAGATCTAGTGTCGAGCCTAAGTTGTGTGTGGGACTGTCGCAGAATTGAGCCAGGGAGAGGTCAGTTAGGAAGTTTTTGAGAGTGTTGACCGCCTGATCATGCGGGTCATTCCAGTGGAGATTGAAGTCACCAAGGAAGATCTGGGGGCAGTGTCGGCCCAGGTTGGAGGAGATGGTTTCCATAGGTTGTTCAATTAGAGGGAGGTTATCACCTGGGGGGTGGTAGAAGATGTGAAGGCTGCATAAGGGTCTGTGAGTGCTAGTGATGTCTATGCATAAGTAGTCACAGGATGAGAGATTAGCTGAGGGGGACTGTTTTGCTGTGAGAGAATTGCGGAAGATACAGGCTATGCCACCTCCCGTTTTCTTAACACGGTCAAGTCTGATAATGTTGTGGCTGGGAGGGACTAGAATGTCAAGGATAGGGCCAGAGGAGTCGGTGAGCCAAGTTTCTGTGAGAATAAAGAGGTCAAGTTCTTGGGCAAGGATGAGATCTGCAAGGTCTGTGGCATGTTTCACCGCTGATCTACAGTTAAGTAACATGCATTTCAGGTGTGATTTGTGCAGGCTGTCAGTGAGCGCGGGCTGTGTGGTGGGGATCTGCATGAGGTTATTAATGTTTAAGGCATTGGCGTTGAGTCTGGGCGCTCTATGAGGGTTGGGTGTGATGCTTTGGATGGCCTCAGTGTTGCCATGCTTAGGATATGTCGAGCTAGAGGCATTTAATGGGACTGTTTGTGAGGATCTAGAAGGGACTGAGATGGACGAATGCGGAGAGGTGTACGCACGGAGGAGGGAGAGAATATCTGGATCTGACAATGGCTTTTTGGATCTGGAGGGTCTAGATGGTGCGTTAGGGTAGGGAGTGGTATTCCAATTCTGGATTGGGGGTTTCAACTGGATCAAATGCGGGATTTCCTGTGAGGTCTTGTTGGAAGAGAGATCAAGGGACAGCTCTTCGGTGGACTTAATGAGTTTTTGGATGACAGTTTTGAGAGTTAGGAGTTCCTGGTTTATTTCCTTGAGCTTAGCAGCAGGCTCTGAATGTGGATTATGGATCACATGGAGGGGAGGAGGAGTGTTGGAAAGTGGGGAGGTCAGAGGGGAGACGAGGGGGAGGGGGGAATCTGCTAAGGGAGAGTTCCCTCTCTGATGTGCGGTGGCGCAAGGAGAGTGGCCACTGGAAGGGAGGTCTGGGGAAGGGAGGTTAGGGGAAGGGGAAGGGAGGTGAGATGAGTTCCTGGTGGAGAGTGGGCGAGCCGGCTGTTGAGTGAGGGAGTTATGTAGGAAAGAGGTAGTGGGAGAGGGAATGGGGGAGGTATCGGAGAGGTGGTCAGAACACGGGATAACACTTACTCCAGAATTACTGGCAGGTGTCTGGTTATGTCGGTGCATGGTGGGTGAATTTGGGGAGCCTGGGGTTGGAGGAGCTATGGTCCTGTGTGTGTTGGTCGAGGTATGTGGGGCAATCCTCAGGTTGTGGCCCATTGGAGAGGGATCAGGGTCGTCCTGAGACGGGGTAAGGGGAAGCCCGTTCCTATATTGAGTAGGGGAGACATTAGTGACCAACGATCTTTTAAGGAGGGCAAATCTGTCATGAAAGATGTCCAGGTTGCGATCGGTGGCCTGAATTAGTATAGTCCCATTGTTGTAGATGGATATAGTAGCATTAGCTCTAAATGTGGGAGACATCGTAGCCAAGAGTCGAAGACCGTGAGGGAACTTTTTGGCCAAGGTGATTCTGAGTATGGAGTGGAACGTCGATCTCCACTGAGCTCTTCTTTTAGTAAAGAAGATCAGGTCACTAGTAATAGAACCTTTTTTTGGACAGAAGTAGGGGTCAGAGATAAGGGTTTCTGGGTTAGCTTTGAGGAGACTATGTTTCAAAGATTTAGTCGCATTTTTGGAGAGGTTGGTCGGATAGTTAATTGTGTAGCTATTAGTGCCAGACTTTTCTAGTCTGGAGTCCATTTTGCACTCCGTAAGGGAGGTCGTGACGGGGAGAGCGTAGGATACGAGGTATAGCTGAGAGGTTGGCGTGAACAGGAGTCCACTGAGTGGTCCTCCCTGAGGATGTGTTTTGTGGTTGCACCGTTGTTCAAGGTGCGGTCAATTAAGCGAATTCAGGTGGTGAGGTAGCACGTGTTTATACCTTCATGAAGTCTCCATGATGGAGCTCAGCGGGGGGAGCAGTTTACTAATATGGCCTGGGGTTGCACCTTTGGTCAGGGAGCGGTGATTATAGCAATTGTCCCAGAAGGTTGTCCTGTTAGCAATTTTCTAACACATATATGAGCAGGGAGCGGCCAGATTTAGAGTGAGATCAGGATTTGTGGGGTAGTGGGGTCAGGCAATCGGCCCTGTTATTACAGTGAGGAGCAGGGGGTGGCCATTTAACATCCCTTGTGACCAGGGAGCACCTTATTGGAGAGTTTAGTGATCTGCTGAGTCACGGTCAATCGCTAGGTCCAGTTATAGTGTTCAGGATTGTGTGGTACTGGGGTCATGAACTCAGCCCATCTATAGCACTGATGTGCAGGGAGCGGCCATTATTCAACCCTTGTGACCAGGGAGCACCTTATTGGAGAGTTCAGGTAAATGCTGAAACGTGGTCATGCGTTAGGTCCCGTTATAGAGTTCAGGATTGTATGGTACTGGGGTCATGAAATCAGCCCAGCTATAGCACTGCTGAGCAGGGAGCGGCCATTTTAGAGAGAATGGTGGTGGTGGGGTCATGCAATCGGCCCAGTTATTCCAGATAGGAGCAGGGGACAGCCATTTTAGAGCTTTCGGGATTGAGAATAGACAGGACATGAAGTCTTTCATGAGTCTTTATGCGTATTACTATGGGCACTTACCCCAACATCAGCGTGTAGAGGTACTTCGAAACATGAAGCCATCAAGAACAGAGCGCCAGAGCAAGAGCAGACAGCTCTCTTCGTCGGAAATGCGCGCTTCGTGATCACTCAGCAGCAGGAGGCGGGAGCGTCCGTGGGCACCACAGTCTCAAGCCGATACCCATGTGCCATAAGGCTTCTCTCGGCAGCGGCCGGCAGCACGCCAGGGGGCTGGGGGCTCAGCGACACATAATCACACCGGCGTAGCAGCAGCAGGGGGCGGGAGCATCTGCGGGCACCACAGTCTCCAAGGCGAGGCCCTTGAGCCCCGAGGATTCAACCCGGCAGGGGGGCTGGGGGCTCAGAGACACGACAACAAGGCGGGGCAGAGGGACACAGAGAGAGCGTAGCGTCGCGGTATGACCGGGCGACGGCCTGCCCCATCCGCGTTGAGTACGTCAGAGACCTCAGCTGGTGGTGGGCGGGAGGGTGGCTAGAGCCAGAGCAAGGTCGAGAATGATGGCCGAGACCCCAGGCGGCCTCCGGTGATCAACGTAAGGCTAGGCAGCACCCAGCCCAGTCGCGGAGCGGTCGACGGCAGCAGCGTGGCCGGAGGGGAAGGGGGCCAGAGAGCAGGGGGAGAGGGAGATCCGGTGCAGACCCGTGCCCCGGGCAACGCACAGGGTCGAGGCAGAGGTCGGCTGCGGCTGTCTCCGGGATGCAGAGATTAGCCAGAGGCCATCCCTACTGCCTGAGGCAGTATATGCAGACAAGAGCCTGGGCCAAGATGAATGTCGAGATCAGGAGATCAGCCCGGATGACGACCTACCATGCCGTGTCTGGAGATGAGTGAAGTGGGGCTGACAAGGGGCTGACCTGCACCAGGAGCTCCAGTCTCATGGACCAGGACGCAGGCCCAGAAGGTGGCGGGCCTCAGTCTCCGTCTCCGTTGCAGCTCGATGGATGGCAGTCGGACAGGCGAGGACACAACCGTAGCGGTGACTCAGCTCCGGGAAGGCAGGGCAAGAGCAGGCTGGCAGGGGACGTCTCTCCCCGTGGATCAGTCTCCGTTGTGGTCGTCACAGCCCTTGGTCCATGCGAGTGCGGCGGGAGGGCCCATCGGCATCCGGAGCATCGGCGGCGCAGCTCGAACAGGCAGGGCGCGTCCGTCGTAGGAGATCACTTCAATCGATCCCTTCTGTCGAGATCGCAGGTGGCTCCAGTGGCACAGTCCTGGCGAAAGCGTCGGGGCAGACGAGTCGCTGCACTACCGATACAGGTAGAGCGGTTCAGCAGCAGGTAGGAGTCTTCCAAAGTTCAGTTACGATGAGTTACATGTTGCAAGTGGTATATAGTTGAAAGATGTTGTCAGATGGCTGGTTAACGAAGGGATATCTGCCGATAAGGTAATCTCCAACCGGGAGCTCTAAAGGAGAGCACCTACTAGGCGGCCATCTTGTTTTCATGATTCAAGTAGAATATCATCTTCTTATAGCTCTCCTCCCTTTGCTCACCAGTCTAGCATGTTTGCTGCACTTAGTATATAAACAAGGACATTGCAACAGCTTTTTCATAACATTTTCATAGCTTTTCTCAATATTGCT
Organism: Calotriton arnoldi; assembly: GCA_963921515.1. Classification (NCBI taxonomy): domain Eukaryota; kingdom Metazoa; phylum Chordata; class Amphibia; order Caudata; family Salamandridae; genus Calotriton; species Calotriton arnoldi. Next base: position 65,977 of record CAWUFW010010723.1, on the reverse strand, counting down.
AGAACATAATGCTAGCGGAGCTGCCAGTTAAAGTAGTCAGCAGTAACTGTGAATGATGGGCCAAAATCACAAAGGTAATCTGAGATGAAAGTCTAACTTTACGACTTTCAGTATTCACAACAGGCATTTACGAGTAGTACAGTTAGACTTTTGCCTCAGTTAAACGTAGGTTTTGGTCTTAAGTTTAACTGAAACAAGACTTTTGGTCTCAGTTAAACTAAAGCCCAAAACTTAAGTTTAACTGAGACAAAAGTCTTACTTTACTACTCGCAAATGCCCTTTGTGAATACCGAAAGTTGTAAAGTTAGACTTTCGGCTCAGTTTACCTTTGTGAATCGGGCCCGATGTGTTTACTGCATTTCTGTCATTAACATCTGTGAGCCTACTACTATAGCCGTATAGACTGTTGTTGCAGGCTATACCGGCCATTCAAGGCCCACTCCAGCGTAATAGGGGAAACAGCATTTACAACTAAGCCAGAACCCTGCATGCCTTTACCACGCAGGCTTTACCACGCGAATATGCCTTTACCACGCATGCCATTACAACAAATTCCATTGTAAAGGCACGAATGGTAAAAGCATATTCATTGTAAATGTCTTAAAGGTAAGTATATGTAAGTATTAGTTGTTTTAAGTATTAAGGGGCTGATAAGGATGTCAGTCGGAAAGCCACCGACATCCATGGTTTAAAGTCTGACAGCCTTATTACAAAGAAGGCGGTCAGAGTTCAAACTGGCCGGTCATTCCAGCTGGTTTCTGACAGGCTCGGCCAGTCAGAAACTGCCATATAATCCCTTATGTACAGCGTTTCCGCTGCACGGATTATGATGTCGTTTTCCGACAGGCTTTCCATGTCGGGCTTTCCAACATGGAAAGCCTGTCAGAAAGCGACTTTGGGGGCCCCTAGCAGGGCCCACTTTCCTCCGTGGCCTCCAGTTGTGGACTGTGAGGTGCCTACCACACAGTGCAGGGATTTACGCAAACTCCCATTTCTCTATGGGAGCTTGTGCTGCTGGTGGAACCCGCCCGCAGCACAAGCTCCCATAGAGAAATGGGAGTTTGCGACCGCACCATGTGTGGTGGCATCATAATACGGTGTGCGGAATCGCCAAACTATGGCTAGTCGGATCTCACACCGAAACTGTGTCGGGCGGACTCAAGTCCACCCGACATCGTAATAGGGCCCTTAGTGTTTCAAAGTGTTTTTTACAAGGTAAGGCATGTCCGGCATGAAAGCAGCCTTTCTCACAACAGTGAGCATTCACCATTTTGTCCCTTTTATACACCATTTGTTTTTAAATTTCTTAAAGTGACATGTGCAACAAAAGTTTCATGAAACTAACAGAAAGACTCACCCAATACGTGAAACCCACTTTGCTCACAAATGCAGTCACATTGTACCTTAATACCACAATAATTATAATCTGGCATTTCACCCCAAATCATAGCACGTCACATAGTGCCCGGATTTCTCAATGCCACAATTATACACCACATTCTGTACTGCATTTGATTTGTTCTAACTAATGCAGCTGTGCAACATGACTGAAAAAGTTGCCAAAAAGTTCAATATTACACTCACATATGCCACATGATTTATATATTGAGCAACATGCTTATGACCTTAATCACAATTCTCTGAACGCTACTGTGAGATTGTGCCCCAGTGACATTATCATCATTTCGCCCAAATAATGATAAATCTGTGCAAAGTTGCAAAATTAAAAAGCTCAATGTTACACTCACATAGACACTTGGTTGATAAAAATTGTACAGCATGATTGTAAACCAAACCGCAACTCTATAGGCACTGCTGTGGAACTATGCTGAAGTGGGCTATTTCATCACTGCACCCAGGCTGTAGATTAAGCAGTTTTGCAGCTTCCACACCAATACCTATTCTTGATGCTCAGAATATGGAATTAATTGCCAAAATTCAAAATCCAGCAAATAGGATGTGACTAAAATATCTAAGTGAACACTTGGTGAAACTTAAAAGTACTATACTTATAAAATATAATTTACTAACACCATTCTGATGGGACCAAAGTCCCCACCTGCACTGGCATGACTACACAAACTGTCTGCATGCCCTAATCATGGACAAAGCTACGGGATTATTACAATCAAAACACAATCCTAGGCCCACAGATGCACAAACATATCCTCCTTCATATTTAACCCTGCTGCAGTTTCGGTATTCTAACTGAGGATGTACCTGGATTCCAATGACTAAGGCATTACTCTCTATTACCACCCATAATGCTGCTAGGGACAACTTCTAGGACAAAATAACTAAGGTCATCTTCTCTACCCCCATGGACCTCTTCAAAAAGGAGTACTACGGGGTATGTGTGATCCTTGTTCCAGATGGCCCTAATGTGTTGCAGTATACGTACATGTACTGTGAGAATTGAGCTTCCTATATACATTAAAGGGCACGTATATCTCAAAACAGAAATAGCATATTCACTCTTGCAATGCAGAGGTTTGTTAATTCTCAAGGGCATGTTAGAGAGTGGTGAAAAGACCTGGGTGGTATTCACCTCATGTCTACAAGCCTTACACTTGTGAAATTTCTTGAACCCGATGTTACCAATGAGCCAGCTCATACTCCTGTGCATTTCAGGGCTACTGAGTACTGTGGGCCTGATTCACAGAACTAACTTACGTCAAAAACGTAAAGGTAGTACTTTTTGGTATTCACAGAATACACTTACTCATTTTGGTATTCACAGAATGAACTTACTCATTTCGGTATTCACAGAAGTTAGTAGTCCTAACTTTAGGACTCCTAAATGCCTTCTGTGAATACCGAAAGACTCCTAACTTTACTACTCCTAAACTGAGAAAAATCCTAACTTTAAGACTTTTGGTATTCACAGAAGGCATTTAGGAGTCCTAAAGTTAGGAGTCCTAACTTTACTACTCCTAAACTGAGAAAAATCCTAACTTTAAGACTTTCGGTATTCACAGAAGGCATTTAGGAGTCCTAAAGTTAGGACTACTAACTTCTGTGAATACCGAAATGAGTAAGTTCATTCTGTGAATACCAAAATGAGTAAGTGTATTCTGTGAATACCAAAAAGTACTAACTTTACGTTTTTGACCTAAGTTAGTTCTGTGAATCAGGCCCTAAATGTTCCCTCATCGATTTGGATCCACGAAATGCAATTAAAAGTCTATCTTACATCAACGATCCTATTACCGGATCACTTTCAAGCAGATGCAATGGGCTTTTAGTATTTGTCTCACCCCTTGATGTTGTGTACTGTAGTTTGTAATCAGGCGGATCGCTTGTTCGCCTTCCGCCTGTTTTTTTTTCTCTGTTAACAGTAGCTGTTCCCTGGTTTTATGATTGTCTTTCTGTCTTGCCACCAGGATTACCTCAGGGCTGCAGCCCCTATCCAGGAATCTCCTTGCTAGCTCATTTTGGGCTTGATTAAGCTGTTGTGCATTGCTGCAGTTTCTCCACATCTGTAGGCGCTTAGCATATGCTATGCTAAATTTCAATTTGTTGGTATGAAAACTGCAGGCATGTAAAATTGTGTTGCCCGCTAAGGGTTTCCTCAAGGTTTTCATAAAAGGTTTGCCCTGCTCTATGTACACAGCGAGATCTAATAACTGCAATTGATGATGCTAGATTTAAAATTTAAATTCAGTTTATTAGTGTTCAGTCTATCAACGAACACTTGCGCTGATTGTTCAGAGCACAACCAAATGATAAAACGTGACCAAAGGATAATATTATCTGGGCAGTCCTGTGCAAAATTTTGTGACAGCACCTGCTCCTTCCACCTGCCTATATGCAAATTAGCATAGCTGGGAACGAAGCAGGTACCCATGGCCATCCCTCTCAACTGCCTGAAAATGTCATTAGAATGTAGCCCTCTTCCCAAGTGAGACCGTGCACCCTCCTATTTGGGGCATACTGGAGGTATCAGGCAGGCTTGTTGGCCCCTAAGGACCCCCAGCAGCAAAGTGGACTTTAATCCCTATCCAAGAGCGTGCCAGGGAGCATGTTTGCAGAGTGGTGGGGAAAGGGGGCGTGGCCTGCTATGAGAACTTAGCAATGCTGCTGTGTGGGACTTACTGGAGGTAATAGGAGGGGTAGTTGCCCCCCAAGGTTGTCCTTGGGGGCCAACTACCCCTCCTGTTACCACCACTAAGTTCCACACAATGGGATTGCTAAGAGGTCTTCAGAGGCCACACACCCCCCTTTCTCCACCACTCTGCAATCGCGCCTCCTGGCACAGTACTGGTTGGGGGATGAAGTCCACTTTACTCCTGAGGGACTTTGGGGGCCAAGAAGCCCTCCTGGTACCTCCTGTAAGTCCTACGCAGCGGAATTCCTAAGCGCTGGTTGGAGGCCCAGCCCCCTTTCTCCACCACTCTGCAAACGTGACTACCAGTTAAAGAAGCATTTGTAATTTAATAGGTCTCGCATTTGCAAGAGTTAGAGCTATTGGCATTGTAAATGTAAAAGTTTTTTACTAATGATTTTTGGAGTGGAGTGGATGTACGTTGCGTGTAGTGGAATTATGTGGTATGTTGTGCAGTGAAATTATGTGTATAGAAAGTATGTGGTATTTAGTGTATAGGAATTATGTAGAGTGGGATTATGTGTTATGGAGAGCAATCATGTGGTATGGTAGTCTGTGTTGTGGAGTGGTAACCTCAGGTTTAGTCTTACTCGTTTCCATAGAAGCTAAACTATGAACTCTATGAGACAAAAAAAAGAAGGAATCACTGAGGAGAACTTCTGGACCTAGTCAGAGGTATGAGCAGGGCCACTGGAATTATGCGACTGTTTGGCTGCACCAACTTTCGCACAATTATACATTTTCCGCATTAGCCACATAATCCATCATCTACTGCCTAATCTGCAGATTTGAACAAAAAAAGCCTTGTTTCTAGCTGACACGGCTCAAACGTTACCAAAAATGCAGCGACAAGTGTTACTGCGTGGTGGGAGGTCCTTTGTAAACCTAGAATGGTCACCTGCTACTTATTGCTAAATGTGGGTGTTAAATTGGTACTAAAGGTGTGCAAGCCACTCTTGCTTCTTTCTGTGCCTCTCTTGCCTCTTTCTGTATTTCTGTTGCTTCTTTCTGCAGCTTTCTTTTTCTGCACTTCTCTTGCCCCTTTCTGTACATCTATTCTACTTTCTGAACCTCTTTTGCCTCTTTCTGCACCTCTGTTGCCTCTTTCTGCACCTCACTTGCTTCTTTGTGCACCCCTGTTCCCTCTTTCTGCACCTCTCTTGCCTCTTTCTGCACCCCTCTACCCTCTTTCTGCATCTCTGTTGCTTCTTTCTGCCCTTATCTTGCGTCTTTCTGTACCTCTCTTGCTTCTTTCTGCACCCCTTGTGCCTCTTTCTGCACCCCTCTTCTCTTTCTGCACTCCTCTTGCCTCTTTCTGCACCTCTGTTCCTTCTTTCTGCACTTCTTTTGAAACTTTCTGCGCCTCTCTTGCTTCTTTATGCACCCCTCTTGCTTCTTTCTCCATCCCTCTTCCCTCTTTCTGTACCACTGTTGCTTCTTTCTGCACCTCTCTTGTCTCTTTCTCCACCCCTCTTCCCTCTTTTTGCACCTCTGTTGCTTCTTTCTGCACCGCTCTTGCTTCTTTGTGCACCCCTCGTCCCTCTTTATGTACCCCTCTTCCCTCCATTGCACTCCTCTTGCCTCTTTCTGTACCTCTGTCGTATTTTTCTGCACTACTCTTGCTTCTTTCTGCACCTCTCTTGCTTCTTTCTGTACCTCTGTCCCTTCTTTCTGCACCCCTCATGCCTCTTTCACACCTCTCTTCCCTCTTTTGCACCCCTCTTGCCTCTTTCTGCACCCCTGTTCCTTCTTTCTGCACTTCTTTTGTTTCTTTCTGCACCTCTCTTGTTTATTTCTGTATCCCTCTTGCGTCTTTCTCCACCCCACTTCCCCCTTTCTGCATCTCTGTTGCTTTTTTCTGCATTTCTCTTGCTTCTTTCTGCATCTCTCTTGCTTCTTTTTGCACCCCTCAAGCCTCTTTCTGCACCCCTCATCCCTCTTTCTGCAGTCCTCTTGCCTCTTTCTGCAACTCTGTTGCTTCTTTCTGCATTTCTTTAGTTTCTTTCTGCACCCCTCTTGCCTCTTTCTGCACCTCTGTTCCTTCTTTTGTTTCTTTCTGCACCTCTCGCTTCTTTCTGCACCCCTTTGCCTCTTTCTGCACCCCTCTTGCCTCTTTCTGCACCTCTGTTCCTTCTTTCTGCACTTCTTTTGTTTCTTTCTGCAGCTCTCATGCTTCTTTCGGCACCCCCTTGCCCCTCTCTCCACCCCTCTTCCCTCTTTCTGCACCCCTGTTGCCCCTTTATGAACCTCTGTTCCTTCTTTCTGCACTTGTTTTGTTTCTTTCTGCAGCTCTCATGCTTCTTTCGGCACCCCCTTGCCCCTCTCTCCACCCCTCTTCCCTCTTTCTGCACCCCTGTTGCCCCTTTATGAACCTCTGTTCCTTCTTTCTGAACTTCTTTTGTTTCTTTCTGCACGTCTCTTGCTTCTTTCTGTACCCCTCGTGCATCTTCCTGCACCCCTCTTCCCTCTTTTTGCACCCCTCTTGCCTCTTTCTGCAACTCTGTTGCTTCTTCCTGCACTCCTCTTGCTTCTTTCTACAGCTCTCTTGCTCCTTTCAGCACCACTCGTGCTTCTTTCTGCACCCCTCATGCCTCTTTCTGCACCCCTCTTGCCTCTTTCTGCACCTCTCTTCTTCCTTCTTTCTGTACTTCTTTAGTTTCCTTCTGCACCTCTCTTGCTTCTTTTTGCACCCCTCTTGTGTCAGAGATCGTAGTTCCTCAGGAGCAGTACCCTCAAGAGGCCCACCTTCAGGCAGCTTTGACTCTGAGTAGAATAACACACCAGAGGATCAAAATGGCCAGATGAGGGGAAGGGAATTAGGGAGGGTACTGCGGGGAGGGAGATCTGGAAATGACAGTTGAGCACAATGAGTTCCACTCTTCTCTCTTGCTTAGGATATATAAATATATATATACATATTATTCACATATACAAGTTTAGCTCAACGGTTTATCCTTACCTGAAATAAAAATATAGAGAATGTCAAGTGTAGTCTTCAATCAGACTTATGCTATTACTTCTGTACAGTCTTTGTAGAAGTAAGTTTTTGTAGCTCCATTTAGCTTTAAATAGTCTTTAGTGCAAAAAGTTCTATGACTGATTTACCACAGTTCAAATATTGTTCCATATAAAATGTTAACTTCTGGTTTTCCAAGTTGTAAGCACTCATTAATAAAACAACAAGATGAGTTTTGTTACCATCGTTACCTGAAGGCAAACTTTGACTTTGAAATTCATATCTAATGAGCACTGAGGTCGTGTTACTCAAATCAATCTCCAGCTGTGATTCATAAACGTCTATTTCCTTCAAGCATTTGCGCTCTCTTAAAATAAATCACAAGTCATTGAAAACGAGGTTGCTTATTCCTCTCCATAAATCATGACGAATGTTAACAGCACATGCACTGGGAGTCTCTAAAAGCGGAGAGCACTAATGATTCAGCTGTTTCTTTGCAAAACAAAAATAAACCGGAGCCCTTTTTTCCTTTAAACACGAGTCCGGTAGTAATTATGCTGAGAGTTTTACACATGAAAGAACTGAACTGCAGTCTCTTACCTGCTGCCAAGATATATGGAAAACCTCACCGGAATTTGAATTGCAGGAACGAGACGCGTTGAAGATGACTTTTCTGATTAGGACGGGAAGCGGCCTCCTGACACCAACGCTGATACGAGAATAATCCGCAGGGTTCGGCTGGGCATGGCTGCCTTTATAGGCTGTGGCAAAGCTACGGTGGCTGCAAGGCGACGTAATGAGTAACGTAACGTAAAAGAAAAGAAATTAAAAATAAATAGAATGGCACAGGAAAAAAACAAAGAAAAGAAACGTTTAGCGCACCATCCACTGTTTGCCTGAAATAAAAAGACAACTCTAGTGTGCCAATGATAGAAGTTCACTGCTTAGTGTATACATGTAGTCCAGTGCACAATACGAGTCCAATGCACAATGTACACATGCAGTTACAGTTTTAGGGTGCTCATAACATGTTCCTAGCGCCATGAAAGTCTGAGCGCAGCGCATGAAAGTCTGAGCGCAGCGCTTGAAAGTCTGAGCGCAGCACAAGTCTAAAGATACCGTAGGGTGAGCTGAATGCGCAATGGACCGACGGGTCATGACAGTTCCCCCCATCAAAAACAGAAACACCACCTTCAGGAAGGAGCATTAGGATTGCGTTGGCGAAACTGTCGTAGCAATCGTGGAGCATGGATAGAATCGCAAGGCTCCCAGGAGTCTTCCTCAGGTCCATAGCCTTTCCAAGAGACTAGATACCATAATGTTCCATTCTGTACCTTACTGTCCTTTATTTGACGTACTTTGTACTCCAACTGGTCCCCAACAACCACAGGAGGCGGTTTGGGACGTTTCGCTGCTCGAGCAGGCTTCAACAGGGAAGTATGAAATACCGGGTGAATTCTCATAGTTTTAGGTAGTTGAAGTTTAAATGCTACTGGGTTAATGCATTTGAGTATCTTAAAAGGTCCAACGAATCATGGATGAAAGACATACCTTTTTTTGAAATGGAGATTTTTTGTAGACAACCATACTTTGTCCCCTGGTTGATAAATAGGACTGGGTTGTCTTTTTCGATCAGCAAATTTTTTGTAGTTACTTTTTGCTTTCATCACATTACGTCGAAGTGTGGACAATAGATCTTTCATCCTACGTAATTTGGATGCTACGTGTGGGACCTGCGTGTCATTATGCTGCAAGAGAGGTAAAGATCGTGGATTCCATCCCTGAGTGGCATAAAATGGCGACATCTTGGTTGATGCATGCATTAAGTTATTTTAAGCAAACTCAGCCTCACATAATAAATCCACCCAGGAAGCTTGTGTGTGCGCTAAATAGCAATGAAGGTATTGTTTCAATATCTGATTTACTCGTTCCGTTTGTCCATCCGATTCTGGATGGAAACTTGTTGATAAATTTCGTTGTATTTGTAATGCTTTACACCATTCTGTCCATAGTTTGGAAGTGAATTGCGACCCCCTGTCTGTGGTTATGGATCGTGGTAATCCATGCAATCTTACAATGTGGTATAGAAGTAATTCCACAAGCTGAGCTGTTCTGGGTATTCAATCACAAGCCACAAAATGCGCCATCTTGGATAAACGGTCAACAATTACCAATATAGCGGTCTTGCCTTGATCTTGAGGTAAGTTTGTGATGAAGTCTAATGAGAGATCTTCCCAAACGTGAGTTGGAGTTGGTAAGGGAAGCAAATAGCCTTTCTTGAGTGAATGTTCTGGTTTCGCTCTAATGCAGGCCTCACAATTGTTTACATAAGTGGTGACGTCCTTTTGCCACTGTGGCCACCAAAAGTTACGATGTACTAACTCTAATGTTTTAGTGCATCCTGGGTGGCCTGCCATGGGATGTATATGACACCAAAGGAAAACTTGTTTTTGTAATTTTTTTGTTGGGACGTAAAGCAGGTTGCCGTGGAACGGAAGGGCGTCTTTCATGGTTCTTTTTGTAGCTTCTTGTTTCCATGCAACAATTTTTTGAATAGGCATGCTACTTCTGATTTCATCCAGGAATTGTCCTGACATTGTTATCCCGATGATATGGTCACACGGGATCATTGGCCTGGCTTTTTGTTCTTCTTCAGACTTATTGACAGATTCGTCATAACGAGAGAGGGAATCTGCCTTTTTGTTGGCACTACCATGTCTGAATGTTATCGTAAAATCAAATTCTGCAAAAAATAAGGTCCATCTTAGTTGTCGTGGCGTCAATGCTTTTGCACATCTGAGGAATTGCAAGTTGCGATGATCTGTGTATACTGTTATGGGATATTGCGCACCTAGCAGATAATGGCACCATTCTTTGAAAGCTAATCTTATACCTAACAACTCTTTTTCTGCTATTGTGTAGTTCTTTTCTGCTGGTAGATACTTTTTGGATAAGAAGGCTACAGGATGAAGATGGTTGGTCTTTTCATCACGTTGTGACAAGATTGCTCCAATAGCTACATTGGAAGCGTCCGCTTCAACAATGAAGGGTTGTGATAGATCCGGGTGTTTGAGCACTGGAGCAGTCATAAACGCCTTTTTTAGATCCTGGAAGGCATTCTCAGCTTCGGAAGACCAAAGAAAAGAGCGTCCCTTTTGCAATAACCGTGTGAGTGGGGATGCTCTGGCAGAAAATTCATGGATGAATCGCCGATAAAAATGGCGAAGCCTAGGAACCATTGTTTATCCATTACGGATCTTGGTTCTGGCCAATCTCGAATTGCTTGAACTTTTTGATCTGCCATTGTAATGCCCTGCGGGGAGATGATAAAGCCTAAAAATTCCACTTGGCACACGTGAAATTCGCATTTCGGCAATTTGCAATAGAGGCCATGTTTTCTTAAGGTGGTTAGAATAGTCCGTTCATGAGTTTCATGAGTAAATAAGTATATTGTCTATGTAGACGATGACGAAACGGTCCAAAAATTCTCTTAAAACGTCATTTAGAAAAAACTGAAATGCCGCTGGGGCATTGCATAATCCAAAAGGCATTACGCAATATTCGAAGAGACCATACCGAGTACTGAAAGCCGTCTTCCATTCGTCGCCAGGACGAACTCTTACAAGATGGTATGCCCCTCGCAGATCTAACTTTGTATAGATGGTAGCTGTTCTAACTTGGTCAAGAAGCACTGGAATAAGAGGTAGAGGGTACCTATTCTTTACTGTGATGTTATTCAGTGCTCTATAATCTATAAAAGTGCGAAGATCGCCATTGGCCTTTGGTACGAAGAAAAGAGGCGAGGCAGCGGGTGATTTAGAAGGTCGAATAAAACCGTTCTGAAGGATTTTGTCCAAATACTCACGCAGATGTTGGTTCTCTTTTTCCGTAAGGGCGTAAATCCTGCTGCATGGTATTTTGGCCCCTGGTATGAGCTCGATTTCACAATCGTAGTCACGATGTGGAGGTAATGTTTCTGCGCTTTTTTCGCAAAAAACGTCACGAAATGATTCATATTGTGGTAGTAATTCAATTTCTTGCTCTGCTGCTGTGGCTATACAGTGGACTCCGGTCAAAATCTTTGGTTGTGAATGATCACTTTTTCCTGGTGTTTTTTCTGGGGAGAGACACTCCTGATGACACCATTCAGACTCAAAGGTAATGCTTCTTTTGGCCCAATCTACGATGGGGTTGTGCAAGGTAAGCCAGGGCATACCTAAAATCACACCAAACTGAGGTGCGTCAATTAAATCGAAACAAAGATCCTCAGTATGTTTTTGTTCAGCTGTCATCAGAACCATGGTTACATTAGCTGTGGTATGCGTGATTAGGCCTGAAGTAAGGTTTGTACCATCAACAGCATGTACAGATTCAGGTTTATTTTTTCTCACAGTTGGTATCCCTAGTTTGGCACCCTTCTTCCCTTTTTTGCATCCCTCTTGCCTCTTTCTGCAGTTCTCTTGTCATTTTCTGCACCTCTCTTGCCTCTTTCTGTACCTCACTTGCCTCTTTCTGCACTTCTCTTGCTTCTTTCTACACCTCTGTTGCTTCTTTCAGCAATTCACTTGCCTCTTTCTGCACTTCTCTTGCTTGTTTCTGCACCCCTCTTGCCTCTTTTTGTACCTTTGTTAGTTCTTTCTGCACTGCTCTTGCTTCTTTCTGCACCTCTTTTGGAAATTTCTGCATCCCTCTTGCCTCTTTCTGCACCCCTCTTCCCTATTTCTCCACCTCTCTTGCTTCTTCCTGCACTTCTCTTACTTCTTTCTGCACTGCTCTTGCTTCTTTCTACATCTCTCTTGCTTCTTTCTGCACCCCTCGTGCCTCTTTCTGCACCCTTCTTCCTTTTTCCTGCACGTCTCTTGGTTCTTTCTGCACTGCTCTTGCCTCTTTCTGCACCCCTCTTGCCTCTTTCTGCACCTCTGTTCCTTCTTTCTGCACTTCTTTTATTCTTTTTGTACCTCTCTTGCTTCATTCTGCACCCCTCTTGCTACTTTCTCCACCCCTGTTCCCCCTTTTTGCATCTCTCTTGCTTCTTTTGGCACTTCTCTTGCCTCTTTCTCCATCCCTTTTCCCTCTTTCTGCACCTCTTTTGCTTCTTTCTGCACTCCTCCTGCTTCTTTCTGCACCTCTGTCCCTTCTTTCTGCAACCCTTGTACCTATTTCTGCATCCCTCTTCCCTCTTTCTGCACCCCTCTTGCCTCTTTCTGCACCTCTGTTCCTTCTTTCTGCACCTCTGTTCCTTCTTTCTGCACTTCTTTTGTTTCTTTCTGCAACTCTTGCTTCTTTCTGCACACCTCTTGCTTCTTTCTGCACCCCTCGTGCCTCTTTCACACCCCTCTTCCCTCTTTCTGCACCCCTCTTGCCTCTTTCTACACCTTTGTTCCTACTTTCTGCACTTCTTTTGTTTCTTTCTGCACCTCTCTTGTTTCTTTCTGTATCCCTCTTGCCTCTTTCTCCACCCCACTTCCCCCTTTCTGCATCTCTGTTGCTTTTTTATGCATTCCTCTTGCTTCTTTCTGCATCTCTCTTGCTTCTTTTTGCACCCTTTGTGCCTCTCTCTGCACCCCTCATCCCTCCTTCTGCACTCCTCTTGCCTCTTTCTGCACCTCTGTTGCTTCTTTGTGCACTTCTTTTGTTTCTTTCTGCACCCCTCTTGCCACTTCCTGCAGCTCTGTTCCTTCTTTCTGCACTTCTTTTGTTTCTTTCTGCACCTCTCGCTTCTTTCTTCACCCCTGTTGCCTCTTTCTGCACCTCTGTTCCTTCTTTCTGCATATCTTTTGTTTCTTTCTGTATATCTCTTGCTTCTTTCTGGACCCCTCATGCCTCTTTCTGCACCCCTCTTCCCTCTTTTTGCACCCCTCTTGCCTCTTTCTGCACCTCTGTTGCTTCTTTCTGCACTACTCTTGCTTCTTTCTGCACCTCTTTGCTTCTTTCTGTACCACTCATGCTTCTTTCTGCACCCTTCTTCCCTCTTTCTGCACCTCTCCTGCCTCTTTCGTCACCTCTGTACCTTCTTTCTCCTCTTCTTTTATTTCTTTCTGCACCTCTCTTGCTTCTTTCTGCACCCCTCTTGCCACTTTCTCTACCCCCGTTTCCCCTTTTTTCATCTCTGTTGCTTCTTTCTGCACTTCTCTTGCCTTTTTCTCCATCCCTCATCCCTCTTTCTGCACCTCTGTTGCTTCTTTCTGCACTTCTCTTGCTTCTTTCTGCACCCCTCATGCCTCTTTCATACCCCTCTTCCCTCTTTCTGCACCCCTCTTGCCTCTTTCTGCACCTTTGTTCCTTCTTTCTGCACTTCTTTTGTTTCTTTCTGCACCTCTCTTGTTTCTTTCTGTATCCCTCTTGCCTCTTTCTCCACCCCACTTCCCCCTTTTTGCATCTCTGTTGTTTTTTATGCATTTCTCTTCCTTTATTCTGCATCTCACTTGCTTCTTTCTGCACCCTTCGTGCCTCTTTCTGCACCCCTCATCCCTCTTTCTGCACTCCTCTTAGCTCTTTCTGCACCTCTGTTGCTTCTTTCTGCACCCCTCTTGCCTCTTTCTGCACCTCTGTTCCTTCTTTCTGCACTTCTTTTGTTTCTTTCTGCATCTCTCGCTTCTTTCTGCATCCCTTTTGCCTCTTTCTGCACCCCTCTTGCATCTGTCTGCACCTCTGGTCCTTCTTTCTTCACCCCTCTTGCCTCTTTCTGTACCTCTGTTCCTTCTTTCTGCACTTCTTTTGTTTTTTTCTGTACATCTCTTGCTTCTTTCTGCACCCCTGTTCCCCCTTTTTGCATCTCTGTTGCTTCTTTCTGCACTTCTCTTGCCACTTTTTCCACCCCTTATCCCTCTTTCTGCAGCTCTGTTGCTTCCTTCTGCACTTCTCTTGCTTTCTCTGCACCTCTGCCCCTTCTTTCTGCAACCCTTGTGCCTCTTTCTGCACCCTTCTTCCCTCTTTCTGCACTCCTCTTGCCCCTCTTTCTGTACCTCTTTTCCTTCTTTCTGCACTTCTTTTGTTTCTTTCTGCCCTTTTCCTGCAAGTCTCTTGGTTCTTTCTGCACTGCTCTTGCTTCTTTCTGCACCCCTCTTGCCTCTTTCTGCACCTCTTTTACTTCTTTCTGTACTTCTCTTGCCTCTTTCTGCACCCCTCTTGCCTTTTTCTGCACCTCTGTTGGTTCTTTCTGCACTGCTCTTGCTTCTTTCTGCACCTCTCTTGCTTCTTTCTGCACTTCTCTTGCTTCTTTCAACACCTCTCTTGCTTCTTTCTGCACCTCTCTTGCCTCTTTCTCCATACACAAGGCTACTTTTAAACTGACCTCAGGCTCAGCAGTGCACACATGCAAGTGCAGAAAAGGGCTGCTGGCCTCTAAATTGCCATGCCCTATTATATGCTAGGGACTAGAGGTAGTTTTAATCCCCCTGCCCTATTATGTACTAGGGCCTTACATGGGAGGTCATGCCAATCACAGGGGTACCCCAACCCATAGTGTACCCTAGTGTTTTCACTGTATTCTAAGTGTCTTTCAGCATAGCACTGGCTCCGGGCCTGGTTAGGCAGAGCCCAGGGTCAGTCAGAGTCAGTTACCACCTGTACCAGTCAGCAAAAAGTTGGGGGGTGCCCAGGGCACAGGATGACTTTGCAACAAGGCCTCCTTCTGCACCTCTGTTGGTTCTTTCTGCACATCTTTTGCTTCTTTCTGCACCTTTCTTCCTCTTTCTGGGCTTCTGTTGCCTCTTTCTGCATTTCTCTTGCTTCTTTCTGCACCTTTCTTCCTCTTTCTGCACATGTCCTACCTATGTAGGCATAGTTAGAAATTAGCATTTAAAAAACATTAGAAATTCAATGAAAAAACCTTAGGTTTCGGGGACGTTATAGTTAGAAATTAGTGTAGGAGAGTAGGATCTGCCTCTTATGGTTACCCCCACTTTTTGCTCATGCTTCACTGTATTTTGACTTTAGTCTGGCTGGTGCCCTGCTAATCAGAGCCCCGGCCTAGCTGCTTCCTCTCTAAAATGGATTCCATGTACCTTAGGTACATCTCTGATTGGATTCTGGGGTGCCCTTATAAGTCCCTAGTATATGGTATACTATGTACCCAGGGCATAGGTACCCCAGAGGCCTACCAGGGGCTGAAGCATGTATTGTGCCACCCCTGGAAAGCCCTCCCAAATGACACCACAGGTCTGCTACGGCAGCCTGGGTAAGGTGGTGCAGGCACCCCTTACTGTGATATAGGCTACCTATATCACTGCCATTGCACACACATATAAACCTATAAGTCACTCCTAAGGCAGGCCTTAACAATCCTGAAGGCAGAGTGCTTGGTTTTTATGTGAGAAGGTGCCCCTGCATGAGCAGGGCCCCTCTGCAGCGTTCGGAGCCAATCCTCTGGTGCTGTTTGTGGTGCAGCCTGACCATATACTCTTAAGTGCATTATATCCTCGCGGTAAATGCTAACTTTGGGATGGCTGCACAGAAACATGTCGTGTTTGGTGTCAAACATCTTGGAATACTACCCCCCACCAGTTCTGGCGGCGGGGGTAGCATTCCACCCTTCTAGAGGGAGAGACATGTACACACCGGTATACCCGGTGTCGACTTTCCAAAGCCCTGGCATCACAAAATGGATGCCGCTGCCACAGACACAAGTCTGGCCTCCTGCTGCTGACCGAAACTCTGGCAGGGGAGGCCTGGACAATAGGTTTCCTGTTGCAAGGAGGTGTAACCACCTCCCCAGACAGGATAGTGTGTATTGGGGCTGGGCGGGAGCACTCCCTGGTGCTGTGAAGTCCTGCACTGGGGGCACGTTTGGTGTCCCTGTGCATAGTCCAGTTCAAACCGGTTGCAGGGGCTACCTGCCCCTGCTCTGGCATGAAACTGGACAAAGGGAATGGGTGTAGCCACCCCTCTTCCATGACCCTCCCATAGGTGGGTCCCCAGAGTATGTCCAACCCCCTACCTTAGTATAAGTATGGGACCCCAGTCCTTAGGACTTTAGATTACCCTGGACGAAACTCTGAAGCCGAATCCTGGACCTTCGACGCTCTACTACAAGATTAGAGGATTGAAGAATCTCCCTTGGGGTCAAGGAGTGACTCCCCTGCTTGGCAGGCACCAAAGAAGCAATTGTCCGGTCTGCATCGCTGAAGCTCCCGCCGGACGCCGAAGTCTTTGCATCACCAGAGGTGGATTTTCAGACTTCCCCGAGGCTGCCCTGAGACCCCAGCAAAGCTGAGGCACGTAGCTGTCGTGGGTAACGTGGGACTGTGACCCCTGGACACCGTGAACTTTTGCAAGTGCATCCTCTTCCTGGTCCCCCACAAAGTTTTGCTTTGGGCTCCGAGTAGCCCTCGCCTCCAGCACCGAGTTCACCGAAGATCACTGGCCCCCACTCCACGAGTGTCCTGTGAGCCAGCTCCAAGTGCGTCCACTTGAGGCTCCTTTGCGGTCGCTAGTCTGTTGGCTAGTAGGCCCCTCCGAAGGCAACTCTTCTTCTCCTTGGGTTTCCCTGGTTGCTCAAGACGTGCCCTGACTTACCCTTGCTGGGTGCGTCCCTCAGACCTTGCTGGTCTGCACCAACGTCCTTTCTTTGTTTCCACGTGACTTGCCGTTGCCAAGGCTTGTTGGGTCCAATCCGGTCGCCGACACCCCAGCACTCGACAGACGTCGAATTCAGCTCCTGGTCATCATCAACACCTCATGGACCTCGTGGCTGAAGAGTCAAGACGACCGTCAACCTACCTGAAGCACCCGACATTGGTGGGCATCTGCTCATCGCCTTCCTGGTCACTGGCTAGTGACCCAGACTCTGTCCCCTCTGCTTTCAGGTTCGTCCAATCTCCGATCCATCCTTGGATCCACCCGGACACTTTCAACTTGGTCGTCAGCAGCACTTTGCAGCAGATCGCCATTGAAAACGACGACGCAACCCGACCCCGAAAACCACCTATGCACCCAGCTTCCCTGGGTGAGGTAACTCGAGTACTCCGGTGCTCCCGTGGGTATAGACTCTAGAACGGCCTAGTTCTAAAGGGGTTTGCTCCAAGTCCTCTTCTAAGTGTCCTTTTCTTCTAAAATTCCAACCGCGACTTTCCCCATAGAAGTTAACGGTGATTTGCGGCTGTGTTCCCACACTGCACGCGTCCCCCGTGGGTCCCCTGTGTCACTACCTTGGGTGGTTCCTTGTGGTCCAAGCACTTCTACAGGCTCTAGGCCTTGTGTCTAGCTCAGTCGTGGTTCTTATACCACTTTATTGGTATATGGTTTGGTACGCCCCTAGGGCTCAAACGTGTATTTGTGCTATTACTGTTGATATTCGACTTGTAACTTATGTACTTCGAACTCTAGCCTCATAAAGAGACTAGAGGGGTGTGTTTACGACTAAATACATATATTTTATATATATACCTGGTGTGGTCCTCTTTCATTTGGTCACTCAAGAGATTATAGACTGGTAAAACAAGCTGCTTTACATTCCTTCAAGACTTAGCCTGAAGGCTGCTCTCCATAGCTACCACTAGGATAGCTTTCAATAAAGGTTGTCTTTAACCTATCTCCAATAAGGGGTTGTTTGGACTGGTGCAAGGTGCCCACTATAATTAGTGGACAGCATATACCAGGCCAACTTCTCACATTGGTGTGCAGCGTGTGGGATTCCAGCTTGCTATTGTTTTACCAGATAATCTCAATTGAATTGATCAACTGAAAACCACTAAGGGTACCTTAGGTACATATAATTCAAGCTTAGGATACAGTAAGTTCTACTGAACTTAGAGTTGTGTGTTAAGGGCTAGCACACCCTTTCTACAACTCAAGAGAGTTTAGTAGGCCACACTAGAGTAGGTAGTGCATACACCACACCACACTAGTAATGTCTTCAGGGCCAGGAACCAGTGGGTCCCTGCCAGAAGCCAATGGGCTTCTTCCCTCCAAGTATGATAATCTCCCATTCTTGGAATTGAGAGCATTAAGCACTGCTAGGAAGTTGAAGACAGGCAAAAGTGCCAACACCCAACGCCTCATAGAGGTACTCCTGTTAGATGATCTCAGAAGACCCTTAGGGTCTGAAGGGGTAAGCAGAGAGGGTGGGGCAGAAGATGAGGAAGGGGCCAGGGATGAACCAGCCCAGGACCTGCCCTCTGAAACTTGCCAGGAAGGTGACAATGACCTTGACCTGGACAATCCAGCTACTCCTGCAGAGGAAGAGGAGGATCAGACTGACCTCCCCTTTGTCCCACCAGGAAGAGTTGTGAGTGTGCCTAGAAGGGCCAGATCTTCCTCAGGGGAATCTGACCACTCTAACACCTCAGTAGGGATCTCTGTTTCCTCTCATAGGAGGGAATCCTCTCATGAAAGGAAAAAGAGACTGCTTCAGTATGAACAAGCCCAGCTTGAGAACAGAAAACAGCAGTTGGCTATAGACAGGGAGTCCCTAGATCTTTTTAGACAAAGAAAAAAGTTGGGACTAGAGTCCCATGGTGCCAGCAATTTCCCCAGAGATAGGGAAAGGTCTTATGACCATAGAAACCTGAATAAGATTGTCCCTCCCTACCAGAGTGGGGATGACATCCACAAATGGATAACTGCACTGGAAAGGGCCTGTAAAGTACAAAGGGTCCCCCAGGAGCAGTGGGCAGCAATCTTATGGCTCTCCTTTGCAGACAAAGGTAGAGACAAGCTCCTCACTGTAAGAGAAGAGGATGCTGATGATTACCAAGTCCTGAAGAGTGCACTGATAGATGGGTTTGGCCTAACCACTGAACAATACAGGTTAAAGTTCAGAGAGACCCAAAAGGCACAGACACAGGACTGGGTGGACTTTGTTGATTGTTCTGCTAAGGCTCTGGAAGGTTGGTTACTAGGCAGTAAGGTA
Source organism: Calotriton arnoldi (assembly GCA_963921515.1). NCBI lineage: Eukaryota > Metazoa > Chordata > Amphibia > Caudata > Salamandridae > Calotriton > Calotriton arnoldi. Next base: position 47,065 of record CAWUFW010010723.1, on the reverse strand, counting down.
TGTGACTTCAAGGGATTGTACAATCTTATCATGAGGGAGCAGATTCTTAATAACTGTCAAAATCAGCTGTTGCATCAGTACCTGGTGGACTCTGATCTGACCTCTCCCCAAGAATTGGGAAAGAAGGCAGACAAATGGGTCAGAACCAGGGTGAGGCAGAAGGTACAGAACCAAGGTGGTGACCAGAAGAAGACAGATTCCAAAAACTCTGATAAGGGTGGGGAGAAGGGTAAAGACCAGAAGTCTTCACAAGGCCCCCAAAAATCTGCATCTGGTGGGGAATCCCAATCCAACAAAGGAAAAGGCCAAAGGAAACCATGGTGCAAAGTCTGTAAGCAAAAGACTCACTGGACAAGTGACTGCACCAAGTCCAAAGACTCCACTCCATCCACCATTGCCCCTAAGGCAACTGTTCCCCCTAGTCCAGCTACAAATGGTGGTGGAAATACTCAGAATAAGGGTTTAGTAGGGTTAACCCTGGGTACTGAGATGGGCTCTGACCTAGTCAGAGTGCCAACTCAGGCTGTCCTAGTCTGTGATGGGGGCATGGATATGTCCCCCTTTGTGAGTCCCAGTAATTTGGGCAAATACAGACAGCAGCCTTTGATTAATGGAAGAGAGGCTTTGGCATTCAGGGACACAGGAGCAAGTGTCACCATGGTGACACAAGATCTTGTGGATCCTGGGCAGATTATACTTGGTGAAATGTACCAAGTGACCAATGCTAGCAATGTCAGAACAGACCATTCTCTGGCAGTTGTTAACTTCTCCTGGGGAGGGGTAACTGGCCTTAAGAAGGTTGTGGTGAGTGCAGACCTACCAGTTGAATGCTTGCTTGGCAATGATCTTGAAACCTCAGCTTGGGCAGAGGTGGAGCTCAGGAAACATGCAGAAATGCTAGGGATCCCTGCACATGTCTTTGCTGTGACTAGGTCACAGGCAAAAATGTCAAAAGCTGAACAGGCCCTGGATTCTGGAATAATGGACCAGGTGCCTCCCAAGAGGAGGAGTAGTAGGGTTAAGGCAGTGCCTTCCCCTTGGCTCAGGAGGAAGATCAGTCTCTTGAGGGAGATGATCTCAGGCCTGAAGAAGGAACTGTCCCAGAGGAGCTTGAACCTGATCAGGTTGAGTTCTTGGGGACAGGGGGCCCTTCCAGGGCAGATCTGAGCCAGGAGCAGCTGAGCTGCCCCTCTCTTGAACCCCTCAGACAGCAAGCTGCTGCTGAGGCTGCTGGGAATGCTAGTGGAACCCATAAGATCTATTGGGATGATGGACTCCTGTACTCAGAGAGTAGAGACCCCAAGCCTGGTGCAGCCAGGAGGTTGGTTATACCTTTGAAGTTCAGGGGCTTCCTATTGACACTAGCCCATGACATTCCCTTAGCAGGTCACCTGGGCCAGAACAAGACTTGGGACAGGATTGTCCCTCACTTTCACTGGCCCCACATGTCTGAAGACACCAAGGAGTTTTGTCGCTCCTGTGTAACCTGTCAAGCCAGTGGGAAGGCAGGTGGCACCACAAAGGCCCCCTGATACCACTACCTGTGGTGGGGGTGCCCTTTGAGAGGGTGGGGATTGACATAGTTGGACCTATGGATCCCCAAACAGCATCTGGGCACAGATTTATCCTGGTGGTGGTGGACCATGCCACCAGGTACCCAGAGGCCATTCCCCTTAGGACCACTACAGCTCCTGTGGTGGCAAGGGCCCTCCTGGGAATTTTCTCAAGAGTGGGCTTTCCTAAGGAGGTAGTATCTGACAGAGATGCAAACTTTATGTCCAGTTACTTGACTGCAATGTGGAAGGAGTGTGGAGTGACTTATAAGTTCACCACACCCTATCACCCACAATGCAATGGTTTAGTTGAGAGATTCAACAAAACCTTAAAGGGCATGATTAAAGGGCTCCCAGAGAAGCTTAGGCGGAGATGGGACATACTCTTGCCCTGCCTTTTATTTGCATACAGGGAGGTGCCTCAAAAGGGGGTTGGCTACAGCCCTTTTGAACTTTTGTTTGGCCATCCTGTCAGAGGTCCATTGTGTCTAGTGAAGGAAGGTTGGGAGTTACCTCTCAAACCCCTAAACAGGACATAGTGGACTATGTACTTGGTCTCCGCTCCCGGATGGCTGAATACATGAAAAAGGCAACCAAAAACCTTGAGGCCAGCCAGGAATTACAGAAAGCCTGGCATGACCAAAAGGCTGTGCTGACTGTTTACCAGCCAGGGCAGAAGGTATGGGTGTTGGAGCCAGTGGCCCCAGCAGCCCTCCAAGACAAGTGGAGTGGCCCCCATACAATTGTTGAGCAGAAGGGAGAGGTTACCTATCTGGTAGACCTAGGAACTCCCAGGAGCCCCCATAGGGTGCTTCATGTCAACAGGCTGAAGCCATATGTGGACAGGGCTGACATGGGCTTGCTCATGGCAACTGATGAGGGACAGGAGGAAGAGAGTGACCCACTCCCTGACCTGCTCTCACAGAACCCTGATGATGGGTCAGTAGATGGTGTAGCCTTGGCAGGCAGCCTCACTGCCCAGCAGCAAACTGATTGCAGACAGGTGCTCAATCAGTTCAGACACATGTTCTCTCTGACTCCAAGTCAGACCACCTGGTGCACTCATGAAGTGGACACTGGGGACAGTCTGCCTATTAAAAGTAAGATTTATAGGCAACCTGACCAGGTCAGGGACTGTATCAGGACTGAAGTCCAGAAAATGTTGGAACTGGGTGTCATTGAGCCTTCAGATAGCCCTTGGGCTAGTCCTGTGGTCCTGGTGCCTAAACCTCACACCAAAGATGGCAAGAGAGAGATGAGGTTTTGTGTGGACTACAGGGGCCTCAATGCAGTCACTAGGACTGATGCCCATCCAATACCCATGGCAGATGAGCTAATAGACACTTTGGCCTCAGTCAAGTATCTAAGCACATTTGAACTAACAGCTGGCTACTTGCAGATCAGACTAGCTGAGGATGCAAAGCCAAAAACAGCATTTTCTACCCCTGGTGGGCTTTACCAATTTGTGGTGATGCCCTTTGGTTTGAAAAATGCACCTGCCACTTTTCAGAGGTTGGTGAACACAGTCCTTACAGGTCTGGAAGCCTATAGTGCAGCATATCTAGATGATATTGCTGTCTTTAGCTCCACCTGGGAGGATCACCTGGTCCACCTCAGAAATGTTTTGGAGGCCCTGCAGAAGGCAGGCCTCACTATCAAGGCCACCAAGTGCCAGATAGGGCAGAGTCAGGTTGTGTACCTGGGCCACCTTGTAGGTGGAGGCCAGGTTCAACCATTGCAGAGCAAGATCCAGACCATCATGGACTGGGCTGCTCCAACTACCCAGACTCAGGTGAGAGCCTTCTTAGGCCTGACTGGGTACTACAGGAGATTTGTCAAGGGGTATGGATCAATAGTGACACCCCTGAATGACTTAACCTCTAAGAAAATGCCCAAAAAGGTTCAGTGGACAGTTAGCTGTCAAAAGGCATTTGATGACCTGAAGCAGGCCATGTGCACTGCTCCCATTCTGCAGAGCCCTGATTACTCCAAGAAGTTCATTGTCCAAACAGATGCATCTGAATTGGGGGTTGGGGCTGTACTGTCACAATTGAATGATGAAGGTCAGGATCAGCCAGTAGCTTTCATTAGCAGAAGGCTGACCCCTAGAGAGAAACGTTGGTCAGCCATTGAGAGGGAGGCCTTTGCTGTGGTTTGGGCTCTGAAGAAGTTGAGGCCATACTTGTTTGGCACTCACTTCCTTGTTCAGACAGACCATAAGCCCCTCTTATGGCTAAAACAGATGAAGGGTGAAAACCCCAAACTTTTGAGGTGGTCCATTTCCCTACAGGGGATGGACTATACAGTGGAACATAGACCTGGGAGTAACCATGCCAATGCAGATGGACTCTCCAGATATTTCCACTTAGAACATGAAGACTCAACTGGTCAAGGTTAGTTTAATGTCCCTGCGTTTGGGGGGGTTGTGTAGGAGAGTAGGATCTGCCTCTTATGGTTACCCCCACTTTTTGCTGATGCTTCACTGTATTTTGACTTTAGTCTGGCTGGGGCCCTGCTAATCAGAGCCCCAGCCTAGCTGCTTCCTCTCTAAAATGGATTCCATGTACCTTAGGTACATCTCTGATTGGATTCTGGGGTGCCCTTATAAGTCCCTAGTATATGGTATACTATGTACCCAGGGCATAGGTACCCCAGGGGCCTACCAGGGGCTGAAGCATGTATTGTGCCACCCCTGGAAGGCCCTCCCAAATGACACCACAGGTCTGCTACTGCAGCCTGGGTAAGGTGGTGCAGGCACCCCTTACTGTGATATAGGCTACCTATATCACTGCCATTGCACACACATATAAACCTATAAGTCACTCCTAAGGCAGGCCTTAACAATCCTGAAGGCAGAGTGCTTGGTTTTTATGTGAGAAGGTGCCCCTGCATGAGCAGGGCCCCTCTGCAGCGTTTGGAGCCAATCCTCTGGTGCTGTTTGTGGTGCAGCCTGACCATATACTCTTAAGTGCATTATATCCTCGCGGTAAATGCTAACTTTGGGATGGCTGCACGGAAACATGTCGTGTTTGGTGTCAAACATCTTGGAATACTACCCCCCGCCAGTTCTGGCGGCGGGGGTAGCATTCCACCCTTCTAGAGGGAGAGACATGTACACACCGGTATACCCGGTGTCGACTTTCCAAAGCCCTGGCATCACAAAATGGATGCCGCTGCCACAGACACAAGTCTGGCCTCCTGCTGCTGACCGAAACTCCGGCAGGGGAGGCCTGGACAATAGGTTTCCTGTTGCAAGGAGGTGTAACCACCTCCCCAGACAGGATAGTGTGTATTGGGGCTGGGCGGGAGCACTCCCTGGTGCTGTGAAGTCCTGCACTGGGGGCACGTTTGGTGTCCCTGTGCATAGTCCAGTTCAAACCGGTTGCAGGGGCTACCTGCCCCTGCTCTGGCGCGAAACTGGACAAAGGGAATGGGTGTAACCACCCCTCTTCCCTGACCCTCCCATAGGTGGGTCCCCAGAGTATGTCCAACCCCCTACCTTAGTATAAGTATGGGACCCCAGTCCTTAGGACTTTAGATTACCCTGGACGAAACTCTGAAGCCGAATCCTGGACCTTCGACGCTCTACTACAAGATTTAGAGGACTGAAGAATCTCCCTTGGGGTCAAGGAGTGACTCCCCTGCTTGGCAGGCACCAAAGAAGCAATTGTCCGGTCTGCATCGCTGAAGCTCCCGCCGGACGCCGAAGTCTTTGCATCACCAGAGGTAGATTTCCAGTTTTCCCTGAGGCTGCCCTGACACCCCAGCAAAGCTGAGGCACGTAGCTGTCGTGGGTAACGTGGGACCGTGACCCCTGGACAACAAGAACTTTTGCAAGTGCAACCTCTTCCTGGTCTCCCACAAAGTTGTGCTTTGGGCTCCGAGTAGCCCCCGCCTCCAGCACCGACTGCACCGAAGATCACTGGCCCCCACTCCACGAGTGTCCTGTGAGCCAGCTCCAAGTGCGTCCACTCGAGGCTCCTTTGCGGTCGCTAGTCCGTTGGCTAGTGGGCCCCTCCGAAGGCAACTCTTCTTCTCCTTGGGCTTCCCTGGTTGCTCCAGACGTGCCCTGACTTACCCTCGCTGGGTGAGTCCCTCAGACCTTGCTGGTCTGCACCAACGTCCTTTCTTTGTTTCCACGTGACTCGCCGTTGCCAAGGCTTGTTGGGTCCAATCCGGTCGCCGACACCCCAGCACTCGACAGACGTTGTGGGACAGCTTGAATCCAGCTCCTGGCTATCGTCAAAGCCTCCTGGACCTCGTGGCTGAAGAGTCAAGATGACCGTCAACCTACCTGAAGCACCCGACATCGGTGGGCATCTGCTCATCGCCTTCCTGGTCACTGGCTAGTGACCCAGACTCTGTCCCCTCTGCTTTCAGGTTCTTCAGATCTCCGATCCATCCTTGGATCCACCCGGACACTTTCAACTTGGTCGCCAGCAGCACTTTGCAGCAGATCGCCATTGAAAACGACGACGCAACCCGACCCCGAAAACCACTTATGCACCCGGCTTCCCTGGGTGAGGTAACTCGAGTACTCCGGTGCTCCCATGGGTATAGACTCTAGAACGGCCTAGTTCTAAAGGGGTTTGCTCCAAGTCCTCTTCTAAGTGTCCTTTACTTCTAAAATTCCAACCGCGACTTTCCCCATAGAAGTTAGCGGTGATTCGCGGCTTTGTTCCCACACTGCACGCGTCCTCCGTGGGTCCCCTGTGTCACTACCTTGGGTGGTTCCTTGTGGTCCAAGCACTTCTACAGGCTCTAGGCCTTGTGTCTAGCTCAGTCGTGGTTCATATACCACTTTATTGGTATATGGTTTGGTACGCCCCTAGGGCTCAAACGTGTATTTGTGCTATTACTGTTGATATTCGACTTGTAACTTATGTACTTCGAACTCTAGCCTCATAAAGAGACTAGAGGGGTGTGTTTACGACTAAATACATATATTTTATATATATACCTGGTGTGGTCCTCTTTCATTTGGTCACTCAAGAGATTATAGACTGGTAAAACAAGCTGCTTTACATTCCTTCAAGACTTAGCCTGAAGGCTGCTCTCCATAGCTACCACTAGGATAGGTTTCAATAAAGGTTGTCTTTAACCTATCTCCAATAAGGGGTTGTTTGGACTGGTGCAAGGTGCCCACTATAATTAGTGGACTGCATATACCAGGCCAACTTCTCACAATTAGCATTTAAAAAACCTTTGAAATTCACTGAAAAAACCATAAATTTCAGGGACGTTATAGTTAGAAATGAGCATTTAAAAAACCTTTGAAATTCACTGAAAAAACCATCGGTTTCAGGGTCGTTATAGTTAGAAATTTGCATTTAAAAAACCTTAGAAATTCACTGAAAAAACCACAGGTTTCAGGGACGTTGTAGTTAGTTGGACATTTCACTCGTACAAAACCAGAGAAATTTGGTTGTTATAGTTAGTTGAGTTAACTATAACTCGCACCCCCGCAAAACACTGCTGATGACATCACATATTACATCTCTCATGACATGGTCAGTGACATCACTGATGATATCTCAAATGACACAAGTTGTGTGGATTTTTTCTTTTAAATCACGCGCAATATTCGCGATGACACTTTGACCACCAGCTCGACCCCCCTGTGTACCGTCGTTGGGACGTTGCGACTACCAACGTCGGCCCGAAAATTGATGGAAATATAAAAAAATATATATTTGAAGACACAAGCCGATGACTTTCACACACTTACGTACCTACTCACAAATTCACTCAGACACTTATATACCCATTCACATACCCACTCACACACTGATATATCCAGTCACATATCCACTCAGATACTGATGTTCCCACTGTCATATCCATTCAGGTACTCATCCATGTACTTTCAGACTCACTTAGAGAGTGACACACCCATGTACAGACCCACTCAGACACTCATACACCCACTTACAGACCAAGTGTGAGACTTTTGCTTCCACTGGCACACCCGCTGATAGTGAGACCCACTCAGACACTTATGCGCCAATTCATAGATCCAGTCACAGGCTCATGTACCCCTTCACATGAGCAAGTCAGAAACTCATACACCCACTCACAGACCTATTCAGACACTCACACACCCAGTGAGAGACTCACTCAGACATTTATGCATCAACTCACAGACCCACTGAGAGACTTATAATTCCACTTACACACCCACAGATCCAGTCTGACAACCACATACTGACTCACAGAGCCACTGAGAGACTTATACTTTCACTCATACATTTACCATAGAGAGATGCACTCAGAGACTTATGCAGCCAGTGACACACTTAGTGAAAGACTTATGAGTCTGCTCTGATATCCACTCTGATATCCACTCATGGACTTACATATGCAGTGACAGGCCCACTCAGAGACTTACGCATGCACTCACATAACTGAGTGAATCATTAATACAGACTGTTACGGAGATGTTGAGATATTGATAAATGTTTTTATAGAGTTAATTAGATAGTGATTTATCTAGTGTTATTGCTAGAATTAGTAAGATAGTTATAATTGTTGAATGTGGTGGTGGCTATTGAATTCCTGCTTTTGCTTTGCATTTTCGCAACATGTCTGCGTGGATCACGATTACCGATTCATTGTGATCTCCGGAATCACCACGAAAACAGAAAATAGGTTTTAGAGATGGTTTTTATACAAACTCTATAGAAAAACATGATTTTACAGAATACTGTAAGAAACCCCTAGTGTGTAAAATACTGTAATATATGTGTTTGATATATGTGTTTTAGACTTTATGGAAAAGGCGTGATCGTCGCAGTTAATGACGTCATTGCGATGTCCCGAATAACCGCAAAAACGGAAAATAGGTCTGAAAGATGGTTTTTAAAGAAACTTTAAACATGCTTTGAAAGAAGTATGTATATAGTAATATGGGTAGTGCAATGTTCAGAATAGATTTTTTTACATATTATTTTTGGATGTGTTGGTGGTCATTGAATGTCTGCTTTTTAAAGAAACTTAGTACAAAAATATGAGTTTAAACATGCTTTGAAAGAAGTATGTATACAGTAATATGTGTAGTGCTATGTTCAGAATGGATTTTTTTTCCATATTATTTTTGGATGTGTTGGTGGTCATTGTATGTTTCCTTTTGTTTTCTGTTTTCATGACGTATCAGTGGGGATTGCGATTACCGACATCATCACGATCTCCGGTGTCACCGCAAAAACAGAAAATAACTTAAAGAGATGGTTTCCTATTGAAACTCTCTAGATAAACATGATTTTTAAAAAATATCTTGAAATAAATAGATGACAAATACAACATTAAGTTGTGCACAATGCAGATGTAATGTTCAATATCTAGTTATAGAAAAAAAGACAGGGACGTTATAGTTTTGAAATAGAATTAAAAAAATGTTAGGAATTCACTGAAAAAACCTAAGGTTACAGGGATGTTATAGTTAGGAATTAGCATGTAAAAAAACCTTTGAAATATATTTTATATATATATATATATATATATATATATATATATATATATATATATATATATATATATATATATATATATATATATATATATATATATATATATATATATATATACTGGTGGTCGCCAGTAGGTAGTTATAGTTATGACCATGTTACCATAGGAAAAGCATTTTTTGACTTGGCTATAAATTTGGTGTTGTTTGACCAATCTTCATGAAATTTTGCCAAAAAGTGGCATGGTAGGTTCTGGTTGTCAGGGAAAGTTTAGGGGCAATCCGTGCAGTGGGAACTAAGAATTTTAGGCATGAAATAAGGGTGCGTTTGTAATATTAATTCCCATAGGAACCTTTAGCCACAGCTACAGCCCAAACCGCTGAACGAGCTTACATCAAATTTGGCAGAGAGGTAGATGGTGGTTCAATGAAATGCCTTTTGTCTATTTGGTGTAAATCTGTTCAGTAGGTTTTGAAAAATGTAAGTTTAGAATTATAGTGACATGTCTGGTTGAGAAGTCTTCGCAAACAAAGAGTGCCGGGCAGGGAAATGCACTGCTCTGATTGGCTGCCAACACTTCAACCAGGAAGTGTTGGCAGCCATCTTGAAGCCGAGTCCCCCCAAAAAGGTGAAAATAAAGAAAAGAAAAAGGGGGTAGGGCAGGAATACCCTTACCCCCAAGCCATGGTCTTGGGGTCCCCCTGGGACCATGCCACGGCATAAAACCATTTTCCCCAAAAATAATTTGCTGCAAATTCATGATAATTGCAAATTTGCAGCATTTTTTTTTTAAAAAGCAAGTACCGGCTCCCGCACCTTGCTGTAAAATAACCCCCAGGTTTCCCAGGTCCCAGGGGCATATACTAATTATAGGAGGGGGCACACAAGCCCCCCTCCTAGGGCTTTTGAAAGCATCAGGGACCACCACCTCCCCAGGGAACTTTTGATAATGAATGAATGCGAGCTGGTCCACTGGACCCGCCCGCAGCCCCAGAGACCGCCCAGGGGCTATTTGGAATTATGGGGGGCCTCATGGACCCTCCTGCCCCGGGGACTGCCTCCTCCCCGGGGCTCATTAAATCAATATGGTGGGCCTTGCGGACCCCCCTGCCCTGCAACCGCCACCTCCCCAGGGCTAATTGAAATTATGTGGGGGGGCCTCGTCCATCCCCCCAGGCCCAGGGACCACCACCTCCCTGGGACAAATGTTATCAAAAGAGGGGGCAATGCGGCCCCCCCACCAGGAGCCCTAGTTGTCCCTGGGGACTGCCACCCACCAGGGCTAACTCCTGCAATGTCCTGAGGTGCCTACCCCCGGGACATTGCTGTTCGCTATGGTTTGGCGTCAGCTTCACCGCTGCTGCCAAACCATAGCAAATTTTGCTCGCTTTCAACAAGCGAGATCATACAAAATGCTCTCGCTTGTTGAAAGCAAGCACAATTGCTTTGATACAGAGGGAACTGCATATTAGCAGTTCCCCCTGTATCAAAGCAATGCCGGCTCGCAGGAGGCTGGGAGAAGGCAGGGGCCGTGCGGGCCTCAGGATCTCCCCGCAGCCCGAAGTGCAGAAAATGGGTGCTTTGGGTGGCTCCAGGGCACCAAGAAGGGTGGTCGGGCCCCGGTGGATGGGATCCCAGGGGCTGAAATCGGCCCAGGGAGAGGGGCCATGTGAAAACCTTCTGCTATTTAAAAAATAAATAGAAAAATAGAAAAGTGGACAGACCCTAGGGATGGGGTCCCCGGGGCCAAATACAGCCCGAGAGGGGGGGCCGCTTGGCCCACCTCATGTTTTTAAAAAAAGAAATGACTGGGGCCCCGGAGATGGGGTGTCCAGGGACCCCGGGGCCAAAAACGGCCTGGGGAGGTGCCCCTTTAAAAAAAATACACACACACACATATATATATATATATATATATATATATATATATATTACCTATTGGCGGTTGTCAGTAGGTAGTTATAGTTAGGACCTTGTTTCTATTCAAAAAGCGTTTGTTCTTTTGCCGATATCTTTGGCGCCGTTTGACGAATCTTTGTCAACTTTTCCAAACTAATGGTTCACTCAAGTCAGCTCCAGTATTGAAAGTTTCGGGGTGATTCGTCAAGCGGGTCCGAGAAAAAAGGGGGGTCCCAAAACGCGTTTTCCCCATGTTAATTTCCATAGGCACTTTAGACAAAGCTACAGCCCGAACTGCTGAACGGAATTACACCAAATTTGGCAAAAGGGTAGGTCTTGGTCCTGAAAGCGTGCTTTTTTTTTTTAAATGGTGTAAATCCGTTCAGTAGTTGCTGAGAAAATGTATATATCTGAGCACCGAGGAGGATTTGAGAACCCTCCCGAGCACGAGCTTCATTGTGATTGGCTGCCAACACTCCAAACCAGAATGTGTTGGCAGCCATCTTGTTACTCGGTAAAACCAAGTCACAAGAAAAAGGTTAAAAAAAGGTTAAAAAACAAGAAAAGGGGGCAGGGTAGAAACACCCTGACCCCCTAGGCCTGCTCAAGGGGTCCCACAGGGACCCCCCAGGGCCCAAAAAAGCATTTGCATTGGGTTCGCGAATACTGCCAAGAAAATTTTAAAAAAATGACGTGTGGTCTCCCGCACTTCGTTTTCTTAAAGCCCCCAGGTGGGCCAGGTATCGGAGGCAATATACAAGTATATGCAGGGCCACGTGAGCCCCGCAGCCCCGGGGACTGCCACCTCCCCGGGGCTTTCTGGAATTATGTGCGGGGGCACGTGGCCCCCTCGCAGCCTTTGGACCGCCACCTCCCCAGGGCTTAATTTTTTATTTATTTTTTAAAGTGTGGGGGTGCTCCTGCCCCCCTCATGTAGCCCCGGGTACCGCCACCTCCCCGGAGCTTTAATTAATGAATGCGTCAGGCACGTGGCTCCCCGCAGCCCCAGGGACCGCCACCTCCCCGTGGCTCTTTAAATAAAGTCGTGTGGGGGGCTCAAGCCCCCCCACATGCCCCAGGGACCACCACCCCCTGGGGCACTAATTAAAAGAAGCTGGGGGTCCGTTGCAGACCCCCGGCCCCTGGGACCACCACCTCCCCGTGGCTATGCCACGTGGCCCCCCTCCTGGATCCCTTGATGGTCCTGGGGACCACCACCCCCAGGGCTGGCTCGGCAATGTCCCGGGGCGGCCCCCTTCCCATTTTTAAAAAAAAACAAAAAAACATAAAAATGCTCAGGCCCTGGGGGATGGGATCCCCAGGGCCCATAAATAATAAAGGGAAGGGGGGGCCACAAAGCCCCCCTTCCAAAAAGGAAATTTAAAAAAAGCTGCCATCTCGCCGGAGGCCCGCCCCCTCCCTGCACCACTGTGCAAACGCGCCTCCTGGCGCATTCTGGATTGAGGGATTAAGCCCCCTTGAATACTAAGGGTCCTTAGGGGCCAGCTAGACCACCAGGTACCTCCAGTAGTCCCCACACAGTGGGATTCCTGAGAGGTGGTCCGAGGCCACGCCCCTTTTTACACCACTCTGCAAACGGGCCTCTTGGCGCACTGCTGGTGGGGCAATGAGGTCTTCTTGTGTCCTGAGGACCTCAGGACACAAGTGGACTTCATCCCCCGAGCAGCAGTGTGCCAGGAGGTGTGTTTGCAGAGTGGTGTAAAAAGGGAGAGCGACCTCGGACCACTCTCAGCAACCCAGCTGTGTGGGGCTTACTGGAGGTACCTGGTGGGCTAGTTGGCCCCCAGGGACCCTCAGGAGGCAAGGGGACTTCATCCCCCAACCAAGAGCGCGCCAGGAGGTGCGTTTGCAGAGTGGTGGACAAAGGGGGCGTGGCCTGTGTCCACCTATCAGCAATCCCACTATCTGGGGCATACTACAGGTATCAGGTAGGCTAGTTGGCCCCTAAGGACCCCCAGCAGCAAAGTGGACTTTAATCCCTATCCAAGAGCGCGCCAGGGAGCATGTTTGCAGAGTGGGGGGACAGGGGGCGTGGCCTGCTATGAGAACTTAGCAATGCTGCTGTGTGGGACTTACTGGACGTAATAGGAGGGGTAGTTGGCCCCCAAGGTTGTCCTTGGGTGCCAACTACCCCTCCTGTTACCTCCACTAAGTCCCACACAGTGGGATTGTTAAGAGGTCTTTGGAGGCCACACCCTCCTTTCTCCACCACTCTGCAATCGCGCCTCCTGGCACAGTACTGGTTGGGGGATGAAGTCCACTTTACTCCTGAGGGACTTTGGGGGCCAAGAAGCCCTCCTGGTACCTCCTGTAAGTCCTATGCAGCGGAATTCCTGAGCGCTGGTTGGAGGCCCAGCCCCCTTTCTCCACCACTCTGCAAACGTGACTACCAGTTAAAGAAGCATTTGTAATTTAATAGGTCTCGCATTTGCAAGAGTTAGAGCTATTGGCGTTGTAAATGTAAAAGTTTTTTACTAATGTTTTTGGAGTGGAGTGGATGTACGTTGTGTGCAGTGTAATTATGTGGTATGTTGTGCAGTGAAATTATGTGGATAGAAAGTATGTGGTATTTAGTGTATAGGAATTATGTAGAGTGGGATTATGTGTTATGGAGAGCAATTATGTGGTATGGTAGTCTGTGTTGTGGAGTGGTAACCTCAGGTTTGGTCCTCGTTTCCATAGAAGCTAAACAATGAACTCTATGAGACAAAAAAAAGAAGGAATCCCTTAGGAGCACTTCTGGACCTGGTCAGAGGTATGAGCAGGGCCACTGGAATTATGCAACTGTTTGGCTGCACCAACTTTCGCACAATTATACATTTTCCGCATTAGCCACATAATCCATCATCTCCTGCCTAATCTGCAGATTTGAACAAACAAAAGCCTTGTTTCTAGCTGAAACGGCTGAAACGTTACCAAAAATGAAGCGACAAGTGTTACAGCGTTGTGGAAGGTCCTTTGTAAACCTAGAATGGTCACCTGCTACTTATTGCTAAATGTGGGTGTTAAATTGGTACTAATGGTGTGCAAGCCACTCTTGCTTCTTTCTGGCATCTCTTGCCTCTTTCTGCATTTCTGTTGCTTCTTTCTGCACCTTTCTTTCTTTTTCTGCACTTCTCTTGCCTCTTTCTGCACATCTCTTCTACTTTCTGCACCTCTTTTGCCTCTTTCTGCACCTCTGTTGCCTCTTTCTGCACCTCTCTTGCCTCTGTCTGCACCACTCTTCCCTCTTTCTGCACCCCTCCTACCTCTATCTGCACCTCTATTCCTTCTTTATGCACTTCTTTTGTTTCTTTCTGCACCTCTCTTCTTTCTGCACCTCTCTTGCCTCTTTCTCCACCCCTCTTCCCCCTTTCTGCATGTCTGTTGCGTCTTTCTGCACTTCTCTTGCCTCTTTCTAAACCCCTCTTCCCCCTTTCTGCATGTCTGTTGCGTCTTTCTGCACTTCTCTTGCCTCTTTCTAAACCCCTCTTCCCTCTTTCTGCATCTATGTTGCTTCTTTCTGCACTTATCTTGCGTCTTTCTGTACCTCTCTTGCTTCTTTATGCACCCCTTGTGCCTCTTTCTGCACCCCTCTTCTCTTTCTGCACTCCTCTTGCCTCTTTCTGCACCTCTGTTCCTTCTTTCTGCACTTCTTTTGTTTCTTTCTGCACCTCTTTTGCTTTTTTCTGCACCCCTCTTGCCACTTTCTGCACCCCTCTTGCCTCTTCCTGCACCTCTCTTGCTTCTTTCTGCACCCCTCTTGCCTCTTTCTCCATCCCTCTTCCCTCTTTCTGCATCTCTGTTGCTTCTTTCTGCACCTCTATTGCTTCTTTGTGCACCCCTCGTGCCTCTTTCTGCACCCCTCTTCCCTCTTTTTGCACCCCTCTTGCCTCTTTCTGCACCTCTGTTGCATCTTTCTGCACTACTCTTGCTTCTTTCTGCACCTCTCTTGCTTCTTTCTGCACCACTTGTGCTTCTTTCTGCACCCCTCTTCCATCTTTCTGCACCCCTCTTGCCTCTTTCTGCACCCCTGTTCTTTCTTTCTGCTCTTTTGTTTCTTTCTGTACCTCTCTTGCTTCTTTCTGCACCCCTCTCGCCACTTTCTCCACCCCTGTTCCCCCTTTTTGCATCTCTGTTGCTTCTTTCTCCACTTCTCTTGCCTCTTTTTCCACTCCTCATCCCTCTTTCTGTACCTCTGTTGCTTCTTTCTGCACTTCTCTTGCTTCTTTCTGCACATTTGTCCCTTCTTTCTGTACCCCTCGTGCCTCTTTCACACCCCTCTTCCCTCTTTTGCACCCCTCTTGCCTCTTTCTGCATCTCTCATGCTTCTTTCTGCTCCCCTCATGCCTCTTTCTGTACCCCTCATCCCTCTTTCTGCACCCCTCTTGCCTCTTTCTGCACTTCAGTTCCTTCTTTCTGTACTTCTCTTGTTTCTTTCTGCACCTCTCTTGCTTCTTTCTGCACCTCTCTTTTGCCATCTTTCTGCACCCCTCTTGCCTCTTTCTGCACCTCTGTTCCTTCTTTCTGCACTTCTTTTGTTTCTTTCTGCACGCTCTCTTGCTTCTTTCTGCACCCCCTTGCCTCTTTCCCCATCCCTCTTCCCTCTTTCTGCACCCCTGTTGCCCCTTTCTGCACCTCTGTTCCTTCTTTCTGCACTTCTTTTGTTTCTTTCTGCACGTCTCTTGCTTCTTTCGTCACCCCTTTTGCCTCTTACTGCATCCCTCTTCCCTCTTTTTGCACCCCTCTTGCCTCTTTCTGCACCTCTGTTGCTTCTTTCTGCACTCCTCTTGCTTCTTTCTACAGCTCTCTTGCT
The DNA here is from genome assembly GCA_963921515.1 of Calotriton arnoldi. Classification (NCBI taxonomy): domain Eukaryota; kingdom Metazoa; phylum Chordata; class Amphibia; order Caudata; family Salamandridae; genus Calotriton; species Calotriton arnoldi. The sequence continues at coordinate 31,334 of CAWUFW010010723.1, read as the reverse complement.
TCTTTCTGCAACACTCGTGCTTCTTTCTACACCCCTCATCACTCTTTCCTCACCCCTCTTGCCCCTTTCTGCACCTCTGTTCCTTCTTCCTGTACTTCTTTTGTTTCTTTCTGTACCTCTCTTGCTTCTTTCTGCACCCCTCTTGCCACTTTCTCCACCCCTCTTCCCCCTTTTTGCATCTCTGTTGCTTCTTTCTGCACTTCTTTTGCCTCTTTCTCCATCCCTCATCCCTCTTTCTGCACCTTTGTTGCTTCTTTCTGCACTTCTCTTGCTTCTTTCTGCACCCCTCGTGCCTCTTTCACACTTCTCTTCCCTCTTTGTGCACCCCTCTTGTCTCTTTCTGCACTTTTGTTCCTTCTTTCTGCAGTTTTGTTTCTTTTGTATCCCTCTTGCCTCTTTATCCACTGCACTTCCCCATTTATGCATCTCTGTTGCTTTTTTATTCATTTCTCTTCCTTCTTTCTGCATCTCTCTTGCTTCTTTCTGCACCCTTCGTGCCTCGTTCTGCACCTCTGTTCCTTCTTTCTGCAATTCTTTTAATTCTTTCTGTGCAACTCTTCCTTCTTTATGCACCCCTCGTGCCTCTTTCTGCACCCCTCTTCCCTCTTTTTGCACCCCTCTTGCCTCTTTCTGCAACTCTGTTGCTTCTTTCTGCACAGCTCTTGCTACTTTCTGCACCTCATTGCTTCTTTCTGCACCACTCGTGCTTCTTTCTGCACCCTTCTTCCCTCTTTCTGCACCTCTCTTACCTCTTTCTGCACCTTTGTTCCTTCTTTCTGCTCTTCTTTTATTTCTTACTGCACCTCTCTTGCTTCATTCTGCACCCCTCTTGCCACTTTCTCCACCCCTCTTGCCAGTTTCTCCACCCCTGTTCCCCCTTTTTGCATCTCTGTTGCTTCTTTCTGCACTTCTCTTGCCTCTTCCCCCACCTCTCACCCTCTTTCTGCACCTCTCTTGCTTCTTTCTGCAGTTCTCTTGCTTCTTTCTGTACCTCTGTCCCTTCTTTGTGCAACTCTTGTGCCTCTTTCTGCACCCCCTTCCCTCTTTCTGCACCTCTTGCCTCTTTCTGCACCTCTGTGCCTTCTTACTTCACTTCTTTTGTTTCTTTCTGCACCTCTCTTGCTTCTTTCTGCACCCCTCTTGCCTCTTTTTCTACCCCGGTTCCCCCTTTCTGCATCTCTGTTGCTTCTATCTGCACTTCTGTTGCCTCTTTCTCCACCACACTTCCCCCTTTCTGCATCTCTGTTGCTTTTTTATGCATTTCTCTTGCTTCTTTATGCACCTCTGTTCCTTCTTTCTGCACCTCTCTCTTCTTTCTGGACCCCTCATCCCTCTTTCTGCAGTCCACTTGCCTCTTTCTGCACCTGTGTTACTTATTTATGCAATTCTTTTGTTTCTTTCTGCACCCCTCTTACCTCTTTATGTACCTCTGTTCTTTCTTTCTGCACTTCTTTTGTTTATTTCTGCACCTCTGGCTTCTTTCTGTACCTCTTTTGCCTCTTTCTGCATCCCTCTTGGCTCTTTCTGCAACTTTGTTCCTTCTTTCTGCACTTCTTTTGTTTCTTTCTGCAGCTCTCATGCTTCTTTCTGCACCTCCTTGCCTCTTTCTCCACCCCTCTTCCTGCACCCCTGTTGCCCCTTTCTGCACCTCTGTTCCTTCTTTCTGCACTTCTTTTGTTTCTTTCTGTACATCTCTTGCTTCTTTCTGCACCCCTCTTGCCTCTTTCTGCACCTCTGTTGATTCTTTCTGCACTTCTTTTGTTTCTTTCTGCACCCCTCTTGCCTCTTTCTGCACTTCTGTTCCTTCTTTCTACACTTCTTTTGTTTCTTTCTGCACCTCTCGCTTTTTTCTGCACCCCTTTTGCCTCTTTCTGCACCCCTCTTGCCTCTTTCTGCACCTCTGTTCCTTCTTTCTGTACTTCTTTTTGTTTCTTTCTGCAGCTCTCATGCTTCTTTCTGCACCCCCTTGCCTCTTTCTCCACCCCTATTTCCGCACCCCTGTTGCCCCTTTCTGCACCTGTGTTCCTTCTTTCTGCACATCTCTTGCCTCTTTCCCCACCTCTCACCCTCTTTCTGCACCTCTGTTGCTTCTTTCTGCAGTTCTCTTGCTTCTTTCTGTACCTCTGTCTCTTTTTTGTGCAACTCTTGTGCCTCTTTCTGCACCCCCTTCCCTCTTTCTGCACCTCTTGCCTCTTTCTGCACCTCTGTGCCTTCTTTCTTCACTTCTTTTGTTTCTTTCTGCACCTCTCTTGCTTCTTTCTGAACCCCTCTTGCCTCTTTCTCCACCCCGCTTGCCCCTTTCTGCATCTCTGTTGCTTATATCTGCACTTCTGTTGCCTCTTTCTCCACCACACTTCCCCCTTTCTGCATCTCTGTTGCTTTTTTATGCATTTCTCTTGCTTCTTTATGCACCTCTGTTCCTTCTTTCTGCACTTCTTTTGTTTCTTTCTGCACCTCTCTCTTCTTTCTGGACTCCTCATCCCTCTTTCTGAAGTCCACTTGCCTCTTTCTGCACCTCTGTTACTTATTTATGCAATTCTTTTGTTTCTTTCTGCACCCCTCTTACCTCTTTATGCACCTCTGTTCTTTCTTTCTGCACTTCTTTTGTTTATTTCTGCACCTCTGGCTTCTTTCTGTACCCCTTTTGCCTCATTCTGCATCCCTCTTGGCTCTTACTGCACCTTTATTCCTTCTTTCTGCACTTCTTTTGTTTCTTTCTGCAGCTCTCTATGCTTCTTTCTGTACCTCCTTGCCTCTTTCTCCACCCTCTTCCCTCTTTCTGCACCTCTGTTGCCCCTTTCTGCACCTCTGTTCCTTCTTTCTGCACTTCTTTTGTTTCTTTCTGTACATCTCTTGCTTCTTTCTGCACCCCTCTTGCCACTTTCTCCACCCCTGTTCCCCTTTTTGCACATTCTCTTGCCTCTTTTCCTACCCCTCATCCCTCTTTCTGCACCTCTGTTGCTTCTTTCTTTCTTCACTTCTCTTGTTTCTTTCTGCACCTCTGTTCCTTCTTTCTGCACTTCTTTTGTTTCTTTCAGCAGCTCTCATGCTTCTTTCTGCACCCCTTTTCCATCTTTCTGCACCCCTCTTGCCTCTTTCTGCACCTCTGTTCCTTCTTTCTGCACTTCTTTTGTTTCTTTCAGCAGCTCTCATGCTTCTTTCTGCACCCCCTTGCCTCTTTCCCCATCCCTCTTCCCTCTTTCTGCACCCCTGTTTCCCCTTTCTGCACCTCTGTTCCTTCTTTCTGCACTTCTTTTGTTTCTTTCTGCACGTCTCTTGCTTCTTTCATCACCCCTTGTGCATCTTACTGCACCCCTCTTCCCTCTTTTTGCACCCCTCTTGCCTCTTTCTGCACCTCTGTTGCTTCTTTCTGCACTCCACTTGCTTCTTTCTACAGGTCTCTTGCTTCTTTCTGCAACACTCGTGCTTCTTTCTACACCCCTCATCACTCTTTCCTGACCCCTCTTGCCCCTTTCTGCACCTCTGTTCCTTCTTCCTTTACTTCTTTTGTTTCTTTCTGTATCTCTCTTGCTTCTTTCTGCACCCCTCTTGCCACTTTCTCCACCCTCTTCCCCCTTTTTGCATCTCTGTTGCTTCTTTCTGCACTTCTTTTGCCTCTTTCTCCATCCCTCATCCCTCTTTCTGCACCTCTGTTGCTTCTTTCTGCACTTTTCTTGCTTCTTTCTGCACCCCTCGTGCCTCTTTCCCCATCCCTCTTCCCTCTTTCTGCACCCCTGTTTCCCCTTTCTGCACCTCTGTTCCTTCTTTCTGCACTTCTTTTGTTTCTTTCTGCACGTCTCTTGCTTCTTTCATCACCCCTTGTTCCTCTTACTGCACCCCTCTTCCCTCTTTGTGCACCCTTCTTGTCTCTTTCTGCACCTTTGTTCCTTCTTTCTGCACTTTTGTTTCTTTCTGTATCCCTCTTGCCTTTTTATCCACTGCACTTCCCCCTTTCTGCATCTCTGTTGCTTTTTTATTCATTTCTCTTCCTTCTTTCTGCATCTCTCTTGCTTCTTTCTGCACCCTTCGTGCCTCGTTCTGCACCTCTGTTCCTTCTTTCTGCAATTCTTTTAATTCTTTCTGTGCAACTCTTCCTTCTTTATGCACCCCTCGTGCCTCTTTCTGCACCCCTCTTCCCTCTTTTTGCACCCCTCTTGCCTCTTTCTGCAACTCTTTTGCTTCTTTCTGCACAACTCTTGCTACTTTCTGCACCTCATTGCTTCTTTCTGCACCACTCGTGCTTCTTTCTGCACCTTTGTTCCTTCTTTCTGCTCTTCTTTTATTTCTTACTGCACCTCTCTTGCTTCATTCTGCACCCCTCTTGCCACTTTCTCCACCCCTCTTGCCACTTTCTCCACCCCTGTTTCCCCTTTTTGCATCTCTGTTGCTTCTTTCTGCACTTCTCTTGCCTCTTTCTCCACCTCTCACCCTCTTTCTGCAACTCTGTTGCTTCTTTCTTCAGTTCTCTTGCTTCTTTCTGTAATTCTGTCCCTTCTTTGTGCAACTCTTGTGCCTCTTTCTGCACCCCTTCCCTCTTTCTGCACCTCTTGCCTCTTTCTGCACCTCTGTTCCTTCTTTCTGTACTTCTTTTGTTTCTTTCTGCAGCTCTCATGCTTCTTTCTGCACCCCTTGCCTCTTTCTCCACCCCTATTTCCGCACCCCTGTTGCCCCTTTCTGCACCTGTGTTCCTTCTTTCTGCACATCTCTTGCCTCTTTCCCCACCTCTCACCCTCTTTCTGCACCTCTGTTGCTTCTTTCTGCAGTTCTCTTGCTTCTTTCTGTACCTCTGACCCTTCTTTGTGCAACTCTTGTGCCTCTTTCTGCTCCCCCTTCCCTCTTTCTGCACCTCTTGCCTCTTTCTGCACCTCTGTGCCTTCTTTCTTCACTTCTTTTGTTTCTTTCTGCACCTCTCTTGCTTCTTTCTGAACCCCTCTTGCCTCTTTCTCCACCCCGCTTCCCCCATTCTACATCTCTGTTGCTTCTATCTGCACTTCTGTTGCCTCTTTCTCCACAACACTTCCCCCTTTCTGCATCTCTGTTGCTTTTTTATGCATTTCTCTTGCTTCTTTATGCACCTCTGTTCCTTCTTTCTGCACTTCTTTTGTTTCTTTCTGCACCTCTCTCTTCTTTCTGGACCCCTCATTCCTCTTTCTGCAGTCCACTTGCATCTTTCAGCACCTCTGTTACTTATTTATGCAATTGTTTTGTTTCTTTCTGCACCCCTCTTACCTCTTTATGCACCTGTGTTCTTTCTTTCTGCACTTCTTTTGTTTATTTCTGCACCTCTGGCTTCTTTCTGTACCCCTTTTGCCTCTTTCTGCATCCCTCTTGGCTCTTTCTGCACCTTTATTCCTTCTTTCTGCACTTCTTTTGTTTCTTTCTGCAGCTCTCATGCTTCTTTCTGCACCTCCTTGCCTCTTTCTCCACCCCTCTTCCCTTTTTCTGTACCCCTGTTGCCCCTTTCTGCACCTCTGTTCCTTCTTTCTGCACTTCTTTTGTTTCTTTCTGTACATCTCTTGCTTCTTTCTGCACCCCTCTTATCTCTTTCTGCACCCCTGTTCCTTCTTTCTGCTATTCTTTTGTTTATTTCTGCACCTCTGGCTTCTTTCTGTACCCCTTTTGCCTCTTTCTGCATCCCTCTTGGCTCTTACTGCACCTTTATTCCTTCTTTCTGCACTTCTTTTGTTTCTTTCTGCAGCTCTCATGCTTCTTTCTGTACCTCCTTGCCTCTTTCTCCACCCCTCTTCCCTTTTTCTGCACCCCTGTTGCCCCTTTCTGCACCTCTGTTCCTTCTTTCTGCACTTCTTTTGTTTCTTTCTGTACATCTCTTGCTTCTTTCTGCACCCTCTTGCCTCTTTCTGCACCCGTGTTCCTTCTTTCTGCTCTTCTTTTGTTTATTTCTGCACCTCTGGCTTCTTTCTGTACCCCTTTGCTCTCTTTCTGCATCCCTCTTGGCTCTTACTGCACCTTTATTCCTTCTTTCTGCACTTCTTTTGTTTCTTTCTGCAGCTCTCATGCTTCTTTCTGTACCTCCTTGCCTCTTTCTCCACCCCTCTTCCCTCTTTCTGCACCCCTGTTGCCCCTTTCTGCACCTCTGTTCCTTCTTTCTGCACTTCTTTTGTTTCTTTCTGTACATCTCTTGCTTCTTTCGGCACCCCTCTCGTCACTTTCTCCACCCCTGTTCCCCGTTTTTGCATCTCTGTTGCTTCTTTCTGCACATCTCTTGCCTCTTTTTCTACCCCTCATCCCTCTTTCTGCACCTCTGTTGCTTCTTTCTTTCTTCACTTCTCTTGTTTCTTTCTGCACCTCTGTTCCTTCTTTTTGCACTTCTTTTGTTTCTTTCAGCAGCTCTCATGCTTCTTTCTGCACCCCTTTTCCATCTTTCTGCACCCCTCTAGCCTCTTTCTGCACCTCTGTTCCTTCTTTCTGCACTTCTTTTGTTTCTTTCAGCAGCTCTCATGCTTCTTTCTGCACCCCCTTGCCTCTTTCCCCATCCCTCTTCCCTCTTTCTGCACCCCTGTTTCCCCTGTTTCCCCTTTCTGCACCTCTGTTCCTTCTTTCTGCACTTCTTTTGTTTCTTTCTACACGTCTCTTGCTTCTTTCATCACCCCTTGTGCCTCTTACTGCACCCCTCTTCCCTCTTTTTGCACCCCTCTTGCCTCTTTCTGCACCTCTGTTGCTTCTTTCTGCACTCCTCTTGCTTCTTTCTACAGCTCTCTTGCTTCTTTCTGCAACACTCGTGCTTCTTTCTACACCCCTCATCACTCTTTCCTGACCCCTCTTGCCCCTTTCTGCACCTCTGTTCCTTCTTCCTGTACTTCTTTTGTTTCTTTCTGTACCTCTCTTGCTTCTTTCTGCACCCCTCTTGCGACTTTCTCCACCCCTCTTCCCCCTTTTTGCATCTCTGTTGCTTCTTTCTGCACTTCTTTTGCCTCTTTCTCCATCCCTCATCCCTCTTTCTGCACCTCTGTTGCTTCTTTCTGCACTTCTCTTGCTTCTTTCTGCACCCCTCGTGCCTCTTTCACACCCCTCTTCCCTCTTTGTGCACCCCTCTTGTCTCTTTCTGCACCTTTGTTCCTTCTTTCTGCACTTTTGTTTCTTTCTGTATCCCTCTTGCCTCTTTATCCACTGCACTTCCCCCTTTCTGCATCTCTGTTGCTTTTTTATTCATTTCTCTTCCTTCTTTCTGCATCTCTCTTGCTTCTTTCTGCACCCTTCGTGCCTCGTTCTGGACCTCTGTTCCTTCTTTCTGCAATTCTTTTAATTCTTTCTGTGCAACTCTTCCTTCTTTCTGCACACCTCTTCCCTCTTGTTGCACCCCTCTTGCCTCTTTCTGCAACTCTGTTGCTTCTTTCTGCACAACTCTTGCTACTTTCTGCACCTCATTGCTTCTTTCTGCACCACTCGTGCTTCTTTCTGCACCCTTCTTCCCTCTTTCTGCACCTCTCTTACCGCTTTCTGCACCTTTGTTCCTTCTTTCTGCTCTTCTTTTATTTCTTACTGCACCTCTCTTGCTTCATTCTGCACCCCTCTTGCCACTTTCTCCACCCCTCTTGCCACTTTCTCCACCCCTGTTCCCCCCTTTTTGCATCTCTGTTGCTTCTTTCTGCACTTCTCTTGCCTCTTTCCCCACCTCTCACCCTCTTTCTGCACCTCTGTTGCTTCTTTCTGCAGTTCTCTTGCTTCTTTCTGTAATTCTGTCCCTTCTTTGTGCAACTCTTGTGCCTCTTTCTGCACCCCCTTCCCTCTTTCTGCACCTCTTGCCTCTTTCTGCACCTCTGTTCCTTCTTTCTGTACTTCTTTTTGTTTCTTTCTGCAGCTCTCATGCTTCTTTCTGCACCCCCTTGCCTCTTTCTCCACCCCTATTTCCGCACCCCTGTTGCCCCTTTCTGCACCTGTGTTCCTTCTTTCTGCACATCTCTTGCCTCTTTCCCTACCTCTCACCCTCTTTCTGCACCTCTGTTGCTTCTTTCTGCAGTTCTCTTGCTTCTTTCTGTACCTCTGACCCTTCTTTTGCAACTCTTGTGCCTCTTTCTGCACCCCCTTCCCTCTTTCTGCACCTCTTGCCTCTTTCTGCACCTCTGTGCCTTCTTTCTTCACTTCTTTTGTTTCTTTCTGCATCTCTCTTGCTTCTTTCTGAACCACTCTTGCCTCTTTCTCCACCCCGCTTCCCCCTTTCTGCATCTCTGTTGCTTCTATCTGCACTTCTGTTGCCTCTTTCTCCACCACACTTCCCCCTTTCTGCATCTCTGTTGCTTTTTTATGCATTTCTCTTGCTTCTTTATGCACCTCTGTTCCTTCTTTCTGCACTTCTTTTGTTTCTTTCTGCACCTCTCTCTTCTTTCTGGACCCCTCATCCCTCTTTCTGCAGTCCACTTGCCTCTTTCAGCACCTCTGTTACTTATTTATGCAATTCTTTTGTTTCTTTCTGCACCCTCTTACCTCTTTATGCACCTCTGTTCTTTCTTTCTGCACTTCTTTTGTTTATTTCTGCACCTCTGGCTTCTTTCTGTACCCCTTTGCCTCTTTCTGCATCCCTCTTGGCTCTTTCTGAACCTTTATTCCTTCTTTCTGCACTTCTTTTGTTTCTTTCTGAAGCTCTCATGCTTCTTTCTGCACCTCCTTGCCTCTTTCTCCACCCTTCTTCCCTTTTTCTGCACCCCTGTTGCCTCTTTCTGCACTTCTGTTCCTTCTTTCTGCACTTCTTTTGTTTCTTTCTGTACATCTCTTGCTTCTTTCTGAACCCCTCTTGCCTCTTTCTGCACCCCTGTTCCTTCTTTCTGCTCTTCTTTTGTTTCTTTCTGCACCTCTCTTGCTTCTTTCTGCACCCCTCTCGCCACTTTCTACACCCCTGTCCCCCCTTTTTGCATCTCTGTTGCTTCTTTCTGCACATCTCTTGCCTCTTTTTCTACCCCTCATCCCTCTTTCTGCACCTCTGTTTCTTCTTTCTTTCTGCATTTCTTTTGTTTCTTTCTGCACCGTTGTCCCTTATTTCTGCACCCCTTGTGCCTCTTTCACACCCCTCTTGCCTCTTTTGCACTCCTCTAGCCTCCTTCTGCACCTCTGTTCCTTCTTTCTGTTCTTCTTTTGCTTCTTTCTGCACCTCTCATGTTTTTTTCTGTATCTCTCTTGCCTCTTTCTCCACCCCACTTCCCCCTTTCTGCATCTCTGTTGCTTTTTTATGCATTTCTCTCACTTCTTTCTGCATCTCTCTTGCTTCTTTCTGTACCCCTCGTGCCTCTTTCTGTACCCCTCATCCCTCTTTCTGCAGTCCTCTTGCCTCTTTCTGCACCTCTGTTGATTCTTTCTGCACTTCTTTTGTTTCTTTCTGCACCCCTCTTGCCTCTTTCTGCACTTCTGTTCCTTCTTTCTGCACTTCTTTTGTTTCTTTCTGCACCTCTCGCTTTTTTCTGCTCCCCTTTTGCCTCTTTCTGCACCCCTCTTGCCTCTTTCTGCACCTCTGTTCCTTCTTTCTGTACTTCTTTTGTTTCTTTCTGCAGCTCTCATGCTTCTTTCTGCACCCCTTGCCTCTTTCTCCACCCCTATTTCCGCATCCCTGTTGCCCCTTTCTGCACCTGTGTTCCTTCTTTCTGCACTTCTTTTGTTTCTTTCTGCACCTCTGTTGCTTCTTTCTGCACTCCTTTTGCTTCTTTATACACCTCTCTTGCTTCTTTCTGCACCACTCGTGCTTCTTTCTGTAACCCTGATGCCTCTTTCTGCACCCCTCTTGCCTCTTTCTGCACCTCTGTTCCTTCTTTCTGCACTTCTTTTGTTTCTTTCTGCACCTCTTTTGCTTCTTTCTGCACCCCTCTTGCCACTTTCCCCACCCTTGTTCCCCCTTTTAGCATCTCTGTTGCTTTTTTCTACATTTCTCTTGCCTCTTTCTCCATCCCTCATCCCTCTTTCCTCACCACTGATGCTTCTTTCTGCAGTTCTCTTGCTTCTTTCTGTACCTCTGTCCCTTCTTTGTGCAACTCTTGTGCCTCTTTCTGCACCCCCTTTTCTCTTTCTGCACCTCTTGCCTCTTTCTGCACCTCTGTGCCTTCTTTCTTCACTTTTTTTGTTTCTTTCTGCACCTCTCTTGCTTCTTTCTGCACCCCTCTTGCCTCTTTCTCTACCCCGCTTCCCCCTTTCTGCATCTCTGTTGCTTCTATCTGCACTTCTGTTGCCTCTTTCTCCACCACACATCCCCCTTTCTGCATCTCTGTTGCTTTTTTATGCATTTCTCTTGCTTCTTCATGCACCTCTGTTCCTTCTTTCTGCACTTCTTTTGTTTCTTTCTGCACCTCTCACTTCTTTCTGGACCCCTCATCCCTCTTTCTGCAGTCCACTTGCCTCTTTCTGCACCTCTGTTCTTTCTTTCTGTACTTCTTTTGTTTATTTCTGCACCTCTGGCTTCTTTCTGTACCTCTTTTGCCTCTTTCTGCATCCCTCTTGGCTCTTTCTGCAACTTTGTTCCTTCTTTCTGCACTTCTTTTGTTTCTTTCTGCAGGTCTCATGCTTCTTTCTGCACTTCCTTGCCTCTTTCTCCACCCCTCTTCCCTCTTTCTGCACCCCTGTTGCTCCTTTCTGCACCTCTGTTCCTTCTTTCTGCACTTCTTGTGTTTCTTTCTGTACATCTCTTGCTTCTTTCTGCACCCCTCTTGCCTCTTTCTGCACCCCTGTTCCTTCTTTCTGCTCTTCTTTTGTTTCTTTCTGCACCTCTCTTGCTTCTTTCTGCACCCCTCTCACCACTTTCTACACCCCTGTTCACCCTTTTTGCATCTCTGTTGCTTCTTTCTGCACATCTCTTGCCTCTTTTTCTACCCCTCATCCCTCTTTCTGCACCTCTGTTGCTTCTTTCTTTCTGCACTTCTCTTGTTTCTTTCTGCACCTTTGTCCCTTCTTTTCTGCACCCCTTGTGCCTCTTTCACACCCCTCTTGCCTCTTTTGCACTCCTCTTGCCTCTTTCTGCACCTCTGTTCCTTCTTTCTGTACCTCTTTTGCTTCTTTCTGCAGCTCTCATGGTTGGTTCTGTATCTCTCTTGCCTATTTCTCCACCCCACTTCCCCCTTTCTGCATCTCTGTTGCTTTTTTATGCATTTCTCTCACTTCTTTCTGCATCTCTCTTGCTTCTTTCTGTACCCCTCGCGCCTCTTTCTGTACCCCTCATCCCTCTTTCTGCAGTCCTCTTGCCTCTTTCTGCACCTCTGTTGATTCTTTCTGCACTTCTTTTGTTTCTTTCTGCACCCCTCTTGCCTCTTTCTGCACTTCTGTTCCTTCTTTCTGCACTTCTTTTGTTTCTTTCTGCACCTCTCGCTTTTTTCTGCACCCCTTTTGCCTCTTTCTGCACATCTCTTGCCTCTTTCCCCACCTCTCACCCTCTTTCTGCACCTCTGTTGCTTCTTTCTGCAGCTCTGTTGCTTCTTTCTGTACCTCTGTCCCTTCTTTGTGCAACTCTTGTGCCTCTTTCTGCACCCCTTCCCTCTTTCTGCACCTCTTGCCTCTTTCTGCACCTCTGTGCCTTCTTTCTCCACCCTGCTTCCCCCTTTCTGCATCTCTGTTACTTCTATCTGCACTTCTGTTGCCTCTTTCTCCACCACACTTCCCCCTTTCTGCATCTCTGTTGCTTTTTTTATGCATTTCTCTTGCTTCTTTATGCACCTCTGTTCCTTCTTTCCGCACTTCTTTTGTTTCTTTCTGCACCTCTCTCTTCTTTCTGGACCCCTCATCCCTCTTTCTGCAGTCCACTTGCCTCTTTCTGCACCTCTGTTACTTATGTATGCAATTGTTTTGTTTCTTTCTGCACCCCTCTTACCTCTTTATGCACCTCTGTTCTTTCTTTCTGCACTTCTTTTGTTTATTTCTGCACCTCTGGCTTCTTTCTGTATCCCTTTGCCTCTTCCTGCATCCCTCTTGGCTCTTTCTGCACCTTTATTCCTTCTTTCTGCCCTTCTATTGTTTCTTTCTGCAGCTCTCATGCTTCTTTCTGCACCTCCTTGCCTCTTTCTCCACCCCTCTTCCTCTTTCTGCACACCTGTTGCCCCTTTCTGCACCTCTGTTCCTTCTTTCTGCACTTCTTTGTTTCTTTCTGTACATCTCTTGCTTTTTTCTGCACCCCTCTTGCCTCTTTCTGCACCCCTGTTCCTTCTTTCTGCTCTTCTTTTGTTTCTTTCTGCACCTCTCTTGCTTCTTTCTGCACCCCTCTCGCCACTTTCTCCACCCCTGTTCCCCCTTTTTGCATCTCTGTTGCTTCTTTCTGCACATCTCTTGCCTCTTTTTCTACCCCTCATCCCTCTTTCTGCACCTCTGTTGCTTCTTTCTTTCTGCACTTCTCTTGTTTCTTTCTGCACCTTTGTCCCTTCTTTCTGCACCCCTTGTGCCTCTTTCACACCCCTCTTGCCTCTTTTGCACTCCTCTTGCCTCTTTCTGCACCTCTGTTCCTTCTTTCTGTACCTCTTTTGCTTCTTTCTGCAGCTCTCATGGTTGGTTCTGTATCTCTCTTGCCTATTTCTCCACCCCACTTCCCCCTTTCTGCATCTCTGTTGCTTTTTTATGCATTTCTCTCACTTCTTTCTGCATCTCTCTTGCTTCTTTCTGTACCCCTCGCGCCTCTTTCTGCAGTCCTCTTGCCTCTTTCTGCACCTCTGTTGATTCTTTCTGCACTTCTTTTGTTTCTTTCTGCACCCCTCTTGCCTCTTTCTGCACTTCTGTTCCTTCTTTCTGCACTTCTTTTGTTTCTTTCTGCACCTCTCGCTTTTTTCTGCACCCCTTTTGCCTCTTTCTGCACATCTCTTGCCTCTTTCCCCACCTCTCACCCTCTTTCTGCACCTCTGTTGCTTCTTTCTGCAGCTCTGTTGCTTCTTTCTGTACCTCTGTCCCTTCTTTGTGCAACTCTTGTGCCTCTTTCTGCACCCCTTCCCTCTTTCTGCACCTCTTGCCTCTTTCTGCACCTCTGTGCCTTCTTTCTCCACCCTGCTTCCCCCTTTCTGCATCTCTGTTACTTCTATCTGCACTTCTGTTGCCTCTTTCTCCACCACACTTCCCCCTTTCTGCATCTCTGTTGCTTTTTTATGCATTTCTCTTGCTTCTTTATGCACCTCTGTTCCTTCTTTCCACACTTCTTTTGTTTCTTTCTGCACCTCTCTCTTCTTTCTGGACCCCTCATCCCTCTTTCTGCAGTCCACTTGCCTCTTTCTGCACCTCTGTTACTTATGTATGCAATTGTTTTGTTTCTTTCTGCACCCCTCTTACCTCTTTATGCACCTCTGTTCTTTCTTTCTGCACTTCTTTTGTTTATTTCTGCACCTCTGGCTTCTTTCTGTATCCCTTTTGCCTCTTCCTGCATCCCTCTTGGCTCTTTCTGCACCTTTATTCCTTCTTTCTGCCCTTCTATTGTTTCTTTCTGCAGCTCTCATGCTTCTTTCTGCACCTCCTTGCCTCTTTCTCCACCCCTCTTCCCTCTTTCTGCACCCCTGTTGCCCCTTTCTGCACCTCTGTTCCTTCTTTCTGCACTTCTTTTGTTTCTTTCTGTACATCTCTTGCTTCTTTCTGCACCCCTCTTGCCTCTTTCTGCACCCCTGTTCCTTCTTTCTGCTCTTCTTTTGTTTCTTTCTGCACCTCTCTTGCTTCTTTCTGCACCCCTCTCGCCACTTTCTCCACCCCTGTTCCCCCTTTTTGCATCTCTGTTGCTTCTTTCTGCACATCTCTTGCCTCTTTTTCTACCCCTCATCCCTCTTTCTGCACCTCTGTTGCTTCTTTCTTTCTGCACTTCTCTTCTTTCTTTCTGCACCTCTGTTCCTTCTTTCTGCACTTCTTTTGTTTCTTTCAGCAGCTCTCATGCTTCTTTCTGCACCCCTCTTTCCATCTTTCTGCACCCCTCTTGCCTCTTTCTGCACCTCTGTTCCTTCTTTCTGCACTTCTTTTGTTTCTTTCAGCAGCTCTCATGCTTCTTTCTGCACCCCCTTGCCTCTATCCCCATCCCTCTTCCCTCTTTCTGCACCCCTGTTGCCCCTTTCTGCACCTCTGTTCCTTCTTTCTGCACTTCTTTTGTTTCTTTCTGCACCTCTCGCTTTTTTCTGCACCCCTTTTGCCTCTTTCTGCACATCTCTTGCCTCTTTCCCCACCTCTCACCCTCTTTCTGCACCTCTGGTGCTTCTTTCTGCAGCTCTGTTGCTTCTTTCTGTACCTCTGTCCCTTCTTTGTGCAACTTTTGTGCCTCTTTCTGCACCCCTTCCCTCTTTCTGCACCTCTTGCCTCTTTCTGCACCTCTGTGCCTTCTTTCTCCACCCGGCTTCCCCCTTTCTGCATCTCTGTTGCTTCTATCTGCACTTCTGTTGCCTCTTTCTCCACCACACTTCCCCCTTTCTGCATCTCTGCTGCTTTTTTATGCATTTCTCTTGTTTCTTGATGCACCTCTGTTCCTTCTTTCCGCACTTCTTTTGTTTCTTTCTGCACCTCTCTCTTCTTTCTGGACCCCTCATCCCTCTTTCTGCAGTCCACTTGCCTCTTTCTGCACCTCTGTTACTTATTTATGCAATTCTTTTGTTTCTTTCTGCACCCCTCTTACCTCTTTATGCACCTCTGTTCTTTCTTTCTGCACTTCTTTTGTTTATTTCTGCACCTCTGGCTTCTTTCTGTATCCCTTTTGCCTCTTCCTGCATCCCTCTTGGCTCTTTCTGCACCTTTATTCCTTCTTTCTGCCCTTCTATTGTTTCTTTCTGCAGCTCTCATGCTTCTTTCTGCACCTCCTTGCCTCTTTCTCCACCCCTCTTCCCTCTTTCTGCACCCCTGTTGCCCCTTTCTGCACCTCTGTTCCTTCTTTCTGCACTTCTTTTGTTTCTTTCAGTACATCTCTTGCTTCTTTCTGCACCCCTCTTGCCTCTTTCTGCACCCCTGTTCCTTCTTTCTGCTTTTCTTGTGTTTCTTTCTGCACCTCTCTTGCTTCTTTCTGCACCCCTCTCGCCACTTTCTCCACCCCTGTTCCCCCTTTTTGCATCTCTGTTGCTTCTTTCTGCACATCTCTTGCCTCTTTTTCTACCCCTCATCCCTCTTTCTGCACGTCTGTTGCTTCTTTCTTTCTGCACTTCTCTTCTTTCTTTCTGCACCTCTGTTCCTTCTTTCTGCATTTCTTTTGTTTCTTTCAGCAGCTCTCATGCTTCTTTCTGCACCCCTTTTCCATCTTTCTGCACCCCTCTTGCTTCTTTCTGCACCTCTGTTCCTTCTTTCTGCACTTCTTTTGTTTCTTTCAGCAGCTCTCATGCTTCTTTCTGCACCCCATTGCCTCTTTCCCCATCCCTCTTCCCTCTTTCTGCACCCCTGTTGCCCCTTTCTGCACCTCTGTTCCTTCTTTCTGCACTTCTTTTGTTTCTTTCTGTACCTCTCTTGCTTCTTTCTGCACCCCTCTTGCTACTTTCTCCACCCCTCTTCCCCCTTTTTGCATCTCTGTTGCTTCTTTCTGCACTTCTTTTGCCTCTTTCTCCATCCCTCATCCCTCTTTCTGCACCTCTGTTGCTTCTTTCTGCACTTCTCTTGCTTCTTTCTGCACCCCTCGTGCCTCTTTCACACCCCTCTTCCCTCTTTGTGCACCCCTCTTGTCTCTTTCTGCACCTTTGTTCCTTCTTTCTGCACTTTTGTTTCTTTCTGTATCCCTCTTGCCTCTTTATCCACTGCACTTCCCCCTTTCTGCATCTCTGTTGCTTTTTTATTCATTTCTCTTCCTTCTTTCTGCATCTCTCTTGCTTCTTTCTGCACCCTTCGTGCCTCGTTCTGCACCTCTGTTCCTTCTTTCTGCAATTCTTTTAATTCTTTCTGTGCAACTCTTCCCTCTTTTTGCACCCCTCTTGCCTCTTTCTGCACCTCTGTTGCTTCTTTCTGCATTACTCTTGCTCCTTTCTGCACCTCATTGCTTCTTATTGCACCACTCGTGCTTCTTTCTGCACCCTTCTTCCCTCTTTCTGCACCTCTCTTACCTCTTTCTGCACCTTTGTTCCTTCTTTCTGCTCTTCTTTTATTTCTTACTGCACCTCTCTTGCTTCATTCTGCACCCCTCTTGCCACTTTCTCCACCCCTCTTGCCACTTTCTCCACCCCTGTTCCCCCTTTTTGCATCTCTGTTGCTTCTTTCTGCACTTCTCTTGCCTCTTTCCCCACCTCTCACCCTCTTTCTGCACCTCTGTTGCTTCTTTCTGCAGTTCTCTTGCTTCTTTCTGTACCTCTGTCCCTTCTTTGTGCAACTCTTGTGCCTCTTTCTGCACCCCCTGTGAGAAGTTGGCCTGGCATATGCTGTCCACTAATTATAGCGGGCACCTTGCACCAGTCCAAACAACCCCTTATTGGAGATAGGTTAAAGACAACCTTATTGAAAGCTATCCTAGTGGTAGCTATGGAGAGCAGCCTTCAGGCTAAGTCTTGAAGGAATGTAAAGCAGCTTGTTTTACCAGTCTATAATCTCTTGAGTGATCAAATGAAAGAGCACCACACCAGGTATATATTCAAAATATATGTATTTATTGCTAAACACACCCCTCTAGTCTCTTTATGAGGCTAGAGTTCAAGTACATAAGTTAGAAGTTATTTAAACACAGTAATAGCACAAATACACGTTTGGGCCCTAGGGGCGTACTCACACCATATACCAATAAAGTGGTATGCGAACCACGACTGAACTAGACACTAGGCCTAGAGCCTCTAGAAGTGCTTGGACCACAAGGAACCACCCAAGGTAGTGACACAGGGGACCTACGGGAGACGCGTGCAGTGTAAATACACAACCGCGATACGCCGTTGACTTCTATGGAGAAAGTCGGGATCGGGAAATTATAGAAAAGGGGCACTTAAAAGAGGACTAGGACAAAACCCTTTGAGATCTAGGACTTTGAAGAGTCTCTACCCACGGGAGCACCGGAGTACTCGTGTTACCTCACCCAGGGAAGTCGGGTGCATAGGTGCCTTTCGGGGTCGGGTTTCGTCGTCGATTCGAATGGCGATCTGCTGCAAAGTGCTGCTGGCGGCCAAGAGAAAAGTGTCCGGGTGGATCCAAGAGTGGATCGGAGTTCTGAAGAACCTGAAAGCAGAGGGGACAGAGTCTGGGTCACTAGCCAGTGACCAGGAAGGCGATGGACAGATGCCCAGCGATGTTGAGTGCTTCAGGTGCATTGACAGTCATCTTGACTCTTCAGCCACGAGGTCCAGGAGGCGTTGTCGGCGACCAGGAGCAGGATTCGGGCTGGTACACAATGTCTGTCGAGTGCTGAGGTGTCGGCGACCGGATTGGACCCAACAAGCCTTGGCAACGGCAAGTCTCGGTGAAGATATAGATCGTCAATGGTGCAGACCAGCAAGGTCTGTGGAACTCACCCAGCGAGGGTAAGTGAGGGCAGGCCTGGAGCAACCAGAATCCCAAGTAAGAAAAGGATTGGCCTTCGTTAAGGGCTACTAGCCAATGAGCTAGCAACTGCGAAGGAGCCTCATGACGCCGCACGTGGATCTGGCTTACAGGATACTCGTGGAGTGGGGGCCAGTGATCTTCGGTGCAGATGGTGCTGGAGGCTAGGGCTACTCGGAGCCCAAAGCACGACTTCTTGGGAGACCCAGAAGATGATGCACTTGCAAATGTGCTTGGTGTCCAGGGGTCACGGTCTCAAGTCACCCACGATAGCCACGGGCCTCAGCTTTGCTGGGGACTCAGGGTAGCCTCGGAGAAGTCTGAGAATCCACCTCTGGTGATGCGATGACTTTGGCGTCCGACGGGAGCTTCAGAAATGCGAACCGGACAGATGCTTCTTTGGTGCCTGCCAAGCAGGTGAGTCACTCCTTGACCCCAAGGGAGATTCTTCTGTCCTCTAATCGTGAGTAGAGCGTCGAAGGTCCAGGATTCTGTTTCAGAGTTTAGTCCAGGGATAATCTAAAGTCCTAAGGACTGGGTTCCTATCTTTATACTAAAGATAGGGGTTGGACTACTCTGTGGCCCCACCTATGGGTGGGTCAGGGCAGAGGGGTGGCTACACCCCTTTCCCTTTGTCCAGTTCATGCCAAAGCAGGGGCTGGAAGCCCCTGATCCGGTTTGAACTGGGGTATGCACAGGGACACCAAATGTGCCCCCAGTGCAGGACTTCAAAGCACCCGAAAGTGCTCCCGCCCAGCCCCAATACACATCATCCTGTCTGGGGAGGTGGTCACACCTCCCTGGGACAGGAAACCTATTGTCCAGGCCTCCCTGCCGGAGTTTCGTCCAGCAGCAGGAGGCCAGACTCGTGTCTGTGGCAGCAGCATCCATTTTGTGATGCCAGGGCTCTGGAAAGAAGTTACCGGACTCGTCAGAGTTAACATGTCTTTCCTCTAGAAGGGTGGAATGCTACCCCCACCGCCAGGATTGGCGTGGGGGTAGTATTCCAAGATGTTTGACACCAAACACGACATGTTTAGGTGCAGCCATTCCCAAGTTAGCATTTTACCGCGAGGATATAATGCGCTTAAGAGTATATGGTCAGGCTGCACTACAAACAGCATCAGAGATGGTCTCTGAACGCTGCAGAGGGGCCCTGCTCATGCAGGGGCACCCTCTCACATAGGAACCACGCACTCTGACTTTAGGATTGATAAGGCCTGCCTTAGGAGTGACTTATAGGTTTATATGTGTGTATGTATTTAGTGATATAGGTAACCTATATCACAGTAAGGGGTGCAGGCACCACCTTACCCAGGCTGCAGTAGCAGACCTGTGGTGTCAGTTTGGATGGCCTTCCAGGGGTGGCATAATACATGCTGCAGCCCCTGTCAGGCCTCTGAGGTACCTATGCCCTTGGTACATAGTATACCATATACTAGGGACTTATAAGGGCACTCCAGATCCCAATCAGTGATGTGCCTAAGGCACATGGAAACCATTTTAGAGAGGAAGCAGCTAGGCTGGGGCTCTGATTAGCAGGGCCCCAGCCAGACTAATGTCGAAAAACAGTGAAGCATCAGCAAAAGTGGGGGTACCTATGTGAAGCAGATCCTACTCTCCTACACAACCCCCCCAAACGTAGGGACATTAAACTAACCTTGCCCAGTTAAGTCTTCATGTTCTAAGTGGAAATACCTAGAGAGTCCATCTGCATTCGCATGGTTACTCCCAGGCCTATGTTCCACTGTAAAGTCCATCCCCTGTAGGGAAATGGACCACCTAAGCAGTTTGGGGTTTTCACCCTTCATTTGTTTTAGCCATAAGAGGGGCTTATGGTCTGTCTGAACCAGGAAGTGTGTACCAAACAAGTATGGCCTCAACTTCTTCAGAGCCCAGACCACAGCAAAGGCCTCCTCTCTATGGCTGACCAACGTTTCTCTCTAGGGGTCAGCCTTCTGCTAATGAAAGCTACTGGCTGATCCTGACCTTCTTCATTCAATTGTGACAGTACAGCCCCTACCCCCAATTCAGATGCATCAGTTTGAACAATGAACTTCTTGGAGTAATCAGGACTCTGCAGAATTGGAGCAGTGCACATGGCCTGCTTGAGGTCATCAAATGCCTTTTGACAGCTAGCTGTCCACTGAACCTTTTTGGGCATTTTCTTAGAAGTTAAGTCATTCAGGGGTGTCACTATTGATCCATACCCCTTGACAAATCTCCTATAGTACCCAGTCAGGCCTAAGAAGGCTCTCACCTGAGTCTGGGTAGTGGGAGCAGTCCAGTCCATGATGGTCTGGATCTTGCTCTGCAAAGGTTGAACCTGGCCTCCACCCACAAGGTGGCCCAGGTACACAACCTGACTCTGCCCTATCTGGCACTTAGTGGCCTTGATAGTCAGGCCTGCCTTTGCAGGGCCTGTAAAACATTTCTGAGGTGGACCAGGTGATCCTCCCAGGTGGAGCTAAAGACAGCAATATCATCTAGATATGCTGCACTATAGGCTTCCAGACCTGTGAGAACTGTATTCACCAACCTCTGAAAGTGGCAGGTGCATTCTTCAGACCAAAGGGCATTACCACAAATTGATAATGCCCACTAGGGGTTGAGAATGCTGTTTTGGGCTTTGCAGTATCAGCTAATCTGATCTGCCAGTAGCCAGCTGTTAGGTCAAATGTGCTGAGATATTTGGCAGAGGCCAAAGTATCTATGAGCTCATCTGCCCTGGGTATTGGATGGGCATCAGTCCTAGTGACTGCATTGAGACCCCTGTAGTCCACACAAAACCTCATCTCTCTTTTTCCACCACTGGTGTGAGGTTTTGGTACAAGGACCACTGGACTAGCCCAAGGGCTATCTGAGGGTTCAATAACTCCCAACTCCAACATTTTCTGGACTTCAGTCCTGATACAGTCCCTGACATGGTCAGGTTGCCTATAAATCTTGTTTTTAATAGGCAGACGGTCCCCAGTGTCCACTTCATGAGTGCACCAGGTGGTCTGACTGGGTGTCAGTGAAAACATATGTCTAAACTGATTGAGGACTTGCCTGCAATCAGTTTGTTGCTGGGTAGTGAGGCTGCCTGCCAAGGCTACACCATCAACTGACCCATCGTCAGGGTTCTGTGAGAGCAGGTCAGGGAGTGGGTCACTCTCTTCCTCCTGCCCTTCATCAGTAGCCATGAGCAAGCCCATGTCTGCCCTGTCCACATATGGTTTTAACCTGTTGACATGGAGAACCCTGTGGGGACTCCTGGGTGTTCCTAGGTCTACTAAATAAGTGACCTCACCCTTCTGCTCAACAATAGTGTGGGGTCCACTCCATTTGTCTTGGAGAGCTGCTGGGGCCACTGGCTCCAACACCCACACCTTCTGTCCTGGCTGGTAAACAGTCAGGACAGCTCTTTGGTCATGCCAGGCCTTTTGAAGTTCCTGGCTAGCCTCAAGGTTTTTGGTTGCCTTTTTCATGTACTCAGCCATCCTGGAGCGGAGACCAAGTACATAGTCCACTATATCTTGCTTTGGGGGCTTGAGAGGTAACTCCCATCCTTCCTTCACCAAGCACAGTGGACCCCTCACAGGGTGGCCAAACAGAAGTTCAAAAGGGCTGTAACCAACCCCTTCTGAGGCACCTCCCTATATGCGAATAAAAGGCAGGGCAAGAGTATGTCCCATCTACGCCTAAGCTTTTCTGGGAGCCCTTTAATCATGCCCTTCAAGGTTTTGTTGAATCTCTCAACTAAACCATTGCATTGTGGGTGATAGGGTGTGGTGAACTTATAAGTCACTCCATACTCCTTCCACATTGCTTTTAAGTACCCAGACATGAAGTTAGCACCCCTGTCTGATACTACCTCCTTAGGAAAGCCCACTCTTGAGAAGATTCCCAGGAGGGCCCTCTGCCACCACAGGTGCTGTAGTGGTCCTGAGGGGAATAGCTTCTGGGTACCTGGTGGCATGATCCACTACCACCAGGATAAACCTGTGCCCAGAGGCTGTTTGGGGATCCATGGGACCAACAATGTCAATCCCTACCCTTTCAAAGGGCACCCCCACCACAGGTAGTGGTATCAGGGGGCCTTTGTAGTGCCACCTGCCTTGCCACTGGCTTGGCAGGTTACACAGGAGCGACAAAACTCCTTGCTGTCTTCAGACATGTGGGGCCAGTGAAAGTGAGGGACAATTCTGTCCCAAGTCTTGTTCTGGCCCAGGTGACCTGCTAAGGGAATATCATGGGCTAGGGTCAATAGGAAGCCCCTGAACTTCAAAGGTATTACCAACCTCCTGGTAGCACCAGGCTTGGGGTCTCTACTCTCTGAGTACAGGAGTCCATCATCCCAATACACTGTATGGGGACCACTAGCTTTCCCAGCAGCCTCAGCAGCAGCTTGCTGTCTGAGGGGTTCAAGGGAGGGGCAGCTCTGCTGCTCCTGGCTCAGATCTGCCCTAGAAGGTCCCCCTGTCCCCAAGAACTCAACCTGGTCAGGTTCAAGTTCCTCTGGGACAGTTCCTTCTTCAGGGCTGAGATCATCCCCCTCAAGGGACTGATCTTCCTCCTGAGCCAAGGGGGAAGGCACTGCCTTTACCCTACTACTCCTCCTCTTGGAAGGCACTTGGTCCATTCTTCCAGAATCCAAGGCCTGTTCAGTGCTAGACATTTTGGCTTGTGACCTGGTCACAGCAAACACATCTGCAGGGATCCCCAGCATTTCTGCATGGGTCCTGAGCTCCACTTCTGCCCAAGCAGAAGTCTCTAAGTCATTGCCAAGCAAGCATTCGACTGGTAGGTTTGCACTTACCACAACCTTCTTAAGGCCAGTTACCCCTCCCCAGGAGAAGTTAACAACTGCCAGAGTATGGTCTGTTCTGACATTGCTAGCATTGGTCACTTGGTACATTTCACCAAGTATAACTTGCCCAGGATTCACAAGGTCTTGTGTCACCATTGTGACACTTGCCCCTGTGTCCCTAAATGCCAAAGCCTCACGTCCATTGATTAAAGGCTGTTGTCTGTACTTGCCCAGATTACTGGGACTCATAGAGGAGGGCACATCCATGCCTCCATCACAGACTAACACAGCCTGAGTCAGTTCTCTGACTAGGTCAGAGCCCAACTCAGTACCCAGGGTGAACCCTACTAAACCCTTGGCTGGAGCACTCCCACCAACTGTAACTGTACTAGGGGGAACAGGTGCCTTAGGGGCATTGGTGGGTGCTGGACTTGAGTCTTTGGACTTGGTGCAATCACTGGTCCAGTGGGTCTTTTGCTTACAGACCTTGCACCATGGTTTTCTTTGGCCTTTCCCTTTGGTAGACTGTGAATCCCCACCAGAAGAAGATTTTTGGGGGCCTGATGAAGACTTTTGATCTTTACCCTTCTCCCCACCCTTTTCAGAGTTCTTAGCATCTTGCTTCTTGGTTTCCCCACCTTGGTTCTGTACCTTCTGCTTCACCCTGGTTCTGACCCATTTGTCTGCCTTCTTTCCCAATTCTTGGGGAGAGGTCAGATCAGAGTCTACCAGGTATTGATGCAACAGCTGATTTTGACAGTTATTAAGAATCTGCTCCCTCATTATCAGATTGTACAATCTCTGAGAAGTCACACACCTTACTGCCCATCAACCAGCCTTCCAGAGCCTTGGCAGAACAATCCACATAGTCTACCCAGTCTTGAGTCTGTGCTTTTGGGTATCTCTGAACTTCAACCTGTACTGTTCAGTGGTTAGGCCAAACCCATCAATAAGAGCACTCTTCAAGACCTTGTAATTATCAGCATCCTCCTCTCTAACAGTGAGGAGCTTATCTCTACCTTTGTCAGCAAAGGAGAGCCACAAGATTGCTGCCCACTGCTCCTGAGGGACCTTCTGTACTTTACAGGCCCTCTCTAATGCAGTTATCCATTTGTGGATATCATCCCCACTCTGGTAGGGAGGGACAATCTTGCTCAGGTTCCTATGGTCATAGGACCTTTCCCTATCTCTAGGGACATGGCTGCCACCATGGGACTCTAGTCCCAACTTTCTTCTCTCTCTAAGGAGATCTAGGGATTCCCTATCTAAAGCCAGTTGCTTTTTTCTGATTTCCAGCTGAGTTTCCTCATACCGTACCAGCCTGGCTCTCCTCTCATGAGAGGATTCCCTCCTGTGAGAGGAGACAGAGCTCCCTATAGAGGTGCCAGAGTGGTTAGACTCCTGAGAAGGAGATCTAGACTTCCTGGGCACACTCTTAATCCTTCCTGGGGGACAAAGAGGGCATCATCTTGATCATCCTCATCATCATCCACAGGAGGGATTGGGTTTTCCAGGTCAGGGTCATTGTCACCCTCCTGGCCAGTTTCAGAGGGGGGCTGGGGGTATTGGTACCCCTGGCCTCCTCCTCTTCTCCTGCCCCACCCTCAGCTCCTACCCCTTCAGTCCCTACAGGCTTACTAAGGTCATAAGCCACCAACAACTCCTTGAGGTGTTGGGTGGTGGGGCTTTGGCCTGTCCTTATTTTTCTCAAGTTGCATAAAGCTCTCAATTCCAAGAATGGGAGTGTATCATACTTGGAGGGTGGAAGCTCAATGGCTTCCTGCAAGGATTCTTTGGATCCTCCCTTAAAGACATTACTAGTGTGGTGTGGTGTATGCACTACCTACTCTAGTGTGGCCTACTAAACTCTCTTGAGTTGTAGAAAGGGTTGTGCTATCCCTTAACACACAACTCTAAGTTCAGTAGAACTTACTGTATTCTAAGCTTAAATTATATGTACCTTAGGTACCTTTAGTGGTTTTCAGTTGATCAATTCAATTGAGATTATCTGGTAAAACAATAGCAAGCTGGAATCCCACACGCTGCACACCAATGTGAGAAGTTGGCCTGGCATATGCTGTCCACTAATTATAGTGGGCACCTTGCACCAGTCCAAACAACCCCTTATTGGAGATAGGTTAAAGACAACCTTTATTGAAAGCTATCCTAGTGGTAGCTATGGAGAGCAGCCTTCAGGCTAAGTCTTGAAGGAATGTAAAGCAGCTTGTTTTACCAGTCTATAATCTCTTGAGTGACCAAATGAAAGAGCACCACACCAGGTATATATTCAAAATATATGTATTTATTGCTAAACACACCCCTCTAGTCTCTTTATGAGGCTAGAGTTCAAGTACATAAGTTATAAGTTATCAAATCACAGTAATAGCACAAATACACGTTTGGGCCCTAGGGGCGTACTCAAACCATATACCAATAAAGTGGTATGCGAACCACGACTGAACTAGACACTAGGCCTAGAGCCTCTAGAAGTGCTTGGACCACAAGGAACCACCCAAGGTAGTGACACAGGGGACCCACGGGAGACGCGTGCAGTGTAAATACACAACCGCGATACGCCGTTGACTTCTATGGAGAAAGTCGGGATCGGGAAATTATAGAAAAGGGACACTTAAAAGAGGACTAGGACAAAACCCTTTGAGATCTAGGACTTTGAAGAGTCTCTACCCACGGGAGCACCGGAGTACTCGTGTTACCTCACCCAGGAAGCCGGGTGCATAGGTGCCTTTCGGGGTCGGGTTTCGTCGTCGATTCGAATGGCGATCTGCTGCAAAGTGCTGCTGGCGGCCAAGAGAAAAGTGTCCGGGTGGATCCAAGAGTGGATCGGAGTTCTGAAGAACCTGAAAGCAGAGGGGACAGAGTCTGGGTCACTAGCCAGTGACCAGGAAGGCGATGGACAGATGCCCACCGATGTCGAGTGCTTCAGGTGCGTTGACGGTCGTCTTGACTCTTCAGCCACGAGGTCCAGGAGGCGTTGTCGGTGACCAGGAGCAGGATTCGGGCTGGTACACGATGTCTGTCGAGTGCTGAGGTGTCGGCGACCGGATTGGACCCAACAAGCCTTGGCAACGGCAAGTCTTGGTGAAGATGTAGATCGTCGATGGTGCAGACCAGCAAGGTCTGTGGAACTCACCCAGCGAGGGTAAGTGAGGGCAGGCCTGGAGCAACCAGGATGCCAAGTAAGAAAAGGATTGGCCTTCGTTAAGGGCTACTAGACAACGGGCTAGCGACCGCAAAGGAGCCTCGTGACGCCGCACGTGGAGCTGGCTTACAGGACACTCGTGGAGTGGGGGCCAGTGATCTTCGGTGCAGGTGGTGCTGGAGGCTAGGGCTACTCGGAGCCCAAAGCACGACTTCTTGGGAGACCCAGAAGATGGTGCACTTGCAAATGTGCTCGGTGTCCAGGGGTCACGGTCTCAAGTCACCCACGATAGCCACGGGCCTCAGCTTTGCTGGGGACTCAGGGTAGCCTCGGGAAGTCTGAGAATCCACCTCTGGTGATGCGATGACTTCGGCGTCCGACGGGAGCTTCAGAAATGCGAACCGGACAGATGCTTCTTTGGTGCCTGCCAAGCAGGGGAGTCACTCCTTGACCCCAAGGGAGATTCTTCAGTCCTCTAATCTTGTCGTAGAGCGTCGAAGGTCCAGGATTCAGTTTCAGAGTTTCGTCCAGGTATAATCTAAAGTCCTAAGGACTGGGTTCCTACCTTTATTCTAAAAATAGGGGTTGGACTACTCTGTGGCCCCACCTATGGGTGGGTCAGGGCAGAGGGGTGGCTACACCCCTTTCCCTTTGTCCAGTTCACGCCAAAGCAGGGGCTGCAAGCCCCTGATCCGGTTTGAACTGGAGTATGCACAGGGACACCAAATGTGCCCCCAGTGCAGGACTTCAAAGCACACAGATGGTGCTCCCGCCCAGCCCCAATACACATTATCCTGTCTGGGGAGGTGGTCACACCTCCCTGGGACAGGAAACCTATTGTCCAGGCCTCCCCTGCCGGAGTTTCGTCCAGCAGCAGGAGGCCAGACTCGTGTCTGTGGCAGCAGCATCCATTTTGTGATGCCAGGGCTTTGGAGAGAAGTTACCGGGTTAGTCAGAGTTAACATGTCTTTCCTCTAGAAGGGTGGAATGCTACTCCCGCCGCCAGAATTGGCGGGGGGTAGTATTCCAAGATGTTTGACACCAAACACGACATGTTTAGGTGCAGCCATTCCAAAGTTAGCATTTTACCGCGAGGATATAATGCGCTTAAGAGTATATGGTCAGGCTGCACTACAAACAGCATCAGAGATGGTCTCCGAACGCTGCAGAGGGGCCCTGCTCATGCAGGGGCACCCTCTCACATAGGAACCACGCACTCTGCCTTTAGGATTGATAAGGCCTGCCTTAGGAGTGACTTATAGGTTTATATGTGTGTATGTATTTAGTGATATAGGTAACCTATATCACAGTAAGGGGTGCATGCACCACCTTACCCAGGCTGCAGTAGCAGACCTGTGGTGTCAGTTTGGATGGCCTTCCAGGGGTGGCATAATACATGCTGCAGCCCCTGGCAGGCCTCTGAGGTACCTATGCCCTTGGTACATAGTA
The DNA here is from genome assembly GCA_963921515.1 of Calotriton arnoldi. Taxonomy (NCBI): domain Eukaryota; kingdom Metazoa; phylum Chordata; class Amphibia; order Caudata; family Salamandridae; genus Calotriton; species Calotriton arnoldi. The sequence goes on along the minus strand of CAWUFW010010723.1, from coordinate 4,569 downwards.
TACCATATACTAGGGACTTATAAGGGCACTCCAGATCCCAATCAGTGATGTGCCTAAGGCACATGGAAACCATTTTAGAGAGGAAGCAGCTAGGCTGGGGTTCTGATTAGCAGGGCCCCAGCCAGACTAATGTCGAAAACAGTGAAGCATCAGCAAAAAGTGGGGGTACCCATGTGAAGCAGATCCTACTCTCCTACACAACCCCCCCAGACGTCAGGGACATTAAACTAACCTTGCCCAGTTAAGTCTTCATGTTCTAAGTGGAAGTACCTAGAGAGTCCATCTGCATTCGCATGGTTACTCCCAGGCCTATGTTCCACTAGTAAAGTCCATCCCCTGTAGGGAAATGGACCACCTAAGCAGTTTGGGGTTTTCACCCTTCACTTTGTTTTAGCCATAAGAGGGGCTTATGGTCTGTCTGAACCAGGAAGTGTGTACCAAACAAGTATGGCCTCAACTTCTTCAGAGCCCAGACCACAGCAAAGGCCTCCCTCTCTATGGCTGACCAACGTTTCTCTCTAGGGGTCAGCCTTCTGCTAATGAAAGCTACTGGCTGATCCTGACCTTCTTCATTCAATTGTGACAGTACAGCCCCTACCCCCAATTCAGATGCATCCAGTTTGAACAATGAACTTCTTGGAGTAATCAGGACTCTGTAGGAATGGGAGCAGTGCACATGGCCTGCTTCAGGTCATCAAATGCCTTTTGACAGCTAACTGTCCACTGAACCTTTTTGGGCATTTTTCTTAGAAGTTAAGTCATTCAGGGGTGTCACTATTGATCCATACCCCTTGACAAATCTCCTATAGTACCCAGTCAGGCCTAAGAAGGCTCTCACCTGAGTCTGGGTAGTGGGAGCAGTCCAGTCCATGATGGTCTGGATCTTGCTCTGCAAAGGTTGAACCTGGCCTCCACCCACAAGGTGGCCCAGGTACACAACCTGACTCTGCCCTATCTGGCACTTAGTGGCCTTGATAGTCAGGCCTGCCTTTGCAGGGCCTGTAAAACATTCCTGAGGTGGACCAGGTGATCCTCCCAGGTGGAGCTAAAGACAGCAATATCATCTAGATATGCTGCACTATAGGCTTCCAGACCTGTGAGAACTGTATTCACCAACCTCTGGAAAGTGGCAGGTGCATTCTTCAGACCAAAGGGCATCACCACAAATTGATAATGCCCACTAGGGGTTGAGAATGCTGTTTTGGGCTTTGCAGTATCAGCTAGTCTGATCTGCCAGTAGCCAGCTGTCAAGTCAAATGTGCTGAGATATTTGGCAGAGGCCAAAGTATCTATGAGCTCATCTGCCCTGGGTATTGGATGGGCATCAGTCCTAGTGACTGCATTGAGACCCCTGGTAGTCCACACAAAACCTCATCTCTCTTTTTCCACCACTGGTGTGAGGTTTTGGCACAAGGACCACTGGACTAGCCTCCAAGGGCTATCTGAGGGTTCAATAACTCCCAACTCCAACATTTTCTGGACTTCAGTCCTGATACAGTCCCTGACATGGTCAGGTTGCCTATAAATCTTATTTTTAATAGGCAGACTGTCCCCAGTGTCCACTTCATGAGTGCACCAGGTGGTCTGACTGGGTGTCAGTGAAAACATATGTCTAAACTGATTGAGGACTTGTCTACAATCAGTTTGTTGCTGGAGTAGTGAGGCTGCCTGCCAAGGCTGCACCATCTACTGACCCATCGTCAGGGTTCTGTGAGAGCAGGTCAGGGGAGTGGGTCACTCTCTTCCTCCTGCCCTTCATCAGTAGCCATGAGCAAGCCCATGTCTGCCCTGTCCACATATGGTTTTAACCTGTTGACATGGAGAACCCTGTGGGGACTCCTGGGTGTTCCTAGGTCTACTAAGTAGGTAACCTCACCCCTTCTGCTCAACAATAGTGTGGGGTCCACTCCATTTGTCTTGGAGAGCTGCTGGGGCCACTGGCTCCAACACCCACACCTTCTGTCCTGGCTGGTAAACAGTCAGAACAGCCTTTTGGTCATGCCAGGCCTTTTGAAGTTCCTGGCTAGCCTCAAGGTTTTTGGTTGCCTTTTTCATATACTCAGCCATCCTGGAGCGGAGACCAAGTACATAGTCCACTATATCTTGCTTTGGGGGCTTGAGAGGTAACTCCCATCCTTCCTTCACCAAGCACAGTGGACCCCTCACAGGGTGGCCAAACAGAAGTTCAAAAGGGCTGTAACCAACCCCCTTCTGAGGCACCTCCCTATATGCGAATAAAAGGCAGGGCAAGAGTATGTCCCATCTTCGCCTAAGCTTTTCTGGGAGCCCTTTAATCATGCCCTTCAAGGTTTTGTTGAATCTCTCAACTAAACCATTGCATTGTGGGTGATAGGGTGTGGTGAACTTATAAGTCACTCCACACTCCCTTCCACATTGCTTTTAAGTACCCAGACATGAAGTTAGCACCCCTGTCTGATACTACCTCCTTAGGAAAGCCCACTCTTGAGAAGATTCCCAGGAGGGCCCTTGCCACCACAGGTGCTGTAGTGGTCCTGAGGGGAATAGCTTCCTGGGTACCTGGTGGCATGATCCACTACCACCAGGATAAACCTGTGCCCAGATGCTGTTTGGGGATCCATGGGACCAACAATGTCAATCCCTACCCTTTCAAGGGCACCCCCACCACAGGTAGTGGTATCAGGGGGCCTTTGTAGTGCCACCTGCCTTGCCACTGGCTTGGCAGGTTACACAGGAGCGACAAAACTCCTTGCTGTCTTCAGACATGTGGGGCCAGTGAAAGTGAGGGACAATTCTGTCCCAAGTCTTGTTCTGGCCCAGGTGACCTGCCAAGGGAATATCATGGGCTAGGGTCAATAGGAAGCCCCTGAACTTCAGAGGTATTACCAACCTCCTGGTAGCACCAGGCTTGGGGTCCTCTACTCTCCTGAGTACAGGAGTCCATCATCCCAATCACACTGTATGGGGACCACTAGCTTTCCCAGCAGCCTCAGCAGCAGCTTGCTGTCTGAGGGGTCAAGGGAGGGGCAGCTCTGCTGCTCCTGGCTCAGATCTGCCCTAGAAGGTCCCCTCTGTCCCCAAGAACTCAACCTGGTCAGGTTCAAGTTCCTCTGGGACAGTTCCTTCTTCAGGGCTGAGATCATCCCCCTCCAAGGGACTGATCTTCCTCCTGAGCCAAGGGGGAAGGCACTGCCTTAACCCTACTACTCCTCCTCTTGGAAGGCACTTGGTCCATTCTTCCAGAATCCAAGGCCTGTTCAGTGCTAGACATTTTGGCTTGTGACCTGGTCACAGCAAACACATCTGCAGGGATCCCCAGCATTTCTGCATGGGTCCTGAGCTCCACTTCTGCCCAAGCAGAAGTCTCTAAGTCATTGCCAAGCAAGCATTCGACTGGTAGGTTTGCACTCACCACAACCTTCTTAAGGCCAGTTACCCCTCCCCAGGAGAAGTTAACAACTGCCAGAGTATGGTCTGTTCTGACATTGCTAGCATTGGTCACTTGGTACATCTCACCAAGTATAACTTGCCCAGGATTCACAAGGTCTTGTGTCACCATTGTGACACTTGCCCCTGTGTCCCTAAATGCCAAAGCCTCACATCCATTGATTAAAGGCTGTTGTCTGTACTTGCCCAGATTACTGGGACTCACAGAGGAGGTCACATCCATGCCTCCATCACAGACTCAACACAGCCTGAGTCAGCCCTCTGACTAGGTCAGAGCCCAACTCAGTACCCAGGGTGAACCCTACTAAACCCTTGGCTGGAGCACTCCCACCAACTGTACTAGGGGGAACAGGTGCCTTAGGGGCATTGGTGGGTGCTGGACTGGAGTCTTTGGACTTGGTGCAATCACTGGTCCAGTGGGTCTTTTAGCTTACAGACCTTGCACCATGGTTTTCTTTGGCCTTTCCCTTTGGTAGACTGTGAATCCCCACCAGAAGAAGATTTTTGGGGGCCTGATGAAGACTTTTGATCTTTACCCCTTCTCCCCACCCTTTTCAGAGTTCTTAGCATCTTGCTTCTTGGTTTCCCCACCTTGGTTCTGTACCTTCTGCTTCACCCTGGTTCTGACCCATTTGTCTGCCTTCTTTCCCCAATTCTTGGGGAGAGGTCAGATCAGAGTCTACCAGGTACTGATGCAACAGCTGATTTTGACAGTTATTAAGAATCTGCTCCTCATCATCAGGTGACAGCCAATCCTGAGAAGTCACACACCTTACTGCCCATCAACCAGCCTTCCAGAGCCTTGGCAGAACAATCCACTATTAAGTCTACCCAGTCTTGAGTCTGTGCTTTGGGTATCTCTGAACTCCTAACCTGTACTGTTCAGTGGTTAGGCCAAACCCACTCAATAAGAGCACTCTTCAAGACCTTGTAATTATCAGCATCCTCCTCTCCAACAGTGAGGAGCTTATCCTCTACCTTTGTCTGCAAAGGAGAGCCACAAGATTGCTGCCCACTGCTCCTGAGGGACCCTTCTCTTGTACCTTGCAGGCCCTCTCTAGAGCAGTTATCCACTTGTGGATGTCATCCCCACTCTGGTAGGGAGGGACAATCTTTGCTCAGGTTCCTATGGTCATAGGACCT